>JBANSL010000001.1:30232500-30832500 GCA_037127255.1 Persicaria tinctoria
ATTTCTTACTCTTTTGTGGATTTTGGTGAATATGCAGACCCTTGGGAACATTACTTTGAGAAGCTACCAGCGGAACTGTGTTGGTGGTATTACATACCCTCTGCAAGGAGTCATGCTCGCATATTTTATAAATTGAAACGGTTTTTAGCTGCAATATTATTTAGTTTCGATTTATCATTATATTATATATGCTTAATTGATATGTGTGCACAAGAGTTTGACAAATTGGTGAGGGCATTAACAATGTCTAATCTTAGGTTAGGAAGAAACCCAAGGTATGTTTTTTTCCCTTATCAGTTTTATTTTAAGTTATGATTAAATTTTATATTTCTTTATTTATTTTCTTCTTTAAAAAAAAAAAAAAAAAAAAAGAGAAACCCTCTTCCCGTGTCCTCGTTCTTTCCTTACCAGGCCGCTTCTTCCTCGCTCTTCTGCGCTCACCATCACCGCCCTTCCCTACCATCTCCGGCCTTCCTCTCCTTCCCTCGCCTCCGCCGGCGAAACCAATTCCCCCACCTCCAGTCCCCAGAACCGTCCGCACCACCACCCTAGCCGGCGCCGCACCACACGCCCCTCCACCAGACTTTCTCCCTTTCAATCCCCGACCTTCGTCGCCCCCTGTTGCTCCCGCACTCCGTCCTGAAGCCTCTGATCACCAGGTTCCCCCTCGTCTGGATCTCCTCATTGCACCACCTATTCATCCCTCTTCCTCCTCTTGCCGGACCTGTCTACTTCTAGTTGCCGCTGGAATCCCCGCTCGAATTCCCCCACCAGCACAGCACCGGTTGTAGACCGTCGGCCCACCAGAAGCACCCGCGCAACAGCAGCCTCCATCGCTTCCCCCACCGTTACCTTCAACTCTCCAATGACGCCAAGCGACTCCAAATTAGTCCCGATTGCGATGCTTATTCGGTCTACGAGCAGGTATATCCCATTCCCTTGTCAAATTTTGGGTGTTGAGTTGGTGGTTGGATTGTGCATAGTTGGATTGAAGGTGCATTCTTTAATTCCTAGATGTTGCTTAGTTTCGGTGAATTTGGATATTAGCTGGTTACTAGATCATAATTTAGTCCCAACTGGATTTTGTGTTGTTTCTTTGTGCTATGAGGTTGTGAAGTTTGTTGAGCTTGATCGATATAAATGCTCTGATTTGGTTGTTAGTTGTAATTGTCAATCTTGCTATGAGTCTATATGTGGTCTTTGTTAGAATGCTTGCTAGCCCTGCTTTTGTAATTGGAATTTGAGGTGGAATTTGGCTAATTTCTGCTGCTGAAATTGATCGCTTTAACTCTTAGGAATTTAGTGATTCATGGCACTTATCTATTGCAAACAAAACAACCTTATTCTTGGTTGATGTTATATGTTTTGGCTAGTGATTCTTACAATTGATTCCATACTAGGGGTTTCTCTTGATGTTTATTGCTCCCTGAAATCACTTGGATTCCATATTTTTACTTAGACGTAAGTGATTGAGCATGATCCGTTGGGGCTGATTTTAGTTGTTGTGGACTTTGGTGTTGTTCTTTGTTCTTGGATGTTATATGTTCTCGGAAAGTTGGATTGTTTTGTCGTGTATGTTTTCTTTGTTTAATGTCATGGTCAGGCGTTTTGCAATGAGGATAGCCCTATATTTATCCAACTCCAAGAAGGGTCACCAATGAATAGTGCATCCAGGAGGGAGTGGCTGGACGTTTCTACCTAACACCAGGGATGTAATGTCTACTCTTTTCTCATGTTTTAAGGGTGTTAGTACTTAGGAATAGTCATCTATCTTGCTGAATTTTATGCTTTGATATTCCTTTGTTACTTAACTAATTTGGTGGCTGATTACTTTGCAAGTTTTGCTTGTTTTTTCCTGCTGTTTGTGGTGTTGACCAGGTCCAATAATTATGCAAAATTTCTGAATTTTATGATCTATTCAGAGGCTACATCACGACCTCTTCTTGAATTGAAAGCTATTGCTAGAATGCCTGAATACATTGTGAGTTTCCTCTACCTCTTTCATTCGTTTTCTTTACTTTGAGGACAAAGTAAAATTTTAAGCATGGGGTAGGGAATTCAAGTGTAGCTCTGAATTTACGTGTGTTAGTTTTTTTGTTTTTTGAATTTTTGTTATGCATTTTCTTTCATTATAGTTTGCATTTTAGTTGTTTGATAATTATCCCATGTCGTAGTATGTTATTGAGTCTTTGTTTTTTATTTGATAGTTTTTCTTTTAGTTTTGTTAGAGAGTTGTTTCTATGATTGGTATGACCTCGATGATGATATATGGTTTTTCATGGCTTAAGAGTTAATAAAATTGATCTTTAATTGAATAAAGACACTTGTGGGATTTCCATAGATAATCTGGATCATGAGCTTTAGTTATAACTTGATTACTGGTTGGATGTTCAGTTTAGAGCAATTTTTAAAAAACTTTTATATGATTTCTATTGTATGTCTAAACCCCTGATGAAAAGCACTAGTAAATTCGGTTATCTATTTGATGTGATTTTTGATGTGCGGTGATATATGTGCTGGGTTGATGAGTGTAAGGAGGATAAAATTCACTTACACCGCTCGGGGAGGATAAAATTCACTCGAGTGAAAAGAATCATCAATAAACCAAGCTTGATAGAAATGTTCGAGGAGGATAAAATTCACTCGATACTCATAAGAATTGAAAAAAAAAATACGGTTAGTAACCGATCCTGTTTGTGGAGGATAAAATTCACGCAAGGAGGAAGAAAAAGTGTTTAGAAACAAAGGAAGAAAAAAGAATATGAGCTTAAATGAAATTCCGAAGTAGAAAATGCCTAGTAATCAATGGGTGTTTATGACGATTTTTATGTGCTTAATGAATTTGATTGCTCAATACATTCTGAATGCAAGCATCCCCTGAACCTAATCGGTTTTTAAGCAATGAGTATGAAGGGTTTGATGTGGGTCTCATAGTGTCATAAATATTTTGAGCATAACGTAATAAATACTCCTAAAGCCATGAGAACTATACTGATGACTGATCGTTCATAGAAATTACTTTGAGATTCTTGATTTTTTGAGTTAGTCTTTGGTTTGAGTTAGTTTGCTTGGGGACACGCAAAAGTCTAAGCATGGGGTAGTTGGATAGTGTCTATTTTAGTCCTGATTTAAGTAGATATTTGCATATCATTTTAGAGCATTTTTACATGTTTTATACTTAATTTCTATTATTTGTTATTCGGAGTCTACACTCGTGTTTTATTATAATTCAGGTATTTTGGAAGAAATTTGGAGATATTGTCAGTTTGCCGTTACCGTGAGCACAAAGCTGTTCGAATTCTGAACATATTTCACAATGAGGATTGGGCCAATGATTGCGGGCCAAACTACAAGCTGGACCGGGCTGCTAGTAATCAAAGGAAGGGAAGGAGCCACGTGATTATGCTACTGTTATGCTATTATTATTATTATTATTATTATACATTATATATTTAGGATTAAATTAGATAGAACATTAGATATTAATATTATATAGTAGATTAGTTATATGAGGATATCAATTCCATATATATACATTCATACGACTTATGCCGTGTGCAGAGGACCGTAGCCGACTTTAGTTTCAATTCTAACCCTAATTGTGTTTTGTCTTAATTGGTAAATAAACTTAACTTAGGAACAACTTGATTCTCTGTGGGATCGACTCGTGCTTACCACACTACATTAGTTAGGTAGGTTCGAATTTATTTTGATACGGTTTAGGCGACTAAAAACCGTCCATCACTCGTCTATGTCGAGTTGGCTTCGTCGATCTCGAGTTGAGTGGCTCTATCGACTAGGTCTTCTCGGGTAGGTCTAGTAGACTGGCTCGGACATGGCTCAAGGTTTTCGTCGACCTCGAAAAGTGCTCCTCGAGGTCGAGTTGGTTGTCTGCTTCCGCTTCCGCGAGCTGGCTCTTCCGCTTCCCCGGCAACGCCGCCAATTCGGGGAAGCGGAAGAGCCAGCTCGCGGAAGCAGAAGCAGACAACCAACTCGACCTCGAGGAGCACTTGTCGAGGTCGACGAAAACCTTGAGCCATGTCCGAGCCAGTCTACTAGACCTACCCGAGAAGACCTAGTCGATAGAGCCACTCAACTCGAGATCGATGAAGCCAACTCGACATAGACGAGCACCAGTGAGCCAACTCCGAGCCACATCGAGCAGAGTCAAGCCAAGCCGAGCCATCTTACTCGAGGTCGACGAGGCCAACTCGAGGTCGACTAGACCGTGTTCCAGCATCTTCTCGACGAGCCTTGTCCGAGTAGAATTGACTTTGCTTGGGCGCGAAGGAGGAAGATTCTATCCGATTTGATCAAGTTCTATCTATGGAAGGCGATCTATCAACATGAAGACATACTACCCTATTTAGAATTATCTTTTTCCTAGTTGATTTAATTCCATTATGTCATTTATTTATCTTTTAAGCCTTTTAGATATAGATAGATATCTTCTTTCCTAGAATAGCTAGGGAATGAAGGCTATAAATAAGGCCCTAGGGGCTCAGTTTTAATCATCCAATTTCAGAGACAGTTAGTTAGTTCCACAGAGAAGTTTAGGAGTTCTAAGGTTTTTAGGGTTTTGGCTTTCTGCGAAAGTTGATTGCCAGGATTGTAAAAGGCTTTGAATTTAGTTTTAATGCAAGTTAGTTCTTTTCATCAATCCATGTCTTTTATTGGGATGAGGCGTGAGTAGTCCACCCACTTCTGGGGCTGGGGTGAGCCCGACGGTGGCCATGTGAGGCGATGCGATAAAGGTCAGATCTTTTTGTGCGATTCATCTTCTATCCCTATGAGCATGATTCTTTTGCGAGAGTTGAAGGTGATCCTTGTTTGTGTTATTGAAGCGAAAGTGATCTTAATGCAACTTGGATTAATTATGTGAAAAAGGGTTAGTAACAATTAGGGTTTATGCGAAAGCCTCTATATCCCTATTTGTTAATGACGAAAGTTATTTGATGGAAAGCGTGATCTTTTATGCCTTTATGTGTTGTTTTGCATGGTTATCGTTGTGGTGTTGAAACCCTGGCCTTGGAGGTCTTTTAGCATATTGAGTTTATTTCTGTCAAATTTCTGAATTCTGTGTTTGAATTTGCAAGTTTAAGTTTCTGTTTCTCATCGACCTAGACGAAGCTTTGTCGACCTCGAGTAGCATCTTGTCGAGGTCGAGGAGGGGTGGTCTTAGTCGAGTTGTCTTTTCTTCTGCCTTTGTCGATTTTAATTTCTGTCTTTACTTTTCTACTCGAGATCGAGTTGATCTTGTCGAGATCGAGGAGAGTTTTTCGTTGAGTTGCTTTGTTTTCGTTTTCTGAGTTACTGTTGTCGACCACCTTTGTCTATCTCGAGTTGCTGTCGTCGAGATCGACCAGTCTTTGCTTTTGCTTTTCGTTTGTTGCTTTTATTTCTTGTTTTGCTTTGTTCTTTGCTTTTATTTTAGTTGCCCTTGCCGGGTTTATTTATTTGTTTCTTTCTGTTTCTGCGATTCTGTCTATTCTGCTGCTTTGTCTGTGGGAATTTAAAGCTACCTAAGAACTGCTGACGTGCTTCCTCGTGGATTCGATCCTGATTTTCTCTTACTACAACGAGAGGAAGTCTTGTATTTATTTGCTGAGACAGGGAAGTCAGTCTGAACTTTATTCTATATTTATTTCAATACTCGATTTACTCCTGCAACAACAGAGAGCGAGCAATCTGTTGTCGAATTCTGTCCGTGAGATTCATCCGCTGCCTAGGATCCGCTGACACGCTTCCTCGTGGATCGATCCTGACTTCACACTGCTACATCGGGAGGGAGTCTTATAATCATTTGCAAGGGATGGAATCTGGTTTGCTTTGCTTTATTCATATTATATTTGCAAGTCTCGATTTCCTCCTACAACAAATTGGCGCCGTTGCCGGGAAAGCTATCATTCGCGCCTTAGGTAATCAGATCTCACTTTTCTTTTGAGTTACTTCGCAGGTATATGCCCCGTTCTCGTCAACCACCTGAGTTTGACGGCTTAGACGATCCGGAATGCCTCTTACACGTCCATGCTAAACTAAAAAGAGCCACGGCGGCCGCAGAAACACAAGAACAGCTGATACATAGGCTACGAGCTGAGTTAGCCACCAAGGATACTGTTCTCGCCACTAAGAGAGCAGGCAGGGAACAGGAAGCTGCGCGAAGGAGGAAATTGGAAGATGAGCTTGCCCAGTACCCAACCACCGCAGAGGATTACATGCACCCGATTCTCGTCGTGCTTGAATCGGCTATTCTAATCCCTGAGAATAACTATGAAATTCGCACTCCCTTCCTGATTGAAATTAAACATAATGCTTTTCATGGTAGATTTAATGAATGCCATCTTCAACACATTACCAACTTTACTGACATGTGTCGTACTCTTGCTAAAGGTACCACCTTGGAGTACATCTTGATGAAGGCTTTTTGTTGGTCTCTGGCTGGTCCTGCATTGAAGTGGCTAGAAGGATTGAAGCCACGATCCCTCACAATATGGGCTCAAGTAAAGCAGGAATTTCTCAACAAATTCTTTCCTCCTGCCAAGACAGCACTCCTTCGCCAGAAGATCACAGCTTTCAAACAGAAGTTTGGGGAGCCGCTGGCAAAAGCATGGGAACGATATAAGGAATTGTTGCGATCTTGCCCTACTCATGGACAGCCACCCTACGTCATTCAAGAGATCTTCTTCAATTCTCTTGAGCAAGTCACTAAGGACAGGATAAATCAGTACACTCGATATGAGTATCTGACGATGCCACGAGCTGACGCATGGGGTGTACTAGACAAGCTCACCAACTACGACAACAAATATGGGGCTTCTACAAACTATGATGAAGATGCCTACGCCAGGCCAGCCCCATCCATGCCTCTCTATGAGCCTTCCAAGGAGATTGACCTAGATGAGAGGGAGCAATTCTATAGAGACCAGAATCGCAAGCTCCGCAAGCAAGTCAAGTATCTCTCTGTCAACCAGCCTTGCATCGAATGCGGATCACAGCGACACACCACTACTGAGTGCCCACACACAGAGCAAGTTAGGATGGCAGAGACCCAGGAAGAGGTAGCTTACGCAGGGGGTCCCAATCGCTATATAGGAGATCAAAGTTTCTATCAACCACAATGGAACCAAGGTCTTCCTAGGAACCCCCCACCATATAGAGCTCCAGGACATCCAGAGAGGGATCAACGAAAGGATGATCTACAACTCGTCCTTGATGAGATGCGCCGGAATCAAGGCACCATCAACAACCAGTTCCAGAACATCAATGCAAAATTTGGAGAGCTGGATATCTGGAAGAAGAACATAGAGACCCAGATGGGTCAATTTGCGGCGCAGATTCCACGACCATCCGCGCAACTCCCTGGGCAAATAGAACCAAATCCTGAGGGGAAGACCGAACACGTCGCAGCTGTAAAACTCAGGAGCGGGCACCAATTACATGAGCCAGGGGTCGGAAAGCACCAAAACAAAGCAGAACAACAACTCGACAACAAGCAGCAGCAACTCGATGGCGACCGACCCTTGGTCGATATCGACAAGAATCTCCTCGACACAGAATAGAAGCCAAGCTCAAACTCCACTGCACAGCCCATCAACTCGAGATCGACAACTGTTTTCGATATCGAGCAACCCCTGGTCGATGTCGAGGAGAAGCTGGCCGATGTCGAAGACTCTGCAACACCTCCGACGTCTGTTCTGGCTTCGAAGCAGAAAAAGACACTGCATTTCCCTTCCAAAGTGCTAAAAGATCCCACTGCAGGTAAGTTTAAACGTTTTGTTAATATGCTGTAAGAACTGAATTTCTCTATTCCTTTTACAGAAGCTCTGCAAGAGATGCTTGCATATGTCAAATTCCTGAAGGAAATCCTGAGCAACAAGCGATCCATCTCAGAGATCGTCGGCGAATGCAAAGTGCTCCACTTCCCTGAAAAGAGACCTGACCCTAGTAAGTTTTCTATTACTGTGGGATTTGGACAATATAAATATGAGTCCTTGTGTGATTTAGGAGCAAGTGTAAGCATCATGCCCTTATCAATCTGGAGGAAGGTAAAGATATGGTCCATAGAACATGTGGATGCCAAGCTATACATGGCAAATAATACAGTAGTCATCCCTACATGTATGGTTGAGAACGTCCCTGTCCAGGTTGGTAAATTATTTATTCCAGCAGATTTCCTTATTATAGACTGTGCTGAAGATCCTACTAGCCCTATTATTCTTGGTAAACCATTCTTAGCTACTATAGATGCCAAGATTAGTGTCAAACAGCGATTGCTCACCTTCAACATAGGCGACGAGGTCTTAGATTTCTCTTTTGGCCCTGCAAAGGAGGAAATTTCATGGCTGGAGGTGAAAAGCATCAGCCACCACGGGACCAAGCAAACAACGGAGAAAGGCACCAGGACCCTACTCGATATCGACAAGCCTTCCTCGATATCGACCAAGGTGTTACTCGATGTCGACCAGTCTTCTTCGACATCAACTTCCCCTGCTGAGCACCAGACTTGCCAAGAGCCTAAGTATGGGGACCTTGTACTCGATATCGACTAGTCTTGCTTGATTTCGACTAACCCTAAGCCCGAAGATTTCTGTTTTGGGCCCGAAAAGGTTTCTTCAGGTATGAGTTCTACTCCTCCTCAGTCCATTAAGAAATTTATAAATAATTTAAGGGGAGGTAAGGCCCCGTGGCGAGAGAATCTGCGGAAACTGAGGGCTGGAAAGAAAAGGAAGGAAGAAAGGGGAGATTATGCAAGCAACCACCTGTCAACTGAGTTTGCATACTACAATCAGGACCTAGATGATCCAGGAGAAGGGCCAAGCACAAGCAGGCCCCACATTAACGGTCCTTGAGCATAAACGGAGAAGTCAGCCTAGCGGCTCTAAAATCTAGAGCATGTATATAAAACTTTTTGAATTTTTGGGACTTTGGAACTTTTTATTTAGGTTTTTGTTTTTGTTTTTTTTAGTTTAGAATAATTCATGTGGAAAGTCTTGTCTTTGTGTGCAATCTAACACTTATAGGTCAGGTAAGCATAAAAGGATCGCCAAGGGTGGAAAAAGAAGTCCTTGAAATATAGTCGGAATCGACGAAGGCCAAGTCGAAATCGACCAAGAGGAGCAGCAGAAATCTACTCGACGTCGACCTAGCTAATCTATGTAGACCAACTCAGAAAGTTCCTCGACTTCACCATCCAACTCGACACTGACAGTTCCTCGATATCGAGTACAGTACTCGATATCAACTAGAAAAGTTCCTCGACATGCCCTGTATTGCCCTCCTCGACGCGTTATTCGGTGAGTTTCTTCCTTTACTCTTGTTTTTATTTGATTTTATACAGTGGGGACACTGAATATTTTAAGTATGGGGTGGGGGAAGAGCTCATTATCATTATTATATATTTTGTTCTTGTTCTTGGTTGTACATGGTGAAATTTTGAGAAAAATTTTAAATTTTTGTGCATAATTGCTAAACTCAAAATTCTATAAGACATCTCCCTTTGCTTGAAAATTGTTCAAAGAAATAGTGTCATGGAAGCTTTATTGAACTCGACGATGCAAAAATGGATTCATTAGAGATATAGCATGAAATTGCCTAGTAAAGGGAAATCACAATGAATTGCATATTTTATTGAAAACCATAAAAGGAGGTAAAATTTGAAGTTTCTTTTGACATATTGCATGATAAGAGGATAGAGGACTTTATATTTCGATATAATGCTCATATTTTTTATAATCATAGCCTTACTTATGCTTATGCATTACACAAAAGCCATAATATGCCCTATTTCATATTTTGCTCCACATGATCTAAATATTGCCATTCTTTACCTTATTTCCTATCCGGGGATTATGTTGAGAATGATGTTACATTATGGAGATGTCATATGGTGTTTGTGTTGTTATATATCATTATTGGAGTTGGAAGGAAATTGTTTGAAATATATGGAAAATTGAATGAGTGAAAGAAAATCAGATCACCTCAGGAGATAAAGGTAGATCGACCCTGCTCGCTGAGATAATAGTTCAGTGAGATGGGACACACAGGTGAGAAGTCCAAAGCACTAAGTATCCGGGGCCATTAATGACACCCATGTTTGCGACTCGCGAGAAGGCAGTGCTGAGGTTAGAGAGGTAAAAGCATTATTATTGAAAAAAGCATTATGAAAGGTGATGAATCTTATGAAGAAGGGATGTGGTATGAAAGTTTGAAAAGTACTCCACTTCCCTTGATCATTAGCACCACATGGCCAAAAATTGTCCACCTTTAGCCTTTTACCAATCTACTCCTTCATGAGCTTAAATTAAAGTCTTCTTGATTATCAATGCTTTGTCACATAAAAATTATTTGTGCATAACCCTCCTTTTGTGAGTAGATGTTGCTTTTTAAATTGCACATGCAGGGATTTGTGACATAAGTATCTTTTCGATGATGGTAATTGACTGCAGGGATATATAAAAATGAATCTATGATGTTGAGAGTTTAAATTCTTCTCCTGAATGACCATCCAAGTTATTGCTTGGGGACAAGCAAGCTTAAGTATGGGGTGATTTGATGTCTACTAAAATAGCCATGTTGAAATACACATTTTAGCTCAATATTTTATAGACTTTGCATATCTCGGGATGGAAATATGTTGAATTGATGTAGTATGTGCTTATTTGCAAGAAATGGAGATCTACATAATTTTTGGTTTAATATTACAGAATTTGGAGTCATTCCGGGACAAAACTAAGAAGCAAAGACGGAGGCTGCACTTTACTCGATATCAAGTATAATTCATCGATATCGACAAAGAGTTCCGAGCAAGGCTGATCGAGGACAAGCCAGATCGAGGAACTAAGAGACTGAAGCAACCCGACTCTAGAAAGTTACTCGATATCGAGTACTTTACTCGATATCGACAAGATCTGAAGACCAGCCCGGAGTCGAGGAAGACCACCTGGTCGAGAAGACGAAGACATGCCGAGAAGCCCTTCCTCGATATCGAGTAGTTTGCTCGATATCGACAAGCCCAGCACCACCTGTCCGAGCTAGATCGAGAACTAGTTACTCGACAACACCAAGCCAGCTGAAGTCAACGCCAAGGTTACTCAATATCGAGTAGTTTACTCGATATCGAGGAGCGCTATCCTGGGCCGCGTTACGCGGTGAGCTGTCCGACGCGGTTTAGGCTTGCTTGGGATGAAAGGAATCCGATTCTATCCGAAGTCTATCAAGATCCATCCATGGAGAAGAAGATTTATCCATACTTGAAGATATTTAGCCTTTTAGATATATTTCCCTTTTTGATAAATATTCCCTTTGTTAATGTTTTATCTTTAGATAGAGATAGAGATTTCTATCCTTGATTAGCAAGGATTAGAAGCCTATAAATAAAGCCTTAGGGGCTGATTTCTATTCATTCAATTTTCAGTATGAGAAGTAGTAGTAGAGAGAGAAAGAGAGGCCGAGTGGAGCAAAGAAGCGAAAGTGATCTGGCTTTGTTCGGTTTGTACTTTCTTCAGTTTGGTTTAATGCAAGAATTTATTTCTTTTAAACCAATGTCTGCAATTGCGATGAAGCGCGAGTAGTCCACCCACTTCTAGAGTTGGGGTGAGTCCGACGATAGCCCTGCATGCTTTGAGGTAAAGATCCGACTTTTATCATGTTTTGAGCATCTACTACTTGTTATATGTTTATTACCCATCTAATGGAGGTTTATGCTAACAACTTGGATTGTAAACATAAAATCGGTAGATACAATTAGGGTTTCTTGAAAGAGTTGTCTAATTGTTGGAAAATGCAAAAGCTTGATCCTTCGATGCAATTTATATGATTATCTGTTTGATTCCTGCCTTATGCATGCTTGGTTATTGTTGTCGCAAACCCTAATCTTGGAAGTTTCCTTACATTCATAAGTTTACTTCAAGTTTCACCAAGATTTGTTCTTTATTATTTCGTTTTAAGTTTCTGCCTTCCTCGATCTCGACCAACTTTGGTCGATATCGACTACTGATCCTCGATCCCAGATCGTTGTAGCTTGTCCTGTGCAGGTACCCGAGATCGACGACAGCCTTCCTCGATATCGAGTAAAACCAGGGAGCTGCTGCTGCTTGCTTGCTTTGACTTGTCCGGTCTTCTGTCGACTAACCCTAGTCGAGATCGAGCAATCTGTTGTCGACTTCTGTCCATGAGATTCATCCGCTGCCTAGGATCCGTGAGAGTCTTATGATCATTTGCAAGGGACGAAATCTGGTTTGCTTTGCTTTATTCATATTATATTTACAAGTCTCGATTTCCTCCTACAACAGCGATCTTTCTGGATCGAGAATTAGAAGTCGATATCGACCAGTTTTGGTCGAAATCGAGTAGGTGCAAAAAACGAAATAAAAGACAAAGTTTGCGAATTGCGAAATAAACTATGTAAAAGGAAACTTCCAAGATCGGGGTTTGCAACAATGATAACCAAACATGCATAAAGCAAGATAAAGAGAAATAATCATGCAATCACATCAAAGGATCAAGCTTTCGCCTTTTCCAACAATTATACAACTCTTTCAAGAAACCCTAATTGTATCTACCAATTTTATGTTTATAATCCAAGTTGTTAACCTGAATCTCTATTAAATAGGTGATAAACATATAAAAGGCAGTGGATGATCAAAATGCAATAAAGGTCGAATCTTTACCTCAAACACGCATGGTTATCGCTAGGCTCACCCCGACCCTAGAAGTAGGTGGACTACTCGCTTTTCATCATAGGAAAAGACATCAATAATAAAAGAGAAATAACTACTTGCATTAAAATAAACCAAAGCTTACAACCGATCGAAGCCAGACAACTTTCGCTCCCTTGCTCCTACTCGGCCTCCTCTCTCTCTCTCTCTCTCTCTCTCTCTCTCTCTCTCTCTCTCTCTCTCTACTCTTGTCTTCTCTCTAGCTTGGAATGAATAAAAACTAGCCCCATGGGATTTATTTATAGGCCTTAATCCTTGCTACTCAAGGTAAAGAAACTCTATCTTCTATCTAAGGATATAATTCTACCTGGAAATAAATAAATCTAATTTGGGTAAACAAGATAAATCCTAAAGGGTAATTAAATGTTCCACCCTTAGGATGAATAAAAAGATAGAAAATCTTAAGTCATCATGTGCAAGGAATCTTCTCTTGGAATCTTCAGCTCAGACTCGGAATAGAACTCGGAATCGACCTATGTTCATCACTAGCAGTTGGTCGATATCGACCTACTTAGGTCGATATCGAGCTATCTCCTCGGCTTCTCTTCAGCTCACTCGATCTCGGCTCCTGGAAGAATATCGAGTTGCTTGTTGGTCGATATCGACCACTATAGGTCGATATCGAGTTGTCTTCGTGTCTGCTAGTCATTTCGAGTCGATTTGGGGATTTTCGACCAAGATTAGGTCGATATCGAGTAGGGTTGGTCGAAATCGACCACGTACTCTTCAGTTCTCAGCATTCTGCTCCGTCTTAAAACGCACTTTCCCGAATCCTCGTTCGTCCGATTGACACATATGAGTATGCGTTAGAAAGCTCTTTTTGAGGGCTACAACTCTCATGAAGACATCAGAACTTGATTCAGAATGCTGAATGGAAAAAAGTGGGCTTTCCTCCAGCTGCACCATCCTTAGCTTCTTCATGAGTTTCCTTTAAGCTCCAAAGTGCGGCCGATTTCTGCGAAATTAAACAGAAACTAGTGTAGACTCCATAATTTAAAAAATAAGCATAAAATACATAGATTTTGTACTATTCTAACCTAAAATATATAAAATGACAGAATAAGGAGCTAAAATAGATATAAAAACATGGCATAAATCACGGACATCAGCACACCCACGACAAGAGTTAATACTCAACAAAACAAAAAAAAACAAAAAATTATAAAATGGAAAAAGCACGCCGACGACTTTGTCAAACTCAATTTTGATGGTGCTATGGTTGGTTTGTGCATTGCTGCCTCTGGATTTGTTATTCGTGATAGCCAAGGGTCAGTTCTCTTATGCGGTGCCAGGGACCATGGTAGGGTGTCCGCGGTGCAAGCAGAGTGTCTCGGTCTTTTGTTTGGACACCAAGAGGCTAAGAAGAGGGGTTTCTCTTGGCTCGAGGTGGAGGGCGACTGCTTGGCGCTGATCAACGTCATGAAGGGGATCTGGCGATGTCTTTGGGAGATTGAGATGATGGTCTCGGATGCCCTCAGTTCCTGTCGCACTTTCGAGAGGGTCTCCTTTTCGCACATCTTCTGCGAGGGGAATCAGGTTGCTGATAGACTGGCACAAATCGGTCTCTCCTCGTCTTTTGTCGCCGAGCGCGTTACTGCTGATATTGTTGACATCGTCCGTCTGGACGCTCTTGGGCAGTAGATCAACCGCGGTTGACCATCTCCTAATATTCTCCTTGTATAAAAAAAATTAATGAAATATTACCTTTTTTTATTAATTTTTTCAAAATAATATTATTTTAAAAAATTAATAAAGAAGTTAATATTTCATACAATTTTGAACTCTTAAAAACATGTTAAAAAGTCAAACGACTTATATTCTAAGACAAATGGTGTATTTAACAAGTTTGTGCATGTTGTCCAACTGGTTTTACTTTCTTTCCTTTGTTATCCCAACGTCGAGGAGTAAAGATCATCTACAACCTTATGTACGCCCCATGGTATTACTTTCATATTATTTTCTTTTTTATTTCTTTTCTAGTGGTGCAGGTATGCATATACATCGACCTTTAAAAATAGAAGTCACTCTCTTTTGAGGGCTCTCAAAAGACCAACGCCGCTTGCCCGCCATCGTCTTCCTCCATCTCCGGCCGGGAGGAGCAATAACACCGACAATCTTCCGATCACAACTCTCTCTCTTTTGAGGGCATTCTACACCTCCTTCGTGAGTTGTAAATCTCCTTCGGGAGCCCATACCCACCCCTCTAGGGTTTAGTACGCGTTCCAATAATCAAAACCAGACCGATTAGTCCCTTATCCTCTGTTGGTCTCTCTTCCGGCGAGCTCCTGGTCACCTGGACCCTCGTGTCAGAAGTCCCCTCATCTTCTTCCCCCTTCGGCTTCCGCCGCCGCTCGCGGCCCTGACTCTACCTCCAGCCCCCATCTTCGGATTTCAGTCTTGGTCGCTAGTTTTGCGTGGCTCGGTGGTGGTCAGGCCGGAATAACCCCAATTTCATCAAATACTTTCCCGTCTCCCTCGGGATCCATCCGTCCGCCCTCATCCTCTTCCTCCTCCGGCCTCCGCCGGCGCTTCCGGCCCCTGGTTTCTCCTCGGGCCCAATCGCTGGTTCTCGGCCTGAGTTGGTCTAGGTTTGCTTGCCTCGCCGGCGCTCGTGCCGGAAAACCCCCATTTCTTGCCCTTTGCGTTCCCGTCTTCCTCGGGTTCTGGTCGAGTTCTATCCCGGAGCTCCTCCGGCAGTTGGGATTCGTCGTCCCCGAATCCCTAGTTTCGGTGTTGTTTGCCTCATGACGGGCTTCCTTGCCCCGATTGGCAGATTGCCTTTGGCCCGTTTGTTTCCCTTTGGGCCCAAGGCTTTTGCCTTGGGCCCAAAGCTGACCCGGAAAGCTTGCAACCAAATTAATAAAAATGTGATAAAAAATAAACTTTTAATTAATAATTCTTAATCCCTAGTGGAGTCCGGTAGTGTCTCGCTAGGGTCTTCGGTGGTTTCAGTTCAGGTGTTGTGGGGCTGTACGTTTGACGTGTCTGGACTCTCTTCACCGATTGATGGGGTTCTGGTTGTTCGGAGTCGGGACAGGCTGGGGTCGTGGCAGTGTGTATCTAGGCGTCTCCTTTTCCCGGAATGCTGTTTCCCTAGAGGTTCGTCTTCACTGCCCACAGGTGACTCCTGACATACCGCTGGCCTGCGGTGTTGCTTCCGGGTAGCGCTTGGCTTCGTTCGTCGTCTACGTCCTCATCTCTTTTGGTTTAGTTGTGTTTAGGTTCGCTTGTAGAGTCTGTTTGCCTACTTTTTGAATCATATTTGTATTTTTTGTTGTTTATGATGGTTTTCCGTCTGCCGACTTGTCG
The DNA here is from genome assembly GCA_037127255.1 of Persicaria tinctoria. Lineage (NCBI taxonomy): Eukaryota > Viridiplantae > Streptophyta > Magnoliopsida > Caryophyllales > Polygonaceae > Persicaria > Persicaria tinctoria. The sequence continues at coordinate 30,248,526 of JBANSL010000001.1, forward strand.
GCCTTCGAGATTCAGGTATGTCTGACCTCGAATTCTTTCCTAATAAAAAAAAATATGTACGCCCCATGTTACACCCTAAAATTATTTTTATTATAAAACAATGTTAAAAAAATTTAAAAATTATATTTAACTTATATACACTCATATTGATATTTTTATAAAATTTTATCATAAAAAATTATGTCTAAAAAATTATAGATAATGAAATTTGAATTATTTTAGAAAATGATTTTTCTATAACATAATTTTTTATGACAAAATTTTATAAACATATGAATTTGAGTCAGTTAAATATAATTTTTTTAAAAAAAATTAACATTATTTTATAAGAAAAATAATGTTAGGGTGTACCATGGGGCGCACATGTAGATGATTTTTACTCAACAACACGTCGAGGGTATTCCAACTTTTATTCGTGCTCCCGTCGTCTATGTATCTATATATATATGCACTTCAGGTCTTTATCACATGATTAAGACCCCAAAAAAAAAAAAGCAATCAAATGAAGGCGACTTGAATCTTTCAACGTTTATGCAATAGAAAACTTCTATTTAACCATAGGAAGCATTAAACTCAAAGATAATTAAGGTGAATCCAATCAGGAGTACGTTGACAACATAATTCACCAAAGGGAGATCTCTTAAGGGCGGAATGAGTGGCAGTAGAGTTGCTAGCACGGTGGCTCCTCCGATCATCATCTTGGCGGTGGTGGTGTTGGCGCTGCTTCAGTCCGCCAACGCTGAATTGTACGAAGTAGGAGACGACTCGGGGTGGACGATACCGCCACAAGACAATCCATCCTTGTATACCGATTGGGCTTCCTCGCGTACCTTTGTTGTCAATGACGTTCTCGGTATATTTCTTCATATATACCATATATAAATTACACCGCAATTTTTATATAGTTTTTATCTTATTAAAAAAGCGTGAAAAAAGTGAAAAGAAACTATACATATGATATTCTGTTCCATTAATTAGAGGGCTGGGAGTTAGTTTTAACCCTTACTTCTAAACTAAACGTATATAAGAAATGCATCCATATGTATATGATATGACAGAATTCGCCTTCACGAGCGGAGTACACACGGTAGCAGAGGTGAGTCAGTCTGCATACGACAACTGCGACCTGAGTTCGAACCCCATCGGGTTTTGGGGAGATAGCCCTGCCAAGGTTACCCTCAACTCAACTGGCTCATTCTTCTTCATCTGCACCAAAGGAGCACACTGCAGTCAAAGTCAAAAGCTCTCCATCCTAGTATCCGACTCCTCCGCCACCCCTGCTCCCCCTTCCCCGGCCACCTCCACCCCCAATCCTCCACCACCACCAACACCCAGCAATTCAGCCTCCTCGCCTCCACCACCGGGCAATTCAGCCTCGTCCCCCGCGGCCGCTGCTTCCACTTGTCTCATCTTTGGCCTGCTTTATCTTGTTGGGTTGATGCTTTAATATTAGTACTTGCGCAGTTGCACTTCCATTCCACGGTTGTTAATTTCACTTTGTGAGTTTGTGTGTGGTTTATATATATATTTCTGTTACAATTTTTGTACCTTAGCTCCTAATTAATTCATGTATGCGTGAATTGAAACAACTCCACCGTTCTCACTAGCTTTTGTTGGCATGTAATAAAAACTCATCGATATCGATGTGTTTATAATGTACATGCGTGTTAATCGTTAATAAGAAAGTTTATTTGTATGGGAGTAGTTTTTATACCGAGGAACAAATGAGAAACTTATAATCGATAAATATTTTAGACCAAATTTTAGTACGAGTACGTGAACACCGGCCCTTGTTGAGTGATACAGAGCACGGGAAAGTAAATTAGAATGTGTGTGCGTTCGCGCAAGTGGTTGTAACAGATTAAGACCTTGGTTCTCTTATAAATACCCTTGTACATCATCATCTGTACTCATTCATTCAATCAATATATAAGAAAACATTCAGTTTCTTCAATTCTTTCATTCTCTCTTGCTTCCGCACTCTCAAATTATAACATGGTATCAGCTAGAGTTTCGATTCCTTGAGCTCTCGGTGATCTCCCATGGCGTTCCAACTGGCTCCAGATCCCCGGTTCCATCCTCCCTCCGCCATCGATCCTCTGAGCGAGCTTTATCTCCATAAAGCCGATCATCCTAATTTCGTTCTCTCTACGAATTTGCTGGATGATAGGAATTTCCACCATTGGAGGCGCGTTGTTGTAGTTTCTCTGATCGCCAAGAACAAACTTGGATTCATCACTGGAACCTGTCGTCCCCCTGCGAATGATTCTGCGTTCAACGTGATCTGAGTTCTCTTTCTCAAGGCTCTCTGTCGATTACTGCTTATTTTACCAAGGGCAAGAAACTCTGGGATGAGTATTTGCAACTTCTTGAAGTCAAAGTGTGTGCTTGTGGATCTGGGTCAATTTGCCAACTATACAAATACAAAGGTCAAATTAGCCAAATATACAAAGTTTTGGAAAAATTGCAAAACTATACATCCGTGCTTTCCCGATTAACCCTAATCTGAAATCAAAATCACCCCCAATTTCTCAGATCTGTTCCCCTCTCGATCTCTCCCATTGCCGCTCTCCTCCGTTTCCAGATTTCAAGGCTCAATCCTCATGGATTCCGGCACCGTCATCCACCTAGAACGCCGACAACAACACCGCCTCTCCATGTTCCCTCTATCTCTCTTCTTCACCACGGATCTGCCTCTCCATTCGCAAACCATTTCCCTCGCCTCTCTCGCCGTCGTCTGATTCGCCGCTCCGGGGGAAGGGAAAGCGAATGTCGACGCCGGATGTCGCGGTGGAGGAGCCTTCCTCTCCCTCCTCTGCCTCTGTCCGCGACCGATGAGCCAGATCTGTGCGATTTCGGCCACCGGATCTCTTCCTCCTCCCATACTAATCTTTCGCGATGTCCTGCTCCATTGCTGACAGCCTATGGAAGGACCTGGATTGGGGAGAATCGACGGTGGCTTTGAAGCCATGTCTGCCGGAGCCGAGAGCGGTGTTGCGTTCCCCTCCAGATTTAGGAGCCACCGGCACCAGCGGCGGTGGTGCATTGCTGTTGATTAATCTCAGATCTGGAATCGTCCGTTTTTGAAGGTTTGATCTTCGCTTCTCCGTCTTTTGTGTATGATTCCTTTTGGATCTGCATTGTTGTTGATTAATCTCAAGTGAAATTGGAAGACCATGTAGGATTAAGCTCCCTAATTTGATGCTCCATTTTGCTGATGTCTTGTGCTACTGTTGTCTGCGGAAAATATTCATATAACCACTGTGTATGCTTTGTTTATGTTTTGGAACAAAACTATTTGTTTCTCTTGATTCATAATCCTTTTTGTTATCAAAATCATGTGATAGGTTACATTTGTTGGTTGATTCCAAAATATATCATGTGATTGCATTTGTATACCTTCAAAAACAGTGTCAGCATGGGGTTAAAGATGGTGTTGAGGAGAGATGGAATTAGCATATAAAGATGAAGTTACTGCCATGTATACAAGTTGGTGTTAGTAGGAGCGAAATTTGGGTTCGAGTATTCAAATTGCATGTATGTGGATATCACATCTTCCAAATTGCATATATTAATTTTATATGATGTATGTATGTGGATATCAGTGGACAAACCCCATTGAATTTGGTATATAGATCAATTTATGCATATATTAATTTTATGTCAGCAGCTTTTTTTTTCCATCAATACTTTTTTTTTCGCGCGTCAGCATTGCTGACACCAACACCAACTACATTGAATTTCCCGTCAATACTTTCCCGTCGCGCATGAAATGTATTTTTTTTCGCGCTTCAATGATGTCGCCCCGACGTCGGGAATGCTGACGTCAGCATTGCTTACGCCGTTTACAGGGATGCTGATGCCAACGTCGGATTTTTTTTTCACGCGCCAGTGCTGACGCCGAGGTCGGGAATGTTGATGTCAGCAGTGCTGACACCGTTTACATGGATGTTGGCGTCAGCATTGCTAACGTCAGTGTCGGAGAAAACAATTGCTGACAAGAAACTTTCAAAGAAAAAATATATAATAAAATTAACGATGCTGACAGTGATATAGTAAAACGTCGAAAATGAAGATTCCATTGCTGACGCCGACTTCGGGGATGCTGACAGTGATATAATAAAATTAACGATGTTGATGCTGATGGTGCTGACGGCGACATCCGAGAAGCCGATGGTGCTAACGCTGACGTCCGAGACACCGGCGGTGGTGACGGGAATATCGAATGTTCAAAAAGCATTTTTTTACCATACAAAACATGCTAAAATTACAAAGATATAGAAAACGTGCAATGTTTACATTACAAAGTAGCCAAGGGGGTAAACTACGGGGATATCTAATCATGTTGAATTATTTTTATAACGACGGTTGACACTGAATTTGCTAACACTGACGGTGCTGACGTCGATGTTGCGTCAGCATTAACGTTGTTGACGTTGACACCGTTAGTGCTGACAACAAATTGCTTTTTAATTGATATTATTAAAGAATTTGTGATATAAAAAAATTGATGACGTTGGGGACGCTGAAAACGATGTCGGCACATAAAAAATACACATAAAAACGATGTCAGCACTAAAAGAACTCAAAATTAACATCTTAATGGCGTAGTAAGTGCATAATATAGTCAATCCAATATCTGTAGGCATAACTTAAACATGAAGTCACAAGTACTAAATTCCAGTTGCAAGTGTGAATGAAAAATCAACATACATACATGATGATGATTGCAATATGATTTTATGAATGAAACATCAGATTACCATTAAATGAAACAAATAATGACAGCAATTCAACACAATGAAAGATAATGAAATTAACTAATAATGATAGCAAGGTTTCCCAATTGAAAGCGTATAACAGTAGGATTCAAGGTTTTGCAACTTCACAAAACAAAGCAAGTAGGGGGCTCGCTGTGCATTTCATCGAACAAGTAGGGGGTGTCAGCATCTGTTGCCGCATCTTCTTCATCAGGTTTCAAGAATTGAACGCTCTGCGATCGACCTGGATCGATTAACTGATCAATAGGATCCGCCTCACTTGACCTGGACCAAAGAAAGATCGCGCGGATCAGGGATTTATCATCGCATCTCAACAGATCAAGCTTGAATTTGAAAAACAACCAGACAGTTCAAGGTTCAAGAGGCTCTGCATCAGCAACCATGACTACAAACTCAGAGATACCTATGTTCAATGTTTTGGTGGCTGCAAGCAACACTAATCAGTCAAATACCATGGACTATACCTTGGAAGCAACCTATACCTTGAAAGCAACATGTGACTTGCTTGTATTCTTGATTCTCACATCACTCCTACACAATGGTTGTATGAATAGATTTCGCAGACAACAGTAGCACAATGATTATATGAATAGATTCCGCAGACATCTTGCAACTTTCAATTGGTGCACCTAGTACACGAATTCAGTGTCAGCACTTGAAATTAACTAATTCAGCAACAAATCAAATTAAACCAGTAACCTTGGTGACATCAGAGAACGGACCAATATCAGAGAACGAAACAACATCAGAGAACGAAGCTGAAGAAGCGAGAGGAACAGACCTCCATGTGGACAACAATGAGGCCAAAGCGAGAGGAACAGACCTTGGAAGATTGCACTCGTTCGGTTGTCAGCGCTGACGGAGACGCAGACGCCGCCGCTCACTCCTTGGTAGGCGGTGATAGAGGCCATTCGTCAATTGCGAATCTGTCAGCCTTGTGAAATCAAGAGCGCTCGCTCCTCGTCGGCATCGGAGTGTGGCGTCGTCTTGGCCGCCGGCGCTCAGATCCATCTACTACTCGATCTTCTAGGGCGTCATCTTCACCGATGCTCAGCATCTGTATGCTTTGCTGCACAGCTTCTAAATTCAGAAAAATACACTTGTGCTATGAACTATAAACTGGTATCCTTGGTTGATTAATAAAGATTTTGGTTGGGAAATAATGTCAATCAAGTGTGAGCTTTAAGAAGTTTACACACGTCTAAGTGTAAATGCAAATCAGATACAGAAGCAAATGCTTGGTCAAATCAACTACTGAAACTTAGATGTCCACCTTTTCTTTTCATCTTCTTCCTTTTTCTGCTTTAGAAGAGCATTGTTGTGAGCTGAATCTGCCATGTTTTACAGTAACTTTTATATCGATTTCTGTATACACTGCATTCATTTGGGCTTAGATAGTACAGAATCTACGTAGTTGATGTTTATTTGCCAAATTATGGAATCTACACCAGTTTTTGTTTAATTCGCAGAAATCGAGGCATTTTACAGCGATTCTATAGAAGGTCGAAAAAGCTCGGAAAACCACTACAGAAGTCCAAGGTCAAAGCAGCGGAACCAGTCTGAGAGTCAAGGCTACTCGATCTCGAGTAGGCCTTACTCGACCTAGACGAGCATGTCCGAGCACAACCTTGGTCGAGCAGAGCCTGATCGAGCAAGCCAGACCAACCCGGCTCCGGACCCTACTCGATCTCGAGGACCACTGGTCGAGATCGACGAAGCCTCAGCGCCACGCCCGGGGTTGACGAGGAGAAGAGCTGGTCGACAAGCCGAGGACGACCAGGCGGCACTCGCTGCCAACGACTCGACTCGCTGCAGCGGACCGCTCGCTGCCGCAGAAAAACTCGCTGCCAGCGGAAGAGGCAACTCACGGAAGCGGAAAGGAAGAACCCAACTCGATCTCGAGGACCCTTTGTCGAGATCGACGAGACCCTGGGTCCAGATCCGGAGCCCATCGAGGAGAGTCACTCGAAAAGACCTAGTCGGCAAGCCAGTCTACTCGAGGTCGACTAGGGCTTGTCGAGATCGACGAGCGCCTGAGGAGCCTTGTCCGAGCCTTGTCGAGTAGAGCCACCCAAGGAGACGTAGTCGATGACCAGTCCTACTCGACATCGACAAGAGCTACTCGAGGTGGACGAGTCCTGTGAACCAAGTCCGAGCCACATCGAGCAGATCTAGCCGAGGAAGTCCAGTCGACGAACCACCCTACTCGAGGTCGACGAGCCGTGGTCGAGGTCGAGTAGACAAGATTCCAGAAACTTCTCGACGAGACCTGTCCGAGTAGAATTGGGATTCCTTGGGGCCGAAGGCGGAAGATTCTATCCGATTCCATCAAGTTCTATCCAAGGAGACAAGATCTATCAACATCATGAAGACTTGCCCTATTTAGTTTTATCTTTTCCTTTTAGATTTATTTCCATAAAATAATTTATTTATCTTTTAAGCTTTAGATATAATTTTAGATATAGAGATAGATATCTTCTTTCCTAGAATAGTTAGGGAATGAAGGCTATAAATAAAGCCCATGGGGCTCAGTTTTAATCATTCAATTTCAGAGATAATTAGTTAGTTCCACAGAGAAGTTTAGGAGTTCTAAGGTTTTTAAGGTTTTGGCTTTCTGCGAAAGTTGATTGCCGGAATTGTAAAGGCTTTGAATATAGTTAATGCAAGTTTCTTTTTATACATCAATGTCTGCGATTGCGATGAGGGGTGAGTAGTCCACCCACTTCTGGGGCTGGGGTGAGCCCGACGGTGGCCATATGAGGCGATGCGATAAAGGTCAGATCTTTTTGTGCGATTCATCTTCTATCCATATGAGCATGATTCTTTTGCGAGAGTTGAAGGTGATCCTTGTTTGTATTATTGAAGCGAAAGTGATCTTAATGCAACTTGGATTAATTATGTGAAAAGGCTTAGTAACAATTAGGGTTTTTGCGAAAGCCTCTATTTGCCTATTTGTTAATGACGAAAGTTATTTGATGGAAAGCATGATCTTTTATGCCTTTATGTGTTACTTTGCATGGTTATCGTTGTGGTGTTGAAACCGTGGCTTTGGAAGTCTTTTAATATATTGATTTATTTCAGTCGAAATTCTGAATTTTGGTTCGACATAGAGGAGACCTTTGTCGACCTCGAGTAGTGGCTTGTCGAGGTCGAGTAGGGGTTGGTCTTAGTCGAGTTGATTTGCTTCTGTTTCTTGTCGATTTTCAAGTTTCTGTCTTTGCATGCCCTAGTCGATCTCGAGTAGTGCTTGTCGAGATCGAGTACACTTGTCTTCGTCGAGTTGTGTTGTTTTCGTTTTTGAGTTTCTGTTGTCGACCCACCTTTGTCGATCTAGAGGACAGCTTACTCGAGATCGAGTAGCTTCTGTGTCCTCGTTTTATTTGCTGTTTCGCTTTGTCTTTTCTTGTTTTGTTTGTTCTTTGCTTTTGTTTTAGTTGCCCTTGCCGGGTTTATTTGTTTCTTTCCTTTTTGTGTTTCTGTCTTTCTGCTGCTTCTGTGAGAATCTACAGCTACCTGAGAACTGCTGACGTGCTTCCTCGTGGATTCGATCCTGACTATTCTCTTACTACAACGGGAGGAAGTCTTGTATTAATTGTCGAGACAGGGGAGTCAGTCTGAACTATATTTCATATTTATTTCAATACTCGATTTACTTCTGCAACAACAAATTGGCGTCGTTGCCGGGGAAGCAATCATTCGCGCCTTAGGTAGTCAGTTCTCACTGTTTCTTTGAGTTACTTTTCAGGTGTATGCGTCGTTCTGGTCAAACACCTGAGTTTGACAGCTTAGACGAACCGGAGCGCTACCTACACATCCACTCCAAACTCAAAAGGATCATGGAGGCCGCTGAGACACAGGAACAGCTGGTCGCTAGGTTTACCAGGGAATTGGCCGCAAAGGATGCTGTTATCGCCGCTAAAGATGCTGATATCACCGCTGAGAGAGCAGCAAGGGAACAAGCACATGCTGAGCTTGCCCAATATCCAACCACGGCAGAGGACTACATGCATCCAACTCTCGTCGTGCCTAAATCGGCGATTCTAATCCCTGAAAACTCTTTTGAAATTCCTACTCAGTTTCTTATAGAGCTTAAAAATAATGCCTTCTATGGTAGATTTAATGAGTGTCCTCTTGAACATATTACAAACTTTTCTGACATGTGTCGTACTATTGCTGAAGGTACAACCCTGGAATATGTCAAGATGAAATCTTTTCGCTGGTCTCTCGCTGGGCCTGCACTGAAATGGCTAGAAGGGCTGAAAGCAAGATCACTCACAACCTGGGCCCAAGTAGAGCAAGAGTTTCTGAACAAATTCTTCCCACCCGCCAAAACAGCACATCTCCGCCAGAGAATCACTTCCTTCAAACAGAAGCAAGGGGAACCGCTAGCAAAGGCATGGGAGTGCTACAAGGAACTTATGCGATCTTGCCCTACTCATGGACAGCCACCCTACGTCATTCAGGAGATCTTCTTCAACTCTCTGGATCAAGTCACAAAGGACAGGATCAACCACTATACTCGCTATGAGTATCTGACAATGTCGCCAAGTGAAGAGAACCCATACACCAGGCCAGCACCATCCATGCCCCTATATGAGCCACCTAAGGAGATTGATCCTGATGTTAGGGAGCAATACTACAGAGACCAGAATAAGAAGCTCATCAAGCAAGTAAAGTATCTCTCTGTCAACCAGCCTTGCATAGAATGTGGATCGCAAAGGCACACCACTCCTGAGTGCCCACACACAGAGCAAGTCAGGCTGGCAGAGCACCATGAGGATGCAGCTTACGCAGGGGGTCCAAATCGCTACATGGGGGGATCAAAGGTTTCAGCAACCACAATGGAACCAAGGTGTCCCTAGGAATCCCCCGCCCTACAGAGCTCCAGGACATCCAGAAAGGGAGCAGAAAAAGGATGATATACAGACAGTCCTGGAGGAAATACGGAGGAACCACTCAGAAACTAGGCAATCTTTCAACTCCGTCTATACTCAGATGCAAGGTGTCAATTCTAGGCTTGGGGAAATTGATATCTGGCGGAAAACAGTTGATACACAGATTGGTCAGCTAGCAGCGGGAATCCCCAGACAGTCAGGGACACTTCCAGGATCCTCATAACCAAATCCTAAGGGAAAGACTGGACACATCGCTGCTATAAAACTCAGAAGCAGCCATCAACTGCAAGAGCCAGAGGTCGGAAACCAGCAGAACGACGAGGACCAGCAAGTCGATCTCGACAAAGCCGTGGTCGATCTCGACAAGACCTTCGTCGACCTCAAGGAGAACCTGCAAGAATCTTCACCTGCACCACACAACAACTCGACTGGGCCCAATCTGGTCGATGTCGACAAAGGCCTTGTCGATGTCGAGGAGCCCCTGGTCGACATAGAGAAGTCTGCAGCACCTCCGACATCTGTTCTGGCTCCGAATCAGAAAAAGAAGCTGCCTTTCCCCACAAAATCTCTAAAGGACCCGGCGGAGAAAAAGTTTCAGCGCTTCATCAAGATGCTTCAGAAGCTCAACGTCACCATCCCCATCACAGAAGCTCTCAATGAAATGCCATCTTATGTCAAGTTCCTGAAGGAGATTCTGAGCAAAAAGCGATCGATGGCTGAAATCACAGAGGAGTGCAGCCATCTGGACATATTGGAGAAGAGGCCGGATCCAGGTAAGTTTGCTATCACTATTGGATTTGGTCCATACAAAATTAATGCCCTATGTGATCTTGGAGCTAGTGTGAGTATAATGCCTTTAACAATTTGGTCCAAGATTAAGATAGGTGTCTTAGAGCCTGTGGATGCTAGACTTTACATGGCCAACAACACGGTGGTCATCCCCACAGGCATGGTTGAAAATGTCCCAGTACAAGTAGGTAAATTCTTCGTCCCTGCTGATTTCTTAATAGTTGATATGCAAGAAGATCCTGCTTGTCCAATTATCTTAGGAAGACCATTCTTGGCGACGGTGGATGCCAACATAAGCGTAAGGAAAAGAGTGCTCACCTTCAACATCAGCGATGAGGTAATTGAGTATTCCTTTAATAAAACTGAAAGGCATACAAGTCCAATGGAAGAGGTCAAATCTATCTCAGCTGGCTATATCACCTGCGGGGAACCCAAGGTCAGAAATATGATCCCTGAGGAGCTGGAAAAGAGGGACATGGAGGCCCAGGTGGAGGAGATCATGGCAATCCTCAAGGAGAACACAGAGAATCCAATCGACACGGACCAAGGTAAGTCGTTGTGGATTCATTATTTTTCGGATGCCTTGACAGGGACTAAGTATGGGGTCAAGATCGACCAAGGCTCCTCGACATCGAGTAGAGCCCTAGTCGATCTCGACCGGATCAAGTAGAATCCACCAGCGCCAGCATCGTCGAGCAACAAACCAGAGGAGCCACCCTACGAGACCTCGAGTAGACTTGTCGAGGTCGACCACCAGTGCCCTAACTCGACTCCATCCTCCTCGAAACAGAAGCCGTCTGACGAACCAGCCTTGTCGATCTCGACTAAGCTTGTCGAGATCGACCACCACCCGACGCCACCAGAGCCTGCTTCATCGGCGTTGCAGCAACCAGGAGGAGAGCCCTCGTCGATCTCAACTAAGCTTGTCGAGATCGACCACCACTCGGAGAGCCCAGCCCCGCCTTCCTCGATGAGCCAACCACCAGGAGCGGAGCGGAGTCCTCGTCGAGGTCGACCAGACTTGTCGAGGTCGACAAGCCCCCGTCTTCGTCGACTTCTGCCTCTTCGACCAGACCACCACCAGGACCAGCAGTCTTGTCGAGATCGACTAGCCCTAGTCGAGATCGACCAAATACAGTAGTCCCCGATTCCGTCTCTCCGAAGGTAAGCCAAGGTATGGATCTTTCTTCTCCTATTTCCATTAAAGATTTATCTATACATGGGAAAGGTCTGCCTTTGTATGTGCGATTGTGCAGGATTTCCAATGATGAGCCTAAGGAATATGAAGTTGGAGACAAGCTCTATGTCTCTAAATCAAAGGATCATTGGTTTCCCAATAAATTCAACAAGAAGCGGATGGGACCGTTTGTGGTGAACAAGATCCATTCTGGAGGATTACAGCTAATGGACAAGAATGGAGTCCTATTTGAAGCCCAAGCTACATGGGCCCTGCAGATGCCACCTTGAGCATTAATGGAAAGTCGGCCTAGCGACTATAAAATCTAGAGCATGTACATAGACTTTTTAGGACATTTGAGACTTTGTTTTTTGTTTTTGGTTTTGAACACTTTTAGTTTTGCTATTTTGGGTATATGTCTTCTACTTTTCAGGTCCATAGATAGAACCAAGCTATATTCAAACTCGGCCAGGAGGTGCTCCATTCGAAATTTTGAGGATCTGCACACCTGTCTTGTGAGTTTCTTTCTTTACCCTTACCTTGTTTTTTATACAGTGAGGACACTGTAATATTTAAGTATGGGGTGGGGGAAGGGCTTACTTTATGCATATTTGATTTATTTGACATGACTTGTGCATTATTTCTTGGAATTGCTACATGGCTATTTTGGAATGCATTATTGATTTATGTGCTTATATGCATGAATTTCCAAAATTTGAGAAAAATGACCCCCATTGAAAATTTTGATTAATGTCATGGAAGTTTATATTGAACTCGACGATGCAAAATTGGATTCATGAGAGATATAGCATGAAATTGCCTAGTAAAAGGAAGTCACAATGAAGTGCATTATTTTATTGAAAACCATGAAAGGAGGTAAAATTTGAAGTTGCTTTTGACATGTTGCATGATAAGATGATGGAGGACTTTATATTTCTATATAATGCTCATATGTTTATAATCCTACCCTTACCTATGTTTATGCATCACAAAAGCCATAATATGCCTTATTTCAAATATCGCTCCACATGATCTAAATATTTTCCATTCTTTACCTTATCCGGGGATTATGTTGAGAATGATGTTACATTATGGAGATGTTATATGGTGTTCATGTTTGTGATTGTTATCATATTTGGAGTTTGGAAGGAAATTATTTGAAATATATGGAAAATTTAATGAGTGAAAGAAAATCCAATCACCTCAGGAGATAAAGGTAGATTGACCCTGCTCTCTGAGATAATAGTTTGGAGAGATGGGACACATTGTGAGGAGTCCAAAGCACTAAGTATCCGGGGCCATTCATGACACCCATGTTTGCGACTCGCGAGAAGGCAGTGCTGAGGTTAGAGAGGTAAAAGCATTATTATTGAGAAAAGCAATATGAAAGGTGATGAATCTTCTGGAGAAGGAATGTGGAAATTCCATTTGGAAATACTCCATTTCCGCGGATCATTAGCACCACATTGCCAGAAACTGCCCACCTTTTAGCCTTTTACCAAATCTACTCCTTATTTGAGCTTAAATTAAAGTCTTCTTGATTATCAATGCTTTGTCACATGAATTCTTTTTGCATAACCCTCCTTTTGTGAGTAGATGTTGCTTTTACATATTTGCACATGCATGGATCTGTGACACTAGTACCTTTTCGAGGATGGTAATTGATTGCAGGGACATATAAGAATGAATCTAAGATGTTGAGAGTTTGAATTCTTCCCCTGAATGACAAATAAAAGTATTGCTTGAGGACAAGCAAGCTTAAGTATGGGGTGTTTGTTGTGAGCTGAATCTGCCATGTTTTACAGTAACTTTTATATCGATTTCTGTATACACTGCATTCATTTGGGCTTAGATAGTACAGAATCTATGTAGTTTATGTTTATTTGCCAAATTATGGAATCTACACCAGTTTCTGTTTAATTCGCAGAAATCGAGGCATTTTACAGCGATTCTATAGAAGGTCGAAAAAGCTCGGAAAACAACTACAGAAGTCCAAGGTCAAAGCAGCGGAACCAGTCTGAGAGTCAAGGCTACTCGATCTCGAGTAGACCTTACTCGACCTAGACGAGCATGTCCGAGCACAACCGTGGTCGAGCAGAGCCTGATCGAGCAAGCCAGACCAACCCGGCTCCGGACCCTACTCGATCTCGAGGACCACTGGTCGAGATCGACGAAGCCTCAGCGCCACGCCCGGGGTTGACAAGGAGAAGAGCTGGTCGACAAGCCGAGGAGGACCAGGCGGCACTCGCTGCCAGCGACTCGACTCGCTGCAGCGGACCGCTCGCTGCCAGCGGAAGAGGCAACTCGCGGAAGCGGAAAGGAAGAACCCAACTCGATCTCGAGGACCCTTTGTCGAGATCGACGAGACCCTGAGTCCAGATCCGGAGCCCATCGAGCAGAGTCACTCGAGAAGACCTAGTCGGCAAGCCAGTCTACTCGAGGTCGACTAGGGCTTATCGAGATCGACGAGCGCCTAAGGAGCCTTGTCCGAGCCTTGTCGAGTAGAGCCACCCAAGGAGACCTAGGCGATGACCAGTCCTACTCGACATCGACAAGAGCTACTCGAGGTCGACGAGTCCTGTGAACCAAGTCCGAGCCACATCGAGCAGATCTAGCCGAGGAAGTCCAGTCGACGAACCACCCTACTCGAGGTCGACGAGCCGTGGTCGAGGTCGAGTAGACCAGATTCCAGAAACTTCTCGACGAGACCTGTCCGAGTAGAATTGGGATTCCTTGGGGCCGAAGGCGGAAGATTCTATCCGATTCCATCAAGTTCTATCCAAGGAGACAAGATCTATCAACATCATTTTAGATATAGAGATAGATATCTTCTTTCCTAGAATAGCTAGGGAATGAAGGCTATAAATAAAGCCCATGGGGCTCAGTTTTAATCATTCAATTTCAGAGACAATTAGTTAGTTCCACGGAGAAGTTTAGGAGTTCTAAGGTTTTTAAGGTTTTGGCTTTCTGCGAAAGTTGATTGCCGGAATTGTAAAGGCTTTGAATATAGTTAATGCAAGTTTCGTTTTATACATCAATGTCTGCGATTGCGATGAGGCGTGAGTAGTCCACCCACTTCTGGGGCTGGGGTGAGCCCGACGGTGGCCATATGAGGCGATGCGATAAAGGTCAGATCTTTTTGTGCGATTCATCTTCTATCCCTATGAGCATGATTCTTTTGCGAGAGTTGAAGGTGATCCTTGTTTGTATTATTGAAGCGAAAGTGATCTTAATGCAACTTGGATTAATTATGTGAAAAGGGTTAGTAACAATTAGGGTTTATGCGAAAGCCTCTATTTGCCTATTTGTTAATGACGAAAGTTATTTGATGGAAAGCATGATCTTTTATGCCTTTATGTGTTACTTTGCATGGTTATCGTTGTGGTGTTGAAACCCTGGCTTTGGAAGTCTTTTAATATATTGATTTAATTCAGTCGAAATTCTGAATTTTGGTTCGAAAATTTGCCCTTTTAAAGTTTCTGTCTTTTACTGTAATCGACATAGAGGAGACCTTTGTCGACCTCGAGTAGTGGCTTGTCGAGGTCGAGTAGGGGTTGGTCTTAGTCAAGTTGATTTCCTTCTGTTTCTTGTCGATTTTCAAGTTTCTGTCTTTGCATGCCCTAGTCGATCTCGAGTAGTGCTTGTCGATATCGAGTACACTTGTCTTCGTCGAGTTGTGTTGTTTTCGTTTTTGAGTTTCTGTTGTCGATCCACCTTTGTCGATCTAGAGGACAGCTTACTCGAGATCGAGTAGCTTCTGTTTTCTCGTTTTATTTGTTGTTTCGCTTTGTCTTTTCTTGTTTTGTTTGTTCTTTGCTTTTGTTTTAGTTGCCCTTGCCGGGTTTATTTGTTTCTTTCCTTTTTGTGTTTCTGTCTTTCTGCTGCTTCTGTGAGAATCTACAGCTACCTGAGAACTGCTGACGTGCTTCCTCATGGATTCGATCCTGAATATTCTCTTACTACAACGGGAGGAAGTCTTGTATTATTTGCTGAGACAGGGGAGTCAGTCTGAACTATATTTCATATTTATTTCAATACTCGATTTACTCCTGCAACAACAAGCATTCCTCCGTTCCAATGCTGAAACACCAGAACTCCTTGATTTCTGCAAAGGTGAGGATGAGGTGCTCCTACTTTTCTGTCTCCTAACACGTCGTGGTGTTGGAGAACGGACCATGTCAGCGCTGACATGGTCGGCGCTGACGCAAACACAGATTCAGATCCGACAGGGTAGTCCAAAGAACCTACCTGGCAGTTCGACGGTTCGTCACAAATCCGACAGATGGATCCGGAAGAGTTGCTCTGTCCATTCCTATTGGTACTGTAATCAAAACAACAGCCCCACATTAGTAAAATCCCCCAAAAGATCAAACTTAACAAACAAAAAACCCTCAAATGGAACAGTAACAGCACATATAAAAGAGAAATTACTCCACAACTGTGTAAATTGACCAAGCAAAATGGAATGGAAAAACGCCCAAAACTCAAATTGACCATCAAGAAGTACAGAAACTGGAGAATACATACATGGCTGGTGAAGGAGTGAAGCTGCTGGGAACAAGGATGAGTTCGTACAGTCGGTTGTCAGCGCTGACGGAGCTCCCACCCGCAGTAGCTGAGACTCAATCTTGCGCATGAATTCAATTGCATCCTGGACTGGCCTTGTCAGCTCTTCCTTGTACTTTACCAGCATGTCATAATAAGCTTCCTGTATATATCAATGTTCTTATCATCAGAGAATCAATTAAACAGGAAAAAAAAATGAAGAGAAAAAAACAAACCATGAATTGGTCAAGTTCAGGGTTCTTGGAAGCATCTCTAGCAGCAGTAAAAAGCATTAAAACAAATACTATAATCCAATGGATTAGTGCTAATTTTCTACTGAGATGGATTTTACCCTTTGAACTACTGTATCTTCATGGTCGATATCGACCAAATTGGTCGATATCGACAAAAAAATCGCTCTGCCGTGAGTCCGTTTAGCCTGTCCGAAGTCGAGCTAGATTGTTTGGGCATGAAGAAAGTCCGAATCTATCAAGTCTATGAAGATTTATCCAAGGAGAGAAGATTATTCATTAATGTCAAGAGATATTTAGATATTTTCTTTTAGATTTAATGCTTTATCTTTATTTAATTTTATCTTTATAAAGTAGTTATAGATTGTTTTCCTTGAATAGCAAGGATTAAGCCCTATAAATAAAGTCCATGGAGCTGATTTTCTATTCATTCAATTCTAGAGAAGTAGTTCCACATAGAGTTTAGGAGTTCAAAGGTTTTAGGGTTTTGGCATTCTACGAAAGTTTGAGTGCCGGGATTGTAAAGACTTTGAATATAGTTTATGCAAGTTATTTCTTTTCAATCAATGTCTGCGATTGCGATGAGGCGCGAGTAGTCTACCTACTTCTAAGGTTAAGGTGAGCCCAACGAGAGCCATGTTGGTGGATTATCAATTGCAAAAGGAGGTATTTTATCGTTATCTTATTCTATTCCATGTGCTTCATCTTTGATTGAGAAATTGAAGAACTCATGTTGTGAAACTTGGGTAGTAATTAGGATTTTTTTCGGAAGATTATAAATTCTAATTATGAAAAGGAATAGATGCAATTACGGTTATTTATCGCGAGATCTATATTCCTACTTGTCGGATTAGGTGAAAGCCTTCTCCTTTATCGAAAAAGTCACCACCTTTTATGATTTATAATCCGCTTTCATGGTAATCGTTGTTGCAAACCCCAATCTTGGAAGTTCTCTTTCATCCATCGGTTTAGATTCGAAGTTTTGCATTCATTTTACTTTATATCACTACTCGATTTCGACCAAACTGGTCGACGTCGACTTGTCACATTCGATCAAGCAAGATCGCCGTAGCTTTTGTTTCAGCAGGCAACTCGATCTCGAACAGAACTCCTCGACTTCGACATAGTTACTCGATATTGAGTAATTTGCTCGAAATCGACCAAGTCAGTAGCTGCCACTTGCTCAGTTTCGACTTGCCTGACCTTCTGTTGACTAACCCTAGTCGAGGTCGAGCAATCTGAAGTCGACTTCTGCCCGTGAGGTTCCTCCGCTGCCTAGGATCCGCTGACCAGCTTCCTCGAGGATCGAACCTGACTTCCTTTTGCTACATCGGAAGGGAGTCTTGAACATTATTTGCTCAGATCCAAATCGGTTTGCTTTACTTTAATTATATTTTATTGCACTCTTGATTTCCTCCTTACGACAAATTGGCGCCGTTGCTGGGGAAGCAATCATTCGCACCTTAGGTAGTTAGATCTCACGTTTTACTTGAGTTACTTTGCAGGTGTATGCGCCGTTCTGGTCAACCACCTGAGTTTGACGGCTTAGACGATCCGGAATGCCTTATACACGTCCACTCTAGACTAAAGAGAGCAATGGCGGTCGCAGAAACACAAGCCCAGCTGATAGAGAGGCTTCGAGCTGAATTAGAAGCCAAGGATACCGCTCTCGCCACTGAGAGAGCACAGAGGGAGCAGGAAGCAGAGCGAAGGAGGCAAGCGGAGGCTGATCTTGCCCAATACCCTACCACTGCAGAGGATTACGTGCACCCGACTCTCGTCGTGCCTGAATCGGCCATTCTAATCCCTGAAAATAATTTTTAAATTCGCACTCCTTTCCTGATTGAGATTAAAAATAATGCCTTCTATGGAAGATTTAATGAATGCTCTCTTCAACATATTACCAACTTTGCTGACATGCGCCATACTCTTGTTGAAGGTACCACATTGGAATATGTCATGATGAAGGCTTTTCGTTGGTCTCTGGCCGGTCCAGCATTGAAGTGGCTTGAAGGTCTCCCGCCATGATCCCTCACAACATAGGCTGAAGTGAGGCATGAATTTCTCAACAAATTCATTCCTCCTGCCAAGACAGCGCTCCTCCGCCAAAAGATTACAGCTTTCATACAAAAGTCTAGGGAGCTGCTAGAAAAAGCATGGGAACGATATAAGGATCTACTGCGATCATGTCCTACACATGGTCAGCCTCCCTATGTCGTTCATGAGATCTTCTTCAATTCTCTTGACCTGGCCGCTAAAGATAGGATCAACCACTATACTCATTATGAGTATCTGACGATGCCGCCAGCTGACGCATGGGCTACCATGGACAAGCTTACTAACTACGATAATAAATATGGGGGTCCGACAAACTATGACGAGCATGCCTACGCCAGGCCAGCCCCATCCATGCCCCTCTATGAGCCCTCTAAAGAGATTGACCCAGATGTCAAAGAGCAGTACTACAGAGATCAGAATTGCAAGCTTCTCAAGCAAGTCAAGTATCTCTCTGTCAACCAGCCCTGCATCGAATGTGGTTTACAGCGGCACAGCACTACTGAGTGCCCACAAACGGAGTAAGTCAGGATGGCAGAAACTCACGAGGAGGTAGCTTACGCAGGGGGTCCCAATCGCTATATGGGGGACCAAAGGTTCTATCAACCACAACGGAACCAAGATGCCCCTAGGAACCCCCTGCCATACAGAGCTCGAGGACATCCAGAAAGGGACCAGCGGAAAGATGATCTACAGATGATCCTCGGCGAGATGAGGAAAAATCAAGCACAACAGCAGTAGTCTACAAGCGCCATCAATAATCAGCTCCAGAACATCAATTCAAGATTTGGAGAGCTGGATATTTGGAAGAGAAAGATAGAGACCCAGATAGGTCAATTCGCGGTGCAGATTCCCCGACCAACCGGGCAGCTCCCAGGGCATACAGAACCAAATCCCAAGGGGCAGCACGGATATGTCGCTGCTGTAAAGTTACGGAGCGGTCACAAATTACACGAGCCAGAGAACGGAGAAGAAAAGAACAAAACCGTCCTCGACAATGAGAAACATCAACTCGATGTCGACCAAAATTTGGTCGATGTCAACCAAAGTCAACTCGACGTCGAGGAAAAGCCAAGCTCAGACTCGTATGCACAGCACTCCAACTCGAAGTCGACTACAGTGGTCGATATCGAGGAAGATCAAGTCGATGTCGAGAAAAATCTTGTCGATGTCGAGGAGTCTTCACCACCTACGGAAGCTGTTCTGGATCAGAAAACTAAGAAGACGCTCCCGTTCGCTTCTAAGAACCAGAAAGATCCAACTGATGGTAAGTTTCAGCGTTTTGTGAAATTGCTTCAGAGTCTAAATGTTACTATTCCTTTTACAGAAGCACTTCACGAGATGTCTGCCTACGTCAAGTTCCTTAAGAAGATTCTTAGCAACAAGCGATCAATGACTGAGATTGCTAAAGAATGCAAGAAGATGGATTTCCTTGAGAAGCGGCCTGACCCAGGTAAGTTTGCTATCACTGTTGGACTTGGTCGATATCGTTTTAAGTCACTTGGTGACTTAGGAGCAAGCGTAAGCATCATGCCCCTATCCATCTGGTTAAAAGTAAAGATAGGCTATTTATTCAAAATTTAATGTTATCTCTTGCAATGAGCTTGCAGGAAGACTTTTGGCACAAGATGAGGCTGTTACAAAGGCAGAATCCACGCTGGAGAAGGAACTAGTTACTGCAGAGTCGAGCAAAGAAGAGTTCTTCGATGATGCATTATCAGCGAAGCTGAACGACTCACTCGAAATCGAGCAGATCAAGTCGACATCGACTAGTCAACTCAATTTCGAGGAATCTTGCCCGACATCGACTTCGACCAATCCTCCAGCAATGGTAAGTGCTCCAAATCTCCTCGATGTCAAGCAGTTATCCTCGACATCGACTACTTTTTTCCCTGAAGGAACACCTAAAGTCGAGAAAGACAAGTCAACAACTGCACTTTTACTCGATATCGAGCAAATTTACTCAAAATCGACCAATTCTGCCTCGAAGGTGAATTCTGATTTTTTGGTCGATTTTGATTATTCTAACTCAATGTCGAGTAGTCCCTTGCAGATGTACAGCCCTGTGTCCGATTCAGCGTTGTCATCGATGTATGCTTGGTCAACGCCAACTCATGTAGCTGATTTGGATGCTTCTTTCATGAGGATTGAGACAGATTACCTAGAGGAGATCATGAAGACGGGGGAAGTAGAGCCCATCTTGATTCCACAGGGCCCTTCTTCGGTGTTGAAGCCCTTACCTGACACCCTTAGGTATGAATTTCTTGGTTCTGACTCTACATTTCATGTGATTATTAGTGCTTCATTAAACACACAGGAAGTAGACAGGCTAGTAGAAGTCCTCCGCACTCACAGGAAAGCCATTGGTTACTCTCTAGAGGACATAAAAGGTATTTCACCCATTACTTGTATGCATAGAATTCTTTTGAAAGATGATCACAGGGCAACAATTGAGCATCAAAGGAAGCTTAACCTCAACATGAAGGAGGCGGTCTAGAAAGAGATCATGCGCATGCTAGACGCAGGAATCATCTATCCAATCTCCGACAGCAAGTGGGTAAGTCCAGTTCATGTTGTCCCTAAGAAGGGTGGAATGACCGTTGAGGAGAATGAGAAGGGAGAGCTTGTTCCTAAAAGAATCACTACCAGTTGGCGGATGTGCATAGATTACAGAAAGCTCAACACCGCCACCAGGAAGGATCATTTCCTCCTCCCCTTCATTGTTCAGGTACTCGAAAGGTTAGCTGAACATGATTACTTTTGTTACCTAGATGGATATTCTGGTTTTTTGCAGGTTCCTATTCATCCTGAAGATCAAGAAAAGACAACATTCACCTGCTCCAATGGAACTTTTGCATATAAGAGGATGCCCTTCGGCCTTTGCAATGCCCCTACCACCTTTCAAAGGTGTATGATGGTCATCTTCTCCGATATGATAGAGGACATAGTGGAGGTATTTATGGATGATTTCTCTGTTTATGGTACTACTTTCGATATTTGTCTCTCTAACCTGTGCAGGGTACTCAAGCGTTGCGAAGAGACAAATTTGGTTCTCAACTGGGAAAATTGCCACTTTATGGTAAGGGAAGGAATAGTGCTAGGCCACAAGGTATCTAAGAAAGGTATTGAGGTGGACGGGGCCAAGATAGAGCTAGTGAAGAAATTGCCCCCACCATCATCTATCAAAGAGATAAGGAGTTTCCTTGGTCACGTAGGTTTTTATAGAAGGTTTATTCAAGATTTCTCTAAAATTGCCAAACCATTAACTAACCTTATCATGAAAGATGTTAAGTTTGTGTTTCCTAGCGAATTTCTTGAAGCCTTCAACAGGTTAAAGGAAGCTCTTATCTCCGCTCCAATCATTCAATCGTCGGATTGGTCACTACCTTTTGAAATCATGTGTGATGCCAGCGATTATGCCGTAGGAGCAGTTCTAGGACAGCAAAAGGATAAGAAACTTCATGCCATCTACTATGCAAGCAAGACTCTTGATGTGGTTCAGGCTAAGTACACCACAACAGAGAAGGAATTTTTTGCAGTGGTTTTTGCTTTTGAAAAATTTCGTTCTTATCTTGTTGGATCTAAAGTTATTATCCATACTGACCATGCTGCTCTTAGATATTTGATGACAAAGAAAGATGATAAACCAAGACTGTTACGATGGGTGCTCCTACTCCAAGAATTTGATGTTGAGCTAAAGGACAAAAAGGGCATAGAAAATTCAATCGCCGATCACCTATCCAGGCTCCCCAAAGACATGCTAGAGGAAGCCCAAGACACCACACGAATCGACGACTCTCGCCCCGACAGACACAGTTTTCCTCGACATCGAGCACCCTTCCTCGAACTCGAGTAAACCTGGTGATTATTCTTCCTTGTATGGTTTTGAGCTACAAAGTTACTCGACATCGAGCAACCTTTCCTCGACGTCGACAAAATCCAACTCAACAGACCACCAGAAGTCGAGCACAACACCACCAGATACTCCATCTTCCTCGATATCGAGTAGTTTTACTCAAAATCAACCAACTTCTGGTGAGTCTTCAGGTGAGATTTTTCGTACGGATTCCGGTAAGGATTTCTTCTTTACCCCCCATACTAGTCCTATACGTGATATATATGCTATAAGAGGATCAAAGGTACCCTGGTATGCGGATTTTGCTAACTATCTTGTAGGAAAAGAGATTCCGTCAGGACTATCCTCACAGGAAAAGAAGAAGTTCCTCCACGACGTCAAGCAATACTATTGGGATGACCCTTACTTGTTCAAGCAAGGAAAGGACCATATCTTCAGACGTTGTATCCTAGAGGAGGAAGTAGAAAGTGTCATTCGCCATTGCCATACTCTTCCTACAGGCGGACATGCAAAAGGCTTCAAAACTGCATCTACGGTACTACAATGTGGTTTTTATTGGCCTAATCTTTTCAGGGATGAGCAGGCTTATATCACTTCTTGTGATGAGTGCCAACGAGCGAGCAACATTACTTGGAAGAATGATACATCACTCACAGGGATTTTGGAGGTTGAGCTATTTGATGTCTAGGAAATTGACTTTATGGGACCATTCCCTGCTTCAAGACCTTTCAAATACATCCTTGTGGCGGTCGACTATGTCTCTAAATGGGTTGAGGCTGTTGCAACTAGGACCAACGACGCGAAGGTAGTTTCAAAGTGTGTTAAAACTAACATATTTCCTCGTTTTGGTGTACCTAGAGTTCTTATTTCAGACGGTGGCTCGCATTTCATCGAGAGAGGATTTGAGGCTCTTTTGGCTAAGTATGGGGTAACTCACAGGGTGGCAACACCTTATCATCCTCAAACTAGTGGTCAAGTGGAGGTCTCTAATCGTCAGATCAAAGCCATCTTGGAAAAGAGAGTCTCACGCTCAAGGAAGGATTGTTCATCTAAGGTTGATGATGCGCTATGGGCTTATAGGACGGCTTATAAAACACCGCTGCGAACAACTCCTAACAACTTGGTTTATGGCAAGTCTTGTCATTTGCCTGTCGAATTGGAGCATAAGGCAATGTGGGCCCTCAAGGAGCTCAACATGGATCTCGATGAGGTAGGTAAGAAACGCTTTATTGATTTACAGGAGTTAGAGGAGCTAAGGCTGAAGGCCTATGAGAATGCCGAAATCTACAAGGAGCGCACCAAGAGATGGCACGATAAGAAATTCATGCCAAAGACATATGAGGTAGGTGACAAAGTGCTTTTATATAATTATAGATTGCGTCTGTTCCCAGTGAAGCTCAGGACAAGATGGAGTGGACCTTTCGTGGTTCACCACATATACCCTCATGGAGTAGTAGAGTTACTTGGCACTGATGGAACGACCTTTAAGGTAAATGGGCACAGGGTCAAGAAATACTATGACAAAGAAGACCCGAAAGAGGAGATTCGCGCCACCCTGGCGTTTGTCAAAGCCTAAAACAGGGAAGTAGGTCAAGCTAACAACTTAAACCTTAGCGCTTACGGGAGGCAACCCGCTTTTCTTACTCCTTTTTCTTTTTTATTCTTATTTTATTTTCTTGAAATTCGTGCATAATCTCTTCTCATTGTTAAATTCAGGCATTCAAGGTCTACTCGATATCAACCAAACTTGGTCGACATCGACCAAAATTCAAAGGTGGTGCACACTATGTCGAGTTCTTCTAGTCGAGACCGGGAGAAGGATTCTTTTTCCTCGATGTCGAGCAGTGTCCTCGACATCGACTAAGCTCCACAGGTAAGGGAAGGTTCCTCCACATCGAGCAATTTGCTCGATGTTGACCAAGGCATCAGGTAAGTTTTTTTTTTTCGTTTCTTTTAAAAGAAAAATTAAAAAAAATATATAAATAACTTACAGCTTTTCGGTTTTCTTTTTCTTTTTCTTTCTTTCCTTTCTTTAAAAATAACCTGATGGAAGCCTCTCTCCCCTCCCGTTTTCCCCGACCTCGAGAACCTAAGCCGACACAGCCCCCATCTTCTTCCTCCGGCCACCAAGCCGAGTTCCGGCCACCCCAAGCCCATCACGCCACACCGCCGCCACCGCCGAAGCCGAGCCTTCCCTCCCTACGTTCTTGCCGACTTCACCATTGTTACCCAGAAGCTCCGCCGACCACCTCACCTCTCTAGATCCGGCTACCTTGCCCCGAATCCAGCCTCCTCGAGCCCGGATTTACCCACCCCGAGCACCCACAGCCCCTACCGATCCCAGTTTCCTTCTCCCGCGCTTCTGACAGTTCAAAACCCACCACCACTGTTGGTTTCTTGAACAAAACCGAGACTGCCACCCTTAATTTTCTCTATTTACAAATTTCTTCCCTGTTTCAACTCAAAGGTATGATTTCTCCATCTCTTCTCTCTAAATTTTAGATTATCTATTTATATTTGAAGAGAACCTAGGTAGAGATTGGAACTTGAGTTATGTGTTGAATGTCCAGGGTTTGAAATTTGTTGGGGAAATTGATATTTAATTTCAAGGGTTGGTTAAATATGAAAATTGCTATATTTGGTGGGCTGATTTTTATTTATCTAAATGATGACATACTTAGTTCATATATATTGTCAAGGAAAATCATGAATTTTGAGATTTATTACATGATATATTTGGAAATTTCTTGAATTTGGGGCTTTATTTAAAACTCATATATATGTTGCACTTCTTGTTTCGTTATATGAGTTGTTACCTTATTTGATGATATGAACTTCCTTATGCTTATTTATTATTTCTAATAGGATAGTTTATGAACTAAGTATGGGGTTATTATATTCATTAGCGATTATCTTATAAGGGTTATTTATTTTGTAGTATTATGGGTAGGACAAAATACCCGGACATGAACTATTTGGGGATAGACGATGATGAGACCCGCCAGCGAGCACTAGATATAGCGATGCCTGTAGGTATCACCAGTCGAGATGCAAGGGAGTACTCATGACCCTGGGGGATCCTCTTCACGGTAGTCTGGTAGATCTTCCCATGGAAGAGCTTCTGATTACCAGATTGGATTCCACCGCCCCTTCAGGAGCAGCTCTGTAAGTCTTTTCCCTCCCTTTGGTTATATTTCTTTGACAGTGAGGACACTGTCGATTTTAAGTATGGGGTGGGAGTAAAGACTATGTTTAGGACTTTATTGTTTTTATGTGCTTCCAGGACTGTATTTTAAAATTTTATTGCATGGTTTGTATCGGATTATTTAGGACATGGCACAACTATATATTTGAGTTTAGTAGCATATTATTTGAATATCGCATTTGCATGGTTAATTTCTATATTATTCAAAATATGCATTTTTAAAGAGAGTTGTAAGGACTTCACCCAAGCTTGCAAAAAGTTCAAAAAAAAGAGTCATGGAAGCCAAGGCAACACTTGACAATGCAAATGATGGATTTGTTAGAGATATTGCACAAGATTGCCTAGAAAAGGGAAGTCTCAATGACGTGCGATTTTTTATGGTAAAACCACAAAAGTGATGTAAATTGATCTTGTTTTTGACATTATGCACGATAAGATGACGGAGGATTTAATTTTCTATATATGCTCATTTTCACATTTCTAGCCATACCTATACCCAATTGCATCACAAAAGCCATATTATAAGCCTCATTTGCCTATATATCATAATTGCTCCACATATGCCTTATATTGCCCATTTTTTACCTTAGACCCTATCCGGGGATTATGTTGGAAAATAGAAATCATTTTATGGAGATGTTATATGGTTGTTGTGTTATTATGTCATTATTGGGGTTTGGCAAGAAAAATTCAAAGTCTTATGGAAAATTTAATGAGTGAGAAAAAATCCGATCACCTCAGGAGATAAAGGTATATCAACCCTGCTCGCTGAGATAATAGTTCAGTGAGATGGGACACACAGGTGAGGAGTCCAAAGCACTAAGTGTCCGGGGCCATTAATGATACCCATGTTTGCGACTCGTGAGAAGGCAGTGCTGAGGTTAGAGAGGTAAAAGCATTATTTTTGAAAAAAGCATTATAAAAGGTGATGAATCTTATGAAAAAGGAATGTGGTTGAGAAAGTTTGGAAATAATGCATTTCCCTGGATTTGTCACCACATGGCCAAAAATTGCCCACCTTTAGACTTTTACCTATCTACTCCTTTTTTGAGCTTAAATAAAATCCTCTTGATTATTGTTGCTTTGTCACAAAAAATTGTTTTAGTATAAACGTCTTTTTGTGCGCAGAAATTGCTTTTCATTCACATGCATGGATTTGTAGGCACCAAGTACCTTTTCAAGGATGGCAATTGAGTATTGGGTAATATAACACAATGAGTCCATTACGTTGAGAGTCTTTGTTGGTTTTCCCTGAATGACCATCCAAGTTATTCCTCGGGGACAAGCAAGCTTAAGTATGGGGTGATTTGATGTCCACTAAAATAGCCATGTTTTTATGCACATTTTAGCTCCTTATTCTATATACTTTGCATATTTCGGGCTAGGAATATGTTAAATTTATGTAATATATGCTTATTTGCAAGAAATAGAGGTCTACATAAGTTTTGGTTTAATATTGCAGAATTTGGAGCCATTCCGGGACAAAACCAAGAAGAGAAGACGGAATCTAAGAGTTACTCGATTTCGAGGAGAGTTCCTCGATATCGACCAGAATTGTGAAGCAGAGCCTGGTCGAGGAGAAGCTGCTCGAGAAACTGAGAGAAGAAGTCAACTCAAGTAACATTTTTACTCGATGTCGAGTAAACTGCTCGACATCGACCAAACCAGAAGCATTGTCCGAGTCCGAGAAGGGAAGAAGCTACTCGAGAAGACGAAGAAAAGAGAAGTCGACTACAAGTTCCTCGATGTCGACCAAATTGGTCGATATCGACAAAAAAATCTCTTGGTCGTGAGTCCGTTGGGCCTATCCGAAGTCGAGCTGGATTATTTGGGCATGAAGGAAGTCCGAATCTATCAAGTCTATCAAGATTTATCCAATGAGAGAAGATTATTCATTAATGTCAAGAGATATTTAGATATTTCCTTTTAGATTTAATGCTTTATCTTTATTTAAATTTATCTTTAGAAAGTAGATATAGATTTCTTTCCTTGATTAGCAAGGATTAGGCCCTATAAATAAAGTACATGGGGCTGATTTTCTATTCATTCAATTCTAGAGAAGTAGTTCCACATAGAGTTTAGGAGTTCAAAGGTTTTAGAGTTTTGGCATTCTACGAAAGTTTGAGTGTCGGGATTGTAAAGACTTTGAATATAGTTTATGAAAGTTATTTCTTTTCAATCAATGTCTGCGATTGCGATGAGGCGCGAGTAGTCCACCTACTTCTAAGGTTGGGGTGAGCCCAATGAGAGCCATGTTGGTGGATTAGCAATTGCAAAAGGAGGTATTTTATCGTTATCTTATTCTATTCCATGTGCTTCATCATTGATTGAGAAATTGAAGAACTCATGTTGTGAAACTTGGATAGTAATTAGGATTTTTATTCGGAAGATTATATATTCTAATTATGAAAAGGAATAGATGCAGTTATGGTTATTTATCGCGAGATCTATATTCCTACTTGTCGGATTAGGTGAAAGCCTTCTCCTTTATCGATAAAGTCACCGCCTTTTATGATTTATAATCCGCTTTCATGGTAATCGTTGTTGCAAACCCCAATCTTGGAAGTTCTCTTTTATCCATCGGTTTAGATTCGAAGTTTTGCATTCGTTTTACTTTCTCTCACTACTCGATTTCGACCAAACTGGTCGACATCGACTTCTCACATCCGATCAAGCAAGATCGCCGTAGCTTTTGTTTCTGCAAGCAACTCGATCTCGAACAGAACTCCTCGACTTTGACAAAGTTACTTGATATCGAGTAATTTGCTCGAAATCGACCAAGTCAGTAGCTGCCGCTTACTCAGTTTCGACTTGCCTGACCTTCTGTCGACTAACCCTAGTCGAGGTTGAGCAATCTGAAGTCAACTTCTGCCCGTGAGATTCCTCCGTTGCCTAGGATCCGCTGACCAGTTCCTCGAGGACCGAACCTGACTTCCTTTTGCTACATCGGGATTCGGGAGGGAGTCTTGAACATTATTTGCTGGGATCCAAATCGGTTTGCTTTACTTTACTTATATTTTATTGCACTCTCGATTTCCTCCTTACGATAAACAGTCATTTCTCCCCCTGCGACAATGCTTCCTGATTCAGCATGTCAAGTTCTAATCTAATAAAATTAAACCTATCCACAGGTAAAGGTCTAGTAAAGATATAAGCAAGTTGTAGTTCAGTAGAAACAAAAGATGTGGATACATCACCTTTCTCCACATGATCTTGAATGAAGTGATGTCTCACATCAATATGCTTAGTTGTTGAGTGATGCACGTGATATTTTGTTATAGAAATAGCGTTAGTATTAGCAAATTTAATGGGTATATCTTTTAGGTCAAAACCAAGATCACGAAGTTGTTGAGCTATCCACAATACTTGTGAACAACAGGCTCCAGAAGCTATGTACTCTGCTTCTGTTGTGGAAAGGGAGACATAGTTTTGTTTCTTCGAATTCCAACTGATTAGGGAAGACCCTAAGAATTGACAACAACCTGGAGTGCTTTTTCTATCGACCTTATAGCCTACAAAATCTGCATCTGAATAGCCAATAGGATGAAAGTTGTTTTGCCTAGGATACCAAAGACCTAGATCCTTAGTACCTTTCAAATATCTAAAAATCCTTTTGACAACAATCAAGTGTGACTCTTTTGGATCGGCTTGAAATCTAGCACACATGCATACACTAAGGGGTTGTTTGGTATCGATATCTAGATATCAAGATATCGATATCGGGTGATATCTTGATATCAAGATATTGGTATCGGTATCAAGATATCGATATCGGGCGATATCGATATCAAGTGATACCTCCCAAAAAATGAGTATATCAAAATATGCCAAATTTGATATCTAGATATCAGCTGATATCGATATCTGACCATTACCAAACACAGATATCAGATATCACTTGATATCAAGTGATATATTATGCATACCAAACACTAGATATCGATATCAGTTAAAGTGATATCGATATCTAGCCCTACCAAACACTAGATATCAGATATCGGGGGCTGATATCCGATATCTGATATCTAGATATCAATACCAAACGACCCCTAAACATATATGTCAGGTCTACTCGTAGTAAGATAGAGCAAAGATCCAATCATACCTCTATACTCTTTTTTATTAACTCTCTTACCGTTTTTTCTTGATCTAAGGAGAGAAGGGAGCTCATATGAGTTTGCTACCTTGGATTGATACATGTTGTACTTCTTGATCAAGTCCTTGGTGTACTTACTTTGATTGAGAAAGATCCCTTTCTTTGTTTGGTTGACTTGTAATCCGTGAAAGAAATTCAATTCTCCCATTAAGCTCATTTCGAATTCCCTGCACATAATGTTTGAAAATTCCTTGCAAAGGGAATCATTAGTAGCACCGAGTAGTATATCATCAATATATATTTTAACTACCAATAAATCATTTCCTCTGGTTTTTACAAACAAAGTTGTAAAGGCCCGGATTTTTTAATCATAACTTTTGAAAAAAATGAATTTAAATCGGATATTATAAGGGAAACTTGTCCTCAATTTAATAAATAGAACTCGAAACTCTTAAAGTGGATTCCGGCCAAAATTTGAAATTATGCAAAATAGATTTTATTTCGCTTTCATATGACGAGAATTGGAAAATAATGTTCGAATTTCATTATTAAATTTGGATTGAAAAATTTAAAATTTAGTTTGATCGAGTCAGGATAAGGTCGAGAGAGCAGGTTCCATGATTTATTTATCGGCTACTTTGAAATTCAATTAGGGACCACATGAGTTGTCTCTTATCCTTGCTTTCTTTGACCTCTCAATAGCTCTGCCCACGCCCTCCAGTCACTATCCATTTTGAGATAGCATCTCTCATGTCATCCTCTTCCCTCTACCTCTCTGCTTCCCTGTTTTTGGTAAAACCTCAAAACACTCACCACGCCAAGCTTCAGAACCCTGCAATTTGATTCTTTTGGATTTCAAACAAAACACAAACCATCCTCCTTCTCTTGTCTGATTCATAAATTGCAACTCCCCTCTACAACTCTCCCCTCCTTTTATTTTGAAAAGCCCGAAAACCCACAACAAACACACACCATCTGTAAAGACTCGGATTTTCAAATCCTAATTTTTTCGGAAAAAGGAAATTAAAAATGAATTTAAATCGAATTAAAAGCCCATTTAGCGGATTCCGACCGTAATATAAAATTTGACGAACGATTTCCGTCCTTTTACCTCAAAAATTGAAAATAATTATCAGATGACGATATCCTTTTTTATTTTATAAATCTAATTGATCGAGAAAGCGAGAGTCCGAAACTAACATTCGAGAACTAAATTTGGGATTCAAAATTCGCGTATTCGGGATTTATTTTCGGGTATTTGCTTAACCACTTCCACACACTACGTTACCTGCCTTCTTCCCCTACCATACCCACCCCTCTCCTATATTGATGCAACACACAGACGTCTCATTCACCATCCCTCCCAATCACTGTCATTCTCCATCACCCTCTTCTGCTCACCATTTCCCGCTCCCTCATTCATCTTCCCGTGCTCACCGTCAACACCATCATCGTTGCTCTTCATCACCACTACCCATCGACACCAGCAGCACCACCTCCACATCGCGAGGCTGACGTTCGACGAAGCCAACAATCGGCCGAGAGCTCACAGTGCCACCACCGGAGCTCTTCCTTCCCCTATTTTGCCGCAAGAAGAAAACCAAACCCACCTCTTCCTCCTTCGTTCTTCTTCCACCCAGGGACCATCGGAGCCACTAGAGAGCCACCGAAGCACCACCTGCCTTGTTGAGCGCGAGTAAGGTTCCGGTAAGCCGTTCTCCTCCGTTTCTGATCGAAACCATCCTCAAGCTCTATCATCGTACTCATTCCCGTCCAACGCAGATCCGAAGAGCCATCGCGAGCCTCCGATGAGACCCAAACCTCCGATCGAGAGCTCCGAAGTCGCGACCTTCCTCGGTGAGTTCCGCCTTTTCCTTCCCTTGTTTCTAATCGATTTCTAATTGGAACCGGGTTATGGGCGAGTGTGGGCGAGCTGAGTGTGGGAGGCTGAGTGCTCGAGCAATCGGGTACGAAGTCGAGCAGCGACAAGCGCGAGCACGAGAGACGAAGCCGGCGGGAGCTGAGCCATGGCGCGGCCGCGGGCGGAGTCCATTTTGAATCCATGAAGAAGACGGCCATCTTGGCACTTGTGGGCCCCTTCTCACTAACTTATATATCTATTTACTCGTTATAACCGGGTTGGGATTAATTAGCGGGTTTGGTTCGGTTCGGTTCGGGTTATCCGTTCATTATTTAACCAGTTAACCGTAATTAAAATATATTATAATAGTATTTGAGATTTAAAAGACAAATTATTATATTTTGGGAGAATTATAAGGGTTGATTTATTAAATAAAAATGATCGAGATTTTAGGGGATTTGGAAATAATTTATAAAAGTGTTAAATAAATGGTATTTAAAATATCATGTAATACTATTTGAGATTTAAAATATATTATTGGGACTTAAAGATTTATAAAGAATTTGGAAAAGAATTTCAAGGTTGGAAAGTAATCTAATAAATAAATTTAAAAAGGAATTTGGCGAGTATTTTCAAGGGTCGGAATACTTAACTATTTAACTAGGATTTGAAACGGTTTTGAAACTAACTTGGGAATAAGACTTATTCGATGACTAACTAGCATGATAATATGATCGTTTGACTAACAGTATGATATGTACGACTAATAGCATGACTTGTGGTGAATTATTATATGAGATTAAATATTGGATAATTATGACGATCTAATAGGATTTTATATCACACAAATTATGTCTGATGATTTTGATGAACCGTTGACGTATATGCGGAAATGATGTATATGAACATGCGGAATTGGTTGAAGGATTTATGGAGAAAGATGTGGTCTTGAGGAGCGGATGATGCGAGGAAATGACTTTCATAATATGTTACTTGTTCTATTCATTGAGGTGTGCTTGAGTGTTTAATAGTTGGATGTAGACTTATGTATATTCCATTATGTACTAGGTGATACTCTGTGATTGTGAATACTGTGGGCTGGATTCTCCTGTTGCCGATCTGCTAGCCAGGTAAGTCCTTCGAGGCTTACTTAGTAACCAGTACCTCCTGCCTGATGTGTCATATAGTATGTAGGTGTTGCATATGCATAAAAGCATGTCATGTAGTATCATGCTTAGGAATTGCACTTACGAATGAGCATTCTTATTCTCTATGTGTTTGAATACAGAACGGCTGTTATCTGTGAGTCCTAGAATCCTTGATAGGGTCATAGGACAGCCTAGCTCCATCGGGTTCGTCCTGAGTCATTCGGGTCGTTGGAACACCTTTACTATTATCAGCATTATTATTTTCTTTTCGCAAGATCCACGATATGATGATGAGATAAAATATGATGATGAGATTTGAGATGTTATCGAATCGAGCTGGGTAGTCTCCACCCTACCTGGAAGGGGGGTGGTGGTAGAAGAGGGATATACCACTTGATATTCTTTGTTAAGGTCTTACTTAATATTCTGCACATATGAATTAGGAACGTGATAGAGTGGTTAATATTCCAGTACTGCATGAAGGCATCCTTTATTCTAGGTATATGCATATTATATGTCCTCAGCGCGGTTAAAGGACCCGCAGGCGGACTCTTGGCCTGACTTGGTGGTATAGTTTCAGGTACCCGATACACTGCTTGATTTTGTGTTGTTATGACGGGGTCCATTCATATGGCGGAGAGTGAGTGTTTGAAACTTGACTTCACCAGATTCCTGTTTTTGGGATTTCTCCCTATTTATATTCTGTTTTGACCCGGCTCTGCCGTGGCGCCCGTCATATCGTTTTCAGAACTTATGCCATTTGCATGATAAAGGATTTTCCGCGCTGTAGACTTAGGACAGGTACAAGGGTTTACCATGGGGTCTCCAACGGACCTTCCGGATTTGGGTGAGAAATCCCACTTTAAACTACACATCTTCGATTTCAAACCTTCAAGCTGTACTCGGGGCGCAAGATCCCAACGAGGGGTTTCATCCCTCAAAACGTAAATCGGGAATCATAATCCTGGGCCGTTACACCGTCTCTCATAGCACCCTCTTAACCTCTGTCTCTCCCTCAAACTCACAAGCCATCCCCCTTGTCATTTTGTTCTCTAGCAAAACTACAATGCCTCACCTCACATCTCCAATCCCTCCTCCTCCGACACGAAGCAGCAGCGAGCCCCAGGAGTCGCAGCCAAACACACTCGAGGCGACCCCTGTCTCCATCATCGACCCGAGCAGCACTAGCAGCGGCGCCGCAAGGCCTTCGCTGCCACCCTTGGTTCGATTCAAGCAGCAACTCTTCCTCTAGAATCGGTCCGATGAGCTCGACGCCACCAGGAAACCCTCCCTAGCCACAGCACCAAGCTGTCACTCTGTCTCCTTTTTCTCGCACAAGCACCTCGGTAAGTTCCTTCCTTTGTGTTTCGATCGAAAACTCCGTAAAGGTCGCGCCTTTAAGCCTGTTCCTCCCTTCCTAGGCTAAGCCCACTTGATTCCGTCCCCGACGAAACCTGGCGCGACTCCGATGAGCCTCCGACGACCTAGAATCCCCATGGTGAGCGCCCTCCTCCCTCAATCTCGTGTTTTCGAATTCCTTAGGCCTATAACCTTGGTTGCCGGGACAAGAGAGTGAGTGTGAGCTTGAAAACGAGGGTGAGCGAGCACCGCCGGGATCTCGGCTCCTTTCTTCGGACAGAGCCGCCGGCATGGAGTTTTATCTCCCTTCTTTTCCGTTTCAAACATAAGAGGAAGAGGAAGCCCATGGTGGACCCCTCCCGTCCACCTCAGCCTTAGGTCCCACTCCCTTTTGTTTTCATTTCGGTTTTACAAAAATAGGAGAATGGATTGTGCTTGGGCCTAATCTATTTCAAACAAAACAAATGTTGGGCCATATTTGATTGATTTTAAAAAGAAAAAGATATTGGGCCTATCTTTAAAAATGGGGATTCGATTTTGAAGGTTATAAATAAAGGGTTGAATTTGATAATTTTAATAGAGAGTTGGGTTCTATAAATAAATAAATGAAATATACTATATTAAATATTATTATTGTTGAGATTTAAACTATAATATTGGACTTGAGTTTTAAAAAGGAATTTGAAAAGGTTTTAAAGATTGGAAATGATCTTAATAAAATTTAAAAGTGAAAATTTAGAGATACCCTAACCTTGTTGGATTTATAGAAATAAGTTGATGAAAGGGTGATGTTTTATAAATGGATTTTTGGATGATTTGAGAAAGCGTTTTGAATGGTGATTTGATCTAACTTGAGGTTTTAAAAGAGTTTTGGGAAATCTTGGGAAAATGACTTAGCTTGCCTAACTTGGTGAGTAAATTTGATGACTTGTGTGTGATATTATATGCTTTAAGTAACATTAGAAGTAGACTTATTTATATTACTTATATATGTGTTAGGTGACCATCTATGACATGTTGGCTTTCTGTATACCTAGTTGTTGCCTTTTTATGTTCTGCACTTCCAAGTGAGTTCCTATATGAGCTCACTCAGATTCGAAAAGAGATCTCCCTGCTTGTAGCCATGTGCATACTAGGTGCTTGCATTCATAATAAAGCATGTCATGTAGTATCCTACTGGGATTGCACTCATGATTGAGCATTCGTTTACTCATTGCTTTTGTAAACAGAACGGCTGTTATCTGTGATGTAACTAGAGTCTTTGCTAAGGTTATAGGATGGCATGTCCCATCGGGTCCCGTCCTGAATCAATCGAGTCATGGAACTTTCTTTACTTATATTATGAGCTGCATGCGGGCTTTATAGTGGATACGGGTTGGGCATGCGTGCTGCCCGATTATAATGGAACGCATTCACGAGCTGACCAGTCTCTGCCCTATCGAAAGGGGGTGGAGGTAGGAGAGGGGTATACCACTTGGTATTCGGTGCTAAGGCCTTATTATATTTACGCACTTGATCTTAGGAGCATGTTAGTGTGTTAATATTCCGCCTTGCATCTAGAAGCATCTTTATTAGGACTAGCGTGTGTATGTGTCTGCTTGTTTGGGATTATATTGCGTAGGGCTTCGATCTGACACCGCCCCGCATATATATTTTTTTAGGTTTGTTTTGCAGCATGATGGTTCATTGCTTCCGTGACGTGGGAACTCTCTTGGGCGATTGCAAAGAAATGGTCTAACCTCACTAACATCGCTTATTAGATTTTGATAAATACGCTTATTGATTTGGTTTTGACCCGGCTCTGTCGTGGCACCCTCTTGTGTTACACCTTTATTCCGTTATTTGCATGACTATCGGTTTTTCTCGGTTAGACTTACGACAGGTACAAGTGACTTTCCCGGGGATTCCAACGATCCCTTCGAATTTTGGGTATGAAATCCCACTTCAAAATGTTAGGATAGAATTTCAAACCTTCAACCTATACTCGGGGCGCAAGATCCTAACGAGGGGTTTCATCCCTCGAAACGTAACCCGGGAATCATAATCTCGGGCCGTTACAAAAGTTTTGTCAATCAAACCTCTTTTAAAATCATTTTCTAAAAGATATTTTGACAATCTTTCATACCAAGATTGTGGGGCTTGTTTAAGACCATAAAGAGCTTTGTCAAGTTTGTAAACGTGGTTTGGAAAATCATCATTTTCAAAGCCAGGAGGTTGAGCAACATAAACTTCTTCTTTTAGAAATCCATTTAAAAAGGCACATTCACTACTAGAATTATGCAATTAGACATCACGTGTTTTAAATCTGTCAAGAAAACACCTGATGTTAAATTAGTATGTTACATCAATTATTAAATTTATGATGTTGAATAACATTTAAACAACTGTCAATTTTTTTGACCGATGTCAAATTGTTTGTTTAAAAAAAATTAAAATGGGCGCGGGTTTGAATTTTCTAAGTTGAACGAGCGGGATTGTAACACTTATAAAATTTACGAAAGGTTTCAAATTTTGGAGGAAAATTTCCCAATCTCCACTTCAGCTGTTTCAACTTCTCTCTCTCTCCCATTCAGCACCATCTCTTTCTCAATCACCTCCGGTCTCCACTGTCCTCCAGCTCCGGCGACCTCTCACCGCTCCGGCGAACTTTCTTCAGATAAGAGCTCCTCCTCTTCTCTCTGCTCCAACCTCCTTGCCCGCTCACCGCCATCGTCTTGTTGTCTTCTTGAACCCTATCCCGACCCCGACCTCGCTCTTTCTCTCTCCAGAGCACCTCCTCCTCCTCCTTCTCTATCTCCGGGATCTTCGCCACCACCAGATCTACCCACCCTCCCCCATCTCTGTCATCTCTCCTCCGTTCCCATTCTCTCTGCTCTCTCTCGCTCTCGCTTTCTTCCTCTCTCTTCCGCCAATACAATCCCAGGCGATGGACCTAGATCTGGAGAACGGACGCCGCCTGCAAGCATTCTTGAAAGCCCATGCTCGTCGGTGTGCCTTCTCTGTTCGCTCTCTCTGGAAGACATTACTCTTCACTCTCTCAGCAACAGGTATGGTCTCCTTCTTTTCTCTTTTGTGCTCTTTCTTTGCTTCAGTTGTTGAAATGTATGGCTAATCCGATTTGGAGATCTAGGATTGTTGGGCTGTCCATTTTTATTTTTTATTTTTGTGTAGATATAGGGTTTGTTGCTGTTTGCTGTGATTTTGTGGTGGGATTTACATCTCACATTGTGCGATTTTTTTGTGGGATCTACACCATGAAGCTCTTATCTCTACAATTTTGCTTGACTGGTCTCTCTTCCATTTACTATTGTCAGTTTTTCACTCTGTTAGTGGTGTTGTTTTACTTGATCACTGACAGTAGGAATGTTGCTTCAGTGATGTGAAACCGAGATAATGAGATAGATCTATAAACAAACTCGAAATTCATACTGAGATAGCTCGGTGACTCATGTTCACTGGATACTATTTTGTGAAGCCCAGATGTTTGCAAATAAGCCTATGGAACCTAATTCAAGACAAAGACCAAATTAGGCACACAAATTCATTGGTTATAGATTTCTTTTTTCTTTCTTATGAGGTAAGGCTTGAACATTTAGTTAATCTACATAACCAAACACAGGCACACAAATTGATTGCTTTACAAAATTTGAGTCGGTTGTGCATGTTTATTGGCTTTTTATATGAGATTCTTATATGGTTCGGTATTTATACATGTTTATTGGCTTATTATATGAGATTCTTATATGGTTCGGTATTTATACATGTTTATTGGCTTATTATATGAGATTCTTATATAGTTCAATATGTATTCATGTTCAAGTACATAAGATTCTTATGTAATTCACTATTTGTACATGAGATTCTTATAGCAGATTTTTAAATACACGTTTATTGGTATAGATATATGTAGTAACTCTGGTATAGTTTCTTATAAATATAGTTTCTTATAAGTATAGATATACATAGTTTCTTATATATAGTTATACACCCGCTTTGACATGTAGGTGATGGTGCCCCCTCACTCCATGCCTAATTTGGATTTTGTAGGTTTTTCCTTTTAATTTGACTTATTTTATGGATAATGATGCATATGATTAAAGTGGCATGAACAATCTAGTATTCAAGTATCAAGATACGAACTAAAGGCTAAATCAGTACTAAGACTATCGTCTTTCTAGCTAGAAACAAGGGATCATCTCATTTTATGTCCTCATTTTATCCTAGAAACAAATCACTCTGATAATGCTTGCCTTAAATTGTTGATTGGTGGGTTTTTTTTTGTTTTAGTATGTTCTTTTCAATTTCTTTATATCTCCTTCTCAAGGGGATTGAATCCCTGAGTTGGATTCGTGCCTTTTACTTGATTTAACCGTTGTCCATTGATGAATGCTTTCGTTTGAAGTCCAAACATCACGACGCATTGGAGAGACAAGACAGTGACTGTCTTACCGTTGATTCAAGAGTTGATGGATAAAGGACTGCGTGTTTGGTTTTACCGGTA
Source organism: Persicaria tinctoria (assembly GCA_037127255.1). Taxonomy (NCBI): domain Eukaryota; kingdom Viridiplantae; phylum Streptophyta; class Magnoliopsida; order Caryophyllales; family Polygonaceae; genus Persicaria; species Persicaria tinctoria. Next base: position 30,287,045 of record JBANSL010000001.1, read on the forward strand.
AGGTAATGTGAAGTACCCAAAGACATCGATCAATTACTTGAATCTCAATTATCAATACATGATTTCATACTTGAATTTTACAGTGGAGATATAGATGGTGTGATACCAGTGACATCTACCAGATATAGGATAAACAAGCAGAAGAAGAAGGTAATCATGAAGGATTCTATTACTGCGATGCTTGAAGTAGGTGTTTCGCCCAGCAAGAACCAAGCAGAAGAAGAAGCAGCCAAAAAAGCAACTCTGACTCCTCTTATTGGATCATCCATCCAATCTGCTACCGGTGATGTATACAATATCACTTGAGGAAAGGACATAACCTTACAAGAAGTTAATATAGTATCACAGGTATGATACTTTTATTTGCCTTTAGTGCCCATCTAAATGTCCCAAGCTTTGCTGTCATCAGAAATCGTTGAGACATTTGACCTTACAAGCAGCTACATCCTTATTCCTGACATTTTCACATCTTGAAACTCCTAACTTTTACAAGTTTTAGTTTGGAACTTAAATCAGCCTTTTTTTTGGAAATGCTTAAATTCATATCCAAGCAATATACTAAAATGATTAGCTCATTCCAGGTTGTTACGAGCCTCGCGGACCCATTTGCTAACATAATATTCCAAGTGTTGTGGGTGGCATTTTTCTTGCATGAACTTATTGTGAAATATTCAAGTGTGAGATACCCGCGTGCTTTGCACGCGGGATAGCAACTAGTGTGTAATAAAATGTTGGTCATGCCCCTGCTGCAATTTAGTGCATGTAGTTCTTACATCCAAAGTCTGTTCTGTTAGCAACTGAATGGAGTTGAGTCTGAAGGCGGTTATGACTCAGCAGCTACTACTCAACATAGTGGTAGATCGATGGACAAGCTATTTTTATTACCTACTGATTTCTTCTCATTCTTCAGAAATAATGTATATCGTAGATATAGGGGCTAGCCATTTTTTTTTGTGATGTTGTGGCTAGCCAATTTTGTGGCTATGAATAGCGGCAGTGTATTTTAGTTTTTGTGAATGTTATAGCATGAAGCTAGTATACATGTACATGAATGCGATGTTCTATTGACAAAAGCGTGTTGCGTATCCAAACAAAAATATCGGATTAAATATGAAAATAGTGCATTCGTACATTTAACATCAGATCCGTCTATTGAAACAGATATCAGTATAAATTATACACATCATTATCTACAAAATAAACCGTGTGTCAATGGAGCAACAACGTCATTTTACATTTAAATCAATATGAAAAACAAGTTTCAACATTAAAAATTATATATGAACTGATATATATTTGTCAAAGTAACATCGTTATCTACGAAATAAACAGATGTATCAATGGAGCAACAACATCATTTTATTTTGAAAAAATTGATACAAATGTATGAAACGACATCTTCTGTGTATACAACTAACATAGTGTATTATTTTAGAACAATATAATATCACATATAATGGACATGAAATTAATACACAGAGAATGAATACTCTCAGATGTCGATAACATTAAAACACAACATTTATGCCTATATTTCATGTGGTCGGTTAAATTAAAACCATATAAAATCATAAATTATATATAGAACATGATTATAAACGTGATCACTACAACAAAAATTGTTGTCTATGTTTTATTAAGAAATCAATTATTTTAATAAATAAAGATGTAAATGTTACTTTTTTGCTTTAGGAGGACATCTTCACATGTTTTCAAATGACAAATTATGGATATTCATCAACAAGTGAACATGTCATAACCAAAATTGAGGGGTTCTAATTAATAAAAGACATCTGCTTAAAACCGATGTGGAAATTTTGATCTTTTACTACACGCACAAAGAGATCGAAATTTTTTTTGAAAGACATCTGTTGACAACTGATGTATAATTGAAGTTTTCTAGTAGTGATTTCACATCCATTTGAAAAAGTTTAATATTCATATAAGATGCAAAGGCAAGTAGCATACGAATAGCTTCTAATCTATCTACAGGAGCAAAAGTCTCCTCATAATCAATACCTTCTTCTTGGTCGCAGCCTTGAGCTACAAGTCTTGCCTTATTCTTGATGACCTTACCATTTTCATCCAACTTATTTCGAAAGACCCATCTTGTTCCAATGACTAATTGATGCTTGGGTCTTGGTTGGAGAGTCCAGACCTTATTCCTCTCGCATTCGTTCAACACATTTTGCATGAGAATAATCCAATCTGGTTCTAGAAGTGCTTCAAAATAATTTTTCGGCCCTTCAAGAGACGCAAAAGCATACAAATTCTTTACGCTCGATCTAATTTGAATACTAGAATTAGGATCTGAGATATCATTCTCAGGTGGATGTGATGTGAATACTTGAACTCCCTCCTTTTAGTTTCTGGAAAAATGACGGTGTAGTCTGATGTGTCTTCAGGAACTCGAGGCTCATTGGTGTGAGTGGATTCAAGTGTTGCAGTGGTACTATTGCTCAGGTCAAGGCCTTGAAGTTGTTGTTTAAGGTCTTGAGATTGTTCAGCAATATCCTGAATTTGTTCCTGCATGTTTTAAGCCTTTCTAGTCATTGATCTTTCTTCTTCTTCTCCATCAGACTATTGATCTCAATGTTGATTCAAATTCAGATATGTAAAGCTATCACTCAACACCTCATTATTGCTTTCATAAAAGACAACAAGAATTCTCTCTTCAACAATCTTAGTATGTTTATTTTAAACTCTATATGCTTTGCTATTTAAGGAATAACCAATAAAGATAGCTTCATCACTACGAGAATCAAATTTTCCAAGGTTATCTTGGCCATTATTATGAACAGAGCAATTACATCCAAAGGGTTTGAAATAAGAAATATTTGGCTTTCTTCCTTTGAGAAGTTCATAAGGAGTTTTCTTTAAAATCTGACGAATCAAACATATATGCATCTACTAAGAATGTAGTTGGCGGTGTTAACAGCTTCAGCCCAAAAAAGTTTTGGCAAACCATTTTCTGAAAGCATTGTCCTAGACATATCCTCAAAGGTGTGGTTCTTTCGTTCCACAACCTCATTTTGTTGAGGTGTTCTAGGAGCTGAAAAATTGTGTGAAATGCCATATTTTGCACAAAACAAATCAAATTTTAGTTGATCAAAATCATTGCCATAATCACTTCTAATAGAAATGATAGACATGTTTTTCACAGTTTGCAACTCCTTACAAAGATTTGAAAAGTCGTATAAAGCTTCTGATTTTTCTCTTAAAAATGAAATCCATGTAAAACGAGAATAATCATCATCAACAACAAGAATGTACTATTTTCCCTTGGGAGAGTTGACACGCGTAGGACCACATAAATTCATATGTAAAAGTTCAATGGGTCTAGAAGTACTTACAACCATTTTGGGTTTAAAAGAACCTCGTGTTTGTTTGCCTCATGAATAAGCATATCATACACTACCAAAAACACAGGAAATAGCCACAGTCAAATAGCCACGAATTGGCCACGAATGACGGTGGCTAAACGGTTTAGCCACGGGCATAGCCATGAATTTGACGGTCGTCGCCATTCGAGGTTATATGCCTCGTCGCTAACAGCCACCAACCCAATATCTGTGGCTAATAGCCACGATCTGACAAGTCTGTGGCTATGCTCGTGGCCGGGTCGGGATCGTGTCATTCGTGGCTGTAGCGACGAAGTTAGCCACGATGTATGTCATGGCTGATTTCGTGGCTTGGCACGTGCAAGATGTCTAACGTCTTTCGTGGCTGATTTCGTGGCAACTGTCGTGGCCAATTAGGTGGCTAAGTTTGTGGCTTTGTTGGCTATGGCCATAGCTATTCCCGTGGCAAAATTCGTGGCTAACTTCGTGACTTCATTGCTGGCTATGCCCGTGGCTATGCCTATGGTCTTATTCGTGGCCTTATTCGTTCTATGAGCTAGGAAATAAATTTAATATAATTTTACAAATCTGTCATACAAACATATCCAAAATACAACCATAAATTACACCATTCAAAACACATCTAAAACACAATAAAAAATTCAACAATACAACAAGTCTCAAGCACGAGTGATAGAGACAACGAACCTTTCTACAACTAAGACACCCAAGTGAGATGTCGAAGCACCTACGTAACAAAAATGAGACAACAAACCTTTCTACAACCACCACCTTCCCCTTGTCTCATGCATACACAATGATAGCTTCTTCTTGTAGAATGCCAATGCAAGCCTTTAGAAACTTGCACTTGTAGTCCTCCTCATACTCGGTCTACCCCTCAAGACTCCTTCAAATCAAAGGTGGTACCTAATCTCTTATTATCTATCCATAAAAAAATACAAACATAAAACACATTTTAGATTATTCATAATAAATATGTTCAATCACACTTAATATGTACAAACATAAACAAATACAAAGATAAAACACATTTCAGGCTATGCAATATACAAACATAAACAAATAAGATTTACCTAATCTCTTATTATCCATGTCCACATCTAAGAACACCCTACGAGTGATTTCAGGCTCCTTTTCAATCTTCTCTTCTTGCACCTGAGCAAAAAACACATTCCAGTCAGCATGTTGTCCATCGGTGGAAATTACATCAAACTAATCCATGTCCAGAATTAATAAACAGAATCCGTATTTTACTTTTGTAATCCTGGAGACTTGTGTATCATCATTATGCAACAAAATTCCAGCCCAAGCTTACCACTGCTAATACATGCAGTAAGTTTAGTGCTTAATCCCGGAGACCTGTTCAACATGAGTAAGTGTAACTTCAAAACTATAAAAAGGTGTTTGTTCAAATTTATCTAGGAATAGATCATGCCTTATGCCCTCTTTAAAAATTCCAGCCCAAGCTTACCACTAAAAGCCTTTATTAACTTGAAAGTCAAAAAACAGAACATAAAACAAAAGATAGAAAATGAAAAATTTACAGAATGGAAAATTTACAGAACATAAAACAAGACAGTAATGGTGGCAGTGTAGAGGGACAATTTTTTCAGCAGTCTATGATTAGGTATATTGATAGGTCTTTTTTTACATATCATAAACAAATAATTAAACAAACAAATGAACAAAAACCCCAATTCATATTCCACACCTAAAATCTCAAATTTTAATCTACCAAATCCGTTTCAATTCTCCAAAATAATACAACATTTCAACAAAATCAATTCAATAAAGTGTATAAACGTTCTCAAGTATCAAATTGAATGAAGAATTGCAAAAAAAAAAAAAAAATTAGACCTAAAGTAGTGGAACTTACAATATTGTTGCCGGCTAGTCTCACCCTTACCCAGAGAAGAAACGCACAGCAGCGCGGCCCAGCGGCACTCTCCCGGCCGGAGACGACCTCGCTCGGAGCCTGAGTCGGAGTCGGGTCGGGGACGCCTCGCCTGCTGGTCTCAAGTATCGACAGGTCGGGGACGCCTCGCTCGGAGCCTGAGTCGGAGTCAGGTCAGGGACGCCTCGCCTACTGGTCTCAAGTATCGACAGGTCGGGGATGCCTCGCTCGGAGCCTGAGTCGAAGCCTGAGTCGGAGTTGGGTCGGGGACGCCTCGCCTGCTAGTCTCGCCCTTTCTCCGTCCCTTCTCCTTCCGTGCGCTCCCTCCGATGGTGGTTTCATGGTTTGTCGGCGTTGTTCTCCGGTGAAGGAAGACAAGAGAAGATGTGAGATGGGGAGGAAGAGAGATCTGTAATTTTTGGGCGAGAGAGACAAGGATGAAGAGGGAGCGGTCAGAGAGAAGGAGAGAACGTGTGAAATGAGGCAGCGCCCAAAGACCCAAAATGAATTAGGGTTGTTCCCAATTTTAGAGAGCGGGAAATTTACCGCTCAATATTCATTTGGGCGCTACAAAAATTTCGACACTGGGCATGTATTCCTTTTTTATATTTCATTCACAATTTACCTCTACAAAATAAAATCATCAATACAAATAAAAATATGATATATTTTAAATAAAAAAAATAATGGTAAAAATAATAATAGGTTAATATAATAGTTATTGTTATTATTAAAAACAAAAATTAAAAAAAATTAAATAATAAAATAATAATAACCATAATAATAATCATAATCCTAATAATAATAATAATGAGGTTAATATAGGGTTTTATACAAGGTTAATATAACGTCGTATTCAACAATTATTAGTAACTTATATTAGGTTTCTTCAAAACATACTCTTATAATATTCTAATAAGAATTTAGTAGTTAATATAAGGTATTATTAACATTTATTAGTTACTTATATGAGTTTTCCTCAAAACATACTCTTATAGTGTTTTAATAAGAATTTAGTAGTTAAAATAAGGTTTTATTAAACATTTATTCGTTACTTATATTAGTTTTCCTCAAAACATACTCTTATAGTATTTTAATAGGAATTTAGTAGTTAAAATAAGGTTTTATTAACATTTATGCGTTACTTATATGAGTTTTCCTCAAAACATACTCTTATAGGGTTTTAATAAGAATTTAGTACTTAAAATAAGGTTTTATTAAACATTTATTTGTTACTTATATTAGTTTTCCTCAAAACATACTCTTATAGTATTCTAATAGGAATTTAGTAGTTAAAATAAAGTTTTATTAACATTTATTCGTTACTTATATTAGTTTTCCTCAAAGCATACTCTCATAGTATTCTGATAGGAATTTAGTAGTTAAAATAAGGTTTTATTAACATTTATTAGTTACTTATATGAGTTTTCCTCAAAACATACTCTTATAGTGTTTTAATAAGAATTTAGTAGTTAAAATAAGATTTTATTAAACATTGATTCGTTACTAATATTAGTTTTCCTCAAAACATACTCTTATAGTATTCTAATAGAAATTTAGTAGTTAAAATAAGGTTTTATTAACATTTATTAGTTACTTATATGAGATTTCCTCAAAACATACTCTTATAGTGTTTTAATAAGAATTTAGTAGTTAAAATAAGGTTTTATTAAACATGTATTCATTAATTATATTAGTTTTCCTCAAAACATACTCTTATAGTATTCTAATAGAAATTTAGTAGTTAAAATAAGGTTTTATTAACATTTATTAGTTACTTATATGACTTTTCCTCAAAACATACTCTTATAGTGTTTTAATAAGAATTTAGTAGTTAAAATAAGGTTTTATTAAACATTTATTCGTTACTCATATTAGTTTTCCTCAAAACATACTCTTATAGTATTCTAATAGGAATTTAGTAGTTCAAATAAGGTTTTATTAACATTTATTAGTTACTTATATGCGTTTTTCTCAAAACATACTCTTATAGTGTTTTAATAAGAATTTAGTAGTTAAAATAAGGTTTTATTAAACATTTATTCGTTACTTATATTAGTTTTCCTCAAAACATACTCATATAGTATTTTAATAGGAATTTAGTAGTTCAAATAAGGTTTTGTTAACATTTATTAGTTACTTATATGAGTTTTCCTCAAAACATACTTTTATAGTGTTTTAATAAGAATTTAGTTGTTAAAATAAGGATTTATTAAACATTTATTCATTACTTATATTAGTTTTCCTCAAAACATACTCTTATAGTATTCTAATAGGAATTTAGTAGTTAAAATAAGGTTTTATTAACATTTATTAGTTACTTATATGAGTTTTCCTCAAAACATACTCTTATAGTGTTTTAATAAGAATTTAGTCGTTAAAATAAGGTTTGATTAAACATTTATTCGTTACTTGTATTAGTTTTCCTCAAAACGTACTCTTATAGTATTCTAATAGGAATTTATTAGTTAATATAAAGTTTTATTAAACATTTGTTAGTTACTTATATGAGTTTTCCTCAAAACATACTCTTATATTATTCTAGTAAGAATTTATTAGTTAATATAAGGTTTTATTAAACATTTGTTTGTTACTTATAACGATTTATTAAATAATATAAGGTTTTATTCGACAATCATTATCTACTTACATTATTTTCCCTCAAAAAACACACTTATAGTATTCTTATAACAACTATTAGATAATAAGAGGTTTTATTTCACAGTCATTAGCTACTTATATGATTTTCCCTCAAAACACACACGTATAGAATTCTTATAACATTTTATTAGATATTATAATGTTTTATTCCACAATTTATTGCTACTTATATGATTTTTCCTCAAAACACACACTTATAGTATTCTTATAACAACTTATTAGTTAATATATAGATTTATTCAACAATTATTAGTTACTTATATGATTTTCCATCAAAATACACACTTATGGTATTCTTATAACATTTTATTAGATAATATAAGGTTTTATTCCACAATTATTAGGTACATATATGATTTTCTCTCAAAACACTCACTTAGATTATTCGAATAAGAATTTATTGCATAATATAAAGTTCTATTCCACAATTATTAGCTACTTATATGATTTTTTTTCTCAAGATAAACTCTCATAATATTCTCATATGAATTTATTAGTTAATATAAGGTTTTATTCAACGATTATTAGTTACTTATATGATTTTTTTCCCTCAAAACACATTTTATTTAACAATTATTAGTTTTGTTTATGTTCTAGTACTTTGTATTTATTTAGATATAAATACATATACCATTAATGGGCCTGTTGGCGGAAATTATAGTCGTATTTAGGCCCATAATAAATTAAAGCCCATTAGAAATTAAAGTGTATCATTTGAGGTTAGACGTAAATAGCCACGGCATTAGCCACGGCATTAGCCACGGATATGACCGTGGCTATTAATTGCGCTCCTTAATATGCCGAAATCTATTAATTGGGCTTACATATTCATTGGGCTTTGACTACCACTAACGGGTTGACCGCCTTTGGACTTGACCATCTTTAGGCAATACCTTTTTTTTTGTTGAGATTTTGGGCTTAAAAACTGATATTTTCTTTCAAATTAATTTGCTTTAATTTGTGAATTTCCTCAATTCGGTTACACCAAAGGGACAATGGGCGCCTTCATGTTAGCGTCGAATTCCGCCACGGATAATCCAACCGTGGCTAAATCTGTGGTTGTTCACCTCCAACTCAGGTCATATATTGCTAATTCCCTCACATTCTTAGCCATGAGTACAGCAACAGATATTATTCGTGGCTAAAGTCATGGTTACATTGCCACGTCAGGTTAGACTCGCCAAAATGGCGTCGAAATCAGCCACGGAAAATGTGACAGTGGCCAAAGTCGTGGCTAATAGCCATGGAACCAGCCACGACATTTTTATTCGTGGCTAAAATCCACGAAATTTTGGACACGAAATTATATCTTCATCATTAGCCACGGCCGTTGCCACGAATATTTTCATTCGACGCTAATATAGCTATGGCTTGTCAGGTCGAAGCTATCTTCGTGGCTATCAGCTACGGATGTGGCAACGACTTTATGAGGTGGCTAAAAATCCGTGGCTATTTTCTGTGTTTTTGGTAGTGATAGCTCGTCTACCTTGAAATTTAGGTCTGGTAGGTCACATACCAAATCCTTTGATCGGAGCTTATTCAAGGTATGCATGCTAACATGACCAAGCCTTCTGTGCCAAAGCCGCGGATCATCTTTCAAATCCTTGGGACACTTCAGACTAGTTCTTGTAACTTGGTTAGTGTTTATAGAATAGACATTATTGCAACGAGGTGCAATAAATACAATATCCCCATATTTATCATTTTAAACTTCATATTTTTCTTTATAAAGACCAACCTTATTGCCTTTATCACATAATTGAGAAATACTAAGCAAGTTATACTTTAAACCTTCAACAAGATACATATCATAAATGAAATTTGTAGAATCATTACCGATTTTACCTATACCGATAATGTTACACTTCCCTTTATCACCAAGAGTAATTGTTCGAGTGGATTGCTTCTTTAAGTATGAAAATAGTGAGCTTCTTCCACTCATATGTCTTGAGCAACCACTATCAAGTATTCATTGTGCTCCATAGTCTTGGTGATATCCTGCAAAACAACCAACTCAACCTTTCCAGCTAGATCAAATTACAAACTTGGATTCATAATCGGGAATGACCATATTTGGTGGTCTAGTCCCCTTAAGAACCCAAATTTGTTTTGCCTGTTTTCTTAAGCACAAAGGAAAAGTATTACGAATTATATAAGGATCTTTTCTTCGATATGGACAAGTTGTTTTTAACATGACCCTTCTTACAACAATAGAAACATGTTGGTGTGTGCCAATTTCCTTTAGCTTTAACAAAAGTGGTCGGAGATTTCTTTAGAAAATTCTTATTGTATCCAAGACCAATCTTGTTTAGGGAAGATTGGTGTTCACTCAACATCCCATCAAGATTGGCCTTCGAATGGTGAATCGAATGAGTGCAGCCTGCTGGTCTCTACACTTCTCAATCAGCTTGATCTTTTCTTTCTATAATTCACTGTTGCAGTAACTTAGAGAACAAAGATTTTGCTTTAGAACCGAATTTTCCGATTCTATGGCCTTGACTTTAATGTCAAAGGCTAACTGTTAGGCTTTGAGATTCCTTATTTCCATCGACAGATCACTCATACTTTTCTCTTGTTCCATTATCTTATCTTTCAAGGAGTTAGTCTCAAGAATATAATTTTCCTCATTTATAATCATGTTTTGCAAAAATTCAGAAAGTACAAAAGTAGGACTAAAAATCAAATTTCTCAACACTACCTCAAGATGCCTTTTAGGTCTTTCTTCTTGGTCAGCCATCAAACATAGATTGGCTTGATCATTCTCGGAGACAGATTCAATAGAGGAATCAGAATCACTCCATGAGGCTACCATTGCCTTATTCTTTCGATCATTCTTCCGATGGTTGTTCATTCTTTTTTGTGGACACTCCCCACAAGATGCATGATCTGTTTCTCCACATTCAAAGCGCAATAATACCTTAGTTTTTTTTTTACTGGAGTTAGAATACTTACCTTTGTACTTTGATGATTTAGGATACTCTCTGTTTGAGAACTAATTCTTCATCTTCAAAATTCGAGCAAGTCCTCTTGTGGTTAAAGCAAAAGGATCTTCTTCATCATCCTCGCTTTCTTCTTCCTCTGATGAGATGTCCTCCTTTTTAACTTTTAGAGCCAAAATCTTCAAGCTGAAGGATAGCTCACCATCTTCTTCACTAAGCACGTTAGTACCTTAGTTTTTTTACTAGAGTTAGAATACTTACCTTTGTACTTTGATGATTTAGGATACTCTCTGTTTGAGAACTATTTCTTCATCTTCAAAATTCGAGCAAGTTCTCTTGTGATTAAAGCAAAAGGATCTTCTTCATCATCCTCGCTTTCTTCTTCCTCTGATGGGATGTCTTCCTTTTTAACTTTTAGAGCCAAATTCTTCAAGTTGGAGGATAGCTCACCATCTTCTTTACTAAGGACCATTTCGTGTGTGATAAGCTTTCCTAGCAGATCATCTAGGGGTAGAGTTTTCAAGTCATGTGCTTCCTCAATGACTATCGCCTTTGGTCTCCATTTCGAATTTGGCAAGCTTCTTAGAACCTTTTGACCTTCTCCTCATTTGTAAAGACTTTGCCGAGGGAGTCTAGGTTGTTCACAATTTAAGTAAATGTTGTGAACATCTCTTTCACGGTCTCATTGGGTGGCATCTTGAACAACTCATATTGCTTTACGAAGATGCTGATCTTGGTCTCTTTCACTTGGCTTGTTCCTTTGTAAGTCACTACAAGCTTGTTGTTGTGAGCCTAATTTGTCATGTTTTATACTTACTTTTATATCGATTTCTGGATGCATTTCATACATTTGGGTTAGAAAAGTACATATTCTATGTGCTTTATGCTTATTTGCCAAATTATGGAATCTACACAAGTTTCTGTTTAATTTCGCAGAAATCGAGGCATTTTACAGCAATTCAGAGAAATGAGGAAAAGCTCGAAGTTAACTACATAAAGTCCAAGTTCAAGGAGTAGCGGAACCAGAACAAATCGAGTTGGAAACGAGGACAGAAGCACTCGACACAAGAGGTCGATATCGACTGCACATGGTCGATATCGAGTGAAGAAAACTGAGTCGAGATACCAGAATCGACCAGGAAATGGGAGCAGAAAGCGAGAGGTCGATGTAGACCACTCTGGTCGATATCGAGTGAAACCTGGTCGATTTTCTTACTGGAGCCCAATATCGAGTGTCAGAAGACGGAGCCGAGAAGATAGGTCAATATCGACCATATTGGGTCGATATCGACTAGCTTACAGAGGCCGATTTCGAGTAAGTCCGAGTCCGAGTGCTGAGCTGGTTTTCTTCCACATTAAGCAAGAGATATTCTATCAACTCAAGAGGAGATTTATCAAGTTCTATCAAGAGAAGAGGGATCTATCCACATTAGATATAGTTTCCTTTATGGATTTATTTCTTTTATTTCCAAAATTTATCTTTATGTTATAGATAGATAGTTTTAGATAAAGATATAGTTGTTCTTTCCTAATTAGATGGGGAATGAACACTATAAATAAAGCCCTAGGGGCTGAGTTTTAGGTATTCAATCTTACATCACATTCATATCAAGTAGGAAAGAGAGAGAGAGAGAGAGAGAGAGAGAGAGAGAGAGAGCTTGTGGCGAGGAGGAGCAAGAGAGTTGAGAGACGATTTGGCTTCGATTGGTTGTAAGCTTTCTTTTATTTTATTTAATGCAATTTAGTTCCCTTTTATTATTAATGTGTTTCTTGATAATGAAGAGCGAGTAGTCACCCAACTTCTAGGGTCAGGGTGAGCCCGACGGTAGCCATGTGAGGTGATGCGGTAAAGGTACAATCTTTTGATGCAAATTCGTCTTTTATCCCTATGAGCATGATTCTTTTGCGAAAGTTTAAGGTGATCCTTATTTGTGTTATTAAAGTGAAAGTGATCTTAATGCAACTTGCGTTAATTATGTGAAAAATGGTTAGTAACAATTAGGGTTTATGCGAAAGCCTCTATATTCCTATTTGTTAATAACGAGAGTTATTTGATGAAAAGCATGATCTTTTATACCTTTATGTGTTACTTTGCATGGTTATCGTTGTGGTGTTGAAACCCCTATCTTGGAAGTCTTTTTGTCTATTGAGTTAAATTCCTTTTCCGACGTTATTTTTCTGCAATTTTCGAGTTACTGTGCACAAGTCGATTTCGGTTTATAGGTCGATATCGAGTAAGGTTAGGTTGATATCGATCAAATTGTTTCTTTCCTCTGCTTCTGTTATTTCTGTTTTACAGTTTGTCGACATAGTGGTTTATATCGACTAGACAGGTCGATATCGAGCGCTCTTCTGGTCGATTTTCTTCTAAGATCTGAGACTGAAAAGGCGGGCGCTAACACGCTTCCTCGTGGATCGATCCTGACTACCTTCTACTACAGCGGGAGGAAGTCTTGTAATTAATTTGCGGAGATCAGGGAGTCGAATTTGGAATTTATATTTCATACTTGATTTTCCTCCTAACACTTGTCCCCAATTTCTTTCGCACTCCTTCATGATGATACACGATTGAACTCGATAGCAGCTAATCCACAATAAAGTAGGTTCATAATTTTGGAATTCTTGGCCACATTCTCCAAGTCTGTTTGAGTGTATTCAGTCTCGTCTTTAGGTACAGTGGCTTTTGCTGCATTGATATTAGTTTGTTCTTTAGGTCATTTCTTGACGATAACCCAAAGGTCTATACCCTGATCAATGATAAACATTTGCATTAGAGATTTCTAGTGAACAAAATTGTCACCACAGAAAAGGGGTGGACGATTGGCCTATCTTCCTTGTGCAAATCCTCAATCACCTACAGTGATCATGATTAATCTCACTAATGGTTAAATCAAATAACTGTGAGTTAGGCTCTGATACCAATTGAAGAATGGAGTAGGAGATAAAAGTAGGATCGAAATACTCTAGAGGGGGGATGAATAGAGTATGAGAAATTTTTGCATATAGAAGTTCGAGGCCTTAAAATGAATCTCGAGGTCTTGATAGGAAGCTCAAGGTTTGAACTGGAACTCAAGATCTTGACTAATCTCATAAACATGTTGAGCTATATATGAAAATTTTAAACTATTTATATAAAATGTGGAAATTAAAACACAATGAACACACGATATGTTTACGAAGTTCGGCTCTAAACCAGCCTACATCTCCGCCTAGGGTTATCCAACCCGTATGATTTAAACCAATATTATTTCACTTCCTTATAGTCCTATGTACAACCTAGAAGAACTTCCCTTCTTCTAACACCTTGTAGCCTAACCCGCTACTATCTAGAGAATTAGATCCTAGTGAAACAATATCCCCTTTACACTGAATTTCAGATATGTTTGAGTACACGAATACTCTTAGTATAATAAAAATTGACTTATCTTATATCGCTCAACTGTTTTTCTTACTCTCTCAACTCTAATTAAAGCAAGAATACAATGGATAATGAGAGAAAGAAAATGCAGCAGGAAACATCAGGACGATTGCAGTAGAGAACGCTTTGCTTGCAGATTGAATGCTAGAGAGTTGTGTATCTTCCGTCTTGCAAACGCTTCTTTATATACTGCTGAGGCTGAAATTCTAGCCATTTGAATCTCCTGAAGATTAGCTTGATTTTCAGCCGTTTGGAGTTTATCCAATTGTTATCTTCAACAAATTCGGTCCTGCATATCTTCGTTTGAACTTGCACCAAATTGATGTCCTCGTTTTTGTAAGACCCAGGGTCTTAAGAGGCGCCAGCCTATGCCACATAGCCCTCTCATGTCCATTGTCCTCACTTGGAGCATGAAAAGGAAGAGCTCTTGTGAAATAGGCTTGAATCACTTATAAATCACTTCCAACATCATTATGATATCCGATGTGGGACATGGGTGTTACAATCTCCCCTACTTAAAGCACTGACGACCCCGTTAGGCCCAAGGGGCTGCCCTCTAGGAGGAGCATACCCGAGCATACTATCGGCGCACCTCCAATCCCGGAGTCAACTCTGATACCCTCTGTAAGACCTGAAGTCATAAAAGGCGTCAGCCCATACCACATAACCCTCTCATGTACGTTGTCCTCACTTGAAGCCTGAAAAGGAAGAGCTCTTGTGACATAGGTAGGGATTGAATCCCTTATAAATCACTCCCAACATCCTTATGATATCCGATGTGGAACGGGGGTGTTACAATTTTTGGTCTTGTTTAGAGTCATGTTTTTAGTCTTATTTGAGTCTTTTATGCATATTATATGTTTAAAATGTTAGGAATTTGTGTAGTTATAGATTATTTGCAAGATATGGAGTCTACAACAAGTTTGGTGTGATTTTCAGGTATTTATAGCTTATTTGGAGAAGATTGGATGCACTTTGAATCTTAAGGGAAAGTCATGAAGACATTGGAGAAGCTAAAGAAGAGCACAAGATGGTGCAGCTGGAGAAAAGCCCACTTTTCACCATTCATCATTTTGAATCTAGTTCTGATGCATTGATGAGAGTTGTAGCCCTCAAAAAGAGCTTTCCAACGCATATTTATATACGTCAATCAGACAAACAAGGACTCAAAAAAGTGCATTTCAAGACGGAGCTGAATGCGGAAAAAGCTTAAAGTAGTACTCGACGTGGACAAGTAGCACTCGACGTCGACCCGAAATCCAGAGACAGACGAGAGCATGCGGATGAGTCCAAATCCAAGGAGGATTGCTTTGTCATATTTTGTGGGTATTTTCCTATTTTCCCAAGGGGATTTTATATTTAGATAAAGTTTAAGATGCAGGGTTTTATATTTAGATAGAGTTTAGATAAACCACTTTTATTAGGAGTAGAATTATTTTCCTTCGTTAGTAAGGATTAGCTTACTATATATAAAGGCCCTATGCCTAGGATTTTATTTATTCAAGCAAAGTCGTCTTTAGACACAAGTAGTTAGGAGGCGAGAGGCGAGAGGAGAGAGAGAGAAGAGAGAGGAGCTGATTGTGTTAGATCATGATGTAAACCTCTTTTATATATATATATATATATAATGATAGCGAAGGCAACTCCAACGAAGATTATTCACTTTGACATGGTATCAGACTTTCTCTAGGGTTTTTCAAAATTTTGCCCTAGTCTACCATCGATCCTCTCATCCTTCATCCTTCCTCTTTGTCGTCGGTCGTCCTCTCCCTGTCGTCGACCATCCCTCCTCCCTTCGTTGGCTTCTCCGTCCCCTGACGAACCGCCAACTATCCAAATTCCCCACCTATCTTCTTCCTTGTCTCTCTATTAGTCCCTCCACTCTCTGTCGCCCACCACCACCCGTTGGCCACCCTCCTTCCTCCTTTATCCGCCGCTCCCTCTCCTGGCAGTGCTCCAGCCTCCCCCTCTCTCAGCAGTCGCATCTCTTTCTGTTTCCTCTTTCCAAATCGCTCTTTTTTTTTTCCGACAAACCCTAATTCGACGGATCTCACACTATGCCTTGTCACCATTGGCACAATGTCCTGTCACCCTTACCACTGTGTCTTGTCACCCTCTTTGTGATGGTAATCCACCTCTCATCAGCAGATCGACGATGATTATGGCTTTCTACAATCAACAACAACCTTCTATCGAGGTTATCGCCCCTCCAAGTCATTTCTAGAGGGGGTATTCCCCCATTGGAGCCCATCCCCAAGGCTACTCGGCCTATGCCCTTTTGCCTCCCCGTATGCCTCTTCAACTAGGCCATACTCGAGCCAACAAGGACTCCTCGGGCCCTCTTTGCACCATCTGGATCAGGACTTTGCAGCGGGATCATCGCCATCATCCCGACACAGACAACCAGCCACCCTGACACATATGGGCGTGTCATCTGCCGATCCGAATTTGTACATGAATAGAGGAGCCATTGCGCACATGTCGCACAACTCAGGTATAATTTATGTCTTTGCTTCTAATTAAGAGCCTTTCTACATCCATTATTATCGGCAATGGTGAACGCATTCCTATCTTGGGTCTTGGGAAAACTACATTACCGACCCAAGCCTTAACAACATCCTCGTCTCCCCGGACTTAATAAAGAACCTTGTGTCCATTCGTCGCCTCACCACAGACAATAATATCTCCATTGAGTTTGACCGTTTTGGGTTTGTTGTCAAAGATTTCACAACTGGGGCCCCGCTTATGAGATGTAATAGCGCTGGAGACCTTTATCATGTCACCTCAAATATATATCCTATCACCAAAAACATACCTCCTGTCACCTCTTATCCAGCAACCAATCTATCAACTATTGCCCATTTCGCATCTCTCTGGCACGCTCGTCTTGGTCATCCAGGCTCTTCGGCTTTTGAGTCTCTCAGGTCCAGGCTTATTCTCTTCAATAAAGAACATCCCTCCATTAGTTGCCCAGCGTGCCAGCTTGGCAAACACGTTAGATTACCTTTTGCCACGTTTTATAATCAGGTGCATACTCCATTTGACATCATTCATGGTGATCTATGGACTTCTCCCATTATCAATCATGATTGTTTCCGCTATGTGCTTGTGCTGGTTGATGAATTCTCTCATTATTTTTTGGTGTTTTCCCAAAATTATAAATATGAAGTTGTTACTCACCTTATGGCCTTCCAGAGCTTTGTCCGCACCTAATTCAACCTCCCCATGAACTTCAGAATATTAATAGGCTCAATAACCCTATGAACTTCAGAATCCTCAATATTAGGAACATTCTCAAGAGGTACCATAGCTAACTCGAGAGAAATGTCCCCAACGTCCTTATCGTTGTCGTCAGAAGCGACCAAAACATCATGCGCATCACTGCATCCCATTTGCAGAGCTGTTTCGGATACCTTACCAAGAGAGCCTTGTAGCGTGTGACCCACCGTTGGAAAGCTCGTTGAGTCAGCTGCGCAACAAGATTGAGTTGACTCAATTTAGAGGCCGGAGTCAACGAGAATCTGCGAAACAAACTCGGCGCGTTGTGCTGAATCCTGGGCAACAAATTCAACAGAAGGCTCCTTAGGCTCAATTACCTCGTCGTCGGTTGAGGCAACTATAACCACTGGAGTAGTGGAGAAAGCTGACACAAATGCTTGACGTAAGCAATCCGATAAGTCCTCCTTCAAGCCCTTCATGAACTCAGCCCTCGATTCGGCGTGCATGGCAGCAAGGTCGGCTTGAAGTTGTGCCTCTTCGTCTCGTCGTCATGCCTCCTCGGCCTCTCTTTGTTGGAGAAGCCAAATCTGACGGCGACGTTGGAGTTGTTGTCGACGCCTCTCCTCTTCGTCCTCCGCTTGCCGTTGATGCCAAAGGCGGCGCCTTTGAGCCTCTCGTTGTCGCTGACGCTGATGGGCTGCCTTTTCGAGGGCAAAGAATTCCTTCAATGAATCGGGATCATCATCCCAATCTCTATAGACAGCACAACCCATTGAATCAAATCATTAGTAACATCAAGACAAAGACAATAACTTGTGAAACCTACGACACGCTCTGATACCACTTGATGCGTTGCTATTCCCGATCCTTCGCTTGTGTGTTCGGAATCAAGAACAACGACTTGAGTTTTTCCCAATCTTGCAATTATCCTTGATATTCTTGATGTTTACAAACAATTACAATAAAGGTTTCGACTATTGCGACAGAAATCAAAAGCAAGCAAATAACAAATAAGTAAAACGGCGACAAAAGCAGTAGCGACGGAACTGCATCGAGTGTGGCAGCGACCAGGCGGCGGGAAGGCAGCAGCGGAGGCGGTCGCGGCAGCGGGTGATGCAGCGCCCGTAGCAGCGTGATAGCGGCTGCCGCTAGAGGCGGACGAGTGCTTCGCGACGGCTTCCTCCTTTCTGGGATGGTTCTGACCCTGTTTCGGCGACGGCTACCTCTATGCTTAAACCATGGATGAGAATTCAAGGAATTCATGTGGCAAACTTGGATAGTAATTAGGGTTTTTATTCGCGAGTTTATTAACCCTAATTAAGAAAAGTGGAAACAATTAAGTTTATTTGCGAGAGTTCGGGCTGTTATATGAACTGAACGGCTCGAGCTCGGCTCGAAAAAGCTCGACTCAAGCTCGTTCACTTATTCAAACAAGCCGAGCTTGAACAAAATTTTAGGCTCGGTTGAAAGCTCGGCTCATTCGAATAAAGCTTGAATAGCCCGAATTCTATAGAATTTCAAAATTTTCCTTTAAGTTAACATGGTAACCAAGTAAAACTACTTAAAACTCAAAAAAAAGCTTGGCTCGAGCTCGTTCATTTCCTAAACAAGCCAAGCTTGAACAAAATAAAAAGCTCATTTGAAAATTAGGCTCGGCTCGGCTCGAGCTCGTTTAACAAACGAACCAAGCTTGAACATGTCAAGCTCGGCTCGTTCGGCTCGAATAACACCCCTAGCGAGAGTTAATATACCTAAATTGTTGGAATTAGCGAAAGTTAATTATTTGATATAAAGCATGCTTCTTTATGTGATTCATTATTTACACATATGTTTATTGTTGTAGTGATCCCTAACCTTGGAAGTTTGCACTTTATTGTTTTATTTCATTAATTATTTTTATTCTGTACAGTTACTCGAAACCGACCACCACTCCCTCTCCAGCCCTCGACGTCGACCAAGTCTTAGTCGACGTTGACCTCACTCCTCGACATCAACCCCTTTGTTCTTTGTCGACAACCACCCTTTTTCCTCTATTCCCGAATCCCGAATTAAACTAGAACCGCTGGCTTCTCTCTTGAAGACGAACCTGACTCCACTATTCTATAGCGGGTTTTTGACTATAAATTTATTTGGTCGAGAAACCCTCTCATCACAAATATAATCCGTAACAACTTTTTAAACTGAAAGATCGATATATCCAACAAATATAGAACTAATCTAAAAATAGATTAAATAAATTTGGTTGCACCATATCTCCAATACTTATCAATACATTTATTAAATAAGACTTTAAATTTGTTAATATTAATTTGATATATTTGAACAAGCAAGCATATTAATTTGATATTTGAACAAGCAAGCATAAATACTTTTCTTACTTTGTCTTCCACCGTACCTAAAACCATATCATATCTTAGAGAGTATAAGCTTTCATCAAGGTGGAGTTATTAAACAACAATCATCACAATATATCCTGTTTCTAGCAGGGTTTGAGGGGTCTACTAGTACACACTCTTTCGGGTCTTGCACTCATTTTCCAACCAAGTTGAGAGAATGTTTCCATGTGATCGAAAGTATTATATTGATAATAAAAGTCTATAACAATATATAAAGATATATGAGTTGAGGGTATATAAGATAAGACTTAGAAATTTATTGAAGCAAGTCAAACACGTTCATATGAAAAATCACACGTGACAACCAATACAATAAATAAAAGGGTAGTAGGAACTGAAGACACGTTAACAGCACGACATGTACGCTCCAGGACCTCTATTACTAGAGCTGACAAGATCTGACCCGAGTCGAGAAACCCGACTAACTCACTCGAACCGAAACCCGACCGAATCCGAAAATTTAGCGTTATGCATAAACCGAACCCAAAAACCGAGCCCGACCGATATTGACCCGATACCCGAATACAGACAAACCCGACTCAACCCGAATCCAACTCAAACCAGACCCGACCCGATTCCCAACCCGACTCCACTCCCAACCTGCCCTGAACATCCTTGAAATTTCCCTCCCGTATCTACTCTGAAATTTCATTCCCTCCCAAATCTCAATAAAATTTCCCTCCTATATTTCTCTCCCCTCCCTCCTATTTTACATTTACATTTCCCTCCTATATTTCCATCCATTCCCTCCAATAAAATTTCATTCCCTCCCAATAAAATTTCCCTCCATTCCCTCCTATTTTACTTTTATATTTCCCTCCTATGTTTCTTTCTTTTCCCTCCCATGAAATTTCATTCCCTCCCAATAAAATTTTACTCCTCTTATTTTCATTCCCTTTTATTTTATGAAATTTCATTTGTAATGAATAATCTAATTAACAAAAATAAAATTTGACGAGACAAAAATAAAATGAAATGTAATTTTACTTATGTAATAATCTAATTAAGAAAAATAAAGTGATCAATCAAATCATCTGTAAAGAATATATAAGATATAAAATCATAACTTTATTTAAACATATATGATAACAATTTGTTTATAACGAATTTTATATCTACTTAAATACTTAATAATCAAACACGGATAATTGAATATGGTTTAAAAAAAGAAATTACGGGAATATGAATATATGATAGTTTTATAAGTTGTATACTTAATACTTGTATTTAGAATTTTATATTATTTTACAATATATTGCAGAATTTCAATGAAATTAACGATGAATAGAACGGGCTTAGTAGCTTATGAGTCAATGAGTAGATTATATACTAAATCATATTTAATTTTACTAAAAATACTTTTTGAACTACACAAATAACATGAATTACATATTCAATTTAATGAAATTGATTACCCGAAAGTCCCGAACGAAAATGATTCAACAAATTCAACCCAAATAATTAAAAGTTTGAAACAAACGTAGATCCGCTTCTACTTGAAACATGAATGAGACCGACCCGAAACTTGAACGAGACCGACCCGACTCTGACCGAAAACCCGAATGGGTCCAACCCGATTCTGACAGAAACCCAACCAATCTGAATTTAATTTTGACCGAATCCGACCCGACCCGATCAAGTCCGACACAGAAATTTTGTCCGAGTTGACCCGACTCATTAGTGACCCAACCCGAACCCGACCGGATAATCCGAATTGCCAGCTCTACCTATTACTAACCCTTTTGACACTGATCGCTCTTTTCCACTCTTGCCTATCCTGTGTCAATTCTTCAGTGATCTCTAGAGTGACAAGATCATGTCTAATCACCTTCTTCTATCTCTTTTTTGACCGCCGTCTATGTCCCTGACACTCTCAAGTCTCAATAGCAGCCCTGTTCCAACATCCTACAGTAAAAACGTCGAGGACCAAACGACGTGTTTAGTAGAAAGGCCTTCAGGCTCCTAATTTCAACAGCCTGAAGCTCAAAGCTCAACCATCCTTCAGCGGAAGCAGAGCTGAAACCTCCCTACTTTCCTCCGTCGTCCACTCCATCGTTTCGGCGCCGTCTCCGCCTCCCCGCTTTCCCTCCCCCGTTTCTATAATCAATCCTCTCCTCCTTTCCACAAATTGCCTCCACAAAAATGCGTTCAAAGGATCGGATTTCCTATTTCTATGATGGTATGTGCTCTCCCCTCTCGAATTCACCCATAAACCCTAATTCCTTGTTTTCTCTCAAAGATTAGGGCTTTTGATTTTGCAGGAGATGTGGGTAGTGTATACTTCGGGCCCAATCATCCAATGAAGCCCCATCGGCTCTGTATGACCCACCATCTCGTCCTCTCCTACGACCTGCACAAAAGAATGGAGATTTATGTATGCACTTTCTCGATTTTTATTTCTTTATGAATTTGGAATTTAGGATATTTTCTGTTTCGGGGTTAATTCTGTGGGAACTTGTTGTTTGCTGTATTGGGGTTTCAGAGGCCTCACAAGGCGTACCCAGTTGAGCTAGCGCAGTTCCACACGGCGGATTATGTGGAGTTCTTGAACCGAATCACGCCCGACACTCAGCACTCGTTCATGAGTGAAATGAAGAGCTGTATGTGTCGAGTTTCTACTGTTCTTTAGATAAGTTGAAATATTGAAATTTGATTCTTTGGGCATATTTGGGATGGGAGTGAGAACTGAGAATCACCCAGCCCATACATTGTGTATGTAATGGGGCTGGTATGGCTATGGTAGTCATCTAACCTACACCTTGTGTTTACAATGTCTTGGAATGGGAATGAAGGAGCTATTGTCATTCACTCATACCCAATTCAAGGAGGTAGATTCAGTGCATACTCATACCGGCTCAATATACTGATTCCTTATGCCAAGGCATACCAAACACACCATTTGTTTGATTAATTCCGATTCATGAAGTTTTTTCTATTTCATTCTTATGGTTGTGTGTCATTCACTTGCATTTGAATCAGGAAAAGAATATATTACGAGTTCACATCCAAAAGTAGGGTTGGCCCCTTTCCCTATGGCAGTTCGATTCACATATTAATGATTTAATATAAAAAATTTAGTGCATCAATTATAACCAAACCAGATCCATGCCTTAATAAGCATTTTGGCCTTCATTTTATATGTCATTCTGTATTCTGTTTATAGTCACAAATAGCTTTTGCTTATTTTTTTTACCAATTGCTCCATTTTACAGTTTAGTGAGCTGAGTCATTGTAGGAAATATCCAGTGCACGATACAACTTTGACCAAAGTATTTAACTCTCTTTTTGTGCATAGTTTTTGCACTCTTCATAGTCCATATGTTTATTTTATTTATAACCCCCTACGGATATTTCTCATATCTTTCGCTTTATTTATGGTTGTTTTTTATGTTCATTCTTTGTTCATTGTTTCTGTTATTATCATCTTCTATAGCCTTTTGGCATGTCACACTTTAAAGTGATGAGAGATCCCATCAAATACAGTATTATTTATTTTTCTGACATAAGTATCACCCTTCCTTTCAGATAATCTTGGTGAAGATTGTCCTGTCTTTGAGAATTTATTTGAGTTTTGTCAAATTTATGCTGGTGGCACTATAGGTGAGTTCAGACTTAAAATTACTATGGTCCTCTTTGAAAGTGTTGCAACAGTGCTTAACTAGGAGTAATTTCTGAACAGACGCTGCCCGCAGGTTGAATAATAAACTTTGTGATGTTGCTATTAACTGGGCTGGGGGTTTGCACCATGCCAAGAAATGTGCAGCATCTGGTTTTTGCTACATAAATGATTTGGTTTTGGGTATTTTGGAGCTGTTGAAGTACCATGCTCGTGTTCTTTATATTGATATAGATGTGCATCATGGGGATGGTGTTGAAGAGGCTTTCTATTTCACAGACAGGTAACATAGTTTCTTCCTTGTTTCTTTGAGCAGTGTACATTTGTAATATATCTAACTAGGTAGCAGGTATTCACTGGATTTATTTTCTTGTGTGCCAGGTGAATAAAAGTGCAAGTCTAAGAAAACTGTGGTGTCTTGTATCAAGGATCATAAATAATTCTGGAAATTTTACTCCATAGTCCATATCATAATACATGACATTTTAGTATTTTACACGCTTATTAATAAATGCCATTATCTTTCCTTATCCTACCATAACATTTGTTGGGTTAAATAATAAATTATCGTTAAAAAGTTTGAATTGTTGATTTGTGAATTGTGGATGAGAAGAGGTGTTTTTCCTTGAATATGTAACATGTGCATTAATTTTTCTTTGTTAATTGTAACTTAGCATAACTAATTAGGATTAAAAATTTATGAAAATCCAAAACGACTAATTTGAAACAACTTTGAAAGGTTAAAACAACATGAATTTTGAGACAGATGCAGTACCTCTTTCTTGCTAACTGTCGATAGTTTCAAACTAACTTGTCTTTCTATGGCTGTGTATGGGTGTGCAAATAAACAGGGTGATGACAGTTAGTTTTCACAAGTTTGGAGATCTATTCTTTCCGGGGACTGGGGATGTGAAGGTAAATTCCTATTCTGACCATTATTGCCAGCAATAAATGATTGTTGTAGAGCTTGGCTCATAGCAGATTCTTCTTTTTTTGCCGAATTTTTTTCCCCGTTTTGGTTGTTTGATAGACTTGTAATACAAAACTGGAGCTTCGCATGGTTTGATTCTATGAAGGAAATTGGAGATAGAGAAGGGAAATACTATGCCATAAATGTTCCTCTCAAGGATGGAATAGATGACGGCAGCTTCACTAGGCTTTTCAAGACAGTAAGACAAAACAGTTTCCGTTAAAACCCTATTGCAATTTTTGTTCTGAGATAGGCAGTTAAGACAAGGCTCGTGACTACATTTTTGCTCTACAGATCATCTCGAAGGTGGTTGAGTTTTATCAACCAGGAGCAATTGTTCTACAATGTGGAGCTGATTCGCTTGCTGGTGACCGCCTAGGCTGTTTCAACCTTTCCATTGATGGTGCTTTTCTCGGGAACAAAATTCTCTCTTGATGTATCTGCATGCTTACAACGTCATCTATTTGTAGTTGCGGTTTTCTTACCCAACATTCCCTTTTGTGCTTCTTTTATAGGTCATTCTGAATGTGTTAGGATCGTGAAGAAATTTAATCTACCCTTGTTGGTAACTTCCTGCACAGAGAAATTATTTTCATTTGGATCCATCATACAATATGAAACAGCGAATTTGTCTGGGTCTTTCATGTCAGGTTACTGGAGGCGGGGGTTATACAAAAGAGAACGTCGCTCGTTGCTGGACAGTTGAAACTGGAGTTCTTCTAGAAACAGAACTTCCTGATGGTACTAACTATTAAATCAGAAATTTAGTGCTATCCTCTCTACTGTATGTTATGTTGCTACCTAACAATTTGAATCTTTCTTTGCAGTGATCCCAGATAATGAATATAGTGAATATTTTGCGCCAGATTACTCTTTGAAGATTCCCGCTGGGCAAATAGTATTCATCCACTCCTTCATCTCCTTCCTAAAATTTCATTACCTGAACTTTATTGTGCTTATGAGTGAGTGGTTTGGTGATTTTGTAGGAGAACTTCAACAGTAAATCTTACTTGGGGACAATAAAGATGCAAGTTATGGAAAATCTTAGGTGCATCCAACATGCTCCGAATGTGCAGATGCAAGAGGTAATAGATGTCAAAGTTATCCTTTGCGCTTTGCTTTGTTTGTGTTGCCTCTTGATGGGATAAAATACCATGTGGGGTTAATGCAGGTTCCCCCTGATTTTTACATTCCCGACATCGACGAAGATGATGAGAACCCGGACAAACGCGTTAACCGTAAGGACAATTAACAATATCCATCCGATTTGTTCCTCTATAAATTCAGTACCGAGTCATCTAATGTTTGGAAATCCTTGTTTCAGAACACACTCAAGACAAGATGGTTCAGCGGGATGATGAGTACTATGATGGAGACAACGATAACGATCACAACATGGATGACGTGTAGAGATCTAAACCTGTCTGGAGGTGAGGTGCACATAAATGTTTCACTAGGACGTTACCATCCCTTGTTGTGATTGCAGCAACCTTTTGTAAGTAAGCATATGATCCCGGTTTGGGAGAACTTTTTGCTCAGTGTAATTTTTGACTTCATATGGACTTAACTCCCCCACTATGATGCTGAACTGTTTCAACTTTCAAGGGGTAAAACGAGCAATATATGTTGACATATTGACATGAGCCTTTAGCTGGAGACTAGTAAATTTTGAATTGATTGGAATTGGATCGAGTCTTCACCTAGGGACGGCAATGAGTCAGGATTTCACAATACGGGTATGGAGAAAATAAATGGGGATTAGGACATGGGGATGGGGATAATGTGGTAGTCCTTATCTTGTACCCGATGGGGATCCCTCGTAGACATCCTCAACGGGGTTAAGGCATGCTGGAGAATTTATGCAAGAATCCCTTAGTATTATAATTTTTTGTTTATTTTAATCGATTAAGAGCCTGTTTGTTTGGAGGAAGGGAAAGGAAAGTAAATGAATCATTTCAAAAGAAGAGAAAGGAATGAGAAATGGTTAAAAACTCCAATTTCGTTTGGTTGATTGAATTGAGGAATAATTGCCTTCTTCCTTACCTAATTTATTGAAAAGAAATTCAAAAAAAAAAAATCCAATTACAAAATCACAATTCAACAAAAAAATCCAATTGCAAAATCAGTTGATACAACAATTCAACCAAAAAAAAAATTGTGATTCAACGCAAATCCAATCTTTTGTTGATACAACAATTTGGCGCTAGCATTGCACGAAGGAGAGGGTGAAGTGACGCCTTTGCAGAAATGTGCAAGAAATTGCTTCGTGGTAACCTGATGAGAAAAGAGGTCAGACATATGTCAATTCGCAAGAAAAAGTCGAGGAATGTGCACAAGTGCGCAAGCATACTTGTTTCAGAGCATCTACAACTTGTGCATAAGAGAACTGCTCAAAATAAGCCGAGGTCAATGACTGTAGACGATCTACGACGACATTGTCAATCCGTTTAAGGACAAATTTCATGTCCTCACATCAATTGTCGACAAGCCATTAGCATAGGAATTGTAGATAGTCAATTGCACAGTTGACTGATTCCTCTAGCTCTGCAAAGGCGCCAATTGCAAATTGTTGCAAAATTCGTTGACGCTGGCATTGCACGACGGAGAGGGTGAAGTGGCGCCGTGGCCATGCTCCTATCTCATCTTCGAGCGGCGTCGGTTCCTTCTATGGAGAAGAAGATGATGTTAGATCGGAGGAGGAGGAGGCATCAGGTCCTTGAAAGGGGCGAGATTTTGATTCGAAGATGGAGATTCGACATAAAACAAGAAAGGAGATGCATATCTGGTGGATGCGAGCGTGAGAGAAGTGAGAAAGGTTGCGGGTATGAGAGAGTGAACGAAGGAGATCGGGGGTGAAAGAAGAGGTTTCGGCTGAAGAAGAAGGTAGGTAGGGCTTCTTTTTTTGAGGTAAACAAATGGGCTTACCGCTTAATTGATTGAGGCTCATAATACTAATAATCCTTGAGGTGTTAAAACAAACACGTTTTTACCGGATGGAGTCTAATATTCCTTTCCCTAGGCTGATTTTTTTAGTAGGGGAATTACTAGTAAATACCCTACTTCGATAATTGGTTTGCAAAAATACATAAGTTTAAAAACAATTGCATCCACATTTGAAAACTTGCAAAAATACCTCTTTTAATTATCAAAACTACCCACCACCAAAAAAATCAGGAAAAATAAAGTTAAATATTTTTGGTATTTATCTTTTTTAATATATATTTTTAAATTATATTAAATAATTAAATAATAAAAAAATATGCAATTTCCAAAAAAAAAAGAAAAGAAAATTTAATCCTTCCTAATCAGAATGCACAACAGCGAGCCCCGACCCGAACCCCATTCCCTAATCAAAACGCACAACCCCCGCCCCTCCAGCCTTAGTCCACCCTAAGCCTTCGGCTCCGGCTCGCCGCCCTGACTCTCCGGCGCAATCAGTCCGCGACACCGTCCTTACCCTGGACATCGTTGCCCTCTTCTACTATGTTAACCCGTGCCCGACCCCAAGAGCAGCCCAACCCTCCGATTATCGAACACATCCTATCAATGTTCATAATTGGCATTGTCAGCAATGATATTCATCTTGTCAGTGTGATAATATTATGGTTTTAAGACATATATTGACAATCATTTTGTAAATATGGTTAATAATCCTAAAGATATGATTTACCGTATCTTTAGTGAATCTCTCCCCGATTATAACTTCAATCCTATCAACGTAAACATACAGTCTTGTCACTATGGACATTAGTCCTATCATTGTAAACAAATAACTTTTTCATCTTGGATCTGCCTTTAATTTATAGTTATGATATGGATAAAATCGTATCTTTATTCTCTTCCCTATTATAGATTACATCCCGTCAGTATTAATTATCAGCTTTGTCATTAAGAGCATATATCATGTCAAAGTGAACTTTAATCCTATCATTATTAATTCTCTTACTAAGGCAGTAAGGCAATGTTTTTCATTCAGTTAGTTTTATTATTTTTAAATTTATGGTAAAAATATTAAAAGCATTATTTTAATATATATTTCATTTTTTAAAATATTTTTTTACTTTTCTTTTCATTCAAAATTATCCTTTTAAAGATTTTTTTCTTTTAAATTTAAAGGAAAAAGCACAAATGACTCACCTATCCTATTTTTGCTATTATCACAAAACGAGTATACTTTTGCAAATCGAACACCGATTTGGTGTATTTTTACAAATCGACCTTTTTGGTAAAACAAACAAGTCCTAAATGTTTTGACCTAGGCATAAACAACGGAGAATTCCATGGGAAAACTAAATGAGGATGATGATTCCCTAACGTAGATGAGGATCCCATACGGATGGAGACGGGGACCATTTTGAATCTTCGTACATGCATGGGACATAAAGGGTACTCTTTGCCCTAAACCCGTCCGGTTTCTATTCTTATCTCCTCTATTACAAAAAAAATCCTTAGCCCATGAATTTTTTATAGGTAATTTACCAATCACACTCAATTTTTTTTTTCTTATTGCTAGTAAAACTTCAAAAAAAAAAAAAAAAGGTAATTGCTCTAAGATATTGTTAGATAAACCACAAGTGACATCTCGCAAATCCACATTCAATCCGACGTGGGCAACATCTAATTAGACATGAGATACTTTTCAATTAATCATGCTTTTAATCGTCTCTTTGAATAATTTGGTAATTAGTCAACGTTGGAAGCGAAATTGTTCCATGTCGAAAAGGACATGATGACACATTGTATTCTACGATGATTTGCGGTGTATATAGTTTTCGTGTTGCGCGAAATATCATGATCTTTGAAGCAGTTGCAAATAATAACCCGACCTTGTAATATTTCATGAAATATCACAAGCTTTATAGTTAGTTGTCTTCAATACCCTAAATGAGTTTCTTAAATTTAACAATTACCCATATAATAAAAAAATTACATAAAATCGTCCATATTCATAAAATATTTTCGGGCCATTTGCAAAACTAACCTAAATACCCGGTTGGATTGCGGGGGTTAACCCAAAATTTTTTTTTTGCAAAGTAACCCTCCTTTACCCGATTTCTCACGGGCTGCAACCGGTTGGAGAGAGAAAAGCGCGCAACAGTGAGAGATGAAGGGAAGGATGAGGGGTCCGATGAAGCAGGGAAGACGCCGTCGTCGGAGGCGAAGTTCGCGGCTCTAGGCGACAGGCCTCCGAGCTCGACGGGAGGGCTTGAGCGCAGTCATCTTGGTCCTTCTTCCTCCCATTCGTCTTCTTTGGGCTCGACGGGGCCGGAGGAGGAAGAAGACGCCTCATTCGGCGAGCTCGGGTGCCATGGTTGAGACAACCACAAGAAGGGAGAAGGAAGGGGGTCGGGGGCTCGGGTGCCAAGCCTCATGCCCTTCCTCCCTCACGCAGGTCCTTCCACTCTCTCTTTCTTCAGGCGATTTCGAGCCTCGTCGAGGATAATCTCCACAATTGGCTTCGATTATGCGATTCCAGGCACAATACTTCACCCTTCTTCTTCTTCTCTGCTCTATCTTTCAAGCCTTTAAATTGGAATTTTTAGTTTAGGGCTAGAGACTGAAATTTCGAATTTCGGAATTGAAATGGTTTGGTTTGAAATTTCCCTTTCGGTTAGGGTTGGGGTTTGCTGTCTGTCATGTCTGAATAAACAGGTGACATGTTGATTGGTGTAGGTGTCATGTAGTAAGTGATGTTGCCAAATAGGGGGTTGAGTTTGTCCGTGGGATTTTCTAGTGGGGCAGGGGGTAATGTCAAGGGTAGGAGTCAGTAAAAAGGAAGATGATGATGAAGAGTTGGGATTGGTTGGAGAAAGGTCAATGTCAGAAGTAGGAGATTCTGAAACAATACCTCATATGAGTACTCCAATTCTTCCCAAATAATGCATTCTCCCCCAAGAAATTGTGGCAACTTGGCATGCATTAATGAAGTTTCTTGGTGGCTCCATTAATAAGAAACATGCCTTGTAGTATTTTTGTGTATGGAGATTTGAACAAATGCTTGATACTTTTGATGTTAACAATTGAAATTACTACAATTTCTGATGCAGAGAAATGGACCCAGGTTGTCCGTGTCCCAGGTTGGTGACTGGGACCAGAAAGGAGCATCTACGAACTACTCGGCCGACTTCTCAAAGATAAAAGAGACGAGGAAGCAAAACAAGAGAGAGTCATCTAGGGCCAGCATAGGCAACTGACAAGAACTCATAAATCCAACTGCACCAGCTAATGCAACACCGATCAATATCTGTATAATTATTAGCCATTAAGGAACTATAGACCTCTTGTTGCGAAATGAAAATTTTCAAGTTTTTACTACTCTTCTAAGTTGTACATCTTTCAAATTTCTGTAAATCTTTTACTTTAACTTTTTTATTTACATATGTAAGCTGTAAATTATGCTACATAACGAGTAATTCAGTATGTGGTTCACGCACTTTGTAATTATGGGAAATTCAAACTTGTCGTTCAAAGACGATGTACATGACATGAACTGCTATTAACATGTCATTCAAAGAAGATGTACATGACATGAGAAAAACGCATTCTTAAAGCGCTTGGCAGAGGAGCGCTCGAACTTCATCATATCCCTTCTTGGTAGAAGTTTTTGAAACTAATCCCCTCTTTGTGATGTTCTTCTGGAACTCGGCTACTTTCCTCTAGCGATTCGAGGAATTCTATGGGGAATACCAAGACTACAACTATGAATCTAAGATCAATTAGATATGTTCTTTCCGAGTAATTCGGTCAGCAAGTTGTTCAGTTGAGCTTAAGAAAAAGAATTAAGAAGATCTTCATCCAATGCTTAAGCAGAAAATCACTCTACAGAATTCAGAAATTCCTCATCTTGCAAGCAGGAAAAAAAAAAGAACAAACCAAACAAATCCTATATATAAGCAATTTGCTCCATCTGACAACAATAGAATCAATCAATTGATTCTGAGTTCTGAACTTCTGATTACATAATATCAAGTCTCTTAAAGATGATTCAAGAAATAACTAAAGATCTTCACCCAATTTCAAGTGGAAAATCCCCAACCTTAATTCCATGGTGTTTAAGGGTGCTGAGTCAAATGCACCAACCCAGAAAACTGGTGGGGTAAGTCCGCTCACTCCGACTGTCATGTCAAGTGACGTAGGTGACATGTCCAAACTATTACCTATCATGTATAATTGATGACACAATTTTCATCCATTATACATGACAGGTAATAGTTTTGATTCTTTTTCGTAAGCTCAACTGACAATTTGTTGACCGAATTACTGGAAAAAAACATACCTAATTGATCTTATAGTCATAGTTGTAGTCGTGGTATTCCCCATAGAATTTCTCGAATCGCTAGAGGAAAGTAGCCAAGTTCCAGAAGAACATCACAAAGAGGGGATTAGTTTCAAAAACTTCTTCAAAGAAGGGATATGATGAAGTTCGAGCGCTCCTCTGCCAAGCCTTTAAGTATGCGCTTTTCTCGTGTCATGTACATCTTCTTTGAATGACATGTTAATAGCAGTTCATGTCATGTACATCATCTTTGAACGACAAGTTTGAATTTCCCATAATTACAAAGTGCGTGAACCACATACTCAATTACTCGTTATGCAGTAAAAGATTTACAGAAATTTGAAAGATGTACAACTTAGAAGAGTAGTAAAAACTTGAAATTTTTCATTTCGCAACAAGAGGTCTATAGTTTCTTAATGGCTAATAATTATACAGATATTGATCGGTGCTGCATTAGCTGGTGCAGTTGGATTTATGAGTTCTTGTTCGTTGCCTATGCTGGCCCTAAATGACTCTCTCTTGTTTTGCTTCCTCGTCACTTTTATCTTTGAGAAATCGACCGAGTAGTTTGGAAATGCTCATTTCTGGTCCTAGTCACCAAATTGGGACACGGACAACTTGGGTCCATTTCTCTGCATCAGAAATTGAAGTAATTTCAATTGTTAACATCAAAAGTATCAAGCATTTGTTCAAATCTCCATACACAAAAATACTACAAGGCATGTTTCTTATTAATGGAGCCACCAAGAAACTTCATTAATGCATGCCAAGTTGCCACAATTTCTTGGGGGAGAATGCATTATTTGGGAAGAATTGGAATACTCCATATGAGGTATTGTTTCAGAATCTCCTACTCCTAACATTGACCTTTCTCCAACCAATCCCAACTCTTCATCATCATCTTCCTCTTTACTAACTCCTACCTTTGACATTACCCCCTGCCCCACTAGAAAATCCCACAGACAAACTCAACCCCATATTTGGCAACATCACTTACTACATGACACCTACACCAATCAACATGTCACCTGTTTATTCAGACATGATAGACAGCAAACCCCAACCCTAACCGAATGAGAAATTTCAAACCAAACCATTTCAATTCCGAAATTCGAAATTTCAGTCTCTAGCCCTAAACTAAAAATTCCAATTTAAAGGCTTGAAAGATAGAGCAGAGAAGAAGAAGGGTGAAGTATTGTGCCTGGAATCGCATAATCGAAGCCAATTGTGGAGATTATCCTCGACGAGGCTCGAAATCGCCTGAAGAAAGAGAGAGTGGAAGGACCTGCGTGAGGGAGGAAGGGCATGAGGCTTGGCACCCGAGCCCCCGACCCCCTTCCATCTCCCTTCTTGTGGTTGTCTCAACCATGGCACCCGAGCTCGCCGAATGAGGCGTCTTCTTCCTCCTCCGGCCCCGTCGAGCCCAAAGAAGACGAATGGGAGGAAGAAGGACCAAGATGACTGCGCTCAAGCCCTCCCGTCGAGCTCGGAGGCCTGTCGCCTAGAGCCGCGAACTTCGCCTCCGACGACGGTGTCTTCCCTGCTTCATCGAACCCCTCATCCTTCCCTTCCTCTGTCACTGTTGCGCGCTTTTCTCTCTCCAACCGACTGCAACCCGTGAGAAACCGGGTAAAGGAGGGTTACTTTGAATTTTTTTTTTGGGGTTAACCTCTGCAATCCAACCGGGTATTTAGTGTAACGGCCCGGAATTATGATTTCCGGGTTACGTTTCAAGGGATGAAAACCCTTGTTCGGATCTTGCAATCCAGGTACGGGTCGAGGTTTCAAACTCATTTCAAAGGTCAGTAGGAAGAGGGATTTCAAACCCTAAAGTATCGTAGGGTCGTTGGGTACCCTTAACATGTCCTAAGACTATGTCGTGAAATCCAATTCAAATGAAATAAAGCGGAAGCAAGGGTAAGATACAATGACATAACAGAATCGGGTCAAAACCAAATCATAAACAAGTGATTACCATTTGCCAAGTTAGAATATTAGTCAGGTTCTTTGATTCGCCCAAGGGTTTCCCGTCACATAAGCATGGAGCAAACAAGATCTGCAGAAATACCTTTAAAAGAAGAACGGGGAAATGAGTCAGATCGAGCCACTCATGCGGGACCGGCAGTCCTCGCTGAGGCCACATAGTATGTGCTATACCTAATAAAGATGCTCTAATGCAATACGAAAGTCAAACACACTAGCATCCTCCTAATTCATAATAATGTGCAGAAATACTGTAAAGGGCCCAAGACAATGCCAACGACATATCCCTCTCCTACCTCCACCCCTTCCGATAGGCGGAGACTGGCCAGCTCGTGAATGCATTCCATCATAATCGGGCGGCACGCATGCCTAACCCGCTCCACAATAAAGCCCGCAGGCATAATATAAGGAAGTTCATGACTCGATTGAGTCAGGGTACCCGATGAGGCTGGGCTACCCTATGACCCTAGCAAAGACTCTAGGACTATCACAGATAACGGCCGTTCTGTTTCAAACGCATAAAGTAAACAGATGCTCAATCAATTAGTGCAACCTAAACATGATACTACATGGCATGCTTTTATGCATATGCAACACCTAACATAAAATGCAACAACAGGCATGAATGTCCAACTTGAGTAAGCCCCCTAGGGAACTTACCTGAAGATGCAGAACAGCAAGATAACACAAGTAAGGGCCCATATGCAAGTCCAAAGTAAACCAAAAGCAATACGCACCTATCATCAAGCCATTTCCATAAGCTACTGGACCAACATTCATACACACGATTCCCAAGTTCTCAATATACCCAAAACCAAACGGTGATAAAACTATTTTCCAAAACCTTTCCGCTACGATCAACATTAACCAAAAATCATTTACTTCCAATCAACCCCATTGATAAAATCGTACCAACCATATTTTCCAACTCTTAAATCCCTAATTAAGTCAACTCATATCCAAAATAATTTCTCAAATCATACTTGGCCAAATTCCGACATTTAACATTTAAACCTTAAAGCCACTTTCTCAAAATCGTATTATAGAATGAATTTTGGGATTTTGGTTTTCCAACACAACTCCTTAAAGAATATTTCCAAAAACATGAAAACTCCTTTTAAAATAATTTATTACAATAAATGGCTAAAATAGACATCAACTATTATTATAAATAAATCATTTCAAATTTCCCCGTTTAACATAGGTAATTCATCCCAAAAGTACATAGCCCCAAAATAATTTCACAATATAATTTAATAATTCCATAATATACTTTTATAAGATCAGAATTAATATAAAAATAATAATAACATACCTAATATTTACTTAACATAATATATAAAACCTTAGTAATATCGATATAACATATAATGGCATATTACTTGTACAAAACAGCAATGAAACAACAAGTACAGCCAACCAAAAGCCCAATACGGAAGCCCAAACCCGGATCCTAAGAAAGGCCCAACCCGAAATGAAAGAAGGGAAGACCCGGATCCATAGAAAAAGAGAGGATCCGAACCCGGACCATACCCGATAAATTAGGCCCAAAGGATAGAAGGGCCCAAACTCCACATTCTAAATTCGGATCCAGCAAACTCACAACCCAACTCCTTATAAAAACATGAACCGGTTTTCTTTATAAAATAAAATGAACCGAACCCCCCCCCCCCTTTTTTTTTATCAAAACCGACCGGTCCAAAAGTCCACTGTTCATCTTCTTCTCAAGAGCTTAGTTTGACAGCTCTGGAAAAAGGGAGGGGAAATGAGGCTTTTCCGGTGACGGCCTAACTCCGACCACCCTTCCCGACTCTAAGGACAACCGAATCGACAAGGAAGAAGAGAGAAAGGAGGCGCTCACCCAATGTTTAGAAGTCGAACGCGTCGGGCTTCATCGGAGACGCTCGGAGCTCCGCTCGGCTTCCTCGGAGGCGGAATCTTGAGCGAGGAGGCCTGGGAGAGAGGTGGGAAGATTAAAAAAAGGACCTTTCGCAGCTCGAAGTTGAAAAGAAGGAAGGATGAACCTTATCGATTTAGAAAACGGAACCAGTGGGGGGGGGGCGACATCGACTGCGCTCGGGGGATCTCCGGGGAGCGGGTGGTGCTCAGGGCCCACGGAGATGCAGAGGCGGGGCACCTGGGAGACGCTCGGGAGCGCTCGGGGCTGCTGCTCAGCGCCTAGAGCTGCTGCTGCTTGAAGAGGAAGAAACGGGTGTTGTTGGAGCTCGGCGGGCTCGGCCTTGGCTCGTGGAACAGGGCTCCTGGAAGGTGTTCGGAGCCGCGCTCGGTTAGTGTTCGGAGAGTGCTCAGGTGTTGTATTTGAAATTGAAATAGAATCAGATAGGGGAAGTGATTTGCTTCTGAATGGCGTGGGATTTGTCCTTGGATTTTGCCATGAAAAGGGAGGAGGCAAGTGTGAGGGAGAGAGAAAGGATGGGCTGATTTTGAACCAAAATGGGAAGGCTTGTAGATTGAGGAGAGTTTTCTGATTTGCAAAGGGGGGAAGAGCAAGAAGACAAAAGTGCTCCTGCAAGGCTACCGATGGGTAAAAGGAAGAAATAGATAGGTGGGCATCTTGGTCAAAATTGAGGGTTTGTTGGAATAGGTCAAACATGAGTCGGAATTCGCTTTAAGGATTTCAACTTCGATTTATTAAATTTAGGACGGGTGAAATATCCGAATTAAATTCAATTAATTTCATTTTTAAATTTTTTTTTCCGAAAATTTGGATTTAAAAATCCGAGCCTTTACATCATCCACCTCTAAAAACAAGTCTCGTCCCCGAGACTAAAATCAAAAACAAAGTAGGGAATGAAGTTTGAAATTGATGAGTCCAAGGACCATGTCCAAGATCTTGTAATCATCTCGATTGCGTCTTCCGAGATTCTCACAACATCCTAGTCACGGTCGTGACATCTCCAATTGGCCTTGACAAATATGCAATAAGCGCCCTTATCACATCCTTGCTTCGACTTTTCGGAAGTACCACAACTCTAAAAGTTCTACAATGTCATCACTAGGCCTTAGCAAGTACCCTACAAGCGCCCTCATAGAATGCTTGTATCCACTTCGTGAAGTATCATAGAGTTGCTCGGGTCAGAAAAGTTTCTAAAGAGATTCCGCAATTGAAAATAAAGATTAGCCTCAAAATTCTCGATATCGTTCATTCTTTACAATCAAAGTCGGTCCTTTTATCAAAATCGTTCAAAATCTTCAAATAATACGTCTAATCAAGCACTTTGCACCAAAACAAGTCAAATCCCTTTAACTCAAGATTTCGTCAAAAAAAAAAAAAAATTCTCCCAAACCAAAATCAGTTTCCCGCATATCAATCAATCAAATTCAGAAATCAGGAGGTGGAATCATCCACCTCTAAGGGCTAATCTCATATTCTCTTCCTAGTTTCCAGAATCAAATCAATCTATCAGTCTCAATTCAAGCAAGCTTCACAAGCTATAAGAAATGCATAACCAAATAACCAATCGATCATCAACGAGTACATCATACAACAAGTCTCAAACATATGCCAGCACACTGCCACAAGATCACATCAACGTCTCCACCACATACTAAAGGTCATAATACACACCTCAAAAATATGCCAAAATCATAACACATGGCTCGATATCACACCAAAAGTCATAAAGGATATCTCATTATCGCATATCATCATCGCAATCATAGTAGGGTCAGTCACATCAAGGGATATCATTTAACCCATAAATTCACTTAGTCAACATGCTCTCCAGATCTCATCTCAACTCGTCACCACACCATATAACGATCATTTAGTCATTAGGCAGACATGCACTATTACCTCATTTATATACAAGTCATATTCATGCTCTAAGTCATGTTCATCATTTAATATATCAATAATTATGCTTGCCAACCATATAATAACACGATATTATCTCATGTATCATATCACAACACATCCTATCATGCTTCTACAACAACATAGCAGAGCAGTAATCTATCATGATGGCATTTGTCACTACCAACTAGATTTCAATATTGCATAACAACATGTAATATCATTCTGGATCAGATTCATCATAGTTGCTATCTAACATCACGCCAACAAATATAAATAAATCACATCATCAAGAAAATCCTCACATCATACCAGTCAAAATAAAACAAAATCCCCACTCGCCCATCTCCACTCTCAAGCCAAGATTAATCCTCTTCTAGACTCAACAACACTAACTCTGACAAAATCCCCTGAAGAAATCTCAACTCATTTCGATACCCCAATCTCACCCCTCATTCCATCAAGCACTCTCACACATCATCCACCTCTAAGGACCCAACTCCTATCTCTAACATCACACCCGAGTACCCTCTCATACTATATCCTCACTTCTCTTAAGGCCATTTCTTACACTTTCCACCCTTCCCGAGATATCACCAGCACCATGCCCTGCTAACCGAATCTCCTCTAGTAATTCCTCGATCACCGCCTAGGCGACCTATTTCTAACCATATCCCCACCCAAGTTTCACCTAAAACCTCATCGGAACCACCAAGCATTTCCTCTCATAAATCCCCAAACTCACTTGGTCTTACCCACGCCAACACTCCTCTCTCGCGACTTATCTCATAATGTCACCGATCATCCTAACCACTCAAGCTCTTTCACCACTCTCCTACCATTTTTCAAGATGATCTCCCCCACAAGTTCAAAGAATAAGCATCATGGACATTATTACACATAAGGACCACATCATATCAACTAGCATTTATAGCATCATGGATTCATCAGCAATTATTGCAACTATGTCAACAAGTCCCAATGTACCGGCATGCTTAATAGTTATCGCAAAACATCATATGCGAGCATAGTCAATTCAATCTAGCAAGTTTCATCATAACCTTATCAGATACAATGCAGGTTCTCAGCAATTGCAGTTCACATTTTATAGGCAAGGAATTTAGATCATGCTTAGCAACTCAGAGTATCAACATATCAAGGCATAAGGCACATTAGAACTATAAAGCATCAAATCATATCATCATAGTCAACAGACAATCAGACAACAATCATCACCAAGTCAGTGCAATATCATCAACAAATTCAGAAGGGTTAGTAATTCGAACGGAGGACACTCCTGCCTTCAAGTCATATCGTACTCGGTAGCCGCAGTCCTCGAAACGTACCTGCACCATCAACACTGTAGATCCAGAGGCTTGTCGATTATGGGCCCACGTTTCCGCCACATTGCTCTATCGCTATCCAGCTTCCTTTCTCTTTCCTATGCGGTCGCTCGTTCAACGTATCGCGCATGACTCCAAGTTAGCAAGGATAGGGGAGTGACAAGAGCGGACAACCCAATGTTCCTTTCGGGGACAAACACGTACCACAACTAAAGACGACAATACTAGAGGCAAGACTCTGACCCGAGAATAGCAACAACGCCCTTATGAAGGTCCATTAGGTTGCAATCGCGACAAGCAAACATGAATTCATCATGGAGCATATCAATCACTCTAGTTTATACTAACATGTACCTAACTCGTGATGAATTACATACGCATTCGTTTCAGAAAACACAATCGAGTGTGGCACTAATGCAGGTGAGATGAGCTAATCGCAATTCTTTCTTGAAAGCAGACATGTTTAGCAATCTTAAACGAGATATGCAGAATAAACATAGGAATTTTCACATGTATGAACAATGTACGAGTATGGTACACACATCTACTAATGAGGTCAAATGCAGCATGGCGAGGTATATCATAACAATCAGATTAAGCGTCATGCGAGAGCACATAGGAGCAGTATGGTAACTATCACATCGGACAATAATAATCATATACCAGGTTAAGAATGACATGTAATCATATGACGAGATACATTTAGAAAGTATAGGTCCTACATGATGCTAGTAATGCATGATGTGATACAAGCATAGTCATGAGTCAATTAAAGCGTTCAACATAATATTTAGGATAGCAAGAGGAAAATCACAGAGTAACAAGAATGACATCACGAGCGACAAATCATAATCATGCTAGGAATGAACCATCATAGGACACATGTGATGATACGATAGTTATCAAATCATAGAACAAGTACATCATGTAATCATTTAGCGAGTCATATTGGAAATCATAAGCCCTACAGGATACTACTAGCACATATCGAATCATCACCACAATCAAGGTACTCGACTAAATTCATTCTAACATTCATGCGTCATGCATATACGAAATGATATAACGTGGTGAGTGATCATGCGAGGTGTCAAGTCATACATCTATGCCGGCACAAGAGGAATTCATAACGTAATAGGGAAACACTACCGAGTGATAACATGTAAGCATGCTATGATAAACCATCATCGAAAGCAATCGATCATCGAATTCAACATCAATCTAATTTGCACGAGTAAGACATTTAAAGATGATAGAAAGAGTGAAGGATCACACTATCAGGGACCTAGCTCAAGAGAGAGAATCAGCAATAATGAAAGCAAGGTATAAATTCGCACAAGTCACAACCAAGGATCCTACATGATGCTAATGGCATAACATGACATTTGATACATACATGCACTTGATTAACTAACACAACGATGTGTAAGAAATAACGTTAACATGGTCCATCGATATAGAAGCATGGGAGGGATCTAGCGATGCATAATACAAGCCTGCGCAACGAAGCAATATGACTAGCATACGAGGCATGTGCTCTAAATCAACAACCACTCGAATAAGGCATGCATTCACCCAAATATCGCTTCAAATAGAAGGATCAAAATAAAAACTACTAATTTAGTCGTTCATGCTGAGGAGATCGTCTTATGACATTCATACAAAGGCAGTTCATCACACTACCATGGACCTAATCCGGGAGGAAGCAATAATCACATAGTCTCATATCATGACATTCATGCTTCTAATCAATCAGTTGTACGATCATTACAATAGTCCAATTAAAGATGCGAAGACGACCCATAGTCATGACAAGAAGCGAGATGCAATATGTGACCTAAGCAATGTGACCAACATGGATAAAGAATGACATACAACCACGAATTTTACATTAAGGATCATCATCATAACATGTATTGGGAATTACGTATCATATAGGGCATGTTGACATCAAGTTGTAGCACGTATCAATTAAGGAACTTGCTTCATCATGGTATCAAAATTTAACGATCACACTATCATGAACCTAGTAGAGTAAAATCATGCAGCTCACACTTCCATTCAATCTTACGATCAATAGGCCAAGCAAACATGCTACGACAACATATAATCATGGTAGAAGCCAAGACATAACACAAGACTTAAGCAATGTAACCAATCATAGATGCAACAACATGAGTAGCTTTTTACCAATGGTCATTCACAGGGTACATGCCAAAGATTACAAAATTATGTCATGCAATTCAGAGAGAGTCACAATTACAACCGAACAAAAGATCCCTAAGGGCAACCATTGACTTTTCCCAACCGACTCATCACCCCCTCTTTCCCGTGGGACTTTGGTACGACTCTTTGTGGTAAGAAAATAAAGGTTGACCATCATATGAATCAAGGACAACCCCATGACACCTTACTTTTGACTCAAAATGCCATCAAGAACCACCTTCCAATACTCACTCAAAGAACCTTCATAGCCATACATGATCCCGACACAATTGTTTACCAACCCAATTTCATGTGGAAGACACTGACATCCAGGAAAAGGCTAGATAGAACAGTCAAGGGTTTAACATAGAGGAAGGGGCTGTTCCACACAAGTTGGGTTTGACCACACAGAAACAAGGGTACTCCCACTATCCCGTTTTCACAGATCAATCAATACACAACTCATTATTAGGCATACCAAATCAGATCTCTAGCATAGCAAGCACTCAACATAGAATCAGTTAGTGACACTCATAATCATTCGCAGTCCCCTTCCCAAAAGTCTTCCATCTTTGTACCTAAGCTTTTGAAATCACAATCAAGAACACAAATTAGTGGCAAAAGCTTGGCACCCAGTTGGTACCGGTGAGGTAGGTGGTGGTAGGGTATGTGATAGGGTAAGAAAAAGGGATGGGCTTTTCTGAACCTTAAACACAATTAAACTAGGCGCGATTGATATCTCCCCGGCAACGGCGCCAATTTGACGAGAGGGTTTCTCAACCAAATAAATTTATAGTCAAGACCCCCGCTATAGTATAGGGGAGTCAGGTTCGTCCTCAGGAGAGAAGTCAGCGGTTCTAGGTTTAGTGTGTTTTGGGGTTCAGGGATAGCGGGAAAAGGTGGGGAGGTTGTTGTCGATGTCGACTAAGACTTGGTCGATGTCGAGGGAATGATAGAAGAAGAGGTGGTCGGTGTCGGGTAACTTTGCAGGATAAAAATAATGAAATAAAATAAATAAAGATGCAAACTTCCAAGGTTAGGGATCACCGCAACAATAAACATATGTGTAGAACATAAATCACATAAAGATGCATGCTTTATATCAAAGAATCGACTTTCGCAAATTCCAACAATTTAGGTGATAGAGGCTCTCGCATAAAAACCTAATTTGTTTCTACCTTTTCTTAATTAGGATCAACCAACATTCGCAAGCAAACCCTAATTACTATCCAATTCATAATAAGATCACTTTCGCTTCAATATCATGAATAAGGAATTTCCTCAACTTTCGCAAAGGATTAAGCACATAGGTAGATGATGATAAAGACATATAAATTCATGGATTTATAAATCAAACACACATATCTATGTTGGGATCACCCCAACCCTAGAAGAAGGAAATTAGAAACAAAACATAATAAAAGAAATTAACTTTAACATAAAATAAACTAAAACTTACAGAACCTTCCAAACGTTCCTCCTCTCTCGCCTCCTCTCTCTCTCTCTCTCTCTCTCTCTCTCTCTCTCTCTCTCCTTGCGTCCTAAGACGACTTTTTTTTGAATTGAATGAAAATCAGCCCCCTAGGGCTTTATTTATAGGCTTCATTCCCTAGCTAATCTAGGAAAGAATATCTCTATCTATATCTAAAACTATATCTAAATACTTAATGATAAATAAAAGCCATAAAGAAATTAAATCTAAATATATCTAAATGTCTTTAATGGATAGATCTCTTCCTTCATGATGTATTTGGATAGAATCGGCAATCT
Source organism: Persicaria tinctoria (assembly GCA_037127255.1). Taxonomy (NCBI): domain Eukaryota; kingdom Viridiplantae; phylum Streptophyta; class Magnoliopsida; order Caryophyllales; family Polygonaceae; genus Persicaria; species Persicaria tinctoria. The sequence continues at coordinate 30,329,914 of JBANSL010000001.1, forward strand.
TCGCGCCCAAGCAATCCCACATCGAGTAGGATTCGTCAAAACCGAGTAACGCGGCTTCGGGAAGTCTACTCGATCTCGACCAGGGTCTTGTCGATCTCGAGTAGCCCTCCTCTGTCTCGAGTAGCCTTCGTCTGTCTCGAGTAGCCCTCGTCTGTCTCGAGTAGCTGGTGCTCGATGTGACTCGGACATGACTCGGAGGTCTAGTCGATCTCGAGTAGCCCTACTCTATATCGAGTAGGATTCATCGTCTGGCTGGCTTGGTCGGGTGGCTCTGCTCGACAAGGCTCGGACATGGCTCGGAGGTTTGGTCGATATCGACCAAGGCTACTCTGTATCGAGTAGAGGTGGTCTGCGTCTTCGTCCTCGGCTCGGCACAGCTCGTCGACTCCGGACATGGCTCCTCGATCTCGACCAAGGCTACTCGATATCGAGTAGGATTCCGGGAGTCGGGTTGTCTCTGACTCAGTGTCCTCGATCAGCTCTGCTCGACCAGGTTTCGTCGACCAGGTCTCGTCGAGATCGAGTAGATGCTAGTCGATCTCGAGTAGAGTTCTCTCAGCTTTCTGCTCTGTTCTTGAAACGCACTTTCCCGAGTCCTCGTTCGTCGGATTGACGCATATGACCATGCGTTGGAAAGCTCTTTCCGAGGGCTACAACTCTCATGAAGACATCAGAATTTGACTCAGAATGATGTATGATGAAAAATGGCCTTTTCTCCAGCCACACCATTCTTAGCTTCTCCATGAGTTTCCTTTAAGCTCCAAACTGCGTCCGATTTCTGCGAAATATAACCAAAACTTGTGTAGACCTCCAAATATTTCAAATAAGTGTAAACTACACAGATTCTGTATTATTCTAACCAAAATGCATGCAATGTATGCAGAAATCGATATAAAAGTAAGTGTAAAACATGGCGAATTAGGCTCACATCAAACACCCCATACTTATGCTTGCTTGTCCTCAAGCAATACTTTTAATTGTCATTCAGGGGAAGAAATCAAAACTCTCAACATCATAGATTCATTGCCATATGTCCCTGCAATCAATTACCATCCTTGAAAAGGTACTAGTGCCACGGATCCATGCATATGCAAATAAAAGCAATATCTACTCACAAAAGGAGGGTTATGCAAAACATTCATTCATGACAAAGCATTGATAATCAAGAAGACTTTAATTTAAGCTCATGAAGGAGTAGATTGGTAAAAGGCTAAAAGGTGGGCAATTTTTGGCAATGTGGTGCTAATGATCCGGGGAAATGGAGTATTTCCAAACTGAATTTCCACATTCCTTCTCCATAAGATTCATCACCTTTCATAATGCTCTTATCCATAATAATGCTTTTACCTCTCTAACCTCAACACTGCCTTCTCGCGAGTCGCAAACATGGGTGTCATGAATGGCCCCGGATACTTAGTGCTTTGGACTCCTCACAGTGTGTCCCATCTCTCCAAACTATTATCTCAAAGAGCAGGGTCAATCTATCTTTATCTCCTGAGGTGATTGGATTTTCTTTCACTCATTAAATTTTCCACATATTTCAAACATTTTCCCGCCAAACTCCAATAATGATAATATTCAGAATACAAACACCATATGATAATCTCCATAATGTAACATCATTCTCAACATAATCCCCGGATAAGGTAAAGAATGGCAAATATTTAGATCATGTGGAGCAAATATGAAATAAGGCATATTATCGTTTTTGTGATGCATAAGCATAGGTAAGGCTAGGATATAACAATATGAGCATTATATGGAAATATAAAGTCCTCCATCCTCTTATCATGCAACATGTCAAAAGCAACTTCAAATTTTACCTACTTTTATGGTTTTCAATAAAATATGCACTTCATTGTGACTTCCCTTTACTAGGCAATTTCATGCTATATCTCTAATGAATCCAATTTTGCATCGTCGAGTTCAATATAAGCTTCCATGACATTAATCAAAATTTCAATGGGGGTCATTTTTCTCAAATTTTTGGAAATTATGCATATAAGCACATAAATCAATAATGCATTCCAAAATAGCCATGTAGCAATTCAAAGAAATAAATTTTAAATATGCACAAATAATTCAAATATGCATGAAGTAAGCCCTTCCCCCACCCCATACTTAAACATTACAGTGTCCTCACTGTATAAAAAACAAGGTAAGGGTAAAGAAAGAAACTCACAAGACAGGTGTGCAGAGCCTCATATTTCGAATAGAAGCACCTCCTGGCCGAGTTTGAATATAGCTTGGTTCTATCCATGGACCTGAAAAGTAGAAGACATATACCCATAATAGAAACAACAAAAACCAAAGAAATGTTCAAAACCAAAAACAAACAAAACAAAGTCCCAAAAGTCCCAAAAATAAATGTCTATTTACAAGCTCTAGATTTTATAGTCGCTAGGCCGACTTTCTCCATTTAGTATCAGCATGGCTCATCTTTTTCCGGAGGTATAGGTGGATCTGGTGGTTCCTCCGGTGGTGGGAAGCGTGGGATGTCATCCGGGGGCATCGTATGAAGAAGCTTGAATCTCCCCGAGTGAACGCTCCATGGCTTCACCCATTCATCTTCCTGGGCTCCAGCTGGCATGCATACCTCATCATCATACCTCTTCCGCTTCATAGGTTGACTTGGTTGTGTATCTCCACCACGGCAGAACGGTGGAGAGGGAAGAGATATTTCCTCCTCATCACGCGGAGCTTCATGCCACTTTGCCAGGACCCCATACTTGAATATGAACATCGGTTGCTCAAAATCATCGGGGATAGCCATCACCTTGTAAGGTAAAAGCGATCTTGGAATGCCTTGGTCAACAATGTCCAACTTCTTCTCTTCTAGTGCTATTTCGCCGTGGGATCCTTCATATGATTCATCAAAGATAGACTGCAAAGGTGGAATCGAGATCGGGGAAGGACATACCTGGGTTTCTGTAATGTGGTCGACGTCGACTATGGGGTAGTCGACATTGATTGGCGTTGTTGCTCTCATGTACCGTGGGAGTACCCATTGTTCGTTCCAATCTTCTTCTTCCTCATAACTTTCCATAGCTTTAATTTCCTCATAAGAAGGAGGCTCTAATCCTTGAGAACGATAGGAAGCCTCAAGTCTTCGGACTAAGTCCTCCAGCCGGGCTATTTCCCTTAATCGTGACTCCTCCACTGCGATCCTATTCCTCCGTCTCAAATCTCGGACCCATCTATTCCATTCGCAGTCCCCTTCCCAAAAGTCTTCCATCTTTGTACCTAAGCTTTTGAAATCACAATCAAGAACACAAATTAGTGGCAAAAGCTTGGCACCCAGTTGGTACCGGTGAGGTAGGTGGTGGTAGGGTATGTGATAGGGTAAGAAAAAGGGATGGGCTTTTCTGAACCTTAAACACAATTAAACTAGGCGCGATTGATATCTCCCCGGCAACGGCGCCAATTTGACGAGAGGGTTTCTCGACCAAATAAATTTATAGTCAAGACCCCCGCTATAGTATAGTGGATTCAGGGTCGTCCTCAGGAGAGAAGTCAGCGGTTCTAGGTTTAGTGTGTTTTGGGGTTCAGGGATAGCGGGAAAAGGTGGGGAGGTTGTTGTCGATGTCGACTAAGACTTGGTCGATGTCGAGGGAATGATAGAAGAAGAGGTGGTCGGTGTCGGGTAACTTTGCAGGATAAAAATAATGAAATAAAATAAATAAAGATGCAAACTTCCAAGGTTAGGGATCACCGCAACAATAAACATATGTGTAGAACATAAATCACATAAAGATGCATGCTTTATATCAAAGAATCGACTTTCGCAAATTCCAACAATTTAGGTGATAGAGGCTCTCGCATAAAAACCTAATTTGTTTCTACCTTTTCTTAATTAGGATCAACCAACTTTCGCAAGCAAACTCTAATTACTATCCAATTCATAATAAGATCACTTTCGCTTCAATATCATGAATAAGGAATTTCCTCAACTTTCGCAAAGGATTAAGCACATAGGTAGATGATGATAAAGACATATAAATTCATGGATTTATAAATCAAACACACATATCTATGTTGGGATCACCCCAACCCTAGAAGAAGGAAATTAGAAACAAAACATAATAAAAGAAATTAACTTTAACATAAAATAAACTAAAACTTACAGAACCTTCCAAACGTTCCTCCTCTCTCTCTCTCTCTCTCTCTCTCTCTCTCTCTCTCTCTCTCTCTCTCTCTCTCTCTCTCTCTCTCTCTCTCTCTCTCCTTGCGTCCTAAGACGACTTTTTTTTGAATTGAATGAAAATCAGCCCCCTAGGGCTTTATTTATAGGCTTCATTCCCTAGCTAATCTAGGAAAGAATATCTCTATCTATATCTAAAACTATATCTAAATACTTAATGATAAATAAAAGCAATAAAGAAATTAAATCTAAATATATCTAAATGTCTTTAATGGATAGATCTCTTCCTTCATGATGTATTTGGATAGAATCGGCAATCTTCGCGCCCAAGCAATCCCACATCGAGTAGGATTCGTCAAAACCGAGTAACGCGGCTTCGGGAAGTCTACTCGATCTCGACCAGGGTCTTGTCGATCTCGAGTAGCCCTCCTCTGTCTCGAGTAGCCTTCGTCTGTCTCGAGTAGCCCTCGTCTGTCTCGAGTAGCTGGTGCTCGATGTGACTCGGACATGACTCGGAGGTCTAGTCGATCTCGAGTAGCCCTACTCTATATCGAGTAGGATTCATCGTCTGGCTGGCTTGGTCGGGTGGCTCTGCTCGACAAGGCTCGGACATGGCTCGGAGGTTTGGTCGATATCGACCAAGGCTACTCTGTATCGAGTAGAGGTGGTCTGCGTCTTCGTCCTCGGCTCGGCACAGCTCGTCGACTCCGGACATGGCTCCTCGATCTCGACCAAGGCTACTCGATATCGAGTAGGATTCCGGGAGTCAGGTTGTCTCTGACTCAGTGTCCTCGATCAGCTCTGCTCGACCAGGTTTCGTCGACCAGGTCTCGTCGAGATCGAGTAGATGCTAGTCGATCTCGAGTAGAGTTCTCTCAGCTTTCTGCTCTGTTCTTGAAACGCACTTTCCCGAGTCCTCGTTCGTCGGATTGACGCATATGACCATGCGTTGGAAAGCTCTTTCCGAGGGCTACAACTCTCATGAAGACATCAGAATTTGACTCAGAATGATGTATTATGAAAAATGGCCTTTTCTCCAGCCACACCATTCTTAGCTTCTCCATGAGTTTCCTTTAAGCTCCAAACTGCGTCCGATTTCTGCGAAATATAACCAAAACTTGTGTAGACCTCCAAATATTTCAAATAAGTGTAAACTACACAGATTCTGTATTATTCTAACCAAAATGCATGCAATGTATGCAGAAATCGATATAAAAGTAAGTGTAAAACATGGCGAATTAGGCTCACATCAAACACCCCATACTTAAGCTTGCTTGTCCTCAAGCAATACTTTTAATGGTCATTCAGGGGAAGAAATCAAAACTCTCAACATCATAGATTCATTGCCATATGTCCCTGCAATCAATTACCATCCTTGAAAAGGTACTAGTGCCACGGATCCATGCATATGCAAATAAAAGCAATATCTACTCACAAAAGGAGGGTTATGCAAAACATTCATTCGTGACAAAGCATTGATAATCAAGAAGACTTTAATTTAAGCTCATGAAGGAGTAGATTGGTAAAAGGCTAAAAGGTGGGCAATTTTTGGCAATGTGGTGCTAATGATCCGGGGAAATGGAGTATTTCCAAACTGAATTTCCACATTCCTTCTCCATAAGATTCATCACCTTTCATAATGCTCTTATCCATAATAATGCTTTTACCTCTCTAACCTCAACACTGCCTTCTCGCGAGTCGCAAACATGGGTGTCATGAATGGCCCCGGATACTTAGTGCTTTGGACTCCTCACAGTGTGTCCCATCTCTCCAAACTATTATCTCAAAGAGCAGGGTCAATCTATCTTTATCTCCTGAGGTGATTGGATTTTCTTTCACTCATTAAATTTTCCACATATTTCAAACATTTTCCCGCCAAACTCCAATAATGATAATATTCAGAATACAAACACCATATGATAATCTCCATAATGTAACATCATTCTCAACATAATCCCCGGATAAGGTAAAGAATGGCAAATATTTAGATCATGTGGAGCAAATATGAAATAAGGCATATTATCGTTTTTGTGATGCATAAGCATAGGTAAGGCTAGGATATAACAATATGAGCATTATATGGAAATATAAAGTCCTCCATCCTCTTATCATGCAACATGTCAAAAGCAACTTCAAATTTTACCTACTTTTATGGTTTTCAATAAAATATGCACTTCATTGTGACTTCCCTTTACTAGGCAATTTCATGCTATATCTCTAATGAATCCAATTTTGCATCGTCGAGTTCAATATAAGCTTCCATGACATTAATCAAAATTTCAATGGGGGTCATTTTTCTCAAATTTTTGGAAATTATGCATATAAGCACATAAATCAATAATGCATTCCAAAATAGCCATGTAGCAATTCAAAGAAATAAATTTTAAATATGCACAAATAATTCAAATATGCATGAAGTAAGCCCTTCCCCCACCCCATACTTAAACATTACAGTGTCCTCACTGTATAAAAAACAAGGTAAGGGTAAAGAAAGAAACTCACAAGACAGGTGTGCAGAGCCTCATATTTCGAATGGAAGCACCTCCTGGCCGAGTTTGAATATAGCTTGGTTCTATCCATGGACCTGAAAAGTAGAAGACATATACCCATAATAGAAACAACAAAAACCAAAGAAATGTTCAAAACCAAAAACAAACAAAACAAAGTCCCAAAAGTCCCAAAAATAAATGTCTATTTACAAGCTCTAGATTTTATAGTCGCTAGGCCGACTTTCTCCATTTAGTATCAGCATGGCTCATCTTTTTCCGGAGGTATAGGTGGATCTGGTGGTTCCTCCGGTGGTGGGAAGCGTGGGATGTCATCCGGGGGCATCGTATGAAGAAGCTTGAATCTCCCCGAGTGAACGCTCCATGGCTTCACCCATTCATCTTCCTGGGCTCCAGCTGGCATGCATACCTCATCATCATACCTCTTCCGCTTCATAGGTTGACTTGGTTGTGTATCTCCACCACGGCAGAACGGTGGAGAGGGAAGAGATATTTCCTCCTCATCACGCGGAGCTTCATGCCACTTTGCCAGGACCCCATACTTGAATATGAACATCGGTTGCTCAAAATCATCGGGGATAGCCATCACCTTGTAAGGTAAAAGCGATCTTGGAATGCCTTGGTCAACAATGTCCAACTTCTTCTCTTCTAGTGCTATTTCGCCGTGGGATCCTTCATATGATTCATCAAAGATAGACTGCAAAGGTGGAATCGAGATCGGGGAAGGACATACCTGGGTTTCTGTAATGTGGTCGACGTCGACTATGGGGTAGTCGACATTGATTGGCGTTGTTGCTCTCATGTACCGTGGGAGTACCCATTGTTCGTTCCAATCTTCTTCTTCCTCATAACTTTCCATAGCTTTAATTTCCTCATAAGAAGGAGGCTCTAATCCTTGAGAACGATAGGAAGCCTCAAGTCTTCGGACTAAGTCCTCCAGCCGGGCTATTTCCCTTAATCGTGACTCCTCCACTGCGATCCTATTCCTCCGTCTCAAATCTCGGACCCATCTATTCCATTCGCAGTCCCCTTCCCAAAAGTCTTCCATCTTTGTACCTAAGCTTTTGAAATCACAATCAAGAACACAAATTAGTGGCAAAAGCTTGGCACCCAGTTGGTACCGGTGAGGTAGGTGGTGGTAGGGTATGTGATAGGGTAAGAAAAAGGGATGGGCTTTTCTGAACCTTAAACACAATTAAACTAGGCGCGATTGATATCTCCCCGGCAACGGCGCCAATTTGACGAGAGGGTTTCTCGACCAAATAAATTTATAGTCAAGACCCCCGCTATAGTATAGTGGATTCAGGGTCGTCCTCAGGAGAGAAGTCAGCGGTTCTAGGTTTAGTGTGTTTTGGGGTTCAGGGATAGCGGGAAAAGGTGGGGAGGTTGTTGTCGATGTCGACTAAGACTTGGTCGATGTCGAGGGAATGATAGAAGAAGAGGTGGTCGGTGTCGGGTAACTTTGCAGGATAAAAATAATGAAATAAAATAAATAAAGATGCAAACTTCCAAGGTTAGGGATCACCGCAACAATAAACATATGTGTAGAACATAAATCACATAAAGATGCATGCTTTATATCAAAGAATCGACTTTCGCAAATTCCAACAATTTAGGTGATAGAGGCTCTCGCATAAAAACCTAATTTGTTTCTACCTTTTCTTAATTAGGATCAACCAACTTTCGCAAGCAAACTCTAATTACTATCCAATTCATAATAAGATCACTTTCGCTTCAATATCATGAATAAGGAATTTCCTCAACTTTCGCAAAGGATTAAGCACATAGGTAGATGATGATAAAGACATATAAATTCATGGATTTATAAATCAAACACACATATCTATGTTGGGATCACCCCAACCCTAGAAGAAGGAAATTAGAAACAAAACATAATAAAAGAAATTAACTTTAACATAAAATAAACTAAAACTTACAGAACCTTCCAAACGTTCCTCCTCTCTCTCTCTCTCTCTCTCTCTCTCTCTCTCTCTCTCTCTCTCTCTCTCTCTCTCTCTCTCTCTCTCTCTCTTGCGTCCTAAGACGACTTTTTTTTGAATTGAATGAAAATCAGCCCCCTAGGGCTTTATTTATAGGCTTCATTCCCTAGCTAATCTAGGAAAGAATATCTCTATCTATATCTAAAACTATATCTAAATACTTAATGATAAATAAAAGCAATAAAGAAATTAAATCTAAATATATCTAAATGTCTTTAATGGATAGATCTCTTCCTTCATGATGTATTTGGATAGAATCGGCAATCTTCGCGCCCAAGCAATCCCACATCGAGTAGGATTCGTCAAAACCGAGTAACGCGGCTTCGGGAAGTCTACTCGATCTCGACCAGGGTCTTGTCGATCTCGAGTAGCCCTCCTCTGTCTCGAGTAGCCTTCGTCTGTCTCGAGTAGCCCTCGTCTGTCTCGAGTAGCTGGTGCTCGATGTGACTCGGACATGACTCGGAGGTCTAGTCGATCTCGAGTAGCCCTACTCTATATCGAGTAGGATTCATCGTCTGGCTGGCTTGGTCGGGTGGCTCTGCTCGACAAGGCTCGGACATGGCTCGGAGGTTTGGTCGATATCGACCAAGGCTACTCTGTATCGAGTAGAGGTGGTCTGCGTCTTCGTCCTCGGCTCGGCACAGCTCGTCGACTCCGGACATGGCTCCTCGATCTCGACCAAGGCTACTCGATATCGAGTAGGATTCCGGGAGTCAGGTTGTCTCTGACTCAGTGTCCTCGATCAGCTCTGCTCGACCAGGTTTCGTCGACCAGGTCTCGTCGAGATCGAGTAGATGCTAGTCGATCTCGAGTAGAGTTCTCTCAGCTTTCTGCTCTGTTCTTGAAACGCACTTTCCCGAGTCCTCGTTCGTCGGATTGACGCATATGACCATGCGTTGGAAAGCTCTTTCCGAGGGCTACAACTCTCATGAAGACATCAGAATTTGACTCAGAATGATGTATTATGAAAAATGGCCTTTTCTCCAGCCACACCATTCTTAGCTTCTCCATGAGTTTCCTTTAAGCTCCAAACTGCGTCCGATTTCTGCGAAATATAACCAAAACTTGTGTAGACCTCCAAATATTTCAAATAAGTGTAAACTACACAGATTCTGTATTATTCTAACCAAAATGCATGCAATGTATGCAGAAATCGATATAAAAGTAAGTGTAAAACATGGCGAATTAGGCTCACATCAAACACCCCATACTTAAGCTTGCTTGTCCTCAAGCAATACTTTTAATGGTCATTCAGGGGAAGAAATCAAAACTCTCAACATCATAGATTCATTGCCATATGTCCCTGCAATCAATTACCATCCTTGAAAAGGTACTAGTGCCACGGATCCATGCATATGCAAATAAAAGCAATATCTACTCACAAAAGGAGGGTTATGCAAAACATTCATTCGTGACAAAGCATTGATAATCAAGAAGACTTTAATTTAAGCTCATGAAGGAGTAGATTGGTAAAAGGCTAAAAGGTGGGCAATTTTTGGCAATGTGGTGCTAATGATCCGGGGAAATGGAGTATTTCCAAACTGAATTTCCACATTCCTTCTCCATAAGATTCATCACCTTTCATAATGCTCTTATCCATAATAATGCTTTTACCTCTCTAACCTCAACACTGCCTTCTCGCGAGTCGCAAACATGGGTGTCATGAATGGCCCCGGATACTTAGTGCTTTGGACTCCTCACAGTGTGTCCCATCTCTCCAAACTATTATCTCAAAGAGCAGGGTCAATCTACCTTTATCTCCTGAGGTGATTGGATTTTCTTTCACTCATTAAATTTTCCACATATTTCAAACATTTTCCCGCCAAACTCCAATAATGATAATATTCAGAATACAAACATCATATGATAATCTCCATAATGTAACATCATTCTCAACATAATCCCCGGATAAGGTAAAGAATGGCAAATATTTAGATCATGTGGAGCAAATTTGAAATAAGGCATATTATGGTTTTTGTGATGCATAAGCATAGGTAAGGCTAGGATATAACAATATGAGCATTATATGGAAATATAAAGTCCTCCATCCTCTTATCATGCAACATGTCAAAAGCAACTTCAAATTTTACCTACTTTTATGGTTTTCAATAAAATATGCACTTCATTGTGACTTCCCTTTACTAGGCAATTTCATGCTATATCTCTAATGAATCCAATTTTGCATCGTCGAGTTCAATATAAGCTTCCATGACATTAATAAAAATTTCAATGGGGGTCATTTTTCTCAAATTTTTGGAAATTATGCATATAAGCACATAAATCAATAATGCATTCCAAAATAGCCATGTAGCAATTCAAAGAAATAAATTTTAAATATGCACAAATAATTCAAATATGCATGAAGTAAGCCCTTCCCCCACCCCATACTTAAACATTACAGTGTCCTCACTGTATAAAAAACAAGGTAAGGGTAAAGAAAGAAACTCACAAGACAGGTGTGCAGAGCCTCATATTTCGAATGGAAGCACCTCCTGGCCGAGTTTGAATATAGCTTGGTTCTATCCATGGACCTGAAAAGTAGAAGACATATACCCATAATAGAAACAACAAAAACCAAAGAAATGTTCAAAACCAAAAACAAACAAAACAAAGTCCCAAAAGTCCCAAAAATAAATGTCTATTTACAAGCTCTAGATATTATAGTCGCTAGGCCGACTTTCTCCATTTAGTATCAGCCTGGCTCATCTTTTTCCGGAGGTATAGGTGGATCTGGTGGTTCCTCCGGTGGTGGGAAGCGTGGGATGTCATCCGGGGGCATCGTATGAAGAAGCTTGAATCTCCCCGAGTGAACGCTCCATGGCTTCACCCATTCATCTTCCTGGGCTCCAGCTGGCATGCATACCTCATCATCATACCTCTTCCGCTTCATAGGTTGACTTGGTTGTGTATCTCCACCACAGCAGAACGGTGGAGAGGGAAGAGATATTTCCTCCTCATCATGCGGAGCTTCATGCCACTTTGCCAGGACCCCATACTTGAATATGAACATTGGTTGCTCAAAATCATCGGGGATAGCCTTCACCTTGTAAGGTAAAAGCGATCTTGGAATGCCTTGGTCAACAATGTCCAACTTCTTCTCTTCTAGTGCTATTTCGCCGTGGGATCCTTCATATGATTCATCAAAGATAGATTGCAAAGGAGGAAGAATCGAGATCGGGGAAGGACATACCTGGGTTTCTGTAATGTGGTCGACGTCGACTATGGGGTAGTCGACATTGATTGGCGTTGTTGCTCTCATGTACCGTGGGAGTACCCATTGTTCGTTCCAATCTTCTTCTTCCTCATAACTTTCCATAACTTTAATTTCCTCATAAGAAGGAGGCTCTAATCCTTGAGAACGATAGGAAGCCTCAAGTCTTCGGACTAAGTCCTCCAGCCGGGCTATTTCCCTTAATCGTGACTCCTCCACTGCGATCCTATTCCTCCGTCTCAAATCTCGGACCCATCTATTCCATTCGCAGTCCCCTTCCCAAAAGTCTTCCATCTTTGTACCTAAGCTTTTGAAATCACAATCAAGAACACAAATTAGTGGCAAAAGCTTGGCACCCAGTTGGTACCGGTGAGGTAGGTGGTGGTAGGGTATGTGATAGGGTAAGAAAAAGGGATGGGCTTTTCTGAACCTTAAACACAATTAAACTAGGCGCGATTGATATCTCCCCGGCAACGGCGCCAATTTGACGAGAGGGTTTCTCGACCAAATAAATTTATAGTCAAGACCCCCGCTATAGTATAGGGGAGTCAGGTTCGTCCTCAGGAGAGAAGTCAGCGGTTCTAGGTTTAGTGTGTTTTGGGGGTCAGGGATAGCGGGAAAAGGTGAGGAGGTTGTTGTCGATGTCGACTAAGACTTGGTCGATGTCGAGGGAATGATAGAAGAAGAGGTGGTCGGTGTCGGGTAACTTTGCAGGATAAAAATAATGAAATAAAATAAATAAAGATGCAAACTTCCAAGGTTAGGGATCACCGCAACAATAAACATATGTGTAGAACATAAATCACATAAAGATGCATGCTTTATATCAAAGAATCGACTTTCGCAAATTCCAACAATTTAGGTGATAGAGGCTCTCTCATAAAAACCTAATTTGTTTCTACCTTTTCTTAACTAGGATCAACCAACTTTCGCAAGCAAACCCTAATTACTATCCAATTCATAATAACATCACTTTCGCTTCAATATCATGAATAAGGAATTTCCTCAACTTTCGCAAATGATTAAGCACATAGGTAGATGATGATAAAGACATATAAATTCATGGATTTATAAATCAAACACACATATCTATGTTGGGATCACCCCAACCCTAGAAGAAGGAAATTAGAAACAAAACATAATAAAAGAAATTAACTTTAACATAAAATAAACTAAAACTTACAGAACCTTCCAAACGTTCCTCCTCTCTCTCTCTCTCTCTCTCTCTCTCTCCCTCTCTCTCCTTGCGTCCTAAGACAACTTTTTTTTGAATTGAATGAAAATCAGCCCCCTAGGGTTTTATTTATAGGCTTCATTCCCTAGCTAATCTAGGAAAGAATATCTCTATCTATATCTAAAACTATATCTAAATACTTAATGATAAATAAAAGCAATAAAGAAATTAAATCTAAATATATCTAAATGTCTTTAATGGATAGATCTCTTCCTTCATGATGCATTTGGATAGAATCGGCAATCTTCGCGCCCAAGCAATCCCACATCGAGTAGGATTCGTCAAAACCGAGTAACGCGGCTTCGGGAAGTCTACTCGATCTCGACCAGGGTCTTGTCGATCTCGAGTAGCCCTCCTCTGTCTTGAGTAGCCTTCGTCTGTCTCGAGTAGCCCTCGTCTGTCTCGAGTAGCTGGTGCTCGATGTGACTCGGACATGACTCGTAGGTCTAGTCGATCTCGAGTAGCCCTACTCTATATCGAGTAGGATTCATCGTCTGGCTGGCTTGGTCGGGTGGCTCTGCTCGACAAGGCTCGGACATGGCTCGGAGGTTTGGTCGATATCGACCAAGGCTACTCTGTATCGAGTAGAGGTGGTCTGCGTCTTCGTCCTCGGCTCGGCACAGCTCGTCGACTCCGGACATGGCTGCTCGATCTCGACCAAGGCTACTCGATATCGAGTAGGTTTCCGGGAGTCGGGTTGTCTCTGACTCAGTGTCCTCGATCAGCTCTGCTCGACCAGGTTTCGTCGACCAGGTCTCGTCGAGATCGAGTAGATGCTAGTCGATCTCGAGTAGAGTTCTCTCAGCTTTCTGCTCTGTTCTTGAAACGCACTTTCCCGAGTCCTCGTTCGTCGGATTGACGCATATGACCATGCGTTGGAAAGCTCTTTCCGAGGGATACATCTCTCATGAAGACATCAGAATTTGAATCAGAATGATGAATGATGAAAAATGGCCTTTTCTCCAGCTACACCATTCTTAGCTTCTCCATGAGTTTCCTTTAAGCTCCAAACTGCGTCCGATTTCTGCGAAATATAACCAAAACTTGTGTAGACCTCCATATATTTCAAATAAGTGTAAACTACACAGATTCTGTATTATTCTAACCCAAATGCATGCAATGTATGCAGAAATCGATATAAAAGTAAGTGTAAAACATGGCGAATTAGGCTCACATCAACGGCCCGGAATTATGATTTCCGGGTTACGTTTCAAGGGATGAAAACGCTTGTTCGGATCTTGCAATCCAGGTACGGGTCGAGGTTTCAAACTCATTTCAAAGGTCAGTAGGAAGAGGGATTTCAAATCCTAAAGTATCGTAGGGCCGTTGGGTACCCTTAACATGTCCTAAGACTATGTCGTGAAATCCAATTCAAATGAAATAAAGCGGAAGCAAGGTTAAGATACAATGACACAACAGAATCGGGTCAAAACCAAATCATAAACAAGTGATTACCATTTGCCAAGTTAGAATATTAGTCAGGTTCTTTGATTCGCCCAAGGGTTTCCCGTCACATAAGCATGGAGCAAACAAGATCTGCAGAAATACCTTTAAAAGAAGAACGGGGAAAGGAGTCAGATCGAGCCACTCATGCGGGACCGGTAGTCCTCGCTGAGGCCACATAGTATGTGCTATACCTAATAAAGATGCTCTAATGCAATACGAAAGTCAACCACACTAGCATGCTTCTAATTCATAATAATGTGCAGAAATACTGTAAAGGGCCCAAGACAATGCCAACGACATATCCCTCTCCTACCTCCACCCCTTCCGATAGGCGGAGACTGGCCAGCTCGTGAATGCATTCCATCATAATCGGGCGGCACGCATGCCTAACCCGCTCCACAATAAAGCCCGCAGGCATAATATAAGGAAGTTCATGACTCGATTGAGTCAGGGTACCCGATGAGGCTGGGCTACCCTATGACCCTAGCAAAGACTCTAGGACTATCACAGATAACGGCCGTTCTGTTTTAAACGCATAAAGTAAACAGATGCTCAATCAATTAGTGCAACCTAAACATGATACTACATGGCATGCTTTTATGCATATGCAACACCTAACATAAAATGCAACAACAGGCATGAATGTCCAACTTGAGTAAGCCCCCTAGGGAACTTACCTGAAGATGCAGAACAGCAAGATAACACAAGCAAGGGCCCATATGCAAGTCCAAAGTAAACCAAAAGCAATACGCACCTATCATCAAGCCATTTCCATAAGCTACTGGACCAACATTCATACACACGATTCCCATGTTCTCAATATACCCAAAACCAAACGGTGATAAAACTATTTTCCAAAACCTTTCCGCTACGATCAACATTAACCAAAAATCATTTACTTCCAATCAACCCCATTGATAAAATCGTACCAACCATATTTTCCAACTTATAAATCCCTAATTAAGTCAACTCATATCCAAAATAATTTCTCAAATCATACTTGGCCAAATTCCGACATTTAACATTAAAACCTTAAAGCCACTTTCTCAAAATCGTATTATAGAATGAATTTTGGGATTTTGGTTTTCCAACACTACTCCTTAAAGAATATTTCCAAAAACATGAAAACTCCTTTTAAAATAATTTATTACAATAAATGGCTAAAATAGACATCAACTATTATTATAAATAAATCATTTCAAATTTCCCCGTTTAACCTAGGTAATTCATCCCAAAAGTACATAGCCCCAAAATAATTTCACAATATAATTTAATAATTCCATAATATACTTTTATAAGATCAGAATTAATATAAAAATAATAATAACATACCTAATATTTACTTAACATAATATATAAAACCTTAGTAATACCGATATAACATATAATGGCATATTACTTGTACAAAACAGCAATGAAACAACAAGTACAGCCCAACCAAAAGCCCAATACGGAAGCCCAAACCCGGATCCAGAGAAAGGCCCAACCCGAAATGAAAGAAGGGAAGGCCCGGATCCATAGAAAAAGAGAGGATCCGAACCCGGACCATACCCGATAAATTAGTAGGCCCAAAGGATAGAAGGGCCCAAACTCCACATTCTAAATTCGGATCCAGCAAACTCACAACCCAACTCCTTATAAAAACATGAACCGGTTTTCTTTATAAAATAAAATGAACCGAATCCCCCCCCCCCCCTTTTTTTTTACCAAAACCGACCGGTCCAAAAGTCCACTGTTCATCTTCTTCTCAAGAGCTCAGTTTGACAGTTCTGGAAAAAGGGAGGGGAAAGGAGGCTTTTCCGGTGACGGCCTAACTCCGACCACCCTTCCCGACTCTAAGGACAACCGAATCGATAAGGAAGAAGAGAGAAAGGAGGCGCTCACCCAATGTTTAGAAGTCGAATGCGTCGGCCTTCATCGGAGACGCTCGGAGCTCCGCTCGGCTTCCTTGGAGGCGGAATCTCGAGCGAGGAGGCCTGGGAGAGAGGTGGGAAGATTAAAAAAAGGACCTTTCGCAGCTCGAAGTCGAAAGGAAGGAAGGACGAACCTTATCGATTTAGAAAACGGAACAAGTGGGGGGAGGGGGGGCGACATCGACTGCGCTCGGGGGATCTCCGGGGAGCGGGTGGTGCTCAGGGCCCACGGAGATGCAGA
This sequence comes from Persicaria tinctoria, assembly GCA_037127255.1. NCBI lineage: Eukaryota > Viridiplantae > Streptophyta > Magnoliopsida > Caryophyllales > Polygonaceae > Persicaria > Persicaria tinctoria. The sequence goes on from JBANSL010000001.1 coordinate 30,346,607, forward strand.
GGAGGGGCACCCGAGAGACGCTCGGGAGCGCTCGGGACTGCTGCTCAGCGCCTCGAGCTGCTGCTGGTTGAAGAGGAAGAAACGGGTGTTGTTGGAGCTCGGCGGGCTCGGCCTTGGCTCGTGGAACAGGGCTCCTGGAAGGTGTTCGGAGCCGTGCTCGGTTAGTGTTCGGAGAGTGCTCAGGTGTTGTATTTGAAATTGAAATAGAATCAGATAGGGGAAGTGATTTGCTTCTGAATGGTGTGGGATTTGTCCTTGGCTTTTGCCATGAAAAGGGAGGAGGCAAGTGTGAGGGAGAGAGAAAGGATGGGCTGATGTTGAACCAAAATGGGAAGGCTTGTAGATTGAGGAGAGTTTTCTGATTTGCAAAGGGGGGAAGAGCAAGAAGACAAAAGTGCTCCTGTAAGGCTACCGATGGGTAAAAGGAAAAAATAGATAGGTGGGCATCTTGGTCAAAATTGAGGGTTTGTTGGAATCGGTCAAACATGAGTCGGAATTCGCTTTAAGGATTTCAACTTCGATTTATTAAATTTAGGACGGGTGAAATATCCGAATTAAATTCAATTAATTTCATTTTTAAATTTCTTTTTTTTTTCCGAAAATTTGGATTTAAAAATCTGAGCCTTTACATTTAGGTTATATGTATATATATACATAGGGTAGGGTTCAAGTGAGAATAGTATATACCGGTGAGAAGGAAAGAAGCAATTTAATTGGTGGAGACAGTTGTAATTTTTAATTAAAAATAATATGGCTCACGCGCCTAAAACTCCGTCCCTCCCACTTATCGATCTCAGCCTCACGACCCTCACCTATGGCTTCCTCCGTTCATCCCTCCCTCTTATCCGTTTGCATTGCCTCATTGCAATCGGAGCTCGCGTTCACCAGCGCCCTAGAGCGAGCTCGACCGCCGCGATTATAGTGTCGGAGTCGGAGGCTAGGGATTGGAATCGATCTTGCTCCTCCTCCTCCTTCCTCCCTAGCTCGCATCGCCGCCGCCCCTGTCCCTCAGCCTTCGGCAGCGTCTTTCGTCGGTGTCGTCTTTCTCCACCAGCCGCGCCTCCATTGGTGTTGATTTGAGGGCTGTTTGTCCTCAATTTCAGTTTTAATCGATGGCCTACTACTTTTGAATATCGGATCTAGTGGATTTCAGCTTCGATTTGATCCTGGGCTCGTCGATCTCTTTCATCTGTTGTTTTCCAGATTGAAACTGAGAGGCCAGGGGAAAAAAACAATAAAGTCATTAACCTAATGGGCTATACCGAAAGAAAGAGATGAGTAATCTACCCGGGTAGAGCTTCGAGAATCAGCGAATTGCTCAGAATTGGAGGCGTCGGTGGAAGCTGCTCCTTGCCTCCTTTACCCCCTTTACATAGTTGGCTCCTTTCTTGTTTTTTTTACCGTGGGTTTGATTTGTTTCTTTTGGCTGCTACTAAAATGAAACAATCAATTGAGCTAATTAAATCACCCACAAAACTTCTTTGGTTTCTTTGATTTGTTTCTTTGGCTTTGATTTGTTTTTTTATTTTATTGGTTCACGTGTTCAATTTGTATGTTTTCTTATACCAAGTGTTTCGGAGTTTTTATTGCAAATGGTTCAGTATTTTTATGCTACATTGTTCAGAATTTTAAATAGGTGGTTCAGAGTTTTAATACCAAGTGGTTCAGGATTTTTAAATCAAGTGGTTCAGCACATCTAAATATAAGTGGTTCACGAAGTAAATATTATTGGTTCATGAACCATTTTATTTAAAAAAAACATAAAAATTAAGCATTAAAAGAAAATAAAAGAAGAATTAAAACTCCATGAACCCATAAAAATTAAGAATTAAAAATTAAGGTTGGTTCAGTGACTAAATAAAGGTTGGTTCAATGACTAAATAAAGGTTGGTTCATGGACTAAATAGAGGTTGGTTCAGTGTCTAAATAGAGGTTGGTTCAGTGACTAAATACGTTGGTTCAGTGACTAAATTTAGTCTTATTTAAACTAGAAACTATCATGTTGCTTGTAAGCTTATTGCACCAACTCACACTTTTAATATATATATAAAATATTTTCCTTTATTAATTAGTTAAAGAAATTAATTTTTAAAAAGACGATGCATCTTCACTGATTATAAATAAAGGTTGGTTCAGTGTATAAATAGAGATTGGTTCAGTGAATAAATAGAGGTTGGTTCAGTGGCTAAATAGAGTTTGGTTCAGTGACTAAATAGAGGTTAGTTCAGTGACTAAATGAGGTTGGTTCAGTGACTAAATGAGGTTGGTTCAGTGACTAAACAGAGATTGATTTAGTGAACCATTTTATTTTAAAAGAAAATTAATTAATTAATGGTTCAGTGATTAAATAGAGGTTGGTTCATTGTGTAAATAGAGGTTGGTTCAGTGAATAAATAGAGATTGGTTCAGTGGCTAAATAGAGTTTGGTTCAGTGACTAAATAGAGGTTAGTTCAGTGACTAAATGAGGTTGGTTCAGTGGCTAAATAGTGAGAGGTTCAGTGACTAAATAGAGATTGATTTAGTGAACCATTTTATTATAAAAGAAAATTAATTAATTAATTAATTAATTAATTAAAAATAAACATTAAAAGAAAGTAAAAGAAGAATGAAAAATTTATAATTATTAAATAGTAGTGGTTCAGAAAATAAATTCTAATGGTTCATCAAATAAATAGTAGTGGTTCCTGAAACATTTTATTTTAATATATTTAATATCATTTTAAAAAAGTTAAATTATAAAAATGTGAAATTTTTTAGGTTCATAAAATAAATAGTATTGTTCTATGAACCATTTTATTTTAAAAATAATTAATTAAAAATAAACATTAAAAGAAAATAAAAGAATAAATTAATTTTTTTTATTATGAAATATATTATATATATTAATCTGTATCTTAATGTATGATTAATAAATTTATGTGAAAACATTTTAATTATAATTAGAAAAATATATATATTAAAAGTTGTAACATCAATTTTGAAAGTAGTAAATACCTTTAGATGCAATCATTGACAAGGTGTACTACTTGCCAAATTGGTTGAGGCGTTGTGTAACTGTACCAAGGGTCCGTGTTCGATCCCCAGCGCTAGCGTTTTTAATTATTTGGCATTAGAGGTGCGGAGAGAGAGGAAGGGTGCGAGTGGGATTGCCGGCACGCGGAAGATGCTCAATATTGGGCGCGGGAGCCTTTTTTTGGATTATTTTAATCATATATTGACCAATTAAATTGCTTCTTTTCTTCTCACTTTTGGTGACCTTTTTACCTGAACCCAACCCTATATACATATATATATGTATGTATATATATATATATATATATATATATATATATATATATATATATATATATATATATATATATATATATATATGTATGTATGTATGTATGTATCTATGTATGTATGTATGTATGTATGTATGTATGTATGTATGTATGTATGTATGTATATACATACATACATATATATATATATATATATATATATATATATATATATATATGTATGTATGTATGTATATACATACATACATACATACATACATACATATATATGTATGTATGTATATATATACACATATATATATACATACATATATATACATATATATATATATATATATATATATATATATATATGTATATATATATATGTATACATACAGGGGGAGGTTCAAGTGGAAACAAGGTTTACCATAGAAACTAACTTATGGTGGAAACTTCTAATCTCAGCCCTTCTTTTTAGATCAATGGTATTAAAAGCGGTGGCAATTTTGAAATTTGTGTGATGTTTAAGCCTTTTCATTGGAAAAAAAAAGAAGAAGAAAAAATTGCTCATGCTGCAACCCTTCTATCGATTCTCAAATCGCTCTCCGCCTCTTTCCTTGCTCATGCTGCAATCGTCCTCCCGCCTCTTCCCCTTGGTCTCCCTCCGCCTCTGCCTCGGTCGCTCTCGCTGCAATCGTCCCCAAGGTCGCTCTCGCTGCTCCGGTCGCTCACCGCCTCTTCCCCTTGGTCTCCCTCCACTGCTCCCTCTGTCTCTCTCCGCCTCTTCCACTGGTTCAAGGTCGCCATTTCCACTGGTTCAAGGTCGCTCTCGCTGCCTCGGTCGCTCTTCGCATCTTCCCCTTGGTCTCCCTCCGCCTCTGCCTTGGTCTCTCTCCGCCTCTTCCCCTCTTTGCCTCTGTCAATAAATTAGGGTTTCTTGTCTGATTCGATTTTGATTCGATTTGATTTTGACGAGGGGGCTAGCAGCAAGGCATAGAAAGTTTTGCGAGAAGCCTTGTCTGGTTGGGTGAAACGAAGCGTTGGATTAGAAGAGTTGCGAGAAGCTTGTCAGGTTGGGTGAGACGAACTCGTACTACTGCGGGAGACGACAACTAGTTTTCAGGTTCTGACTTTGTTTTTTCATAAAATTAGTTGGATTAGATTAGTGCTATGGTTCAATGTGGTGTTAATCCCCGTGATTTAGCTGTTTTCTATTTGGGAAAATTAATGGGAGTCGATTAGGGAAAATTTTGAATTCGTCTAATTTGATTGAGCTGTTTTCAATTGTGTTATTGAGTATGCTTGGTTCTTCTAAATGTGAATTGGAGTTCCAGTTTTGTTTTGACTGAGAAGTGCAAGTTCTGACTGAGAAGTGCGATGTACTGACTGTATTCTGGTATGCTTGTTTGTTTTTGTAATGTGAATTGGATTTCAAGCTATGGTTGTCTGTTTATGTGAAATGTGAATTGGAGCTCAAGCTATTGTTGCTATTTTATAAGATTGTCATGTTGTCTGGTAGAGTTGTCTAAATTCTCAGGTTGTGCATAGAGAATAGCTTTGATTTTTAAAGTTGCTATTGAGAAGTGAAATTGAGAAATTGTGAAGTGAAACGTGAGAAGTGCAAGCTGATTTATGAGTTTATGAATATCTTTTCAAGTCTTTTAGCTCAATGGAAGAGCAATGTGTTATTATACACATGATATGGGTTCGAATCCCATATAGACTTTCTCTACAACATCACAACCATATGCCAGTAGCTGAAATCTGAGATAGACATCAAACTTCTGAAATATGATTTTTTTTTTGAGAAACAACATCACAACCATATCATAGTAGCTGAAATTTGAGATAACATGTAAAAGAAGCAATCTGTTTTTTTATATTATTGCTTCTTTTTTTTTCTTATTATTGCAGGAGTAATTTTTAGATTATTGTTGTTTGTTTCAGATTATTGTTGTAGATCTATTGTGTAGAGAAAGTTTATATGGGATTCGAACCCATATCATGTGTATAATAACACATAGCTCTTCCATTGAGCTAATAGACTTAAAAAGACATTCATAAATCCATATCTCAGCTTGCATTTAACTTCGCAATCTTCTCACCTTTAACTTCACAATCTTCCTCAATTTCACTTCTCAATAGCAACTTCAAAAATCAAAACTATTCTCTATGTACAACCTGAGAATTTAGACAACCATACCAGACTGACAATCTTCTCACATAGGCAGATAATCAGTCTTCTCACATAGGCAGATAATCACATGGTAGATCATCACAGCAGCCAAACATCGTAAAGGCAAGCGCACCCAAATCACAGAGCCTATAATCACAGTAGCCAAACATTGTAAAGTCATTTTAGGCCAGCAGGTGAATATTACTTAAGAAAAACAGGGTGGATGTTACTTAAGAAAAGCAACAACGACACTCAATAGTGCATAATTGGTTGCAATTCAATCAAATTGTGCCTAATTGGTTGCAATTCAAATAAATTCAGAGGCCATTAGACACTCAATAGTGCATAAAACACCCTGCAACCCATCAAATTAATCATAGGGAAACCCAAACCCTAGAAATTTAGGGCAAAACCAAATTTCATGTAAAATGTTAAAGGAATCAAATTCAAAATTTTAAGGCGAAGATTACCTCAGCAGCGAGATACTCGAGGACGGAGGCGAGGTAAACGGGAGGCGGCGTCCATTTTCCTTCAATGGTGGCGAAGAGGGGGCGAGGAGCGAGTCGGGGTGATGGCGTCGAGGAGGCGAGGAGTGAGGCGGCGTGATGGCGCATCAACGACGGGGTTCAACGGCGCCCTTCCTCGCCTTCAATGGTGGCGCCCTTCTTCTTCTTCATTGGTGGCGCCCTTCTAGCCTTCGCCTCCAAGAACGCATCAAGAGTCGGGTACTCGGGTGATTGAAAGGAAGGGAAGACTGAAGAGAGGAGGTAAGACATGATAAAAAAAAGGGTTGAAATTTCACATTAATTACAAAATTGCCACCGTTTTATTAGAGCCATTGATTGGAATTGGACGGTCAGGATTAGAAGTTTCCACCATAAGGTGGTTTTTATGGTAAGCTTTGTTTCCACTTGAACCTCCCCCTATACATACATACATACATACATACATACATACATACATACATACATACATACATACATACATACATACATACATACATACATACATACATACATACATACATACATACATACATACATACATACATACATACATACATACATACATACATACATACATACATACATACATACATACATACATACATACATACATACATACATACATACATACATACATACATACATACATACATACATACATACATACATACATACATACATACATACATACATACATACATACATACATACATACATACATACATACATACATACATACATACATACATACATACATACATACATACATACATACATACATACATACATACATACATACATACATACATACATACATACATACATACATACATACATACATACATACATACATACATACATACATACATACATACATACATACATACATACATACATACATACATACATACATACATACATACATACATACATACATACATACATACATACATACATACATACATACATACATACATACATACATACATACATACATACATACATACATACATACATACATACACACACACACACACACACACACACACACACACACACACACATGGTTGGGTTCGGGTGCAAAGGTCACCAAAAGTGAGAAGGAAAGAAGCAATTTGATTGGTCTACGTGTGCAAAATTGAATTAAAATTAAGAGACACGCGAATTCCCCAATTTCTTCCCCAATTAATTAGTAACACACACCCAAATTAATTAGTAACACCCCCACTCTCACTCACACACTAATTAATTACACGCGCCAACTTTTTAATCAATTAGAAATTGTACGTACATGTAAAAGTGTTCACTTCAACTTTTAAAAATCATTTTTTGACATTTTCACTTGTTAAAAAAATATAAAAAATATATATTTGGGTGTAATTTAATTTTATCTACACATAGACACCCACTTTGTATATCTTTTGTTGAAAAAAAAATTCACAAGAAGTGGTTCAGCAATTTTATTCACAGTGGTTAAGCAATTTTATTCGCAGTGGTTCATCAATTTTATTCACAGTGGTTCAGCAATTTTATTCACAGTGGTTCAACAATTTTATTCACAGTGAACCAATCTCTATTTAGCCACTGAACCAACCTATTTAGTCATTGAACCAACCTCTATTTAGCCACTGAACCAACCTATTTAGTCACTCTCTAATCGGTCACTAAACCACTCTCTATTCGTTCACTGAACCACTCTATTCGGTCACTGAACCAATCTCTATTCGATTACTGAACCACTTTATCCGGTCACTGAACCACTATCTATTCGGTCACTGAATCACTCTCTATTCGGTCACTGAACCACTCTCTATTCGGTCACTGAACCACACTCTATTCGGTCACTAAACCACACTCTATCCGGTCCCTACTACACTCTATTCGGTCACTAAACCACACTCTATTCGGTCCCTACTACACTCTATTCGGTCACTGAACCACTCTCTATTCGGTCACTAAACCACTCTCTATTCGGTCACTGAACCACACTCTATTCGGTCACTAAACCACACTCTATCCGGTCCCTACTACACTCTATTCGGTCACTGAACCACTCTCTATTCGGTCGCTGAACCACTCTCTATTCGGTCACTGAACCACACTCTGTTCGGTCACTACTACACTCTATTCGGTCACTAAACCACACTCTATTCGGTCCCTACTACACTCTATTCGGTCACTGAAGCACTCTCTATTCGGTCACTGAACCACACGCTATTCGGTCACTGAAACACTCTCTATTCGGTCATTGAACCACACTCTATTCGGTCCCTGAACCACACTTGGTATAAACCCCTGAACCACTCGGTATAAATCACTGAACCACTTAGTATTAAGACCCTGAATCAATTGGGATAAACCCACTTAACCACTTTAATTAAACATAGTGAAAAATATATTATTTGCGTCTTAGTCAAACCAGAGCTAATCGAAATCTTACATTTGCAGAGCAATTGGAACCAAATTAAATTTTACATTTGCAACTCATTTGCAGAGCAATTGGAAGAACCTGATAGTTTTGATAATTTTGATAATTTTACATCCCCCTTATATACAGACTAATATTTGAAAAAAGACATAAAAGAGGTAAGTGTCCATCTTTCATCGTCTCCTCCTCTTCTTCCTTACCTGATAGTTTTGAGAGGACTCCCCCAAAGCTTATTAATTACTGTATTAGATTTTGTGAAAAGAAAAAGAAAACCATTTTTGCACTGATCCTCGTTGCAATTTCAATTCCAATTGTATATATATTAATTTAATCCTCTCACCTCCATCTCCATCAACAATCAGCAATTTCAATTTCAATTGAAATTGCATTGTTCGCTTCTCCCTCGATCAGCACCTCTCCTCCATCAGTTCTTTCACACATCAGCGAGCGATTTGGGAACGGGCCTCGTTAGGTTTCCGGTCTACAGCGGAGGCCACTAATGATTTGGCTGGGATGGCAATTACGCCGTTGACGGTGTTCGCAGGTCATGAAACCAGGACGATATTGCGGCGGTGGTACTCGTCGGTGAACATCAAGGTCGCCGCCCAGGGGAAGCGTCATGAGTCAGATATGAGCATGGAAGCGCGTGAGCCATTTTTTTTAATAAAAAAATTAGATCTATTTTCACCAATCAAATCACTTCTTTCCTTCTCACCGGTATATACTATTCTCACTTAAACCCTACCCTATATATATATATATATATATATATATATATATATATATATATATATATATATATATATGTATATATATATATATGTATATATATATATGTATATATATATATATATGTATATATATATATATATGTATATATATATATATATATATATATATATATATATATATATATATATATTCTCACTTAAACCCTACCATATATATATACATATATATATATATATATATATATATATATATACATATATATATATATATACACATACATATATATATATATACACATATATATATATATATATATATATATATATATATATATATATATATATATATATATATATATATATATAGGGTTTACTTCAAATGTAAAAACTCCTTATTGTGTAAAATGAGCTTAACGTGTAAAATTCCTTTAATTAACATAACTGGACTCGGATTAGTAAAACCGGGTACGGGCCTCATTTAATCCAAAAAAAAAAGGCCCAATCGTGTGGATCTTGTTCGGTGTTCTCTCGCTTCTGTTCAGCCACGACTCTTGTTCAATAATGTCCTCTCGCTTCTCTCCTCCACAGCCGACGGCACAACCAGGCGCTCTCAGATCTCGCCTCCTTGCAACCGCCAGCGTCCCTCCCCTCTCATATCTCGCCGACTTCTGTGCTCATCTGTGCACGCCGAGTTGTTGCATCGGTCTCTTCAACACAACCATGCTCTCTTCTCTATTTGCTCTCTCACTTTTGCTCAGTCTCTGCCTCTCAGATTTCTCCGGCGATTGGTACCTGCGAAGTGGATGGAAGGAGTCGCAGTTGGACTCGTGTTTCTTCCCGTATCCGATTTCGCAACAACGGTGAGCGGTTAATTTCCGCCCTCTTCTTTCTTAGGATTTTCACGTTTCTGTGTGTATTTTGTGAAAATTTCTGATTACTATTACATCACCTGATTACCTGATTTTGTGAATTTCGTTGTTTTGCAAGTTACTAGCTAAATTTCGTCTGGAAAGGTGAAATTGTTTTGTTAGTAATTTTATAAGATTGAACCCTTTGTTGATGGAGTTGACCAATTTTTTTCGGAATTTAGATTAACCTATGGTATTGGTAGGTCTAGCATATCAAGTCATTCCAAACATAAGCTATTCTACAATTTTACTTCATCCCATTCCTGTAGATCCATGATTAGATTTGCATAATCCACCCTCATATACAAGTTGTGTTAATATTCCAAATTGAAGTTTAGAGGATAAGCACAGTGGTTGTTACAGCACCAAACTGGACTTAAAATGTTGCAGCACCAAACTTGAGATATTGCTATGCTGAATTCCAGTCTCTTAAGTATCTTCTTGTGACTATATTAATAGCATTTTGAGAGGCATGTAAACTTAACTCTGTCTTCATTTTTCATTTTCCTGGCAGGAACTAAGGCCCTTAACAAGCCTCACTCTACAAGCTCTGCTCAAGTTTCTAATTCTGAAGACAACATTGCATTTGTCACTGTTTTCAGCATTTATAATTCCTCTGGAGATGCCAGTTTCCATCAACAAGTACTGCTTTGGATTATTTGTACAGTAGCTGGAGTCAAGCGTGCACTTGTCGTCGGAATAGGGATTCAGATTTTTCAGCGGGTAATCATCCTATTGTTCGAATCCTAAGAAGCCATATAAACATCGCATATTAAGTTTGAAATTTGTGTATATTTTTTCTCTGTAGCTTTGCAGTAGCATCTGGTGTCAGCCATATAAACCTCATATATTAAGTTTTGAGTCTTTTGCATCTGGTGTGAGATTTGCAATAGCATCTGGTGAATCTGTAGCTTTGCGGTAGCAACCGGTGAATCTCTAGCTTGAGTCTATTGCTCTATAATTTGAGTCTATTGAATCTGTAGCTTTGCAATAGCATCTGCTGATTTCTCAGTGTTGAGGAACATTTCAATGATCCAAGTCAGAGGCTGAGTGAGCATGTTGTTTCTGTGGGATTTGATGGATGGCTGGTTTGTTTCCCCTTTTCCCTTTTACTTGTTTGGCTGATGCATATTGTTGGTTTGGTTAAATCTTAAAAGTTGTTTACTCTTCTCTTGGGAAAATGGGGGTTTGTGTTTTTCTATTCTGAATAAAAATGTTATTTCTTTGTCATTTTCAAATAAGTTGCCTTTTTCCGCTTCCTGGTGGAATTCCAAGGAAATGGTATGAGATCACAACACAAAGTGTCTATAATCATTTTAGTATTTGGAAGAGTAAAGAATTTGAGTTGGCTTTCACATTTTTTTTTGGTCTCTCTCTTAATGGCATTTATTCTAGTAATTGATACAGATAAATGTGGAGGTTAAATTAGCTGCAACTCAAATACATCATTAGCCTATTAGCTCAAAATGGGAGAGCAATGTGCCTACGCACAAAGATGCGGGTTCAAATCCCGCATAGGCTATCTATGTTTATCGTTTACAAGTACTGTGTTTCTCTTCATTAATAAGAGTGTAAAGTGCAAAAATAAAATTGTAATGTGCAACTATAAGAACATAAAGTGCAAAAATAAAATTGATATGTGCACATTTAGAAAAGTGTGCAAAAGTAAGATACACTTGTGCAAATGTGAAGTGCATTTGTGCAAATGTGAAGTGCATTTGTGCAAATGTGAAGTGCATTTGTGCAAATGTGAAATGCATTTGTGCAAGTGTGAAATGCAGTTGTGCAACTGTGAAGTGCAGTTGTGCGACTGTGAAGTGCATTTGTGCAATTGTGATGTGCATTTGTGCAATTGTGAAAATAAAATTGTAATGTGCAGTGGTGCAACTGTGGAGTGCAGTTGTGCAACTGTGAAGTGCATCTGTGCATATGTGAAGTGCATTTGTGCAACCGTAAAGTGCAGTTGTGCAACCGTGAAGTAGGATACAAATGTACAAATTTAAACTAAATTGTGCAAAACTAAGTTACAATTGTGCAGATTTAGAATAAAATTGTGCAAAAGTAAGATCATAATGTGCATGAATAAGACAAAAGATGTGCTTTTGAAATCGATGTTTTAATTTTGTTTGTTTTTTTACTTTTGAGAGTTTGGGTTCACCTCTCGTATAATTTAGTTTGATAGATGTGATTTTGAAATCGGTTTTTTTACTTATAACAATTTCAAATTAAAGTGCATACTTAAGGTTAAAAAGTGCATAATTAAGGTTTAAAAGTGCATAACTAAGATTATAATGTGCATGCTTAACAATTTGGGATTGATGTGTTCTTGTTTATAATATAACCTATGTGGGATTCGAACCCACAGATTTGTGCATACGCACATCGCTCTACCAATTGAGCTAATAGGTCAAAAATATTCTATCAATAGTTGTAAAAATCAAGCAAATAAGTATAAGTAATGCAATTTATTGTGCATCATAACTGATGAGAGATTTAATGGAAGCAACCTACTTCCCCCTTTTCAGAGCAATTAGCATGGTAATGTCCCTACAGTTTGCCAAAGAGTGCTTACCATGTTGCATCTTACAATGAAACATAAGAAACATATATTGGTCACATAGCCACCCTGTCAAAATAAAATAAACTAATTTAGTCATCCTTAAGTAGAAGAAGGAAACCAAAAACGAAGATCCCAAATTAACAAAAATAACAGACCTCCTGTAGCTTCTTACGTCGCCCTTTTGATTCTACAGGGAATCGCTGCAGCATTAGGAAGAGCCTAAAAAATACAACAATCAAGAGAGGCAAGCATTTAATTACCATAAAACAAATCAGTGAGTACAATGACAGCCAGAGTAACTTGCAGGATTTTAAGCAGCAAGTGTTAGTAATCATCTAAGGAAAGAAACAACACTACTTCAAAGATCTCTCAGAATACAGTTTTCATCTAATATCAACACTCGTATCAAGACTCACAACCTTAGCAACAAGCATGGACCAAGGCATAATATCAGGTTTAAGTATTTAACTATATCCACAAGATGCAAGCAGTGAAAAATGATTGCAAAAGAGACCTAGATCGTTGAAGTAAAAGAAGGGGAAGGGAAACCAGGGTCACTCCATTTGGTTTCTGGACTGTAAGATTAAATGTGCTGAGGCCAAGTTTGATCCAGCCACTTGGTTATTGTTTAGGCTCAAATGCACAACTTTCAAAGATAAACAAAAAACAGTGTAGTAATGACAACTTTACACAAACTAAAATATCAAGTAACATTTGCCTGCAGAAATTGAAAAGTGTGGCCAAACAAATTGTAGGTCTTAGGAAACTAGATCTTTCAACTTACTGCCTGAAAAATAAAAAATATCAGTAAAAGCTAGTAACTTCGGCATACTCACCTTCCCCCATAGAGAACGAAACCTAGGGCTGCAATAAGTGAAACACCTGACATGGCATAATAACTAAATTAAATCACTTTCACAAGTTAAAGTAGAAAATATTTCTAACTAGAGTATTTGATAGGCAAGAACCTGCAAAGAACATTTTAGAAAGAACCACTATAATGTGAATGGGCTTCCACCAAAGCACCAACCATAATATGATCTGCAATATAAATGAAAAGTCGCTCAAAGACCATTTTAATTCTATCAATTGGCCATGAGAACTCCAAATCTACATCCTTCAGGTGGAGCTTAAGCAAGCCATCACACTCTTAAAACAGACAGAGAAACAAGTAACAATTTCAGTAGACAGAAAAAATTGATTAGATGCTTCTCAGAGATTTGAACAAACACACAGCGCAACCAATTCAGTGAAAAAGCGGAACTAAACCTAATCACAACATTAATAGGCGGAATACAAAATGTGAAAAATCAAACAAAACTACAAGATAATCTACAGATCAATTCAGGGATTTCGATCAACAACACAACACCTAGTAAATTCAGCAACAACGAACAATTTCTAGGTTTTCCAATTGAAATAACTCAATAGTCACAACATAGCTCTGTGGAATCAAACTTGCTCCGAATGAGAGTAAGAGACATTTTGTACCTTGTACTTGGTAAGGAACAGGTGAGGAACCTCCGGCAATCGCTATTTAAGGCGGAGGCGACCTTTCGAAATCGACTGAGTAAGAGAGGCTTCCATGGGCAATTCCGGCAAGGGAGGAGAAGATGGTGCTGCTGCCGGCGGTAGGAATTTCGAGGGAGGGTGGCGCGAGAGAGAGGGCGGCGATTCTCTACAATCGCCCTTCGCTTCTCTACCATCGCAGAAGAACCGGACAGGAGAGGACTTTGTTTTTTTTCTAGACCGGTTTTCTTCTGTTTATTTTTTATTATTTCCGGTTCAACCCGGTTTTTTTAAGCTAAATTCCGGCGCTCGCCCCCTAAACCCAAATTTTACACGTTAAGCGGATTTTACACGTTAAGGAGTTTTTACATTTTAAAGCTTCCCTATATATACATACATACATACATATATATATATATATATATACATACATATATATATATACATACATATATATATATACATACATATATATATATACATACATATATAAAATTGACTTTAAAAAAGTGTCATCAGTAGTCAACAGTAAAAAAAATTAGATGGTCGGCGTGGCATCACAGTACACAAAAAATTTCATTAAAAAGTGGCATCAAAGCGAAAATAAAATGTAATAAAAATTGGAATCAAAACGGTAAAAAATCGGCATCATAAAAATGTCAACGTTGACCGGTCAACTGTTTGACCAATCGATGGTCAAACTGTTAACCATTGACTTTAACACCCCATTTGAGTAATGAATTAACTAATCTAATTAAATAAGTTTCTTATCTAATTAGCTAATTGAAGATTCTAAATAGCCTAATTATCTAAATCTCCCAAATATGTTTCTGTCATCTTATCTGCAGTTTTAGATTTTCATGCTGATGCAAGTTTTCTTGCAACTTAATTTGCTGGCTTGACTTCTTGCAACTTTATTTGCTGGCTTAATTTGCTGGCTTAATTTGCTTGTTTGACTTCTTTTCTTCGTGATTGCAATCTCACTAAGTAGGTTCCTTGTTCAATTGCATAGTTAATTGCAACTCTCATTGCTGCTGCATTTTGGCCAACATGTAAAAGCAATTAATTTCCCCATATGAGCTTTCATCAAATGAACCCTATTATGAATTATCTGCTTTTGATTCGTTGATGGAAAATTATAGCTGCTCATCCTCAAACTGTGCCCAAGACTGGTACAAATATTTGGGGTATATATTTGTTTATTGATAGCTAACTAGGTGATAACATGTTTTTAACTCCGCTTTTGTTTTGGTACACAACCAGTCCCGAGCTCAGAAAAAGAAGAAGAGGGGAGACATGTTATGTGGTATTTCATGTCATCACAGATTTGTCACCAATAAAAATGTCACCAATGAAGTGTAATCAAATTTTATGCTCATATGTTATCAATTGTATAAAAATGTTATAAAAAGTTGATGTCATCAACAAACCATGTCATCACAAATGATTGAGATAATGAGATAAATGTCATCAATGAATAAAAGTCATCGATAAAAGATGTCATCAATCAAGTTTAATCACATTTTATCCTATTGTCTCAACAATGAATAAAAATGTAATAAATATGTCACTACAAGTGACTGCATCAATGAAATGTAATCACAAACGTGTCATCAGTGAATAAAAGTAGAATCGATGAAAATTTATCGACATACAATTGATTAAATTAAAAAAAAAGTGACATCAAACGATTCGATTAAAAAATTGTCATCAAATAATTACATTAGAAAAGTGGCATCAAAACACTAATTTGAAAAAGTTGTATCACATTAAAGAAAAAAAAATGTCATCAAAACAGTACTTTGAAAAATATGGCATCACGGTAAAAAAAATATCATAAAAAAATTGACTTTAAAAAATTGTTTCAGTAGTCAACATTAAAAAAAATTAGATGGTCGGCGTGGCATCACAGTACACAAAAAAATTCATTAAAAAGTGGCATCAAAGCGAAAATAAAATGTAATAAAAAATGGAATCAAAACGGTACAAAAATGGCATCATAAAAATGTCATCACTTAAAAAAAATAAAAAAAAATTGGTCAACGTTGACCGGTCAACAGTCAACGTTGACCGGTCAACTGTTTGACCAATCGATGGTCAAACTGTTAACCATTGACTTTAACACCCCATTTTAGTAATGGATTAACTAATCTAATTAAATAAGTTTCTTATCTAATTAGCTAATTGAAGATTCTACTAAATCACCCTTAAGATTAATTGACTGTTTTTGTTATTTTTCTTTTAAAAAACGTGGGACCCACTAAACAAAACTTACTTACCTTCTTAAGGGAGGCGCGTGCATGTGGTGTACGGTGTACCCATATCTCATTTTTTTTTTTCTACAGTTTTTTTTAATCTTTCCTTTTTTTTTTTAACTTCCCTTTTTTTTTTTAAAGTTCGCAACCCCATTCTTTTATTCAAACCTGCTTTTTAACTTCCCATTCTTTTATTCAAATCTGTCGTATGAAAAATATGAGTGATTTTTGGTGGAGCCGCCTGATTTCGTTTATTTTTGAAAATTTTCAATTTACTCGAATAATATTTCTCATCCTACCAAATAATGTTATGTTATTTTTTTTTTCATCCAGTTTATATAAAATTCACCAATTCCACTGAATAAGTTGTTATATACTACCGAATAATATTTTTTTTCCCATCAAATTTAGATGAAAAAAAACCTCAATTCCCTAAACAATACTTACGATTTATATGAATAATCCCATAGTTTATGTGTTGCGATAAAAAAAATGTTTTTTTTATAAACGAATAATAACTAGAAATTCATCGAATAATGTTGATATCACACCGAATAATGTTTCCTATGTAATGTATAAAATTTACCATTTCAGATTTCTCAACGAATAATATCGAATACCATAGAACTCAATCACACATTGATTTCGAATTATAAAATACACACATTCCACTGAATAACTATTCATAATTCAACGAATAATATGGATCGATAATCTCATATCCTAATTGTATTTCGAAATACAAAATACACACGTTTCGCTGAATAATTATTCAGAATTCAATGAATAATATCGACAAATCTCATCTCTCAATCACAAAATACACACATTCCGTTGAATAATTATTCCAAATTTACCGAATAATGGTTGAATTAAAGAATAAAATTCTTTCATAATGAAATAAATATGCAGCTAACTCACCTTGACATTCTCGTTAGACTTCCAATTGCACCATCCTCCTCCCATAATCAACCGCAGCGGCTCGCTCAATCTCAATCGCACAGATCGATTTGAAGGAGGCACTGAAAACCCATCGCTTGGATATATAGTTGCCGATGTAATTGGGAAGGACAACCACATCGGCTCGTTCAACCCTAAACCGCAACGGCTCCTCAACCACCATCGCACACATCCATTTGACGGGCGACCACAACAGTTGTAATAATCCTCGAAATCATCGGGAAGGCTGGTCGCGGTGTTGGGAGGCAAGTGGATGCGATTGGCAGTGACGTCGAGAGCGAAGAGGAAGGCTGGTTGCAGCGATTGGGAGGGCAGTGTGTCGAATCGATCGACGGCGGCGGCGGCGGTGAGATCCAGTCGAAGAAGATTGCCCTTCGCCGCTGCTGATAGCCCAAAGCCGTCGACAACCTTTTCATCTGGATTCAATTCCGCCGGTGTTGTCGACCTTGCTTTCGCCATCCTTCGCCGCCGTGGAATCGCCTCTCCAGTTCCCACCAGTCGCCAGTTGTTCTCCTTGGATCCATATGATGAAGAAGCACGATGAAGAAGACTCTAATTGAGGATTTAGGGTTTTATCGCCCACCACACCCCCACACGGCCACATGCGCTACACAGGCTGCAATTTAGAATAGTTTTCAATATATTTTTTTTTAATTTATGGAACACGTGTCACCATCTCACCCATCTATTTAATTAAAATCAAGGTTTCAGATCTGTGCACAAAGTACACCCTAAGGAGTGCGCACAAGGAATATATATATATATATATATATATATATATATATATATATATATATAACATCTTATGTAGGATCCCGTGATTAAGTCTTGAGAAAAGATTTTTCACCTAAATTTCATAGGATTTCAGAAAACGATTCTACAAGAATTGCTAACTCTATATAGATTAAACATAATACTTTTGCAAAAATAAAATAAAATATATTTTTAAGCAACAGAAAATATGATAATACATAAATTTATTATTATATTCTGTTGCTTAATGGGTGGAAAATTGGCTTTTTATATGGTAAAAATAATAGCATATGGGTATTATTGATAATTTTTTATAAAAAAAAAACATTTTCAAAATGGGGGTCTATGGGTAGATGAAATTATTTGACACTTGAAAATAATTTTTTTTTACAAAAATGACAAAAAAAGATTTAAAAACAATAAATGAAACGCGTTGACACGTGGCACATCCTGGGATTTGCCTGCGTGTCAGCGCGTCAATTTTTTTTTTTTGCCCAACAGGGGAACGTGGTGTGTCTCCTCTTTTTCCATCCGAATGAGGTTGTTTTCTTTCTGATTGGCTGCCAAAAATCATGCACGCCCTATCTTTTCTCACGCTATGGGCTCTTTGCAACCGCGATCTTATTAACGGGACTCATTCCAGGGCCCTTAGCCTCAATTGCTTTTTTTTACGTGGACAATTCACTAGTAGAAACATAGTCATCGATGACGTTTGAAAAACGCCATAGAAGTCATTTTATGGCGTTTTTTAACGCCATCTTTGAACGCCGTCGAAGGTGACGCCGTGCTTTTGGGCCTTAATTTATGGCGTTTGAAAAACGCCATAAAAATGTTTTCTATGGTGTTTTAAAAACGCCATCAATAACGATTAGTAACCCAAATAAAGCTTTTTATGGCGTTTTAAAAACGCCATAAAAAACCTTTTCATGATGAGAACACAGTTTTTACGGCATTTTTCAAACGCCATAAAAAATAATTATCTATGACGTTTTATAAACGCCATATATAAGACCCCATCTTGAAGTGAAAATAGTTTTGTAAAACGCCATAGAATTTTATGATTTTTTAAAAAAAAATATATATTATGCCAGTAGGCTATACCTACATATATACATGCCTTTCAAATTTGTCAAAACTAAAAGTTCACATCATTGAAGCACCATGGTGAATGCTACCACATCAACCTACTAATCAAAGTCTCAAAATATTCTTACAAAATCCATCAGGAACACAATTTTGACCATTACACAAAAGGATACAACATCAACCTACACAGTTTTTACCAATACACATATTGAGATCAACACTTCAGTCAACACAAAATGACAAGACACCTTCATTTACACAAAATGAGCATAATTTAGAACTTTTCAGCAAGCTTAGACGAAGAGAAACCTTAGCGGCTTTGGCTGACTTCATGATCCTGTTGAGATTGCAAGGAAGAAAGTAAGACATGTTAAGTTAGAAGTTAAACTGCTATCTCTTGTAACAATAAGCCACCAAACTGCAAGATCATAAATATAATAACTTGTTCCAAAAATATTACTGAATCAATTCTACTATAATGCCATAAACTTAAACTCAGATCCTACAAAGCTTAAAAACTTAACCCGAACCTTGGAGTATTTAGTCATTCTACTAAGACCCTAAACTTGAACATGAATATTTGAATAATTAGCCATTGGATCCTTCCTATAAAAAAAAAGTAGTTTGAGACAAAAAAAAAGCCATTGGTTGAACATGAAACCTAAGGAATAGATTCATCAAACAAGAATGAATGAGCTCAAACTAGATGAAAAGTAATCTAAGTACTCAAATCGAGAGTAAAAATATCAATTTCAAGACTGAGTCA
This sequence comes from Persicaria tinctoria, assembly GCA_037127255.1. NCBI lineage: Eukaryota > Viridiplantae > Streptophyta > Magnoliopsida > Caryophyllales > Polygonaceae > Persicaria > Persicaria tinctoria. The sequence continues at coordinate 30,366,512 of JBANSL010000001.1, forward strand.
TCATTCTTACATATACAAAGGCAATGGTGACACAAAAATCATGTTTACCTAATCAAGGACAATGTATTTGATTGGCCAAGCTATTGTGCTACCAATTGAATCAGCAAGGTTTGTAAACTCAGGCTCGTATCGATAAAACTCTGCATTTTCCACCAACACTTCTTCAATAGAAACCCTATAACAATCTGGACCAAGTATGTACCCATGCACAACGGCCTTTGGACCTATAGCTGAGATGGATCCTTTTGTCAATTCTTCTCCATTTCCATTCCAGTTGATCGACTTGCACTTGCCATGGATTGAAGGTTGATGTGTGCTTCCTTGTCCCGACTACGAAGGATATTAAATTAGACATAGTCATCCAAAAATGGCAGAAATATTCATATAACACATGTTATGTACCTGTGGAGTTGTAGCTGCTGGACTTGCTTTTTCAATACCACCATTTTGTAATTTGGCCTATGAATATACTGGAATATCGCTGATCAGCATCTGATTATATATATGAAAAAAAAACTGAGAAAATATGTACATCAATGTATACCTTGCAATTTTCGGGTTCATCTTCCCCACTTTCATCATCATCATCACTATCGTCGTCATCCAAGTTTATGCCAAGTTTGGAAGCTAATGCAGTCTCTATTTTCTTACATCTTGTAGTCATTTTGTTCAGTTTTGCCTCCATTTTAGCATATTTTGAGTCCCTTAGTGATTGAGCATAAAGCTTGGATTTAGTAACACCCGCTCCAAGTCCTCTAATACGACCAGGGTATTCCTTACCAAGCACTTGAGTCAAAATATCTTCCGCATCGTCATTTGGTGGAGCCTCATCCATTTTCTTTTTTATCGCATCCTACCAAAATTATTTACACAAAACATAGTTATATTAAATTATTATAAACAAGTACGATCAAGTGTTAATTCGTAGGTAAGATTGCATACAATTTTAGACGCATTAGCCTCACTAGTCTTTGTCTTTGAAACATGTGCTTTAATCCATAGCTGTGGCTTGGTCAAAGGCTTGTCCGGGTGTAGTTTGTTCTGCAAATAGAAAGTCATAAAAGTAACCACATAAAAACAGCCAACCTGTACAAACATTACTTCAAAGTTAAATAGACAACACATAAAAACTCTCTATTTGTCACTTACATACTCATCTTCCTTACGACTATACCCCTTTCGACTCAATGTGTGGGTAATAGTTTGTTTTGCCCTTATTTCTCTCATTTTCAAACTTTTTGCCTAAATGATTATATGTAAGTCATGTTAAGGCCAAATAAAATTAAACATAAAAACAAACATATTCAATTTTCTATAATTACGTACCTGCCATTTCTCTGACATTCGACTTTGAACAAATTGATCCCATTCTTTTACGGACACATCATGAGGCCTTAGTTTAGCAAGCTGATTTGTTCTCTCTGCGTTTGTTGATCTTGATTCCATAATTTTTCTTATCTGAGTTGAAAGTTCAGATTTCCAAGACCTTCAAAGCTTCCCCATTTGTTGCATGATGAATAACTTGAAGCATACATCCACCAAGTATTTTTGCTGTAAAATTTTGAAGCCTAGTCAATAAACCATTCAACACGATCCAAGTGTAGCAAATTGATACAATTAGAGTATAAATTTAGCATACAAAAACCAATTTCAGAAAATTTAGAGCAAAATAAAGCAAGGAATCAGTTTTATTGTGAAATTAGCATACTCAAGACAATTTTAGAGAAGTAAGAGCATGATCAAGCAAGGAATCAGTGGATGAGAACTTGATAGCAACAACAATCTGCGAAATGTTTATGCTTAGTTTATATATGTTCTTAGGGCATAAAACTGATAGACAAAACAAGTGCAAAGACATATAACTAAAATTACCATCAAAAGTTTCCATAGACTCTCCCTAGCTTGAGCATTAACTCCATGCCAATTGTCAATATTAATTGGCACTTGTTCTCGAACGATTACCCCCATAGTAGATGAGAACTTCACAGATACATCTCCAATGGGCTGCCCTCTTGCATTCCACTCAACTAATTTTTTCTCATTTGGTTTCCTCTCCCTTTGAGGCACATTGGTTGTTTTTTCAGTTTGCACCGCACTCCCCCCCCCCCCCCCCAATCCCAGTGGTGTTGGAGTCATCTTTGCGTCTCTTTCTCTTGCTAGTCTCCTGCACAACATGGAAAGTATATATGTAAAGTGTTTAAGTCCCCTAAACTGTTTTAAGACAAACATTTCAAATACATAAATACATAGTAACAATAAAGATAAATTATCCTACCTGACTCATTTCAACTAACCGGTCTCTTGTAAAGTGTTCAAGTAACCTGAAAAGTCATTATGACAAACATACAAAGTCAAAATATAAGGCTACATATCTAGGTACGAAGCATACAATTTACATGTATTAGAACACAATACAAAATTACAAAATATTACACAACAAAGTCAACTTTCATCATTATCCCAAGAGTTTACATCAAGTGCAGCCACATCTAGAGGACTACAGGATGTAAAAACAGATTCATCAAACATTTCTAAGTCATGAAAACCTCTTGGAGGAGCCTTTAACACCACATACCAACTAGAATTTTCAGTTTCCCTAGAATAGAACACTTGATTTGCATGTGATGCTAAAATGATGGGATCTTTCTTGAGCAAGTTATCCCGAAGGTTAACTAAGGTGAACCCATCCTCCTTTTTGACACCATTTACAATATTTGCCCAGTCAAATCGAAAAACAGCCAACCGAAAGGTGTTGAAATCTAACACCAAAATCTGTCTTATGACTCCATAATAATTCAGATTCGTATTTGCGTCAACATGGACACCATAATCAGCTGTTGAGACGTTTTCATCCACCGTGTGGAAGCGTTTTCCGTTTATTACAAAACCTGTGTGCGACATTGCATAAAATCTAGTCCCTTTCACAAGCAACCTCAATGTATCCGTCGAATGCCCCTCTACATTAGCTTCAGACATAATCTGTACATGGGCAAGCGATATATATACATATATATCAGTAAACCCATGGAAAAATGTTATTGTACACATGTACATGATAACAAACAACAAAAGGACAGTTTTTCAAACCTTGGCTTGTAACCAAACGATGAATGTCTCTAAATAGTTTTCTCTAACAAGTTGATATCATCAATAAGATGTGGATCTGAAAGAGTTAATTCTTCTTTGTGAATCCTAGTCAAGAAAGTAGGTTAGTCTATAAATCACTAATGTTAAATATTTATACCAATAACAACTTATCATAGACTTCACTCACTGTATGTATGGTTCAATTACAGCACTGTTGAGCAGCACACAAAGATGAACAAGTTTATGATCTGAATCTGATAGGAGTACCGAATGTCCTTTTAGGAGTGTAGACCCTTCTTCAATTGTGCTATCTTCAACTTCTTCATTGCGTTTCCTTTTAGAACTAATTGCATCTACTTGTTTCATATAGCGACCACAAAACCTCAAGCACTCATTAACTAAGTAATTTTCTGCAATAGAGCCTTCTGGTCTTGCACGATTTCTAACATAATCATTAAGTACTTTCCTATATCTGACAAGTTAAAAAAAAAGCTAACAAAGTAAGAAAAGATGTCTTGCAATGAGAAATAAATATGTATGGCTCTAAAAAAATCTATTTGGTTACCTCTCAAAAGGGTACATCTACCTAAATTGGATAGGACCACATAACTTCGCTTCCCTTCCAATATGAATACAAAGGTGGATCATAATGTCAAAGAATGATGGAGGAAAGTATCTCTCCAACAAACATAAAGTCATTATGATCTCCTCTTCCAACTCCTCCAACCTTTGTATACTTAGTACCCTTTGACATAACTCATTAAAAAAAAGATAAACGCCATAATGCTTTTCTTAGGCCTTCCGGTAAAAGCCCTCTTAATGCAACAGACAATAATTGTTGCATTAAAACATGATGGTCATGAGACTTAAGACCAAGCAGCTTACACTCTTCCAACTTAACACAATTACTGATATTGCTACAATACCCATCAGGAAACCTTTGAAAATACAATTTATGACAAAATTGAATTTTCCCAACCTTTGTTAATGTGTAAGGCACATATGGTAGCTCTAATATGGCACGTCTATCTTCCAGAGGAACATCTTTCAGCAATTCTATCAGCTGAAGATCCCTACGAGGCTCATCTTCAATTTTTGATTTCCCATTGACATCTAGTATGGTGAATAAGACGCTATCGCATACATTTTTTTCAATATGCATGACATCAAGGTTGTGGCGTAAAGGAAGTACCTAAATGTTTGTAAGAAACATCATTTAGGCAGAGGCTTCTAGTAAACCTAGAAACAAGATCAAACTACATAACCAAAAAAATTAAGATGAAACATATACTAACCTCCCAGTATGGCAAGTCAAAAAAAATTGACTTCTTTTTCAACCATTTTGCAGGATCACCTTTTTTATACTGCGGCTTCTTTTTTTTTCTTTCCAAAATTATTTTTGAACCCACGCAAGGCTCGTACAACAGCCAGCCCATTATAAATCTTTGGCCGCCTTCGTTTTTCCTTTGTTCCATCAAACCACTTGTACTTACGACGAAAAATGTGTGCTCGAGGAAGAAAGATTCTATGACAAGTATACACAGTCTTGTTGGCAAAAGGCAACCATTCAGATTTTGTTTCTGGACCACAAACGGGACATGCAAACTCCCCCTTAGTACTCAAACCTGATAGATTACCATATGCAGGAAAGTCATTTATTGTCCACAAAAGGACAACTTTCAGATTGAACCATTCCCTCTTAAATGCATCATACATCTCCACCCCAACAGTCCATAACTCCATAAAATCATCTATAAGTGGCTGCAAATACACATCTATTTCATTTCCCGGTTTCTTTTTCCCTAGGATTAGTAGGCTTAGCATCAAATTTTCCGCGGACATGCAATCGTTTGGAGGCAGATTATAGATGACTAAAATAACAGGCCATATACTATGTGTTGAGCTTAGAGAGTTGTAAGGATTAAAACCATCAGTGGCTAATCCGAATCTCAAGTTTCTTGGATCAGCAGCAAAGCTTGGCCATTTCTGATCTATGGTGCGCCATTGAATTGAGTCAGTTGGATGTTGCATCATTCCATCTTGACTAGGATGAGTAAAGTGCCAAGTTAGCATCTCACTAGTAAATTCTGAAAGGAACATCCTCTTAATCCTTGGAATTATAGGAAAATAACGCAAGACCTTCGCTGCCACTCCCTCTTCCATTTCTTTAGTCCTTGGATTCACCTTCCACCGCGAAGCATTACATTCAGGGCATGTATCGAGATTTACTTTCTCTTTGCCTCTAAACAAGCAACAATCGTTGATGCATGCATCGATCTTCTCATACCTTAAATCAAATTCCTTCAGAAACTTTTTAATTGTGGAGATAGATTCTGGAAAAGTATTAACTTCAGGAAGCATGTCCTTAATTACTTCAAGTAATTCATCAAATGCTCCATCCGCAACGCCATTAGAGGCTTTGAACTTGTAAAAGATAAGGGTTGCTGATAGCTTTGTATACTTCTTCTTACAACCAAGATATAGAGGGACTTTTGCCTCTTGAGCTTTATTTTTGTAATCTTCCTCTGTGACATTAACGGTTGTACTTCCAACAACATCAAAAAAGCTAGCATCTTTATACATTTGAAGCACTTTTGGGAGTTCAAAGTCCACATCGGTAGTATCAAAGGTTTCACTATCTATAACTTCTATTGATGGAACTTCTTCTCCATGAGCACACCAAACATCATAATCAGGATCAACTCCATAACTCAACAAATGTATCTCTAAGTCATCATCAGTTTGTCGGCTAAGGTTACGACAAATTGCACAAGGGCATACTACCATTTCTGGATTCCTTCCACACCTCTTTGAATTTAAAACAAATTGTTTAACCCCTTCTCGACACTCCTGACTCTTTTTATCTAGGTTTACCCAACTTTTATCCATACTAAGGGAGAAACAAAACGCGGATTTCCTTACCTAATAAAAATTCGTGGCTTTTCAACCAACAAGTAGTGGAATGGAAAATGAGATCTAAAATGCTTAAATGAAAATAATCCAAACAAGAGTGAAAACATAAAACAAGAAGATCTAGGCACCACCCAATATTATCTCTTACGTGTTAATATTTAGAACATATTCCACAATTTCAGAAAATCATAAATTCAAATAAATTCAGAAATTGTCATCTAGTCATCACAAATTCACATGTTGAATAGTCCTATAATACTTTCTACAATATTTTAGAACATATTCAGACACAATAATTTACAGCCTCAATTATTACTGGAATTTCAGAAATAGTTTACATAAAATTTCAGAAATAGGCATAACATATTGAACAATCCCATAATTTCAGAAGTTACAGACGATAGGGAGTTGCACAGTCACATATCAGTTTGCCTACAGTCCTAAAAAGCCATTACAGGCCATCAAAGATAAGGAAATGGAACACATCAACCAATTTAAGTTAGAGAACAAAAAAAAACTATCACTTCATGACTTCAAACATGTAAAAATCAAAATTGTATACCAATAGAGTACCTAGTAGTCCCACCACTTGTACTCAAATCATTAAAATTCTTGCAAGGTCACAATAGAATGTAAAAGTGATATGATATAAAGAAATCAGAGAATCAAACAACTAGCCAACTTGAGAATTTTTCAGTATTCACTTCATTAGAATTCATACCTAGCACCCGATTGACACAAGCTACAAGTCTCGCTTTGACTATGCTCTCGAACAACTTCTTTCTTGCAAAGAAAAAATAAAAGATTTAAATCAAGCATATGAATATATAGATATCCAACTATTTAAGGCAAATAACAACATTTATTTATGGTTTAATGTCATTGCTACCTACTACCGAAATTCAGAGTTGATGTAATACATGAATGAGATGTTTCATCTCTTAATTCGAACACTGATATCATGAGAAATAAACTGGGTTTGGGAAATTACTGAAGAGCAACTGACTCTATATTTATAGAGATTTTTAATCTAACAAGTTAAGTTAATTCTTCATAAATAATGTGATTTCAATGTGATGAATTTCCTTTCTCCCTCATTTCTATCTCTCTCACTACCATCTGTCTATCTTTCCCTCTCTTATCTCTCTTCCTAAATCTCTACCCAATTCAGTTACAGTCACTCCACCATCTCTCAAATTCGTTGTGCACTCCCTAGGGCTACAACATATCCATATGTAGCAATACTTAGCAATTGCAAGGGAAGACCTTTCTCGGCCTTCAACAACCCTAATCGGCCTAATCGGCCTCCAACGCCATTGAACAGACCTAATCGGCCTTCAACAGCCCTAATCCCCGCCATTGATAACAACCCTAATCGGCCTTCAACAGCCCTAATCCCCGCCATTGATAACAGCTCTAATCGGCCTCCAACGCTTAGCAAGATAACAAACCTTCAAGCATATGAATAAGGAAGAGAACAAACCTTCAAAGACAGAATCCAAACTTTCTAAGCAAAGGATCCAGGCAATTGGAGCCCTAATCGTCGGATTTCGAAGAGATACGACGCCCTAAGTGAAGCGAAGTCGAGTGCCCTAACTGAAGCGCAGTCGAGCGCCCTAGACGACCAAACTCCGAGCACCGCCGACCTTGAGAGAGGGAAGAACGCCGCTCACCGCTAACCGGAACAGATCCTGCGCGTCTGAATCTGCGGGTTTGGGTTTGCGAGAACGCAGGTCTGAGAGAGAGAGAGAGAGAGAGAGAGAGAGAGAGAGAGAGAGAGAGAGAGAGAGAGAGAGAGAGAGAGAGAGAGAGAGAGAGAGAACGCATGTTTGGGAGAGAGAGAACTCGGACTGGTGTACTGGCGAGGTTGGGGATTTTTGTATCACATTTAGAAATTGCAAATTTGGTCTTAAAAATTTTGCGCTAAATTACAAATTTCAGCCAAAATTTAGCGCGGAAAAATTTCCGCCAAATAAAGCATAAAACCATGGCATTTGTAAAACGCCGTAAAATTTCTACTAGTATTATGGCGTTTATAAAATGCCATTAAATTTTATGACGTTTATAAAACGCCATAAAATTATAGCGTTGTAAACAAGCATGACGTTTTTGTTTAAAAACGCCATTAAAGACACTTTTAATGACATTTTGTGAAAAACGCCCTTGTTTAAATCTCATCGAGGACTATGTTTGTACTAGTGATTTAAGAGTCCGTGAGCCCACAATTGTGCATGGGCTCGAGAGCTGAAATCACGACTGAGGGTGCAAATAATAAAAAGGTGGATTGAGCCCTTAAGCTGATGTGTAAGAAGAAAAGTAAGTTAAGAGTTCGGGTTCGATTTCACGAATGTGGATGCTCTTAACACGATGTTACTATTAAAAAGATGATTTTTATTAGTTCTTTCCATATGAAAAATGAGATTAATAAAAATACCAAAAATCTTTGGTCTTGTTCGACCCATATGAGGACCATCAAGCATTCAAGATTCCAGTTGCACTTGAGCAGTGGCAGAGCTAGGATTTATTTCCGGGGGGTGTTTAAAATTTTTTTGTGGAATATTTTTTTTTGGTGTATACTTATTAAGAAGATTTTTTCTAAGAAAATATTGAAAAAACACTAAAATTGTGACTTTTTTAATTTAAATATAAATATGACATTTTTTTCCAATGAAATAGTTGATAGAAACAAAAAAATACACAGAGAAATCAAGAAGAATATTTAATGATATAGTAAAACATAAATATGACTTTTTTAATAAAAAAAACACTAAAATTGTGATTTTTTTAATTTAAATATAAATATGATATTTTTTTTAATGAAATAGTCGATAGAAACAAAAAAAAAATAGCATCAAATATACCAAATGTTTGGGCCCCTTGAAAAAATGACACTTCCCTTCAAAATTTGCAAAAGTAGCAAATAAGCCCAAAAATTGGCAAAAATAGTCGGTTCTCATGACCCCCTTCACAGGTCACCATTCCTGTTGAACCAAGCCCTCACTGCCCTGCCTCCTTCTTCTCTCCGATCGTTCACTGCCCTCCACGAGCCACCTCCGGCCACCACCATCGTTCGAATCGCCACCCCCATCCGCACCCCCCGAGCCCAGAACCCAGCCGACTCATGCCCCCCGACCCCACATCGAGCCCTCATCTCCCCTCCTTGGCTGTTCGTTTTCTCGCCCTTCTTCGCCCTCCAATGAAATCTCCCTCCTCGAGGAATGGATCGAATTCGGTAAGCCCGGACGTAGTTCGAACCCGCTCTCATCTATGGCGGATTGGAGTCAATGAGTGCTTCTCCGGTTCGTGTTGCACTCGCTCGTTGCCTCTAGTCCTCATCGCCTTTGCTGTAAATCAAACCCCCTTTTTAGTTGATAACCCTATTCCCCCTTGATTGAAGACGACTTGATTTTATCTTCCCAATCGGTGAATCTGACCCCGTTTTCATCCGATTTCGTTTCAACTATTGGGCTATAACTCAGAGGTTCTTTCCTTGGGTGAAATCGTTAGTAGGATATCAAGGTTCGTTCTTTATTTCCCTCCATTATTTCAGTTATTTAATTCCTTTTTGTTCGCATTGTTTCTAAGTTGAGGGCAATTAACTATTGTGGAAATGGAAGGGGAAAATAATGTGGTCTTCTTTGTTCGTCCATTTGCTTTACTCTTGATGGACTTGTTACTTTGAATTATGACGATCTTGGAATTTTTAGAATTTTTTGTTATTCTTTGTTCGGTTTTGTCTATTTTTTTTGTTACTCGTGATTGACTATGGGTGATTTTGTGGATGGGATCCAAGGATGAATGAAGGGTAGGGAAAATATTGTTTGATGTGTGCTTGGGTTTTATGAAATGTAATATAGCTCTGCAAATGCTGAAATAACCATTTTCGACAAAGTAGTCGTTCAATCTACTCTTAGATTTCATCCTGCAGTAACTATGGTGCTCAATTTCTTGAACTCCCTTTACTCCTTTATTTTTTTAAACCTTTTCTTTGGATAGTCACAACAACTGTAGAAGAAAAAGCATCAGCCTCTTTGTTCAAAATTTTATCAAGCAAAAATCTTGAACCAATTATAAAATAATATATATGTTTATAATTTTATTAAGTTGGTTCAAGTAGATTTTTCAATCTTCATTGAGTTTTTCCCTCTCTTACCAATGTGTCTTCTCCATTATGTTATTGTCTCCAAAATAAAGGGTTTATAATTTTATTTCTGTCATACAGTTACAAGGCAAGCACAAAAAGCAGCTTCTCTAGAATTGCAAGGATAAATTTCCTCTCCAGAGTGCAATTGTAGGCCCTGGGGCTAGCTTTGACCAGGCAATTGAAATTTTGAAATTGCTTGTTGGTTGATACAGTTCATCCAGGCCCAAATGTTGTGTGTGGTATTTTATGGATGCTTTTCAAGAGCTAGTTTGGTAGCTGTTCTAAATCTCTGTAGGGGCTACTTTTTTTAAGGATATAAAGTTTCTTATTTCTGTCAAGAACAATCAATTGAATCTTGAATTGGGGATAATAATGGAGAAGATGTCAAATATCTTTCTTAGATTTTGTTGGCAAGATTAAGTAATGTGGATAAAAATCTAGAATCCTAATTTCTAGTATAGTTATGGAGGACTGAACACCTGTTTTAACAAGTGGTGTATCAATCTACATGGTGTAAATCGCCATTGCCTCGCAACCCAAACTGCTTCCGCTCTTCAGCTAGTAACTAAATCACCTGCTTACAGGTAAACTGGCATTGTTACTTGGAATTGCTCAATCCCTTTACTTCTTATTATATAAACATAGGTGTAGTGCTATTAGTGATGAAGAATGCCCCGACGTTGACTGGGAGAACCTTGGGTTCGCGGTTATCTCTTTGAAAAGAAACTTTATAAATATCTGCCCTAGCAGACATTTTATATTTATTGGCAACTATTGTTGCATTACTGGCTAGGTTTTTTTTTCTTTACTGGCATTATTGTTACAAATGCATTGGTTAGAGTTGGACAAATTGAGATTTCGTGGTTTGTATTTCATAATCTTGTTAATGCAGCTGCAAAAGCAATCATACATTGGCAAGACAATCATGCATGTGGACAAGTATGCAACTTTATATTGTTTTATTTGTGTTGGTGATATTAATCGTAAAGTGGAATATATGTGCAACCGACATTAGCTTTAGAGGGAGGTCTAACAACTTCTCGAAGATGGGCCTCCTGGATCGCATGAACCAAGCCCTCATTGCGGCAGACTGGAAGATGTTGAAGGAAAGCAGCCGACTTTAGCTTTAGTACTTCGTTGTGTTTGTTTTACGTCTAAAACGTTTCCTCCCTTTTTGATGACTAATCCCTTATATTCTGGATTTATGTATGGATGGTTTTATGGTTTGTTGTTCTGAATGTTGTTCTAACTGATTTAGTTTGTGTTTAATATTGGCTATCCTGTTGTTGGGAAGTTTCTAAGATTGACAAGAACCGACAGGGATTAGTTTTATATTGGCTAAGACGAGATCCGGCAGGGGTTACTTCTACATTGGCTAAGACATCGTTGTCACTAGCTAGATAATAGTATTTACTGGCTAGTAATTTACATCGCAAATATTCGGGTTTTGCATCTTAGGTAAACAAAATAGACAACCAGATACTTTACCTTGAGTTAATGCAAAATAAAAAACCATCCTTCGCCGACTGAAAAGAAAAGGCGTACGCACGACGAGCGGCATATGATGACCTTACCATTCCACACTTACTTATGTCCTCCGACGCTTCCGGCGAACATATTCTCCACATGACGGATACTTTTGGTGGATTTTGAGATCGGGGGGCATTGTAATGATCGGAAGCAATGTGCCGTATTGTTGCGCCCTTATCCATATACTTATGTTGTTTTGCACTTAACTTGTTATGGACTTTATTGGTTAGGGACTTTAGTACTTCGTAGTGTTTGGTTCAAGTCTTGTTTCATTCATTACTTGTGTCAGTTACCATTTTGAGATTAGCCCCCTCCTCTATGTCCACGTCGACACTTTTACCTTTCATCTCCGGAGCAACGATTGTCGGTTATGCCCATGTTTTCTAGTTTATCTTGCCAGTTGTGTGAATTTATGTGCCAGCTAAATTGTTGTCTTTGCCATCCAAATGGTTATCTATGTTATACTCCAAACTGAGATCAATATGCGATGTAGACCCAACTTTAATTCGAAATATTTTTTTCCATAAATATATATAAAGTGGGTGTCTATAAATAAATAAATAAAATTAAGTTCAAAAATAAATTTATTTTTTAATTTTAACAAATAAAATGGTTGAAAATTAGTTTAAAACCATTAAAACTTAAGTTGAGCCACTTGTCACCATCCCATTTGCCCCCCTTTCAAATTTGGTATGAATGAGCCCTAACACCATTCTTCCTTCTTTTAACCGGGTAAGGGTTGGATCAGTTGAGATCTCCTACAACACATTTATACTCCCCTCCCTACTCCACAAAAATATTTTAACATTTATTTTATCTTAAAAATAATTATAAAAATTATATTGATATTACTAACATCTATTTTAATAAATCTATAAAATTTTATTTTAAAAAATCATATGTTAAAATTTTTAATAATTGTATTTTCTTAAATATTCCCTTTTTAATTTTTAAAAATGGTAAAATATGATTTTTCAAAATAAAATTTTATAAATATATCAAAATATATGTTAGTAATATAAATATAATTTTTATAGTTTTTTAAAGATAAAATAAATGTGAAAATATTTTTGTGATGTAGGGAGGGGTGTAGGAGGTGGAGTAGAAGATCTCCACTGGGGTTGGATAAGTAACATTTGTATTTGCAAATCTAACATTTTGACATGTAAAAATGTTAGATTTGCAAATACAAATGTTACCTACTGACATTTTTGCAAACCTCGTATTTTTTTGGTATATTGGTGCAAATTGGCCAAAAAAAACATAGAGAGAAATAAAAAAGAATTAATGATATAGTAAAACGTATATATGATATTTTTTTAATGAAATAGTTGATAGAAACAAAAAAAATTATAGACAAAAATGAAGAAGAATTAATGAAATAGTAAAAGTGAAGCATTTGGAATTTGAACCTAAGACCTTCTGATTCTCCTTCCTTCCTTTACCACTTGAGCTAAACAACATTATTGTTATATATATATAATATTTTTTTTTATATTTTTTTTCCGGACCGGGTGGTCGAGCACGAGCACTCCCAAACACCCCTAGCTCCGCCCTAGCACTTGAGCACCATTTCACATATGATTCTATTGAATTGGGTTTCAGAAGAAGATGAAGCAATTAATGGAGCTACCATGGAGTTTCAATTTGGGGAATTTGAATACTTTTTTTTTTCTTTTTTTGTTCCACATAAAAATTTAACTTTCTAATGCCGCCATGGGGGTTTCTTTTTTACAAGGCCGTGGGATTGAGAGATTCAATTTTGAGTTCTAAAATTAATTAAATTGGTTCTCATTAGAATATGAAGCAATGAGACTAAGTGCTCGTTTGGTATAAGAACGCAAGGTAAACGAAATGAAAACAAATTTTGTATAGGAAAATATATTTAGATAAGAGAAAAAATATCACTATGCCAATTTACATCTCAAGCGACAGACAAAAGTCGTCGCCTGAAATGGATTTTCGTCGCTAGAGGATTCATGCGACAGTATTTCGTCGCCTGAAATGTCGTCGGTTCAACGTCGTCCCCAGAGCATTCAGGCGACGGTAATCATGATTTTCATCGTCTGTTGTGTCTTAGGCGACCAAAAAATTGTTCGTCGCCTGAGAACATTGTCAGACTTGGAGGGCTTTCTAAGCCCGCACACTAGGATTCAAGCGACGGATTTTGTCCGTCGCCTGAATGATATTGTCCGTCGCCTTCAATAAAACCTGATTTTTTTTTTGTGGTTGGAGCGACCACTTGATGCTTGCTATGTTCGTCGCCTGAGAATAATTTGTTTTTAAAAAAAATTATTTTGAAAGATCTTACCCCTATATTTACCACGAGATATTTATACAAAACATGCACATACAATACAAAACATGAACACTAACACTTAGCCCAACCTATCCACAGTTCACACATTCATAGTTCACAACAAAATTTACAGCCAACAGTAGCCAACCACAATATGAGAGTTCAAAATCTATCTACAGTTTACACATTCATAGTTCGAAGGATAGCGTTCAAGACTCAAGTAACCTGAGAGCTTTGTCAAACTCCTTCATGAGCATCTCCAATGTCGCCACACAAACCTATATAGAGAAGAGATAGATGCATAGTTAAATGAAACACAACTTATAGATACATAGAGAGAGAATTGAATGGAACGAAAGTTAGTGCAAACAGATTAGGCATCAGCAAGAACTTAGATGAAAGTTTAAAGTAGAGACAAATAGAAACACAAACAGATGAAAGTTTTAAGTAGAGACAAAGAGATTAAAGTTTAATTTGAGACAAACTCATCAGGCATCAGCAAGAACTTAGATTTTTTCTGCATATGCCTTTATTTCATCAATCCACCAAACTTGTAACTCTAAAAAAAATGATACCAGGTTCTAGGTAAATTAAATGTCTCTAAAACATTAAAAACCAGCTATGATGTTATGTTTTTAAGTTTCTGATTCTTAGTTTATCAGCAACCAGTTTGTTGAATCAAAGCCAAAGTAGATAGTTTTGGTCTACATGCGTACCTTGAGAGGTTTCCATCTGTAAAGAATCACATTTTTGAACACCAAGACCAAGAGCATATAATTGAGAAATGACAGAGAGGCAGGGGCATTTACTCCTGCAATATATACCGAAAGAATGATTGAGAACCTGAAAAAGGAGTGCATGATCGATTAAAGTGCAACAATCATGCAACCAAAGAGAAACTTATCCACTGAAGTAGGTATTAGCTATTAATCATGTCATCAAGTGATAAAAAGGGCTATCGGATGAAGGAAAAAAAAAACCTAATTTATGATGGTTATTGTTATAATTTATCAAATAAGATAGATGGTAGATGTTTCTTTCTTAATCAGGTAGATGGTTCTTATTCAATAAATATAATAAGTTTTAATCGCATCGTTTCCTATAATAAGGTCATGAGGTAGATGGTTCTTCTTCAATAAATATAATAAGAATAAGACACACCTATAGGCTATAACCCTTGCAGACTCCTAATAGAGCATCTTTTGTCATTTGATTGCAAAATATATTAAGTACTTTTTTCAGTTTATGAACATACACTAAACTTGATACACTATTGACAATTTTAAATCTCACTGAATTAAAACATGCAGAAACAACAATAGGGAAGAACTTCAATGCAATATATGAAACAACCAGATACTTCAAATTCCTAAACAAACATTTTCCAAAATTTAGGGAAAACCATCTACATATATGAAACAAGTTGATATGAAAACATTGAATTTCAATAATCTGTTCATTCAGAGTTGAGCATCTTCCACGATTGAACATCAACTGCTACAAGTGCAATTAACCCTACACAAATAGACCTGATAGACCTTACATGCGATCCCCAAAATTTCTGGCTCATTTACCCTTCTATTTCCTTTCTGGTACCTTTTAAGGCGAGTGTTCACCTGCAAAATGAAACATGAGAAACTAATACATTAGTTAAGGAGCTCATTTTCATCAGGAAAATTAACATGATCAAAGACTTGAAATATCATTTCCATAGCTTCATGATATTTAACGATAGTATGAACATTAACTATGAGATAATTGTAAACCAAATTCAATAAGAAAGACTCAACCAATTTTAATGTCCTCGGCCCTGTCAGATCTAGCGAGTGAGGGTCGAGGAAGGTAGATTCGGCTTGCGAGGCACCTCGCGATTGGACTCGGAAGAGCACCCGTGCTCACGACCTGGGCTCAAGTGTTGGCGTTTCGAAGCCCAGGGACTCGACCTCGACTCCGGCGTTGGCTCCTGGCTTGGCGTCAGTTCGTGGTTGGTAGCAGCACGGGAGGTTTGACGGGGCAAGAAGGGGCTAGCGGCGGCACTGTTCCTCTTCTGCTCGAGTTCCGGTTGGCAACGACAAGTGAATCGAGGAAGAAGGCGTCATGAAGCACTTCGGGGGTGCCTAGTGGAGGCGCCCCGGCAAGCTCGAGCATCAAGTGCATACGGGGGCGAGAGTAGAGAGGTCAGGATGGAGAACGAATGATGAGGTAGACGAGTGGGTGGTCAAGATCGACTGAGATCGGCAGGGGATTGCGAGATCCGCCAAGCTCCTGGATTTGGCTTGAGGAAGGAGGAAGGGCGAAGCAGAGAACGGCGGAGGGTTGAACAGAGGCGGCCAAGCAGTTGATGCTGAGGGATTAGGGTTTGACGAAACCAACAATAAAAACATCTAGATTAACAACAACAAAAGTAAAATCGCGACATTAGGCGGAAAAGGACATCTGCGGATTAGCATCCTACCAAAGACTATAAAAATCACTGAGGCCATATCATCCGCGGATAGAGAAGAGGAATACGTGTCAGACAGGCCCACCTCCCAAGAGTTGGACACTTGTCAAACTACAATCCCCAGGTGGCGAGTCAGTCGAAGCTCACCCATCGCCTATAAAAACCAAAAACCAACATGAGAAATTAATGGGGACTTTTTGGGAAAAAGAGAGGCAGAAAGGAAGAAAAGGGAGAAAGGAGCGGATCAAAACCAAGCAACTTGAGAAAAGGGAGGACAAGAGAGAGTAGAAAATAGAAAGTAAGCTTAACACGCCAGAAGAAACCTCTTTTCAAGGAAAAGGAATTACTCCGCGGACATAGACCTTTCTTCGCCCTTTGAAAACCTGATGCCAGCTGGGAATTAGCCAGTCTATAACAAGCTCCTGGGAATTAGCCAGTCTATAACAAGCTCAAACATGACCATCAACAGCTGGGAATTAGCCAGTCTATAACAAGCTCCAAAGGAAGTTAGCAAGTTCGATCCGCACTTGATCAACCTCCTCTTGAGTATAGGATTTGCGATTCTTTCGCACATCCCACTACCCAATAAAATAGATCTGATCAGTATTATCATGACGAGTAAATAACAAAGTTTCTTAAAGAACAACTAATTAGTAACTAACACATACCTCCGTATAAAAACAAAGTCTATCATCGAATATGATCTCTTTCATGAATCTCATAACATAATAGCCACACTCATATCCACCGGGCTGCATAGGTGCACCCTACAAACACATTGCATATGTACATATAAGAGCTAACTAAGAATATTAGACCTTATCTAACATCGATCGAAAACAAGACATGTGCAAGTAGTTACTTACGTAGATCAGGCGTGTCACCTTAGGCATCTTTGCACCCTTACCCATTTCAACATTGTATTCCTTAACAACACTGCATCATGAAAACATAAATGAAACTTTCTTAGGCGTGATGGATCAAAGAAGATGAATTTGAATTTATTGGCCATCCCAAATGGATTACTTACGATTTCACCGCGGTTTCCCAATCTTTATAAGGACTTGGTCTAGGCATGGAGTCGATGATTAAGATGTCACCGTTCCAAATGACCGTTAAGATCCAGTGATTCCTGCATATATATAAGAAGATTAAAATATTTTGTACGTACACTGATTGCAATCCACCAGTTCAAACATAGAAACGTTGAATTACATATAAACCCAATGTTACAAAAATAAATATTGAATTGCATGCTTCTAATGGCAACCTTATCAATTATATTTCAGAACAGTACTAGTTATCTGTTTGAAATCTTGCTACAATACAAACCCAATGGAGAAGAGAATACTTACCCCGGATTATGTGGTATCATGAGCATGTTGCAGTCATTGCTTCCTTGTTTCAATCGTTGGACGGAGTAGGGGACAAAACCAGGTCTTGTACACTGATAAGTAGCTCCTGAGTCAACAAAACCATACGAATCCAACTCTTTCTTCTTACGAATAAGACCATGCAAGTACCTGTTAGCAAAAGGCATCATCATTAAGTATTTGCGATTGATAAATGAAACTAACATGCTATGAAGTATGATGAAAAGGGAAATGTCCACTTACACCATATACGCATCTATCACTCTAGCTCCAATCCATTTAAGCTCCAACATATCTATCACATTCTCTCGCAACACAACAAGCTGCTTGGGCACACCAAATACTTCTTCATCTAATGGCATCGTAATGGACATAGATGTCTCTCTCATTGTGACCATAGCATGCTTGTATAAGAGGTAGCACCTCTTAGGCACATATGCGGGTATCTCAGCCTCATTAAACAATTTTTTTTGCTTCCTTTGGCTTTTTCCTTGGCTTCGATGGCATACTTTGAAGTACCCACTAGCTTTTCAGGCCAAGCCACAATCGTCCCAACAACATCTCTAACTAATAAAATTTTTGCATCTGGAATGGGGCATGGAAGTGGTTCATCACCTTGCTTCTTACCCACAATGGAGGCTCTAACACACCCTTATGGCCATGTTCGTCCGTGATGTGTAGTGGTCAGCCCTTTGCCTCCCAAAACAGTACCAAAAGCCACCGCATTTTTGATGTAATTCAATGCAAACTCATAGAAGTCATGGCCCTACTTGAACATATGATTAGCGGTAAATGACAGTTAGAAATACATTTAAGTTGTATAATTATAGGCACTAAAATTATTATATTTACATGCTTAATTACCGTCGAAGATGGAGGACGCTCAAGCAAATCATCAGCGTCGAACGAGTTGGTGATGTCGTGGTGACTACTCTTATCGGATAAAGGGGTCACTACATGCTACAAGTTTATTTGAGTGAACACAAGATAAGGAAGCTATACTCCAAAACAATAATACATAGAGAACAACTTTCATTCCCATTATATATTAGATTTGACCACTAAACGACAATTAATGTAGTAACTGAATATGTATAGAAACAAGTATGCTTAAAAATACATTTTAGACTGACAAGAACATATGTACTACTAACAAAGAAGCCAAATGCTTCAAATAACATTCCGCAGCTTAGATTTATAATTTTCCCATTGAAAATATCAATCACAGTGAGAAGAGTGAACCATCAAGCAGCTTAGGGATGAAGAATCAACATAAATTTACGCTGGACAAATTGGTTTATAAGCGTGTCACCTTAGGTATGTACTCATCCTTATTTTTTCTGTTCAGTGACATAAAAGGGTGGTTTGTGGGATGATTTTGTGTTCGTTTCTCTCAAAGCCTTCATAGATTTTAATCACTTTGTGTCAAAGATAGAAACCTGTTGCTTAGGGTAGTTAGCAGATCAAATCTAGAAAATCAGAAGGTTGGAGATAGTACCCTATAGTAAAAGAAAATACATGGTATGACTCCTTTGTACAATAGAGAACTGTTTTTTGATCAACATGTGAGTTCTATTTGATCTGATCAAATAATATTTTGTGTAAAGTATGTAGCCATAGGCACCAAGTATGTAAACCATAGGCACCAAGTATGCAACACCATTCAGCTACGAAGTAGCCTAACGTCGTTCTCTTTCTCTAAAAAAGTTTATGCATTAAGCCTTTGAAGTGGATTGCAACTACAACAAGAAATCTACATTTGTTGCATCTATATAAGCTATTGTTTAGTACAAAAATCAGTGGGGCTGAGAAATTACACAGAGAGAGTAACAAAAACACAATAGATGATAGGTCCTTAGTGTCTAGCCATCGACAAAAAAGTTCAACGGATTGAGAGAAAGAGAACGAGGGAGTTCAGGCTTTAGTTCAGAATCCAGCTGTGTGATGTTGCATTAAAACAGTAAAATTCATTATAGTTTTATTTTGAACTTTCAATGTTGAATTTTCTTCTATATCCGGCCTATAGGGCGTTTCAACCAAAATTCCGTTCTTTGATGTTGTGATCATAAAAACTTGCAAATCCTTTCGGTATAAGTTTCATGATTTTCAAGTTCATATCGGTACACTTATTCTTTATATTTGTATCTTAGAGCTAGCAAACACCTTTCCATTTATGCTTCTTGTTGTAGATAAACTCATGGTTACAAGGCTGAAGTTCATCTCTATAAACTCAAGTCTTTTAATTTAACAAATAAAGGTTCTTGGATTAATGAGTATATGATCTTAGCTATCCTATTTACCTGTCTTAAGGTGGGGGGTTGCTATCTAAACTTTAGTATATTTGCTATCCTATTTACATGTCTCAATATATGTTATGTGCTTGATTAGGTTACCTCGGATCTTTATCATATAGAAGTAAAAACTTAAATTTTCTATACAAATTTTTGACTTTTTCTTAGCTCTTAGAATTTCTCAGCTGATCAGCCCATTTTCTGGAATTTTTTTCTCATTTATTTGGTTAAAAAAACACTCATGGTTACAAGGCTGAAGTTCATCTCTATAAACTCAAGTCTTTTAATTTAAAAAATAAAGGTTCTTGGATTAATCAGTATACGATCTTAGCTATCCTAAGGCAATCAAATCTTGAGAATTTACCATAGGAGCCAGTTAGGGCCACATGCTTGATATATTTGCTTCAGCTCTTCGTCAAGGGAGTGTCATTTGGTTTGTAAGACTTAGAAGCAGATCTTTAAAGTATAAAATTGTTAATTTAATGAAAAAAGCATAGATTTGATTTATTAAAGCAACAATAATCAAACAGAATATGCAGTCCAAATGTATCACTATATAACCATTGAGCTCTTGAATTGCTAAGTAAAATTGCACAGCCAGTTTCCAGTTAGATATGGTCAAAAACCACAATTTACAAAAGGGGAAAGTGAAACAAAAGTATCAATATATGCTCACTACAGAACTGAGAGGTAAAATTGTCTTTAACATAAGCTACATATTTGTAAATTTGCTGCTGTTTCTACCAAAAGTGAGATTATCCTCCAGGTGATACCTGAATTAGAGAGAAGTAAGGAAACTGTTTTTTTTTCCATTTTCAATCTTCCTATCTCAACCCCAATTACTCCAGAATACAAAACAAAAACACAGAAAATCGAAATCAAAGGAATCCGTTTCTACACACAAAAACATGTATGATTGTCGAAATGGTATGTGTCTTTAGTTCACAATGCTAAATGATTCCTTCACTTTTCCTCAATTCTTGACTCTTATTTCAGGAGAATATTGCCACAAGCACGTTTGCTATGCAGTTCAGATTGTACAAAAATAGTTAGCTCCTGAAGGCAGATATTGATTGCACTGAGGATCAAATTTCCTTAAGTAAACTAAAGTAGTAAACAACTGTATTAATTTTTCTTTGATGGAAAGCACCTTACAGGTTGTAGCCTTGTAGGCCACCCCATAAACATAATATTTTGCTTAAGCCATGCTCAATTTTTGATAATGAACTGGACGAGTTCTAATTTATCCTGGATAAGTTTAGACTATCTCCTATCTCTCAAGTCTAACTGGACCACAATTATAATTTACAGGTGAAACCAAACCAGATAATACACCTATTTCTTAGAAGTATCCAGGTGGTTCGGAGCAAAAGAGCAAAAATAACTATTCTGAATTGAAGGATTCTAGTATTTGATAAAAATAAGATCACATAACATATGCCAACAAAAGATAAAGTCGTCCTTGAAATGTACCTTCTCTCCAGCACCAACACTAGTTCTACCTTCAACTTCTCTGGCAGAAAGGGCAGCAATCTCAACAGAAGGCAAGACTTTATATATATAAAAAATTCGATATAAATAAATTCACATGCATAATACCATCAGATTCAAGATCATACACTTTAATATCATCTATGTGCGTTTTGTAAATAAACTAGGGTCAATTCACGCATTCCATGTCCTTACCATTACTATTGAGTCTAGGAGCAGCATTAAATTATTGTATTACACACCAATAAGTAAAGATCTGATAGAACTTAGAAGGCAGGAACTCATAATCAGTCTTTAATACATGTACCAAAGAGAAGAGCAGATTTCAAGTACAATTATAGACAAACAACATATCATATTTAGCAATTGAAAGTTTGGAAGGATTCCATAGGTCTATGACAATATTCTCTACTTAACAAGTTGGTTGAATGCTTAGAAAGAGACGACTTCAAGACTATCCAAGATGCAATATGGATTTTAAATAAGATTGAACATGAGTTAGAAGCAAATAGGAGGAGGAATTTCATACCTAGAAACATATCGAGAACCCTTGTCTTTAGTATGAAAGCAAAAAATCAGAACACCTGATAAAGCCCCAAATTAGTTAGATTATAAAGTAATTCAAACCCAAAACAAACCCTAAATAAAAAATGAATGCCAAGTTCAGCTACATACACTTAATCAAACGATTTCACATAAACCCTAAATCACACATATTGAAAAAAGGAGGTGGAGAAGTGCCCTACCACGAAGAGAAGGCGGAAGTCCTTGTTCGATAGAGAAGCGCTCTACCGCGAAGAGAAGCCGAGCTTTGGTTCCATGGCCGGAGAGAAGAGGACGACAATGAAAGAGGGTTTCACGAGTTGGTTCAACAGTGTGAGGAAACCCCAAAGAGCGCCACCGAATTTGACAGTCGGAAGAGCGCCGCCGCAGCCCCCTCGAGTTCGACAGTCACAGGCCCTACATGGTTGGAAGCCAGCAGGAGTGGAGGAGGAAGGAGTCGCAGTGAGCATGAGTCGAGGAGGAAGGAGTCGCAGGAGGAAGGAGTCGAACAGGAGGAATGAGTCGTTGGTGAATATGACCTATTTCATTTTCTAAGTATAATATGTTGCTTCTTTTTTTTGGGCAAAAAATTCAATTTTTTTTCTAAGTGTGGGAGATATTGGGGTTGTTTTTTATGAATTTAAGAAGCAATTGCAAATTTCTAGGAAATTTTCTAAGTGTTGGGAGATTTGGGATGCGCCCGCCTGTATTCGAAGTGAGCGGGATTTTACTTGTTCAGATTTCATTTTCGCGCCTTCTTTTTTTTTTTCCAGAAAACCACATTTAACATCGGTCGACAAATTTGGGCGATGTTTGTTTTGTTTTCAACATCAGAAATTTACAAACCGTTGTTAAATTTATTTTTAACATCATGCGTTTTTCTAACTGATGTTAATCATACGATGTCTATGAACACAATTCTAGTAGTGATATATATATATATATATATATATTTGTGTGAAAATGAGTCTTTCAATATGGCAGAATTACGACGCTGAGAAAATGAGTGATAATCAAAACAACGCGGGGCAGAGGCGCAGAGCATGAGCCAAGGGATCCACCAGGATCAGGAGGCCTCAAGCATGTATGTCCCGTTAACACCAACCTAATCCAGATGGCGAAACAGGAGACCAACACCTCAGTACACCTCCACATCACCATTACAATCACCATGGATTAGAGGGAGAGCACATACTGCAGAATTTCTGGTATTATGAAGCACATCGTGAACAGCCTAACCCCCTTCTGCAAGAACAATCACAGTACTATTATTATGATCAC
Organism: Persicaria tinctoria; assembly: GCA_037127255.1. Classification (NCBI taxonomy): domain Eukaryota; kingdom Viridiplantae; phylum Streptophyta; class Magnoliopsida; order Caryophyllales; family Polygonaceae; genus Persicaria; species Persicaria tinctoria. The sequence goes on from JBANSL010000001.1 coordinate 30,389,907, forward strand.
TGGGGTCAGAATCCGCGTCAACATGGGAATTTCCATCATGAGGAGCAGCGTGGGAATTTCGATAGATATTATATTGCATACGACAACCCAAGCAACTTGAATTACGGCTTCAGAAGTCAGGCAATGTCGCGCCAAGCATGGCAGAATGATCAACGACAGCATGAGAATAAATACCGACGTGGAGAGAGATCCACGGATGTTTCCACCTCTACAAAGTCCGACTCAGCAGATAAAAGAGCAGAAGGCGAACCAGCGGTTTTCCCATCAGTATTCTCTAAGGAGATCTGCTCCGCAACAGTGCCAAAAAGGTGGAGAGATGTGAACCTTATGAAATATGATGGGATGACTTATCCCGAAGATCATCTCTGCCATTTTACAACTGTGATGGGGATAAATGAGTACAATGATGCTATGTTATGTCGAACATTTCCCTCAACCCTGACGAAAATCGCCCTTACCTGGTTCACAAACCTACCAAATAACTCCGTAACCAGTTTCACCCAGCTGGAAGCGCGCGGTCAAGAAAGAAGACCATGCTTGATTTGAATTCCATTAGGCAAGGAGCTGGAGAGACCTTAGGACACTTTTTCACTCATTTTACCAGTGTGGTGGTGCAAATCCCCAACTTTAATCATGAGCCAGCAATTATCATACTCATGGAAAATTTGGCAGAGGGAGACTTCAAGAGGTACCTATTCTGGAAGAAACCAGCTAGTTACGATGATTTGAGGGAACGGGTGTCAAGACAGATTGAGGCTGAAGAGGCAGCTGCGTCCAGTTCAAGAGCAAACACAGACAGTCAGGGATTCTTTGGGAAACTCGCTGGGAAGTTCAAGTAGGAGAAAGTCCAGCCGCTCAGACATCACTCAGAAGCGGTAGATTTTCGTCCCCGCCGCGACGAAGTACACATGAATTTTGAAAGAGGCCAAGGGTCTCATCAAAGAGAGGATCATTCGTGGTCCTATCGTCCGAGGGAGAACCCCTATAGGAATCAAGAAATGAGATTTCCACCAAGACGATAAGATCGACCCATTCGGAGACCGGATTGGGAAGACCGTAACCCCAGACTTGATGACCCTCATGATCGACATGACCGTTACCTAGGACAACAGGATCAGCGCAGTGAACCTCCTTTTTACAACCGGGGAAGAGGTAGGGGACGAAGAGGGCGCGGTGGTAGACAGAACTATGCGCATACCGTACAAAGGTCCGTGAATCAGGGAGAAGCTCAAAGACTGGGGGAAGGCCACATACCAGAACCCGATGGTTTCATAAATGCCCTCGCAGGAGGGTACTCCATGGCAGGATCGAGTAGATAAGAAAAAAGGAACTACGAGCGAGAAGGAAGGCAACTGCCATCCGCGTCAAGCAGAAGAATCTCTTTGTCGCAACATGAAGACATATCTTTTTCGCCGAAAGACGCTGAGGAAGTAAGGATGCCGCACTCGGACCCTTTGGTCATCCATGCTTAGATAGCTGCCAAGACAGTCAAAAGAGTGTTCATTGACACCGGTTCCTCTGTCGATATCTTATCACGGGAAGCTTTCTCTCAGATGGGGATCTCCGCGGCATCATTGAAACCATACTCAGGCACGCTGATCACGTTCTCAGGAGAAGAAGTACGAGTGGCCGGGACAATCGAGTTGACAGTAGTTTTGGGAACAATCCCGAAAAGACACATGGAGAATATTGTATTCACAGTAGTAAAGATTCCAACCGTGTACAATGCTTTGTTTTGACGCGTCTCACTCTATAAATTTAAGATGATAGTGTCAATTTATCACTTTGTTGGGAAGTTTCCTCTACCAGGAGGGGGAATCGGGGAAGTTCGCGGCCAGCAGCAAGAAAGCAGAAGTTGCTACTTGACATCTATCAAGAAAAAGAAAGAGGTAATGTGTATTAGTGAGAAATGTGAATCCATGGTGGGAGATAGTGACCCATCAGGGCTCTCAGAAGCTGAGCTTGAGGTGAGACCAACAGAAGCAAAAGTACCAACCGCGGATGAAAGAGTTGCCTATACACCTTTTCCAAACCCCGGTGAAAAAGTCTATTTAGGGCAAGCACTAGATTCAGAAGAAAGAGGTCGAGTCTTGGAAATCATAGCAAGATCGAGAGACGTTTTCGCGTGGACTCCGCGGGACCTGTTGGGAGTCCCATCCATAACTGCTTTGCATACTTTAAGAATCGTCCAGGAGCTAAGCACATTGTACAAAAGAAGAGGAAAATGGCTCCCGAGAAAGCAGTCGCGACAAAAGAAGAAACTGATAAGCTGTTGGAAGCAGGATTCATAGAAGAAGTAGAAGATTCAAATTGGCTCTTGAATGTGGTTCTAGTGAAGAAGTCTAATGGGAAATGGAGAATGTGCATCGATTTCACTGATCTTAATAAATCCAGCCCCAAAGATAGTTACCCCTTACCGTCTATAGACGAGCTTGTTGACGGAACCGCGAGTAACAAGGTCCTCAGTTTTCTTGATGCTTACTCTGGATATAATCAGATATGCTTGGACCCGCAAGACAAGAAGGCCACTACTTTCATCACCAACCAGGGGATATTTTGCTCCCGCATCATGCCCTTTGGGCTCAGGAATGCCGGAGCTGCGTTTCAAAGAACCGTTGATCGAATCTTTTGTAAGATGATTGGGATGATTGTGTCGATATATGTGGATGATATTGTAGTTAGGAGCCAAAAAGCAGAAGATCACGCGACAGATCTGCAAGAAACATTTGATTCCCTTCGCAGAGGAGGTTTGAACCAGAACACTGAAAAGTGTGTCTTCGGGGTTGACTCTGGAAAATTCCTTGGATTCATGGTTACCCATCGGGGAATTGATGTGAATCCTGAAAAGGTGGCGGCAATCCAAAATCTTCAACCACCGCGGACGATCAAGGAATTACAATCTTTAAACGGAGCAGTAAACTACCTAAGCCGATTTTGCTAATGTCTAGCCGACAAGTCATTACCCTTCTTTGCTTTACTCAAGAAGAAGGGACCAATACGGTGGACTCCAGAATTACAGGTAGCATTCGACGGTTCAAAAGTTTTCCTATCAACATTCCCCACTCTGCACGAACCCGAGAAACAGGAGGGTCTACACCTGTACCTATCAGTCAAAAATATTACCATCAGCGCGGTCTTGACGCGAGAAGAAAAGTACCCAGTATATTATATCAGTCGTGTGCTACAAGATGCTGAGACGCGGTACGAACCAGTGGAGAAGATGATCCTATGCCTGGTATTCGCGGCAAGAAGGTTGAGGCCCTACTTCCAGGATCACATCACCAGAGTCATGACTGACCTACCTTTACGACAAATTCTTCATTCCCCATGCTTGTCGGGAAGGATGATGATGTGGGCAGTTGTTGTGAGACTAATTTGCCATATCAATTTCTCCATGCATTTCATGCATTTAGGTTCAAATAATACAAAATATGTGTAGTTTATGTTTATTTATAATATATGGAGGTCGACACAAGTTTTTGTTATATTTCGCAGAAATCGGACGCACTTTGAAGCTTAAAGGAAACTCATAGAGAAGCTAAGAATGGTGCAGCTGGAGAAAAGGCCATTTTTTCGGTATTTATCATTCTGAATTAAGCTTTGATATCTTCATGAGAGTTGTAGCCCTCGAAAAAAGCTTTCCAACGCATGATCATATGCATCAATCCAACGAACGAGGACTCGGGAAAGTGCGTTTCAAGAACAGAGCTGAAAGCTGAGAGACTTGAAATCGAGCTGAGTTCCAAAAATCGACAAGGAAGCTGGGAGCTGAACATTCAACTCGATATCGAGGAAACCTACTCGATATCGAGGAAGACTTGGTCGATTTTCACATCTTGGAGCCGAGATAGACGAAGAAGCTGAAGACGGACCAAACTCTAGTCGATGTCGAGGAAATTACTCGATATCGAGTAAAAACCCAAGTCGACTTTGCTCCAAAAGCCGGAATCGAGTTGCTGAGCAGAAGACAAGAAAAGTGCTACTCGAAATTGAGCAATTCTACTCGATATCGAGGAAGTTCCAGTGGCCGACGTCCGAGAATCTTGTTAAGTTTCTATCCCGAAGCCGATGGAGATATTTTCGAGATCAAATTCTGTCAACTTCCCTCAAGATCTATCAACTCCATGGAGGATTTATCCACAAATTAGATATAGTCCTAGTTGATTTAATTCTTTTATTCCATTATTTTTTAAGTAAGTAGATAAATAGATATAGATATAGATATACTTTCTTACCTTGATTAGCAAGGGTTGGAAGCCTACAAATAAAGCCCATAGGGATGGATTTTATTCATTCAATTCAGAAGCTAGAGAAGAAGTTCCACAGAGAAGTTTAGGAGTTCAAAGATTTTAGGGTTTTGGCGTTCAACGAAAGTTGGAGTGCCGGGATTGTAAAGACTTTGAATTTAGTTTATGCAAATTTCTTTTAAATCAATGTCTGAGATTGCGATGAGGTTCGAGTAGTCCACCTACTTCTAGGGTTGGGGTGAGCCCAACGATAACCCTGCGTGTTTGAGGTAAAGATCCGACTTTTATCATGTTTTGAGCATCTACTACCTTTTATGTGTTTATTACCCATTTAATGGAGATCCATGCTAACAACTTGGATTGTAAACATAAAATAAGTAGATACAATTAGAGTTTCTTGAAAGAGTTGTCTAATTGTTGGAAAAGGCAAAAGTTTGATCCTTCGATGCAATTTTCATGATTATGTGTTTTATTCTTGCCTTATACATGTTTGGTTATCGTTGTCACAAATCCCGATCTTGGAAGTCTTTCATATAGTTTATTTCGAATCCCGCAAGCTTTGTTCTTTATTTTATTTCATTAAAGTTTCTGTTTTTTTCCTCAATACCGACCAAAACTGGTCGACATCGACTTCTCACTTTCGATCAACGAGATCGCTATCGCTTTTGGTTTCTGCAGGTACTCGACGTCGACAAAAGATCTACTCGATATCGAGTAACTTCTGCTCGATATCGACCAAAGTTGCAGCCTGCCACCTGCTCGTTCGACTTGCTCGATCTTCTATCGAGTAACTTTACTCGAGATCGATGTAATCTGTGGTCGACTTCTGTTCGTGAGATTTCTCCGCTGCCTAGGATTCGCTGACACGCTTCCTCGTGGATCGATCCTGACTTCCCACTGCTGCATCGGGAGGGAGTCTTATAATTATTTGTACGGGACGGAATCTGGTTTGCTTTGATTTATTTATATTTTAATTGCAAGTCTCGATTTCCTCCCTATCAACAAATTGGCGCCGTTGCCGGGGAAGCAATCATTCACGCCTTAGGTAGTTAGATCTCACGTTTCCTTTGAAGTTTTATTTTACAGGTGTATGCGATGGTCAACCACCTGAATTGAACGCTTTAAAATGCAAGGCTCATATGATATGGAGGCCAAAATAGCATAGCTTCGCCAACAGATAGTGGAGATAGACCGGGAGAAGGCGGAATTAACCCGTCAGCGAGATGCCGATGCCGCCGAAAACCGTCGGCTCAAGGAACAATTAGATGCCTCGCGTAGATGGGAGCATCACACTGAATCGCCCAAACCAACAATGACAAGTTGGTTCGACAATGTCCTCTTCTATGAGCCAGTCGACATTGACTACCTGGACTCGAAATATAAACATTCTGGAGGAACTGATCCAGAAACACTAGCCGAAATTGTCTGTACCACATAAACCCAGGTATGTCCTTCCTCTATTTCGACATCTACTTCGCTATCTATCTTTGAAGAATCTTTGGAAGGATCCCAAGAAGAAGAAGAGCCACCAACGCAGAAAGCGGACATTGTTGCCCATAGTGTTACCAGATCGCTTTTACCTTACAAGGTGAAGGTCATCCCCGACAATTTTGAGCAACCGATGTTCATATTTAAGTATGGGGTCCTAGCAAAGTGTCATGAAACTACACAAGATGAGGTGGAAATATCTCTTCCCATTCCACCGTTTTGCTGTGGTGAAGATGTGCAAACAAATCAACCAATGAAGCGGAAGAGGTATAATGATGAGGCATGTATAGTTTCTTTATATCTTTCTTTATGCATGCCATCTGGAGCCCAGGAAGATGAATGGATGAGGCCATGAAGCGTTCACTCGGGGAGGTTCAAACTTCTTCACATGATGCCCCCGGATGACATCCCACGCTTCCCACCACCGAAGGAACCACCAGATCCACCAATACCTCCGGACAAAGATGGGTCAGGCTAATGCTTAATGGAGAAAGTCGGCCTAGCGACTATAAAATCTAGAGCTTGTAAATAGACATTTATTTTTGGGACTTTTGGACATTGTTGCTTTTGTTTGTTTTTGGTTTTGAACTTTTAGTTTTTCTATTGTGGGTATTTCTCTTCTACATTTTTTCAGGTCCATGGAGATAGAAGTAAACTAAATCAGACTCGGCCCAGAGCATAGCACTCGATTCCCGACGATCTGCACACCTGTCTAGTGAGTTTCTTTCATTACCCTTGTTTTCATACAGTGAGGACACTGTAATGTTTAAGTATGGGGTGGGGGAAGGGCTTACTTTATGCATATTTGGTTTTATTTGACATTATGTGTGCATTTTTAAGGTTTATTTCTTGAATTGCTTATACATGGCTATTTTGGAATTCATTATTGATTTATGGGCTTATATGCATGTTTTCCAAAATTTGTAAAAATGACCCCCATTGAAAATTTTGATTATTGTCATGGAATCTTTATAGAACTCGACGATGAAAAATTACATTCATTCGAGATATAACATGAAATTGCCTAGTAAAGGGAAGTCACAATGAAATGCATATTTTCTTGAAAACCATGAAAGGAGGTAAAATTTGAAGCTGCTTTTGACATATTGCATGATAAGAGGATGGAGGACTTTATATTTCCATATAATGCTCATTGTTATATCCTAGCCTTACCTATGCTTTTGCATTACACAAAAGCCATATTATGCCTTATTTCATATATTGTTCCACATGTTCTAAATATTGCCATTCTTTACCTTATTTCCTATCCGGGGATTATGTTGAGAATGATGTTACATTATGGAGATTGTTATATGGTTGTTGTGTTGTTATATATCATATTTGGAGTTTGGAAGGAAATTGTTTGAAAAATATGGAAAATTTAATGAGTGAAAGAAAATCCGGTCACCTCAGGAGATAAAGGTAGATCGACCTTGCTTGCTGAGATAATAGTTCAGTGAGATGGGACACACAGGTGAGAAGTCCAAAAGCACTAAGTATCCGGGGCCATTCATGACACCCATGTTTGCGACTCACGAGAAGGCAGTACTGAGGTTAGAGAGGTAAAAACATTATTATTGATAAAAGCATTATGGAAGGTGATGAATCTTATGACGAAGGAATGTGGAAATACATTTTGGAAACACTCAATTTCCCCGGATTATTAGCACCACATTGCCAAAAATTTCCCACCTTTAGCATTTTACCAATCTACTCCTTATTGAGCTTAAATTAAAGTCCTCTTGATTATTAATGCTTTGTCATGAATTATTTTTGCATAACCCTCCTTATGTGAGTAGATGTTGCTTTTTATTGCACATGCATAAATTTGTGACACTAGTACCTTTTCGAGGATGGTAATTAATTGAAGGAACATATGAGAATGAATCTAAGATGTTGAGAGTTTTGATTTCTTCCCCTGAATGACAATTAAAAGTATTGCTTGAGGACAAGCAAGCTTAAGTATGGGGTGTTTGTTGTGAGCTCAATTTGCCATGTTTTACACTTACTTTTATATCAATTTTTGCATGCATTTCATGCATTTAGGTTCAAATAATAAAAAATATGTGTAGTTTATGTTTATTTACAATATATGGAGGTCTACACAAGTTTTTGTTATATTTCCAAGAAATCGGACGCACTTTGGAGCTTAAAGGAAACTCATGGAGAAGCTAAGAATGGTGCAGCTGGAGAAAAGGCCATTTTTCGGTATTCATCATTCTGCATCAAGCTTTGATGTCTTCATGAGAGTTGTAGCCCTCGAAAGGAGCTTTCCAACGCATGGTCATATGCATCAATCCGACGAACGAGGACTCGGAAAAGTGTGTTTCAAGAACAGAGTAGAAAGATGAGAGACTTAGTCGATATCGAGTAAACCTGAAATCGAGTTGAGTTCCAGAAATCGACAAGGAAGCTGGGAGCTGAACATTCAACTCGATAATGAGGAAATCTACTCGATATCGAGGAAGACTTGGTCGATTTTCACATCCTGGAGCTGAGATCGATGAAGAAGCTGAAGACAGACCAAACTCTAGTCAATGTCGAGGAAATTACTCGATATCGAGTAAAAACCCAAGTGGACTTTGCTCCAGAATTCGGAATCGAGTTGCTGAGCAGAAGACAAGAAAAGTGCTACTCGATATCGAGGAATTCTACTCGATATCGAGGAAGTTCCAGTGGCCGACGTCCGAGGATCTTGTTAAGTTTCTATCCCGAAGCCAATGGAGATATTTTCGAGATCAAATTCTGTCAACTTCCCTCAAGATCTATCAACTCCATGGAGGATTTATCCACAAATTAGATATAGTCCTAGTTGATTTAATTCTTTTATTCCATTATTTTTTAAGTAAGTAGATAAATAGATATAGATATAGATAGACTTTCTTGCCTTGATTAGCAAGGGTTGGAAGCCTATAAATAAAGCCCATGGGACTGGATTTTATTCATTCATTTCAGAAGCTAAAGAAGAAGTTCCACAGAGAAGTTTAGGAGTTCAAAGGTTTTAGGGTTTTGGCGTTCAACGAAAGTTGGAGTGCCGGGACTGTAAAGACTTTGAATTTAGTTTATGCAAATTTCTTTTAAATCAATGTCTGAGATTGCGATGAGGCGCGAGTAGTCCACCTACTTCTAGGGTTGAGGTGAGCCCGACGATAACCCTGCGTGTTTGAGGTAAAGATCCGACTTTTATCATGTTTTGAGCATCTAATACTTTTTATGTGTTTATTACCCATTTAATGGAGATCCATGATAACAACTTGGATTGTAAACATAAAATCAGTAGATACAATTAGGGTTTCTTGAAAGAGTTGTCTAATTGTTGGAAAAGGCGAAAGTTTGATCATTCGATGCAATTTGCATGATTATCTGTTTTATTCTTGCCTTATACATGTTTGGTTATCGTTGTCACAAACCCCGATCTTGGAAGTCTTTCATATAGTTTATTTCGAATCCCGCAAGCTTTGTTCTTTATTTTATTTCGTTAAAGTTTCTGTTTTTTTCCTCGATATCGACCAAAACTGGTCGACATCGACTTCTCACTTTCGATCAACGAGATCGCTATCGCTTTTGGTTTCTGCAGGTACTCGACGTCGACAAAAGATCTACTCGATATCGAGTAACTTCTGCTCGATATCGACCAAAGCTGCAGCCTGCCACCTGCTCGTTCGACTTGCCCGATCTTCTGTTGAGTAACTTTACTCGAGATCGAGGTAATCTGTGGTCGACTTTTGTTCGTGAGATTTCTCCGCTGCCTAGGATCCGCTGACACGCTTCATCGTGGATCGATCCTGACTTCCCACTGATGCATTGGGAGGGAGTCTTGTAATTATTTGCACGGGACGGAATCTGGTTTGCTTTGATTTATTTATATTTTAATTGCAAGTCGCGATTTCCTCCTTATCAACAGCAGTCGAGTTGACAGAATTTGAAATAGAATATACACCGCGGATGGTGATTCTGGCTCAGACCTTAGTCAATTTCATCAGTGAAACAAGTTTTGAACTAGGTGCTCAAACAGAAAAAAGCGAATGGACACTCAGGGTAGATGGCGCGGCCAACAAAGATGGATGCGGGGCTGGGGTTACACTCACTGCACCAGATGAACAATAGTACAACTATGCTTATAAGCTGGACTTCCAAGCTATGAACAATGAAGCTGAGTATGAGGCCCTGCTCGCGGGCCTAGAAGTAGCTTTGATCAAAGGCGCCAGGCAAGTATCAATCTACACCGACTCAGAAGTGATGGCGCGACAGATAACAGAAGAGTATGACGGCAGAACCGGTTTAATGCCAGACTATCAGAGAAAAGCGCGGGCATTATCAAATGCGTTCTTGAGTTTTTGCCTAACGGTAATTTCTAGGAGTGACAACCAGCAAACAAACGCGTTGGCTCGTTTAGGGGCAGTCATGCCTGAAGTGGTTGGAAAGGAAGTTATCCTCGAGAGAATGAATAGTCGCAGGCTTATCCAAGAGGTCTATCAAGTCCAGGGGGTTGAAGAAGGAGACTGGAGGACGTCGCTCGCGAATTATCTAGGTAAGGGCATTCTACCTGAAGAGAAAGACGCGGCCAGGAGGGTGATCACGAAATCCTCTCGTTTCACCATTAGAGATGGAAGGCTTTAGAAGAGGGGCTATTGTATCCCAGATTTGCTATGCATATCGATTGAGGAAGGAAGCCTCATCATAAAAGAGTTGCATGATGGAGTTTGTGCACATCACCAAGGGTGGAGAGCCGTGGTGGCAAAAGCGACCAGATTGGGATATTACTGGCCAACTATGAAGCAGGATGTTCAAAATTATATTAAAAAATGTGACGCATTCCAGAGATTTGGAAATTTGATACAGCGCCCTTCTGAGATAACGAAAAATATAACTGGAGCTTGCCTTTTCTCTACCTGGGGAATGGATATCCTTGGTCCATTTCCCACTGCCCCAGGGCAATTGAAGTATGTGCTCGACTTAGTCGACTACTTCGCGAAATGGGTTGAGGGCGAAGCAATGGGACTAATCACCACGGAAAAAGTAAGAAGATTCTTGTGGAAGAACATAGTCTGCCGTTTTGGGGTACCCAACTCGATAATTACAGATCATGGACCTCACTTCAATTGTGAAGCAATCAGGGATTTTTGCGCAGGATTGGGCATATACTTCTAATTCTCATTCGTGGCCCATCCACAGACCAACGGACAAGCGGAAACGACCAATCGGCAACTGCTACATGGGATACAAAAGAAACTCGGGAACACAGCCAAGGGGCGATGGGTTGAACTTCTACCATTAGTTCTCTGGTCCTACCACACATCGGCAAAAACTCCAACTGGAGAAACCCCATTTTCACTAGTTTTTGGTGTGGATGCGGTCATTCCAATAGAAAGGCTGGTCCCCTCGGCGCGAATAATAACATACAACCAGGAAACCAACGATGAGGCATTGGAACTCGAACTCTATCTCATCGAGGAGTGAAGGATAGCAGCGGCCATAAGGGAGCAAGAATATAAAAGGCGTCTATCTAAATATCGGGATAGACGAGTTCCCCCGCGGCATCTCATGGAGGGAGATTTAGTGCTCCGTCAAGCTACCACTGGAGGAAAACTGGACCCGAACTGGGAGGGGACTTATGTGATCGTGAAAGAAGTCCAAGAAGGAGCGTACAAACTCAGCACCCCCGAAGGCACCGTTTTGAACAACACATGGAACGCGGATAATCTAGAGAAATACTATATGTAAACAGCCAGGGCTAGTGTGTAACGGGAAACTTAGTCACCCCCGCAAAAATTAAATAAAGCGGTTAGAGGGCGCTTTTATTATTTTCCTCCAAATAAGTTCCTAACTAAGTCCCAAAGACGCCGGAGCTTGGCTTCGCATCGGGCCTCCGATCGAAGCTGTATTCTCGGAAATGAAGTTTTATTAAGTCCCAAAGATGCGAGAGCTTGCCTCCCCGTCGGGACTCCAATCGAAGCTGCATTCTCGGAGATGAAGTTTTATTAAGTCCCAAAAACGCAGGAGTTTGCCTTCGCGTCGGGCCTCCGAATGAAGCTGCATTCTCGGAGATGAAGTTTTATTAAGTCCCAAAAACGCAATAGTTTGGCTCCGCGTCGGGCCTCCGATCGAAGCTGCATTCTCGGAGATGAAGTTTTATTAAGTCCAAAAAACGCAGGAGCTTGGCTCCGCGTCGGGCCTCCGATCGAAGCTGCATTCTCGGAGATGAAGTTTTATTAAGTCCCAAAGATGCGAGAGCTTGCCTCCACGTCGGGCCTCCGATCGAAGCTGCATTCTCGGACACTACAAAAAAAAAAACAAATTAGCAACGGCAAGATACCATGGCTAAAAGTGGATTTGTTGTGGCTAAAAGGGACTAGCAACGGCTGTAGCCACGGCAACTGAGGCGTAACCAAACCCGCGGTGGCAAAAAGGTTGTAGCAACGGCAGCAGCCGTGGCAAGCTTCCTAGCCACGGCTATGCGACGGTGAAGCGTTGCCAAACTAGAGTATCCAATGTGAGCGACGGCACTTGCCGTGGCTACGAAATTTAGAGCGCCAAGCAGTCCAAAGTTTCCCACCAATTTTTTGGCGCCTTTTTTCATAATTTGCGATGGCAAATTGCCGTGGCTAAAAAATGAATTGTTTTGCTAGGATTTCCCGCTGAAAATTTGACTTCTTTTTCTATAATTGGCCACGGCTTGCCGTTGCTAAGGGTTTGGCCTTCTTTTATATAATTGGCCACGGCAAGCTACCGTTGCCAATTCCTAATATTCTTACCCTATTTCCCTGTTTAATTCGCAGACCAAACATCAAAACTATTCATACATAACAAGGTGTTTCTTCCACAATTCTTTCATATTAACCAAACACCAAACAAAGTACGTAACATAGCTAGATATCTTGCCAACTCAAAAGAAATTTCCCGATAAAACATAAAACCAAAAAAAATATAGATTTCTGACTTGTACAAAATCCCCACCATCTCCTTCAATAGCTTTCTTCATCATCATCTTCAATAGCTTGTGAATCTTTGCAGCTAGCATCTCCAGGTCAACTCTATCAACCGTCAAGTTCTGTTTGAGAAGTAAATTGATCTGCTGTTTTGCTGGGATTTTCTTATTTCCCAAGATGCTACTTAATGGCCATGTGTCAGATATCAAAATATTGAATACAAAACAAATAAGCACTAAATTAGAAACGGCTCAATTGTAAGGAGTATTATGTTAGACTGCCATATTAGAAAAATTGCATCCTCTTATGTGTTCATAATGGGAAATTGGCTACCAAATAAAAAGAAGCAAATTGGTTTAGGATTTTGCTTAAGTTGGAAATAGATATAGCTATGAGCAAGAATAGATCAGATTCACACACAAACACAAGAAATGAGAGATAATATCACTCTCGCCAACAAAAAGCATCCACTTATTACTTATGATTATACTTTTCTGGCCTTATTTATACTAGAGCACACTCCTCGCTCATGCTAGGCAAGCATTTTACTAAATAAAAAGGATAATTAATCAAACTACTTGCCATAATTTTACTCTATCACATTTGTCTTAAACTACTTGACATAATTCCTCAGATTAGTATGTGTGCAATAAATATAACAACATCCATACATAAAAACTACTTGGCAATGCAAGCAATGAGTTGGTTCTACAAGGATAGAGGCATTACCGAAACATGAGTATAATCGTTTTCATGATGACTTGTCTCATTGAGGAGAATCCGAGGATTGCTTCACTACCTAGACACCATATAAGATAAGAATATATGAGGTGCAAGTACTCAAAAGTGAAGATCATATCCTAAAGATTAGCATAAGATAGAGCAAAGAGAGAAGATCATACCCCTACGGTTAGAATTTAATGAAAAAAAAGTATTGTTCTATTGGCTATATAAACTCAAAACTAAAAGATAGCATAGAAAATAATACACCATCAGAGAAAAACAGGTACTTGTAAGTAAAAAAACTGATCTAACAGTCGTTAACTTGTATATATTTAATCAAAAACTAACATGGCATTATGGCTATGGTTACATCATTCTTCAATGTTTTAATGAAGTACTCCTCTTGATATATATCACCAAACTGGCTGCAGATTAACTTGTATATATTTAATCAAAAACTAATATGGCTATGGTTACATCATTCTTCAATCTTTTAATGAAGTACTCCTCTTGATAAATATCACCAAACTGGCTGCAGGTTTTGGAGAATTAATTAGAGGCTGATTGAGGAGGATTTTGGTACAAAATTAAGTGCCATTGAGTGGAAGAGAAGAACCTTGGATCCTTCCAGACCGAGGTTGCATTAAGTAAAGATGCCATAGCAACAACAACAACAAACCTGCAGGCTGCCGACATATCATTTTCATCAATTAAATGTATATATATACAATTATTATGTGACGAAACGGTGACAGGAAGGAAATCCCCTTCCCTTGCAAATTAATCGAAGAAGCAAACAGTACAATAGATAGATAGATAGATACCTTTCATCTGACTTAGTTCAGTCTCTCTCTATACCCTTAAGAGAGATTCATAACCTAATCTGTTTGATTTGGTGACTTTCCGCATGACAGACACATATGATGCATGTGAACACAACAGTTTAGCAAAAAGCATGCAGCTACAAGATAAGTTAGATAACTAATCAGTTCAGTCAAAACTGACCTTTCTCATATCAGGTGGGAGAAGTGAATTTCTGTCTTCTAAGAATGCATTAGAATACCTGATGGCTTCATATATGGCAGTCTCATCACCAAAGTTAGCAAGTGCATCTAAGAGCTCACCTCTCAGCATAGCATCCAAGTGGCCCTCGCCTTGCTTAGACTCCCAACCTAATTTTCTACGAGGAACAACGACAGAATTATGAGAAGCAACAATTGAGATCAACAGTTTATCCAAAGTATAGCATAAAGGTCTAACAAGATTCCAAGTGCTATTTAATTCATGCCAAATAGACATCTTTTAGTATTGCGTTATCTAGAGTTTAATTCCTTGGTTGATAATGATACTAGAGGATTTCTCTCTGCAGAATTCCTAGATGACATCGACCGGTTTCATTTATAATTAAGATGGTCATTTTATATACATAAATAAAAGATCATCAAGAAGTGTAATGAAGTCAAAGATCCTTTGCAAACCAGAAAGAGCAACATCGACTTGCCTCATAATAATTCAGCATACATATTCAAGACAAACTATCCAAGTAGGTTTATTGGAGAAGTACTTACGTACGTCAAAATCATCTAGAGGATCCTCAAAGGTAGCCTCGTACAACACATCCCAGTCATAAATTAAAACGAACAGCTGACCAACACCGGTAATAACAGCATAGCAAAAGACCAAAAAATCAGCTATTAAATAGCTGTCTAACAAACGACAATCAGCTATTAAATCCTCCAAACCCATTTTCAGTTAAGACAGTGTGGTTTGCACTTGCACGTAGATTTACATTCAAGATTGGGATGGGAGTGGGTCTAGACTGTTATTCCTATGATCCAGATAAGAAGGAATCCTAAAAATAAGTTATCAAGTTAGTCTATTATCTTATTCATTAATTGAGTCTATTATCTTTTATTTCAGGAAATAAATCCTTATTTTCTAGGGCAGTTTATCCTATCATCATGTGTTTTCTGATTCCAGTGTTAAGATTGATAAGCCTTATCCTATTAGGAGTTTTCTAGGTTAGTAGAGGCCTATATATGGTTATAGCTAGAGTCTCTACATTCATCCAAAAGTTTATTAAATAAGAGTCATAGATTCCTCATCGCAAGATTCTTGCGTAAGTGGTTTCCAGTGTAACAGATCCCTGAACTCAAATCTATCAGTTATGTTTATAAAAAAAATCCAGAAAATCAAGCCTTTGAGATTAGAAATACCTTATCAACGTAGGGGTGATTTGACAACAAAGGCTCCTCTTCCCATTTGATTCCCGGAACCATTGGCATCAAACAGCTTGAGGTCCTTTCCAAGGATCCAAACTGTTCAAGCAAAATAGTTAGAAATATTTCTCCTCCAAAGAAGAGAAAATTGTCACAGAAAGGTGACAAGTAAAACAAGCATAGACAAGAATCATATACACAAGGATGACATGAGAATTTAAAGCATGCTAAGATTCACAGGTAAGAACATTTGAACCAAATAGGAAGCATAATCTTTATAAACAAGACTTGAAGGAGAACACATGACTCATGAAGAGACTTATGCAGCAACCCAAACAAACTGAAATGAAAAAGGGTAAAGGTGCAACAAAGACTCCCTTTGATCTTTTTGGAGAGATCTTTGATGAAGCAAGTATCTCCAAGGATACACATCTCCATGGTTTTCTAGCAAACTTGACAATTGATGAAGCTTTAGGCTTGAAGGAATGGCATATAGTTGATTCCTTATTTTTAACACCATCTTTTTTTATACAGTTTTCACTTTTCAAGGGTCTTGAAAGCTCATTGAAGTTCTCTTGCAAGAAGGAACAAGGAGTTAGTCCTCATTGAAAAACCAAGAACATTTTTTGATGAACTAGAAGCAAAGACAACAGGGGTTAGGATTTGCAAAAACCAGGAACATTTTTTGACTTCAGGGTAGTTTTCTCAATTCCACCTAAAATTATTGAACCCTAACCAAACCCTAGAAATTAGAGCAAAGAGCGAGTACAGGAGAACGAGCACAGAGCGAACCCTAACCAAACCCTAGAAATTCGAGCAAACCCTAGAAATTTGAGCAAACCCATTTTCTCCAAATTGAACCCTAACCAAACACCCTAAAGGGGTTTCAAGAGATACCTCATGATGGATCTCGGAGACACGATGAACGAGCACCGATCGAGTACAGGTGAAGGAGCACAGAGGGAGTACAGGTGAACGAGCGCAGAGGGAGTCACGGTGTGGAGAAGCCGGCAATGAGCTAATTTATCGGGTGGAGAAGACTGGCACACACGAGTGAAGGTCATCTCCCCACCGGCCCGAGCACGGCTTGGCTCCGGCGACCTTCGATCTGCAAACTTTGGCACCAGCACAGAGGGAGAGAGAAGATTGGAAGATGCGGAGTTCGTGGTTCACTAAAAATGAAATGGGGATTTTGGATTCGCGTCCCCTAATTCCACCACAAAATATTTGATGGGGCACTCAAAAAAAAAATTGTACTTCCGTGCCCTGAAAACGGAAGGGTAAAGGGGCAGTTAATTTATGTCTTCCGTGTTTGAAACACGGGAGTTCAAAATATAATTGTACTTCCGTGTTTGAAAAACGAGAGTACAACTTTTAATTTTTTCTTCCGTTTTTAAAAAACGGGAGTTATAAAACTGGGTTGTACTCTCGTATTTCAAAAACGGAAGTACAAATTTTAATTACACCGTCCCTCTTTCAAACACGGGAGTACAACTATTTTATAACTCCCGTTTTCTAAATACGGGAGTACAATTTTTTAATGTATTTTGAAAAAACGAACGATTTTGATTTTAACTTAAAAAAAATTGAAACACACATAACTTTAATAAATAAATTGTAACGGTTACCAACGCTCTTGCGCGTTTTGTTAATAAATTATATTTTAGTATATCATATAAGAATAAGTACTCTTCTTTACATATTGTTTAATATTTTTTCACTTATTTATCCAATAAAGAGTAAATAACCAAATTTATTGCATAAGTTAAGTTTCGATATCCTTGAATATAATGTTTTATAAATATTTGATTTTTTTAATAAAAATTTGTTAATATAATGAATAAAAAATATCAAATAATAATAGAAAATAAATAATAACTAAAATATAATAAAATCCTTAAAATTCAATTAGTTACATTTTGATAATGATTTGTGATACTTTACAATAACATATAAATTGATCCGAACAAACTTAACCAAAATTATGTTAAACTTGTATAAAAAGTATATGTGAGATAAACTGATATATTCTCAAACAATTAACTTAAACAGAACATAAAAACTAAATAATTTAGAGGCCGTATAAAATAATGGGGATTCATTTTGCTCACTAACTTAAAAGTCATGGTACAGAGGAAGAAAAATAAATAAAAATAAAACCAATCAAAACTTTAATTTTAAGTGAAATTCAAAACTTATCGTTGAATGCAAAAGAAAGGTTTATTGGATTTTTGCGAACCAACATTCAAAACTTTTGAACCATATTTATATCATTAAACTCAACGATCAACAATAATAAAACATATTTATATCATTTAATTTCATCGCCCTAACAAACTAACTGCCAAACTAAAGAGACAGAAATAAATTTTTCATAGAGTTGCAAGTTTAAAATATTCTAATAAGGACGTTGAACAAAAGGAATTCCAAAATAGACAACGTCCAACTGATAGGTCTACATACTAAACTACAAATTTAGAGTAATTAACATAGAAACTACTCTTGTGAGTAGTAACGATGCTGGCTAGGTCCTACTTGCTGATGTTGGGATGACATCCACTCTGGGGCGACACGCGGCACTGGATCATCACCCATCAACATACGATCCAATGAAGCTATCTCATCTGCGGATGCACCCTCACCACGCTCGTGTAGCTCATGCACCATGAAAACAACATGTTGACGACGCTGCATCAACATTAGAAAGAATGACAACCAAAATTAATCTATGTGTTTATATAAAATTACATATATGATATTTATAGGCTAATGAATTTAAACTTTACCTCCTCAAGATCTATCATCGGGGGGGGGGGGGGCACATATCTGTTATAAACTTACACTCATGGCGTTCCCGATCATCCCATAAATCATATTGGTCACTATAGGCAGCAATGTACTCATGTGGGATGTTTGGACTGTCTACTTCATAGGGCTTGAATGGCGGAAGGGGTATATGCTGGACCTGTCCAAACTGACGAACAACACAATCCGGATAGTAAGGCTCATACACCCCCATATTGCCGATGAGCCCTCTGTTCAATGACACTGATTCTGGCCCTTCTAAATTCTGAACAGGTCTCTTATATGGCCACCAATGCACATTATCCACTTTTAGTGTGTCAAACCACTTTCTATATGTCACTAGTCTGTTAAGGTCCTTCTTCACTTTTGTCCGATCAATATCAGGTGCAACCCCAAATGGCATCACATTACCACCATCATCCTCCACCTTAAGTTTGACGTATGTACGCGTGAATGGAAAATAATGCCATATCCACATCTACAAAGAAAGATAAATTAAAGAAAAATAAATCTGCTCGTACATAGCTAGATCTAGAATTATAAAACCTAACTGAAGCTAAATCTGTAATGATGTAATCAATAATTAGACTTTAAGGCTTTACCACGAATTATAATTCATATATATTCAACTTCCTACCAAAATTATCTGAAGTAGTTCAAATGAAATTGAAATATATGAACTATATAGTTGGGTGAAATACATACATGGAGGGGAGCCCCGAAACCAGACATCTGCTTTGTCTCTGCCCTGGAAGCCTCGCCCAATTGACGATATAGGAGCGCAAGAGCACATGTACCCCAAGCAATGGTATCGAGCTCCTCAATGTATTCCAGAACGACTCTTGCATATTTGGGCTTGATTCTGGAGCTCCTCAACACATCAATCTCGACACTCTGGAGGATACCATCCCCTGCATGCGAGCAAGTTTATGTTACATAAATGCTTGATACCGTTCTCAGACACCCCAGTCCACAATAAATTGAACATATCAATTTTCTTAATCTTTGTCAATGTCTTGTCTCGAGACATCTCTAAAGACACCTCAAGTTGGAGACGTTGATCAATCAACATTCTGTAGATGTGCTCAACAATAGTGTCAAGTTTCCCAGTGCTCACACCCAACCGTTGCTTCAATACCGAGTGTGCAGATTCTACCTTGCGTATAAATTTAAGGAGATATAAATAATTTGATATTTAATGGACAAATTAGGTGTCTTAAGTTTAATCATTCACTTGGATGAGAGATTATGTACCTTTTCGTTGATTTGTTGTCGTGATGAAAATATCGGTCGGTCAAGTGTCAAGCCAACTTCTCCTTATGACTAACCCATACAAGGTCCAAATACTCCATCAAACCCCACCGTGTCCCCCAACGACCCTTCATCTCTTCGTGACGTCGGGCGAATGATTGAATTGACTTAGATCTGAATAATGCATAACAATCTCTAAAAAATTCCTTCTGTATAGACTCCTGGTTATGGGACTTCCTGTAAACATTTTCTTCTATATTACGATGCATGTGAACCTCGCACAACATGTGATTTGCATCCCCAAATACTGTAGCAACCGCATTGATAAGAGCACCATCCTTATCAGTCACTATCACCCCTGGACGGTTTGGACACCATCCTTCCACTTGTCGCAGCACCCAATTGTATGTATTTTCAGTTTCATCACCCAATAATGCAAATCCCACATTAAACGTCATCTCAGTGCTTGTTAGTCCAACTATCCCAAACAACGGCAAATCGTACCTACATCATAGTCATTTTCTAAATTAGATGATTCAATTACAGACAATAAAATTAGAATAATGTCTGCATTACCAAAACTTAAGCTTAATTACCTATTAGTCTTATAGGTTGCGTCCATAATCATGACGTATGAGAATTTCTTCCACAACTCTAGTGAATCCTTATGAGCAAATGCTAAGTCTTGCAAAGACCCATCGGGACGAAGCATGTGACTAAAAGTGAATTTTCGATAAGCGAGCATATTGTGGAGGTGTTGGATTGGGGTCATATCTTGCATCTCATTCTTCTTGATTCTCGCCCTTGCATTATAAATTTGTTGTCTCGTGCTCAAATTCTCCTTGAAAGTATTTTTCAATGTCACAAGAAGGGGAATTGGCTTTACCCCTCCGATTGTCAAATCTTTGACTAGTTGAATCTCCTCATTCGTCAATCGTCCCACCATCTGATGACCTTGCAGTTTAGGAGGCAGTTTATGGTTATGCATACCAAACTCTACTCTCAGCCGCCATACATTTCTTTCAGCTTCCCAACCATACAACAAAAATGGACATTTATTTTTTTTAGACCTTCCTTCCCGCGGGACCATTACTGGTACATCAGCACCTCTGATTTTCTTCTTCCGATTTCTATTTTCTCCATATTTTTCACATCCAAAATATACTGAGCCGTATCGGGTTGCAGAGCTATTCCAAGATTTTACAATTGTGAGAACAAAGTTGTTCACAAAAGCAATCTGACGAGCACATTCTAACATCGATTTTCTATCCGACCAGTAATAATTATTCGCAAAACAAGGCGAATAATCGCATCCAACAATGTTCATTCTATTAAACTGAAAACAATTGAAATAGCGTTGAAAATAATTAAATTTCACGAATTGAATCAATATTATCATTAAATTTCACGAATTGAAAATAATTGAAATACCTGAATATTATTGTTGACTCCTTCGTTACCATTGGATGTGTGGTTTTACATTCTTCTACTCAATTCGGCGGAACTAGGGCAAATACCGCTTATGACCGTCCTATTAATAAGAAAATCATAACCTTTTTTTACCCGAAAAAAAAATTAAACATACCCTTCCGTTTTCTAAATACGAAAGTCAAATAGCTATTTTGTACTTCCGTATTTAAAACACGGAAGGCAGACAACTATTTTGTACTTCCGTATTTAAAACACGGAAGGCATAAAACAGCTTTTGTCTCTCGTGTTTTAAAAACGGAAGGTATAAAGTTGATTTGACCTTCCGTTTTTCAAACACGGAAGTTTTGTATAATATTTTCCAAAAAATAAAAAAAAAGAAATAATTAATATAGCACTACTTCCGTTTCTAAAACACGGAAGGCTATTTTTTTTTGGGTGCCCCACCAGATTTTTTGTGGTGGGGTTAACAACGCCCTTTTGGATTTGTACTGTACGTTTCAAAATTGGGTTATTTTGGCAACTAACACATTATAAATATCTAATTAGCTAACTAGCACCCAAACAAAATTAATTAACTAACCTAGCACCCTTCCCCATTTAACTATCAAGGTCAACGCCGGTCAACGCTGGTCAACGTTGACCGTTGACCAGTCAATGCCGGTCATTGATGCCATTTTTATTACCGTTGACTACTGATGACAATTTTTTGATATTAATTTTTTGATGATATTTTTTTTTCCATGATGCCATATTTTTTTAAGGTAATGTTTTCGTGATGCCATATTTTTCCAAGGTAATGTTTTTATGACAGTTTTTTCTTTAATGTGATGCAACCTTTTCAAATCAGTGTTTTGATGCCATTTTTCTACTGTAATGATTTGATGCCATTTTTTAATCAAATCGTTTGATGCCATTTTTTTTAATTTAATCAATTATATATCGATATATTTTCATCGATTCTACTTTTTATTTACTGATGATGCCATATTTTTTGAAGGTAATGTTTTCATGATGCCATATTTTTTCAAGGTAATGTTTTGATGACAATTTTTTCTTTAACGTGATGCAACTTTTTCAAAATCAGTGTTTTGATGCCATTTTTCTAATGTAATTATTTGATGCCATTTTTTTTAATCAAATCGTTTGATGCCACTTTTTTTTTTAATTTAATCAATTATATATCGATATATTTTCATCGATTCTACTTTTTATTTACTGATGACACGTTTGTGATTATACTTCATTGATGACATTTGTATCCAATAACTCAGTCAGCTCTTAAAACAAGAGTCGTGCAACTCTTACCACAGAGGCGTGCAACTCTTACATCGTATGTTGTGCAAAATATAATTTTTTTCCGCTTTTTTTTCGTTTCAGAACTTTTTGTTTTGTAAAAATAACTTTACGTTGTGTACATATATGGACTCATCGAGTCGCACATCCAGATCGCATATAAAGTAGGCTACCACATAATAAAGTCAACACCTATTTCACCTACAACACGTTAATGCCCCACTCCCTAGTCAAACATTTAATTCCAATACAAATTAAAAAGCTGCTCCTATTCAACAGCTTTTAAAAAGCAAAAGAATGAAAGGCTGAACCAAGAGGAGCACAACACCAACACGCAACGTCTCACATCAGCAAAAGAGTCTCACGCACACACCCAAAGTGCAGCACCCGCGCCACCCTGCATACCTTCAACTCAGCCTTGTTCTAGCAGCTTGTTCATCCCATTGTTAGTAAAATCGTGCTAGAAGGAGGACAAAGGAAGAGAAGGAAGACAGAGAAGCGACGACAGGCCGGAACGCATCCCCGAGATGCACCAACGGCACCACAAACGCAACCACCAAGCCATCACTCCCAAAATCTCTATGAATTCAGCCCAACAAAATAAAATAAAGGAAGCTAGGAGAGAAGGCGATGAGCAATTGCAGCAGCCACACCGAGCGAGTAGCGACCACCATTAACACCACCCACCACATCTACATCAACCACCAAGGAATACGACGCCTTTGAGAACCAAACTCGTCCCCACACACAACCCAAAGCCGGGACGGGGAACAGAACACCCCTGAACACCACCCAGATCCGAGGCCAACGAACTCACTCCACCCACACCGTTCAATCTGAATGAGAAAGCCCCACAACACCCTCACATTCGCAAAGACAACCACCGGCGTCCCACAGCTGCAGTCCGACTTCCTCTTCTGTACACGATCTGAAGATTCTGGACGCAACCCTCGCTCCGGCCGCCGCTCCTCAATCCCTCGCTCCGGCCGATTGACCTCGCTCGACCTCGGCTCAGATCTGGACTCGCTCGCTCCGCCTCGCTCGACCTCCCTCGCTTGCCAAAGCTGAGATCCCTCCCTCGATTAGATCCGGCGACCTCGGCTCAGATCTGGCGACCTCGACTCAGATCCGGCGACCTCTGCTCAGATCCGACGAGCCTAGGCTGAGATCCGCCATAGATCCGAGTCCGCCAACACAGCCCCAAATCGCCATTGGAGCGCGAGAGATGGAGCTTGGAGAGAATGAACAGGAAAGTGTTAGGGGGCTAATTAGTTTTCAAGGGGTGTTAGACCGGCCCATTTAACAAGTTAAGATGCTAATAACCTAATTAAATTATCAAAGGTGATATTTCACCAAGTTTTCTCTTCAAAATTTAAAGAAACTTTTTTTTTTCTTTATTTTTAAGGAGTAGCTTTAGGCTTTAGCTACGGGGCGTGGCCAATTTTTGGCTCAATTTTTTTGCCACGGCATGACCCTTCCATGGCTAATATTGCGATGGCATCACCGTCTAGAGTGGGATTAGCAACGGGATAACCATTGCCGTGGCAAATTTCAGCCACGGTACATGTTCCGTTGCTATGCTATAACCAAAATCTGCCCAACAGCCACGGCAAACCCTTGCCCTTGCTACCGGTCGTGGCTAATATGTTTTTTTTTTGTAGTGGGAGATGAAGTTTTATTAAGTCCCAAAAACGCAGGAGCTTGGCTCCGCGTCGGGCCTCCGATCGAAGTTGCATTCACGGAGATGAAGTTTTATTAAGTCCCAAAAACGCAGGAGCTTGGCTCCGCGTTGGGCCTCCGATCGAAGCTGCATTCTCGGAGATGAAGGTTTATTAAGTCCCAAAAACGCAGGAGCTTGGCTCCGCGTCGGGCCTCCGATCGAAGCTGCATTCTCGGAGATGAAGTTTTATTAAGTCCCAAAAACGCAGAAGCTTGGCTCCGCATCGGGCCTCCAATCGAAGCTACATTCTCGGAGATGAAGTTTTATTAAGTCCCAAAGATGCGAGAGATTGCCTCCACGTCGGGCCTCTGATCGAAGCTGCATTCTCGGAGTTGAAGTTTTATTAAGTCCTAAAGATGCGAGAGCTTGCCTCTGTGTCAGGCCTCCGATCGAAGTTGCATTCTCGGAGATGAAGTTTTATTAAGTCCCAAAGATGCGAGAGCTTGCCTCCTCGTCGGGCCTCCGATCGAAGCTGCATTCTCGGAGATGAACTTTTATTAAGTCCCAAAGACGCAAGAGCTTGGCTCCACGTCGGGCCTCCGATCGAAGCTGCATTCTCGGAGATGAAATTTTATTAAGTCCCAGAGACGCAGGAGCTTGCCTCCGTGTCGGGCCTCCAATCAAAGCTGCGTTCTCGAAAATGGGATCTTAAAAAATCCCAAAAACGCTGGAGCTTCTCTCCACGACAGGTCTCCGACCAAAGCTACATTCTCGGAAGATATATTCTTAAATATAATCCTAGTACGCTGGAGTTCTGTCTCCGCGTCCCTGTCCAAAATATTTTAAGAAATTATTTTCATAAGTCTTTCAAGAACGCCGAGATTCGTTGACAAACATAAAAAGCGGCAACTATGAATTAACAACCAGACATAAAATAGGCCACATAGTGACCAAATTGCGCAAGCACTTCCGAGTAGTTGCCCGCTTAAAAAGAAAAAGATACAAACACCAACTTAGGCTCTCCGGGGCCCACCCGGAATTAAACGTGTTCTACCTTGACTCAAGAGAAATCCATTTGAAAGGGGTCCTCCGGATTCTGGAGAAGCGCATTTAGCATCCACTTCATCACCGACATCATCTAAGACGTGAACCTCAAAACGATTTCCTCCTTTATAAATAAAAGTCAAGGAAGAACCAATGTTGATACTGTGGGACTCGGCAAAATCATTCCAACCATCTCTCAAAAAGGGGACACCATAATCACCGCGTATAACTTCCACCGAGAAGTCACGAAGAATCCTAGTTGACAAAAAGTTGTTCTTATGAAGATCAGGCCCTAGCTCATCCTTAAAACGTAGTGGCAGGGACTAGCAAAACACAAAGAGAAGAAAATGTTGAGAAAAGACAAAATCTTAAAGAGAAACCCAACAGGTAAGAGACTAACCAAACGACGAAGCTGCTCAGGAAAGCTGATACGCTCAAAAAAGGACCAAGCCGGTCGAACAGGAGAAGGCATTTTTGAAAGAAAAAAGATCGAGTATAAACACATCACCCCTATGCTCTCTTTTATAGAACACTCTAATAGTGCTAGCACGTGTCACAAGTTGGGACAAGAACTCCGAAAACTTAAAAGATTGATTCATCAAATCTAACAAATGGCACGCCATGCACAAGGTGACAGAAGACAGTGTTATCTGAAGACAAAATTGGGATACCCATGGTTGACGTATCACGACAAAATTACATCGAAAATGCAAATTGTGCAGTAAGCATGCATGATCTTGAAAATCCCCCAAAGGAAAAAGCCGCAAGCCCACAGTTAACTGAAGCGACGTCCAACATCCCAGCAACTCCCTTTTTTTTTGAAAATAAAGAGCTTTAATTTATTAAACAAGTCGACAAACAAAACCCAAGACATTGCCTTGTCAAACACAGACATAAAAGACTAAACTCAAGTGCCGTTCGAGGTTAATCCACGAGAGGAAAGATCATTGTGACTAGTCTCGTGCTCTCTTCCGCGGGAGTCTATCACTTGAACCTCAAAGTAAGCCTCACCCATATGAGTAAAGATCATGGAAGCCCCCATCTCAAAATCATTATCCTGACGTTCTACGTGAACCGGAAAATTACGTAATTGATAAGAAGAAACCAAGACCCGACTTGGAACAGAGTCCTCATATACTTCTTCAAACCTAAGCGGCAGCAGCTGAAAAATGGGAAAAGATAAAAATAAAGAAAGAATTCATGAAGGAGATACAGAAATTAAACACAAAAATCTTACCAAGCGCAAGAACGGTTCAGGATAATCAATTGCTTGGAAGAAATCCCATCGACACTCTCGCTCAGAAGTCGTGTCAGCCCTGAATGCTAAAGGGGGAACTATAATGGATCCTCGCATCTCAAAAAAAGCAAGAGGAAAACAATAGTTTTTTCTCTCTTGTCTCATCACTCACGAGAAAACAGTCAGGTATAGAGGGAAGAGTTGCATGCATGGCGCGCAACAGGTGACACAATCACACATGGCACGCGTCCACTTTTTTCTAAATTCAAAGTTAATTTCATTGACCATCCCGCCAAAACCCAACAAACCTCTTAAAAGAAGCCTTTTTAGCAACCAAGAGTAAGCTGGAAAAGAAAAACTAAATTGCTTTTCAGTAAAAGGCGATAAGACCGAGGGCGAGAAAGCCTCACTCAGAGAATATAAAGCACGCTAGAACAAAATGGATCCAGGGTTGTCACCGAGGGCTTTCTATAGGGTCATCATGAGGGAGGAGCAACTCCAAACACTTCGGCTCCCACTCATGTACGTCCTAATTGATGAGGATGCTTACACTCAAGCCAGGCTCTGGTCTCGCTCCAACCAGGAGCACGAAGTAAAGGTGGAAATAGATGGAGACGACCTATTCTGGTTAACACAAGGATGGCGCGACTTCACACAAGCAAATCGAGTCAATGTAGGATCAGCTCTTATTTTCACCTACATGGGAGACTCCATCTTTGAAGTCGATGTTGTCTGTCATGATAGCGAGGAAAATGGGGAAGTAGTGATGCAGATCAATATGGCCTTTTGTGGGTCAAACAATGATCTTGATCCAGGCGAGCTCTCAAGACCGATTCGAGGGCCATTGATGGCGAAGAGTGTCATCCTCAAAAGGAGGAAGAAGGCTCCACCATGGAACATGGTTCAAAGGAGCAAGGTGAGCTAATGTTCAAATTTGGGTTCGTTCTTAATGGGTTGACAGCATTTCGACGTCTCAGTAAAACGGGTCGTTCGGAGTCCATATTTATCGGATGAGGTCGTACCATACCTTGTTGGAACGAGGACGAAAAGATCTACAACGTTTCTGTTGAAGGTTTCTCCAGAATCGACCTAGAGAATGGCCGAAATCCATCATCTTTGCAGCTATCACTGTTTGGACGAATTTCCACATATTTATTTAGTTAATTTCGAATTTTAATTAATTAGATATATTTATTTTATGCAATTAGAAAATAATAAGGTGGAAGGAAAATATCTCATTTAGGTAATTACTTTTCCACCAAGTTGTTAATTTTCTATCCTTAGTTTTACTTATCTTAGGAAAGATTTACATATCTTTAGATTATTTGATTTATCTTTAGTTACCAAAACTCTATCTTTTGCACAAGATAGAATTGGTATGTCTCTATTTAAAGTTTAAACTCATGTTTGACATTCAATACAAATTAGATTGGAAATTATATTGAGGAACCCTTTTTAAGATTAAAAAGGTTCTTCAATCTCCCAATCCAAAAGTCTTCGCAATTCATTTATGTTCTTGTTCATTCATCAGTCATCCGATACCAAACCCTAATCCCAAACACAAAACCAAACAAAAGAAAGAAGAGAAAAGCTGAGAAACTGTCGCTGGAACCCAGAATCCGTCGCTGCAGAACCCAGGAGCCGTCGCTGGCAGCGGCCGCCGCAGGCTTGCAGCACCCGCAGCATCCGTCGCCACCACTGTGCCGTCGCTGCTGCTGTTTCCTTTGTTGTCATTTACTTAGTTTTTATTTGTTTGTTTTCCTTTCTTTCGCAATAGTTCGAACCCTTTTATTGTAACTACTTGTAAACATCAAGGATATCAAGAATAATTGCAAGATCGGGCAATCAACAGTTTGGGGTTCTTGATCTTGAGCCCACAGGCCAAGGATCGGGTATCCCAAACGTATCAAGTAGGATGCCGTTAAGCTTCTATTTTATCTGTCGCATTACCATCTCTAGTATAATGTATCAGGTTTAAAGGGATCTAACCTCTAGAAAGGTTTCTGCATGTTACTTCGTATTATGAATAATAAAAGATCTCCCCTTTAAGTTTATTTAAAAATTACAAAGATATGATAAGTAACGAAGGAAATTCGTAGTTTCCCTTTTCAAAACACTCGCAGGAACATAATCCATAAAGCAAATTACAAACTCTCAAAGCATGACGCAGAGTAGGCTCAATTTGAACTACACGAGGAAGAAACTGAGCTAAGATTAGTCTCATAATCATTCCCAATCTCGCAACGCGGGAAAACTTTGAAATAGATGTTACCCCTATGAAAAAACATCATGGCCCTCCCTATCCCAAGATGATGAAGGATAAGAAACTCGTCCCAATCGCTGTCGATCTGAAAAAGACCATTCTCACTCCAGGACACAGCCAGTGGAAAGTCGCGGACAAGATATGATGAGAGAAAAGCCCATCGCGGCGGAAGCGGCCCATATTCAGCTTCAAATTGAGTAGGCATAACCTGCACGCGTACAAACATAAAGCTCAATGAAGATAGCATAAACTTTTCGAATGAAAGCAAAAGAAACTCACCAGTCGAGAAAGCTGGTCCACATTCTCGATCTTTTGAAGAAAGACCCAAGGGTTGAAACTTCCCGAAGACATAACGCGTATGATAATACAATTGATTGTTGACATGTAAGAAACAGTGAAGGGGATAAAAGGATTTGAGGATTTAAAAAGGAAAAACCCCATCTTGAGGCATAAAGACAAGTGGAAAAAGTCTTCATACATTCGGGTAAACCTTTCGAACCCTTGGAAGAAAGTCAGAGCATTAACAAGCGGTAATCTACCGCGTTAGCGAGCAAAAATATACAGTAATACCAAACTTTGTCCAAACAGAGATCTCAAACCCAAATTCACAAAAAATAACAAGTATCTCGTTGGAGCGCCAAAAATAGGGAACAAACACAAATTCCCAAGTCCAGAAAAGTTTCTTTCAACCAGAACTAAGACATCAAAGATCAACCGGTGGTGGCCGCCTTCCCAACTTCATCCCCCGCGTCCTCAGCATCATCATCTTCAGAATACAACTCTTCTACGGCCATCTCCTCCTTTGAAAGCCCCCAATCGGTACTAATCATGCTTGGCTCAAACTTCTCTAGGGGAGCCCCGGGATTGGCCGTCGAGCGTACCACACTCTGATTAATCCCCGCAATCATTCCCTTACGAAAATAGCTAAAACATTTCTCTTTCAAAATGCTGGCACCTTTCGGAGTCTGGAGACAAGCTTTGGCAACCGAAGACATGAAAGATACGCCAGCCTCAGTCTTAATCCACGTAGAAGACAAGTAAACCAAACCCTCGGAACTTTGAAGACATTGAAGGGCCACGTCTTGATCTGAGCGCGCTTTGATGTTGTCAAGTTCTTTTTTAGTAATAGCTTGCTCCTCGTGAAGGATAGAAAAGTCTTCTTCCAACTTATCAATACGGGCCTGCTTGTCCTGAAGAAGCTCTTGCGAACGCCCTTCTGCAGCCTCAAGTTCTGTAACGCGGAAGATAGCGACATCTAGAGAAGTTTTTAGATCATCATGTTTTTTCTTCAAAACCACCATAGCTTCTTTTAGTGTCTGCACTTCTTCATGAAGCTCCACAGACCTCTTTCTAAACTTCTCGACCGAAGCTGGATCACCTACGGTGTTCCCAAGGATCCGCAGCTGATGAGTCAATCTCTTGATATCTTCATCTTTTTTGCTAAGGCTCTCTTCACCACACACCAAACGTCTTTCAACATCTGGTTGGATCACTCTCAACTGAAACAAAAATAGGGAGAAGAAGGAGGCCAAATTTGAACCGCGTCGAATTATTCCCAAAAAACAAAAATAGAAGAGTCGCCTTGCCCTCAAGAAAAAGCCCAGTTTCCTCCGCGGCAGTTGGTTCAATGACTACGCTAACTTTCCTCTTCTTAGAAGTCTCTGGGGCCGATACACAAACGCGTTTCATCCGAGACACTAGAGCTAAGGAAAAGGACCCCGCCAGAGCACCAGTTTCTCCAGCTATGATCATATAAGTAACTGGGGCCACCTGAGGAACCAAGAGAGAAGCAGGAGGGCCGCGAATCTCTGAACTTATCTTTTTCTTCTTCTCGAATCTTGCTTTATGGCACTTCAAGAGCGAGTCCAAATCCATTTTATCTGGGTACAAAAAACATCCAATGATAAATAAACCGTCAAAACAAGACAAAATAAGAAGCACAAATCTAAGCACCCGAAGAAACAACAAAATAAAAAGAACCACCTAGTCACGGATGAGGCAAACTCAAACCAGCCATTTCCAGACGGAACGCGGATAGCATTTTATCCCAAGGAAACCTAGGTGTATGAGAAAACGATCGTTTGAACTCGGGAAGATTGGAAAGAGTTGGTTTTTTCATAGAGCAAAAACGCCCTGGAACAGTCCGGCAATTGAAACCCTTTTCAAACCTGTCGCGGACTAGAAACCATTTATACTTCCAATTTGGCTTGCTAGATAACCTGTCCATGTATCCGCAACTCGAGTTGCACTGATAAAATCTCGAATCCTGGGTCCCCTTTTTCAAAGAAAAGATGTTGAACATCAACTTCAGTGAAGGAGTAACCCCGATCTCTTTGCACCTCATAATAAAGCTGGTAAAAAACATCCAACCATTAGGGACAATCTGAGCAGGGCTTAGGCTGTACTCGTTCAAAAACTCTGAGAAAAAGGGGTGTAAGGGAAGTCGGAAACCCTAGGACAAACTAGCCACGTAAACAACCAAACAGTCCTCATAAGCATCTAAACAACCTCCCCCCTCCTCAGGAAGGCAGAACTCTAGTCCCGCGGGCCATGGAAAGATATGAGAAATAGTGTCAAGATCCGCTAGCTTTAACAAAGTAGTACATCCCCTCAGCTCCTCCACTGGAGATCTCCACGGATGAATCCTGTCAGTTACGACTAATGGGCAGTCCGACGGAGGCGGTAGAGGTTTAAAATCTCCCAGAAAGAGGCAAGTGTCTAAATCCCCTAGGTCGTACACCGGGGTATCCAAGTTAGTCAAATTTTCTTTACAACGAATCTTTGTCGGACTTTCCACTACACCAATAGGGGGAGCTTCGTAAGGAATCCAAACTTTCTCTACCTCTTCATCCGCGTCCACAGGGCGAGAAGTGGAAGAAAGACCCACGTTCACGGAAGAACAAGCACCTGACTCACCCGCGTCTCCAGAATTTTCATCTCCCGCGCATCCCTTCGAAGAAGAAGAAACTGAGTAAGGGGAAGAATAGTAATCAGGGTCAGTACGCTTCCGGCGCCTTCTCACCTTAATAGGGCTGCCTATAGGACCAACCCGATTTGGAGTCGACGCGGATGTGGCAGAAGATGATTCTGATGAGGTACCACCAGAGATAGAAGAAGAACTCTTAGAAGAAGAGGAGAGGATCTCTTGAGTTTCACGCGGTTGAGAAGATGAAGCGGCGTCACCTCTCCACCCTTCACCACTCTCGAAATCATCCAGCACATCATGCTCTCCGTTGAGACTAGCCATTCCCAAAGAAACTAGAGAAAATTGTATCAAGATTTACTTACGTGAAACGAAACCTCAGTCAAAAACACGTTCAGAGACAAGGTCGCACCCTAATTTTCAATCTACCATCAAGAAAATCAAAAAGTTGAAAAGAAAACCAAGAAAGCAACTTGAAACAAGAAAGAAACACCTCAAAACTCTGAAGAACTTCGCCGGAAACTTCAAACAAACTGTGACCGGAAACCTAAGACCACCGCCGGAAAACCAAGCTAGAGATGAGAACAAAATTCTTTGGAAGAACGGAAGAAGGCAAATGTGAAGTTAAATGAACGGGACGGGGTAACTTATAAAGAAAATTACTGACGTTTGAACTTCCGGGTAGAAATGGGCCTATTGGGCCCTAAATGGGCCAAAACAAAGAAGCAAAAAAGCACATCATCGCTAATGGAAGCAGAAGTTAACACAAACACACAGGATCAGATGTTTTCTAAAAATTCTTTGTCGATCCGCGTCAATCCCCAAAGGGAGTCGACCCGGCCCGAGGAGCTATGACGAAACCAACAATAAAAACATCTAGATTAACAACAACAAAAGTAAAATCACGACAATAGGCGGAAAAGGACGTCCGCGGATGAGCATCCTACCAAAGACTATAAAACTCACTGAGGCCATATCATCTGCGGATAGAGAAGAGGAATACGTGTCAGACATGCCCACCTCCCACGAGTTGGACACTTGTCAAACTACAATCCCCACGTGGCGAGTCAGTCGAAGCTCACCCATCGCCTATAAAAACCAAAAACCAACATGAGAAATGGGGACTTTATGGGAAAAAGAGAGGCAGAAAGGAAGAAAAGGAAGAAAGGAGCGGATCAAAACAAAGCAACCTGATAAAAGAGAGGACAAGAGAGAGTAGAAAAGAGAAAGTAAGCTTAACACGCCAGAAGAAACCTCTTTTCAGGGAAAAGGAATTACTCCGCGGACATAGACCTTTCTTCGCCCTTTGAAAACCTGACGCCAGAATCAAGAATTTGTTGTTGTTGGTCCTTAAGACAACCAACGACGGCAGATAAGCATCTGATTCCCAACTCGTTTGAGGAAAACTCGATAAGGGAATGATCCATCAACATTCATAACCAGATTGTTCCCACGGCACAGGTTGGGCCGCATCGATTATTTCGATGCGGGTCAGGTAAGTCCGTTGGGAATATTGAAGGCCCAACTGGGTATATTCCCGAGTCCCACTAAAAATGGTGGCCTTTAGATATCGAGCCTTTTTAAGGTTGGGTTTGGGGATTTTACCTTTCGCTTTTATACTAATTTATTCAGGTGACGAACATTATAGAAAACTATCCCTCTCTTGACTGGATTTTGAAATTTCACAGAAATTTTGGCGGAAAAACTAGGCGCCATTTAATCAAGCGACCAACGTAAATAAATTTCTGGCCACCTGAATGATATTTAAATTATATCCAATTATTTGCGATTAATATTATTCTAATTTCTATCTAATTTAAATTTAAAATTGCTAAATATCTATAAAAAAAATTTCAATCTAGCAATATAGGGTTAAGATAAGATTTTACCCAATTTAGTTATATATAGATATTTAGAAAATATTAACCATTTTCCAATTATTCATATTTAAATTAACGGAAATTTCGCCTGGTACCCCTGTGGTATTGCGTATTTCGCACGGTGTACAAAAGTTTTGCTAAATTCGCACGGTACCCCTGAGGTTTGTACAATTTCGCGTCGTGCCCCTGACGGGTTCAATATGACGGAATTTTAAACCACCGTTAACCATACTCTAAATTGCTCATACGCGTTCGGGAACCCAAAGGGAAGAGTCGAAGAGAGGAGAGAAGGGCATCGGAGAGGGAAGACCAAGCCGACCACCGGACTGAACTGCCGCCGTCGGGCCACAATACTGAGCCGCCGCCGCCGGCCACATCAACCGCCACCGATGCTCGCTCACCCTGTTGCACCAGAACCCGACCTCGCCCATTTCACAACAGAACCCGGCCGACCTGGAGGAGGAATCAGTCCCGACGCCCGTCTTCGAAGCCTCTTACCGTAGGAGTGCATGGTTGGAACAACCGACAACAGTGCAGAGGTGCCGGAGTGGAGACGTCTACAACAGTGAAGGTAATTTCTACATATTGAAGCAATTCCAAACTACGTTTTTTACAAATTAGGGATTTGAGTGTGAAACTTTGATTAGGTTTTCTCTTTGTGAAATTTGTGGTTCGAGTGTGAAAGGATTAGGTTTTGTTTTCAGAATTTCATTGTATAAACATCAATCAGAATTGAGATTGAGGAGTGTGCATACTATTTTGGATTGTGAAATTTGAGTGTGGAAATTGAGTGAAGGTAATTTCTAGTGATTGAAGCAATTTGAGTGTGAAATTTGTGGTTCAAGCGTGAAAGGATTAGTTTTTGTTTTCACAATTTCATTGTATAAACATCAATCAGAATTGAGATTGAGGAGTGTGAAAGGATTACTGCAAGTGCACTGAACACCATTCTCTCCAAATAGGTCCATGTTGCCGAAAGAAGTCGATCTTTGACATTTGTTTAAAGTAGCATCTACCTCGGATCTGTAGCCGGTCTTGCCTTTTCACCTTTCCTGATACACAAGTTCGATCGGATTTCGGTTTTCTACTTCTTTGATTCTCTATGGATATTATGGTTCACAGTTTGGCTGAATAAGGTATATTGTTATATAGTTTTCTAATTAGAAGAGCTTATTTTGTGTGTAAGCTATATTATTTCTCACTTTGTCATTGAGCTTATTTATGATTGAGATTGATTTGTTTGAGACTAACTAATATTAAGCTTAGATTGACAAGTAGCCTATTAGCTCAATTGGTAGAGCAATGTGTTTGCGCACAAAATGTGTTTGCACACAAAGATGTGGGTTCGACTCCCACATAGGCTAATATGTGCTCTTAAACAAAATGATGTTCAACTTGATGAATTTACCATACTAAATCCAATTTGGAGATGCAAATAAATTGCTCAGTAGAAATGAGACCTTGTTTCATCATGTTAGTTTTGCTTGATACCTCTTGTCCTTATATGGGTGTAAGCTTCTAACTTCTAAGCTATGAGATTTTATCTCATGTAATCTTGATTAATGAATCTATTGACAACTGACACTCTGCACTGCCTAAAAATTCTCAATGGTGAATGAACCCCTAAGTTGGCTACTTCTATCTTGAATGGGCTATTTAGTATTTATTAATGATGTTGCTTTCTACAGAGCAATCACCTTGGTTCACACCGGCTGAATTTAGTGTTTACCCAATTCTAGTTGCTCTTTATCTTATCAAGAACTTACTGAATGGGCTATTTAGCACAGGTTTTTTGTACATGATCATTCCTAAGAAATTGTAATGCCCTACTCTGCTTGCTCTTGACTATTTTTGTTTGATGGCATATTATGTGGTTGAATTTCTGAAGAACCAAGAACCTTTGTACAATATACGATCTTGACAATTCCAGTTGCTCTTTATCATGAAACATAAAAATATGATCTTTCCATCAAGGTTGATATTAGCATATGCGGGATTTGAACCCGCATCTTTGTGCGTATGCACAACGCTCTACCATTTGAGCTAATATGCTTAGTAAGAGATAATTAAGAGTATAAAAATACTTGTAAATTGTAACCTATATCATATGTGGCAATGGAAAGATGAAAACCATACCTGAACATGTAACATGTTCTTCTAGGAACCTCATCTTGTTGTGAGCTGAATTTGCCATGTTTTACATTACCTTTTATGTCGTTTTCTGCATGCATTTCATTCATTTGGGCTAAGATAGTACATAACCTATGTAGTTTATGTTTATTTGCCAAATTATGGAATCTACACCAGTGTCTGTTTGAATCGCAGAATTCGAGGCGTTTTACTGCAATTCTAAGGAAGGTCGAAAAAACTCGGAAATCCACTACAGAAGTCCAAGGTCAAAGAAGCAGTGGAACCAGTCGAATCGAGCTGAGAACCCAAGCTACTCGATCTCGAGTAGACCTTACTCGATCTCGAAGAGCATGTGCGAGCACAGCCTTGTCGACCAGGAGCAACGTCGAGAACCAGACCAACCCGACTTCCGGACCCAACTCGATCTCGACAAGACCCTAGTCGAGATCGACGAAGCCCAGTGCCACACCCGGAGTCGAGGAGAGAACTGGACGAGAAGCCGAGCACAGCTCTACTCGACCTCGACGAACCCTTGTCGAGATCGACAAGCCCCACAACGTCAGTCCGAGTCCGTGCCGAGGAGAAGCTGCTCGACCAGAGAAGGCCACACCCTACTCGATCTCGACGAACCCTTGTCGAGATCGACGAGCCAGAGTCCAGATCCAGGCTTGTCGAGCACACCTACCCGAGAAGACCTAGTCGACGGATCAATCCTACTCGAGGTCGACTAGGGCTACTCAAGGTCGACGAGCGCCAGGAACCCAGATCCGAGCCTGTCGAGCAGATCTAGCCGAGAAGTCCAGTCGACGAACAATCCTTGTCGAGGTCGACGAGCCCTTGTCGACGTCGAGTAGACCCGATTCCAGAAACGCGTCGTCGAGGGCTGTCCTAGTCGAGTTGGGATTCCTTGGGGCCGAAGGAGGAAGATTCTATCCAAATACATCAAGTCTATCTATGGAAGAGGAGTTTTACCTACATTGGAAGATATTTTACTTAATTTAGATATAGTTTTCCTTAGTTGATTTATTTCCATTAAGCATTTTATTTATCTTTTTGTATTTTAGATATAATTTTAGATATAGATAGGAGATTCTATCCTTGATTAGCGAGGTTTGATCACTATAAATAAGGCCCTTGGGGCTGGTTTTTCATTCATTCAATTTCAGAGACAATTAGTTAGTTACATAAAAAGAGATTGTAAGTTGGAGTTTATTTTATGCAAGTTAGTTTCTTTTTATCAATCAATGTCTGTTAATGCAATGAGGCGTGAGTAGTCCACCCACTTCTGGGGCTGGGGTGAGCCCGACGGTGGCCATGTGAGGCGATGCGATAAAGGTCAGATCTTTTTGTGCAATTCATCTTCTATCCCTATGAGCATGATTCTTTTGCGAGAGTTGAAGGCGATCCTTGTTTGTGTTATTGAAGCGAAAGTGATCTTAATACAACTTGGATTAATTATGTGAAAAAGGGTTAGTAACAATTAGGGTTTATGCGAAAGCCTCTATATGCCTATTTGTTAATGACGAAAGTTATTTGATGAAAAGCATGATCTTTTGTGCCTTTATGTATTACTTTGCATGGTTATCGTTGTGGCGTTGATACCCTGGTCTTGGAAGTCTTTTATTATATTGATTTATTTTCATCAGAAATCTGAGTTTGGGTTCGAAAATTTGCATTTTAAAGTTTCAGTTTCTTGTCGACATAGAGTAGAGCTTTGTCGAGATCGAGTATTACCCTTGTCGATCTCGAGTAGGGACTGGTCTAGGTCGAGTTGAGTTTTCTGCTGTTGTTGTCGATTTCCAGTTTCTGTCTTCACTGCCTTTGTCCATCTCGAGTTGACTGTGGTCGAGATCGACGAGCCCTTTGCTTTGCTTTTATTTGCTGCTTTGCTTTGTCTTTTTTGTCTTCATTTAGTTCATTGCTTTTGTTTGTTCTTTTCTGCTTTTATTTCTGTTTCTTTTCTGTGTTTCTGTCTTTCTGCTATTCTGCCTGTGAGATCTGTTGCGACCTAAGAACTGCTGACGTGCTTCCTCGTGGATTCGATCCTGACTATTCTCTTAATACAACGGGAGGAAGTCTTGTATTTATTTGCTGAGACAGGGAAGTCAGTCTGATCTATACTTTATATTTATTTCATACTTGACCATCCTCCTACAATCAACAAATTGGCGCTGTTGCCGGGGAGGCTATCAATCGCGCCTTAGGTAGTCTGTTCTCACTGTTTCTTTGAGTTACTTTTCAGGTGTATGCGCCGTTCTAGTCAAACACCTGAGTTTGACGCCTTAGACGAACCAGAACGCCTTTTTCACATCAGAGCTAAACTACAAAGAGCCATGGTAGCTGCAAAGACACAGGAACAGCTGGTCGCTAGGCTTACCAGGGAATGGGCCGCTAAGGATGCTGCTATCGCCGCTGAGAAAGCAGCAAGGGAACAAGCATAGGCTGAGCTTGCCCAATATCCAACCACGGTAGAGGACTACATGCACCCAACTCTCGTCGTGCCTGAATCGGCGATTCTAATCCCTGATAACTCTTTTGAAATTCACACTCAATTTCTTATAGAGCTTAAAAATAATGCCTTTTATGGTAGATTTAATGAGTGTCCTCTTGAACATATTACAAACTTTTCTGACATGTGTCGTACTCTTGCTGAAGGTACAACCCTGAAATATGTCAAGATGAAATCTTTTCGCTGGTCTCTCGCTGGGCCTGCACTGAAATGGCTTGAAGGGCTGAAAGTAAGATCACTCACAACCTGGGCCCAAGTAGAGCAAGAGTTTCTGAACAAATTCTTCCCACCTGCCAAAACAGCACATCTCCGCTAGAGAATCACCGCCTTCAAACAGAAGCAAGGGGAACCGCTGACAAAGGCATGAGAGCGCTACAAGGAACTTCTGCGATCTTGCCCTACTCATGGACAGCCACCCTACGTCATTCAGGAGATCTTCTTCAACTCTCTTGATCAAGTCACTAAGGACAGAATCAACCATTATACTCGCTATGAGTATCTGACAATGCCGCCAAGTGACGCATGGGGTGTGCTAGAGAAGCTCACTAACTACGACAACAAGTATGGGTCTACTGCAACCTATGAAGAGAACCCATACGCCAGGCCAGCACCATCCATGCCCCTCTATGAGCCACCTAAGGAGATTGATCCTGATGTTAGGGAACAGTACTACAGAGACCAGAATAAGAAGTTCATCAAGCAAGTAAAGTATTTCTCTATCAACCAACCTTGTATTGAATGCGGATCGCAAAGGCGCACCACTCCTGAGTGCCCACACGCAGAGCAAGTCAGGATGGCAGAGCATCATGAGGAGGCAGCTTACGCAGGGGGTCCCAGTCGCTACATGGGGGACCAAAGGTTTCAGCAACCACAATGGAACCAAGATGTCCCTAGGAACCCCCCGCCCTACAGAGCTCCAGGACATCCGGAAAGGGACCAAAAGAAGGATGATATACAGACAGTCCTAGAGGAAATAAGGAGGAATCACTCAGAAACTAGGCAATCCTTCAACTCAGTCTATACTAAGATGCAAGGTGTCAACTCTAGGCTTGGGGAAATTGATATATGGCGAAAATCAGTTGATACACAGATTGGTCAGCTAGCAGCAGGAATCCCCAGACAATTAGGCTCACTCCCTGGATCTTCAGAACCAAATCCTAAGGGAAAGACTGGAAATATCGCTGCTGTAAAACTCAGAAGCGGCCATAAATTGCAAGAGCCAGAGGTCGGAAAGCAGCAGAACAACAGAGAACAGCTGGTCGACCAGAGCCTGGTCGATGTCGAGGAAGGTGTACTCGATGTCGAGGAGAAACTTCCAGAATCCTCATCTGCGCCGAACAGCAACTCGACTACGCCCAACCTGGTCGATGTCGACAAGACTGTAGTCGATGTCGAGGAGCCCGTGGTCGACATAGAGCAACCTGCAGCACCTCCGACGTTTGTTCTGGCTCCGAATCAGAAAAAGAAGCTGCCTTTCCCCACAAAATCTCTAAAGGACCCGGCAGAAAAGAAATTCCAGCGCTTCATCAAGATGCTTCAGAAACTCAACGTCACCATCCCCTTCACAGAAGCTCTCAATGAAATGCCATCTTATGTCAAGTTCCTGAAGGAGATTCTGAGCAAAAAGTGATCAATGGCTGAAATCACAGAGGAGTGTAGCCATTTGGACATACTGGAGAAGAGGCCGGATCTAGGTAAGTTTGCTATAACTATTGGATTTGGTCCATACAAAATTAATGCCTTATGTGATCTTGGAGCTAGTGTGAGTATAATGCCTCTAAGAATTTGGTCCAAGATTAAGATAGGTGCCCTTGAGCCTATGGATGCTAGACTTTACATGGCCAACAACACGGTGGTCATTCCAACAGGCATGGTGGATAATGTGCCAGTACAAGTAGGTAAATTCTTTGTCCCTGCTGATTTTCTAGTTGTTGATATGCAAGAAGATCCTGCTTGTCCAATTATTCTATGAAGGCCCTTCTTGGCGACGGTGGATGCCAACATAAGCGTGAGGAAAGGAGTGTTCACCTTCAACATCAGCGATGAGGTAATTGAGTATTCCTTTAATAAAACTGAAAGGCATACAGGTCCAATGGAAGAGGTCAAATCTATCTCAGCTGGCTACATCACCTGCGGGGAACCCAAGGTCATAAATATGACACCTGAGGAGCTGGAAAAGAGGGGCATGGAGGCCCAGGTGGAAGAGATCATGGCAATCCTCAAAAAGAACACAAAGAATCCAATCGACACAGACCAAGGTAAGTCGTTGTGGATCAATTATTTTTCGGATGCCTTGACAGGAACTAAGTATGGGGTCAAGATCGACCAAGACTCCTCGACATCGAGGACCCTAGTCGATCTCGACCAGACCAAGGAGCCTCCACCAGCACCAGCATCATCGAGCAGCAAGCCAGGAAAACCAGGCTCCTCGATCTCGACTAGACTTGTCGAGGTCGACCACCACTCGGCCAACCCGACTTCGCCTTCCTCGACGCTAACGACTCCAGCACCAGAGCCCTTGTCGACCTCAAGTAGGCTACTCGATGTCGACCAACTTCAGCATCCTCGGGCACAGTCTTCCTCGACACAGACTCCACCAGACGGACCATCCTCGTCGATCTTGACTAAGCTTGTCGAGATCGACCACCACCCGACTCCACCAGAGCCCTCTTCCTCGACACTGGAGCCACCAGGAGCGGAGCCTTACTCGAGGTCGACCAACCTTATCGAGATCGACAAGCCCTGTCCTTCGTCGACTTCCGCATCCTCGAGCAGACCACCACCAGAACCTGCAGACTCGTCGAGATCGACTAGCCCTAGTCGAGATCGACCAAACAAAGTTGTCCCCGATTCCGTCTCTGCAAAGGTAAGCCAAGGTATGGATCTTTCTTCTCCTATTTCCATTAAAGATCTATCTATACATGGGAGAGGTTTGCCTTGGTATGTGCGCTTATGTAGGATATCCAATGATGAGCCTAAGGAATATGAAGTTGGAGACAAGCTCTATGTCTCTAAATCAAAGGATCATTGGCTCCCCAACAAATTCAACAAGAAGCGGATGGGACCATTCGTGGTGAACAAGATCCATTCTGGAGGATTACAGCTCATGGACAAGAATGGAGTCTTATTTGAGGCCCAAGCTACATGGGCCCTGAAAATGCCACCTTGAGCTAAATGGAAAAGTCGGCCTAGCGACTATAAAATCTAGAGCATGTACATAGACTTTTTAGGACTTTTTTTGGACATTGTTTTGCTTTTGGTTTTGAACATTTTTTGGTTTTTGTTTTTTCTTTTGTGGGTATATGTCTTCTACACTTTTCAGGTCCATGGATAGAACCAAGCTACAGTCATACTCGGCCTAGGAGGTGCTTCCATTCAACATTTTGAGGCCCTGCACACCTGTCTTGTGAGTTTCTTTCTTTACCCTTGTTTTTATACAGTGAGGACACTGTAATGTTTAAGTATGGGGTGGGGGAAGGGCTTACTTCATGCAAATTGATCATATTTGACATTACTTGTGCATTATTTCTTAGAATTGCTACATGGCTATTTTGGAATGCATTATTTATTTATATGCTTATATGCATGTTTTCCAAAATTTGAGAAAAATGACCCCCATTGAAAAATTTGATTAATGTCATGGAAGCTTATATTGAACTCGATGATGCAAAATTGGATTCATTAGAGATATAGCATGAAATTGCCTAGTAAAGGGAAGTCACAATGAAGTGCGTTATTTTCTTGAAAACCATGAAGGGAGGTAAAATTTGAAGTTGCTTTTGACATGTTGCATGATAAAATGATGGAGGACTTTATATTTCCATATAATGCTCATATTGTTATAATCCTAGCCTTACCTATGCTTATGCATTACACAAAAGCCATAATATGCCTTATTTCAAATATTGCTCCACATGATCTAAATATTGCCATTCTTTACCTTATCCGGGGATTATGTTGAGAATGATGTTACATTATGGAGATTGTTATATGGTGTTTGTGTTGTGTTTATCATTATTGAAGTTTGGAAGGAAATTGTCTGAAATATATGGAAAATTTAATGAGTGAAAGAAAATCCAATCACCTCAGGAGATAAAGGTAGATTGACCCTGCTCTCTGAGA
Source organism: Persicaria tinctoria (assembly GCA_037127255.1). NCBI lineage: Eukaryota > Viridiplantae > Streptophyta > Magnoliopsida > Caryophyllales > Polygonaceae > Persicaria > Persicaria tinctoria. The sequence continues at coordinate 30,432,061 of JBANSL010000001.1, forward strand.
TAATAGTTTGGAGAGATGGGACACATTGTGAGGAGTCCAAAGCACTAAGTAATCGGGGCCATTCATGACACCCATGTTTGTGACTCGCGAGAAGGCAGTGCTGATGTTAGAGAGGTAAAAGCATTATTATGGATAAGAGCATTATGAAAGGTGATTAATCATATGAGAAAGAATGTGGTATGAAAGTTTGAAAATACTCCATTTCCCCGGATCATTAGCACCACATTGCCAGAAACTGCCCACTTTTTAGCCTTTTACCAATCTACTCCTTATTTGAGCTTAAATTAAAGTCCTCTTGATTATTAATGCTTTGTCACTTATGAATGTTTTTGGATAACCCTCCTTTTGTGAGTAGATGTTGCTTTTATACATTTGCACATGCATGGATCTGTGACATAAGTACCTTTTCAAGGATGGTAATTGATTGCAGGGACATATAAGAATGAATCTAATATGTTGAGAGTTTTGATTTCATCCCCTGAATGACAATTAAAAGTATTGCTTGAGGACAAGCAAGCTTAAGTATGGGGTGTTTGTTGTGAGCTGAATTTGCCATGTTTTACATTACCTTTTATGTAGTTTTCTGCATGCATTTCATTCATTTGGGCTAAGATAGTACAGAACCTATGTAGTTTATGTTTATTTGCCAAATTATGGAATCTACACCAGTTTCTGTTTGAATCGCAGAATTCGAGGCGTTTTACAGCAATTCTAAGGAAGGTCGAAAAAGCTCGGAAATCCACTACATAAGTCCAAGGTCAAAGAAGCAGCGGAACCAGTCGAATTGAGTTGAGAACCCAAGCTACTCGATCTCGAGTAGACCTTACTCGATCTCGACGAGCATGTCCGAGCACAGCCTTGTCGACCAGGAGCAACGTCGAGAACCAGACCAACCCGACTTCCGGACCCAACTCGATCTCGACAAGACCCTAGTCGAGATCGACGAAGCCCAGTGCCACACCCGAAGTCGAGGAGAGAACTGGACGAGAAGCCGATCATAGCTCTACTCGACCTCGACGAACCCTTGTCGAGATCGACAAGCCCCACAACGCCAGTCCGAGTCCGTGCCGAGGAGAAGGTGCTCGACCAGAGAAGGCCACACCCTACTCGATCTCGACGAACCCTTGTCGAGATCGACGAGCCAGAGTCTAGATCCAGGCTTGTCGAGCACACCTACCCGAGAAGACCTAGTCGACGGATCAATCTTACTCGAGGTCGACTAGGGCTACTCGAGGTCGACGAGCGCCAGGAACCTAGATCCGAGCCTGTCGAGCAGATCTAGCCGAGAAGTCCAGTCGACGAACAATCCTTGTCGAGGTCGACGAGCCCTTGTCGATGTCGAGTAGACCCGATTCCAGAAACGCGTCATCGAGGGCTGTCCTAGTCGAGTTGGGATTCCTTGGGGCCGAAGGAGGAAGATTCTATCCAAATACATCAAGTCTATCTATGGAAGAGGAGTTCTATCTATATTGGAAGATATTTTACCTAATTTAGATATAGTTTTCCTTAGTTGATTTATTTCCATTAAGCATTTTATTTATCTTTTAGTATTTTAGATATAATTTTAGATATAGATAGGAGATTCTATCCTTGATTAGCGAGGTTTGATCACTATAAATAAGGCCCTTGGGGCTGGTTTTTCATTCATTCAATTTCAGAGACAATTAGTTAGTTACATAAAAAGAGATTGTAAGTTGTAGTTTATTTTATGCAAGTTAGTTTCTTTTTATCAATTAATGTTTGTTATTGCAATGAGGCGTGAGTAGTCCACCCACTTCTGGGGCTGGGGTGAGCCCGACGGTGGCCATGTGAGGCGATGCGATAAAGGTCAGATCTTTTTGTGCAATTCATCTTCTATCCCTATGAGCATGATTCTTTTGCGAGAGTTGAAGGCGATCCTTGTTTGTGTTATTGAAGCGAAAGTGATCTTAATGCAACTTGGATTAATTATGTGAAAAAGGGTTAGTAACAATTAGGGTTTATGCGAAAGCCTCTATATGCCTATTTGTTAATGACGAAAGTTATTTGATGAAAAGCATGATCTTTTGTGCCTTTATTTATTACTTTGCATGGTTATCGTTGTGGCGTTGATACCCTGGTCTTGGAAGTCTTTTATTATATTGATTTATTTTCATCAGAAATCTGAGTTTGGGTTCGAAAATTTGCATTTTAAAGTTTCTGTTTCTTGTCGACATAGAGTAGAGCTTTGTCGAGATCGAGTATTACCCTTGTCGATCTCGAGTAGGGACTGGTCTAGGTCGAGTTGAGTTTTCTGCTGTTGTTGTCGATTTCCAGTTTCTGTCTTCACTGCCTTTGTCGATCTCGAGTTGACTGTGGTCGAGATCGACGAGCCCTTTGCTTTGCTTTTATTTGCTGCTTTGCTTTGTCTTTTCTGTCTTCATTTAGTTCATTGCTTTTGTTTGTTCTTTTCTGCTTTTATTTCTGTTTCTTTTCTGTGTTTCTGTCTTTCTGCTATTCTGCCTGTGACATCTGTTGCGACCTAAGAACTGCTGACGTGCTTCCTCGTGGATTCGATCCTGACTATTCTCTTAATACAACGGGAGGAAGTCTTGTATTTATTTGTTGAGACAGGGAAGTCAGTCTGATCTATACTTTATATTTATTTCATACTTGACCATCCTCCTGCAATCAACACCTCTCAACATCAGCCATTCCATTATCTTTTTTTCACATTAATAACATCAACAACCGTTCTCACCCTAAGATTCTTCCAAGTTCAAATTTATGTCCATGGTGCACTCAGAACTTCAAACTACTGATCCTGTTATTATCTTAAAAACTTCAAACTATTGATCCTAATTCGAAATCTAATCCATAAACCCTTTATTCAAAAATAAGTGTGAAATAGCTCAACATATGACACAAATGGAATGAGATTCATATAAATTTAATCCCTAAAACCCTCAATTTGAAAACCCCCAATTCGGGAAAAAAAACCTAAATAATCAATCCCTAATCAAAGTCTTTGTTGAACTTCCACAATCCCTAATCCAAGTTTATGTTGAATTTCAACAATCCCTAATGACAATTGCAAACACAGATACCTAATCCTCTCACACTCGACCCATAAATTTCACAAAGAGGACAACCAAATCAAAGTTTCACACTCGAATCCCTAATCTGTAAAAATTGCAGTTTTGATTCAACAATCCCTAATGAGAAATCGTTGTCTAACTACGACTTACCTTGAGCCCTTTAGTTCGAGCGGCGCCTCCTCTAGAGACGGCTCCGACGCTGTCAGCGATTCAAGGTTGTGCCTCCTCCTCCTCCTCCAGGTCGGGCTTCATGCTATCGGGATCGACTTCTCCTCCAGGTTGAGTTCTCTTCTCCAGTTCCAAAGGGCGAGGTCGGGTTCTGGTGCCAAAGGGGGAGGTGCGGTGACCTGGCTGATGTCGCCGGCGGCGGTGGTAGCCCTGCTCTCGTCGCCCTTTCCGATCCTCTTCTCTCCTCTCTTCCCTTCGGTGTCAATGTAAGCGTAGATGGCAAATGGGTGAACGGAGGTTTCAGATCTGTTAGAATTAACGCAAGAGGGGCACGCGGCGAAATTAGTATAAACCTCAGGGGTACCGTGCGAATTTAGCAAAACTTTTGTACACCATGCGAAATACGCAATACCACAGGGGTACCAGGCGAAATTTCCGTTAAATTACCCTATAATATTAAAATTAGGCATGTTTCTTTTTTTAATACAAATTTTTTTTTATCTAATTTTATTTTCAAATCAACCTATAAATATATGTGCCTGTAAAAAAATAAAAATAAAAAGCATAATTTGAATCATTTATCTAATTTTACTTAATAGAGATAATATTTATATATGATAAAGATAAGATTTTACTAAATTTTTATCGGGCTTCACTTAATCAATATAGCATTGTTTTATGAATTCGTAAAAAATGATCATATGGAAATTGAAAATTCATACTATAGTGTCAATCCCAATCTCTATTTATCAACCAAAATCTCAATCTCAAACAGAATTTGAAAATTTATATGTAGCACCTATCATAAAATTTATATTTTACGTCCAAACCCTCTATATCAATCTTAGTCTCAATCTCAAATGAAAATTAGAAATTCATATTAAGATATATCACAAAATATATACTATATTAACCAAAATCTCAATCCCAATCTTGATCTAGATCTCAATATCACTATCAATCACAATGTCAATCTCAATCCCAATATAATCTCGATATTGATCTCAATCTGAAACATAAATTGGAAATTGATATGTAACATCTATCATAAAATTTATATTTAACATCCAAACTCTCAATATCAATCTTAATCTCAATCTCAAATGGAAATTGGAAATTAGAAATTCATATATAACATATATCACAAAATATATATTTATTAACCAAAATATCAATCTCAATCTTGATCTCGATATCAATATCAATCACAATGTCAATCTCAAACTCTCAATCTATGATAAAATCTATATTTAACAACCAAACTCTCAATCTCAAACTCTAATGGAAATTAGAAATTCATATATAACATATGTCACAAAATCTATATTAATAACCAAAATCTCAGTATCAATCTCGATTTCGATTTCAATCTCAATCACAATATGGATCTCGGTATCAATCTCATTCTCAAATGAAAATTGGATGTTCGTATATAACATCTGTCACAAAATCTTGATTTCGATATCGATCTCGATCTCAAACAGAAATTGGACATTGATATAAAATATATAAATATAACAAGCGATTTTATACAAATATAGCAATAGTACGGTTTTATAATTAAAAAATTCATAAATATAAGTATATAAAATTATAAATTATGATTTCATAACATTATATTTTATAAATATAACAAATATTATTTTTTTATATAAAATATAGCAATACTTAGTATGGTTTTATATAAAAATGCCAAATAGCATGTCCCTCTAGGCTCATAAGGAATCCTCTAGCAACTCCCTTCAAAGGTAACTACCTCACCCACGATGCAGGCCGTCCCTACGTAAGGAGCCTACTAACTATGAAGGTAAGGCAAACAACGACACTCATATAAGGCCTAATGCTCTAAGAGTCCTATGGCGACTTATTACCAAAAAGCCTACCTCACCCATCAAGTGCAAGCAACTTTCTATAATAAGCCCCACTAAGATGACAAGAATAGAGAAAAAGGTCACATCTAATAAACACCTATAACGGCCGTTTTCTAGCAAAGACATATAACAAGTCATATGGTTTCCAATTTAGATCCTAAGCGTGATTCTAAGTCGTATGGTGCATAAACACTAGCCTACTATATAACACCCAGTGCATAGAGCGTCCATCATGAGTAAGTTCAAAGAACTTACCTGGAGAAGCGCAGAATCCAAACAATGATCAGCAATGGCAAGCAATCGAACTTATCAGAGATCACCTAGTAATCCCATAAATAACATAATAAGTCTAAGTCTAATTTACACAAAGCACACAAGTCACATATGAAACATGTAAGATACACACATAAGATAACTCAACCAACTTGTCGTTATTGACATTATCGTTTCATTTTCAATTCTCATATTGTCTCATCATATCTTATAAATTAACATCTTTCTCAATTTGATCATAACATCATCCTCATCAGCTCATGACAACCTCCATATCATACTTAGTCAAATTCGCATACTATCATTTTATACTCTTACTTTCCATAAGGATATATATATCATTATCATCATAAGTATCGAACATTTAGTCGCTTCTAATAATCACTATAATATCATGCTATTAGTCACACATATCATACCGTTAGTCAAACGATCATATTATCATGCTAGTTAGTCCTCGAAAAAGTATAATTCCCAAGTTAGTCCCAAAACCATTTTGAATCCGAATCAAACAGTTAAGGATTTCGACTCTTGAAAATACTCGCTAAATTCCTTTTTCAATTTATTTATTAAATCACTCTCCAAACTTGAAATTCTTTTCCAAATTCTTTTTAATCTCTAAGTCCAAATAACATTATATGATATTTTAAATACTCTTTATTAACCACTTTTCATAAAATATATTCCAAATCCTTTAAAATTCCAACCACTTTTATTTAATAAAACCAACCCTTTAGAAAATATCCAAAATAATATTTTCCCTTTTAAATCCTCAAATAATATTAATTAGCTAAATAAATAATTTAATAAGTAAACGGTTAAACCCGAACCGAACCAAACCCATTTAAATCCAACCGAACCGAACCGAATCGAACCCGCCTAAACCCAACCGGTTCAAAACTAAACAAAAAATATATATATATATATATAACTAAACAAAATATATATATATATATATATATATATATATATATATATATATATATATATATATATATATATATATATATATATATATATATATAACTAAACAGGGGCCCACAATGCCACATTGGCATCTTCTTCTTGATTTCAACCGAAGATCCCGCCCCGGCATGGTTGTCACTGCTCCGCCGAGGAATTCCGCCGGTGAGCCTGAGCTCCACCTCCCGGCCTCCTTCGCTGGCGTTGCTCTGCGCTCAGCTCCACCTCGCCTCGCTAGCTCGCTCGTCGCTCGGACTCCTGGCCTCGTTCCCTTGTAGCGCTCTCAACCTCGCCTCACCCTCTCGGACACGCTCTCGAGCTCGCCGGAGCTCTCGAGCCCATCCGATCGACCCGCACTCAACCCTCACTCACACTGGACTAATCTAAACATCGAAGGAAGCATGGATTCGAATTGAGGAAGGAAAGAAATGGCGGAAGCTCACCGAGATGATTCGCGACTTCGGAGCTCTAGATCGGAGGTCTGGGCATCGTCGGTGGCTCACGATGGCTTATCGGACCTGCGTCGGACATGTGATGAAGGAGCCCGGGGGTCATTTGGAATGGAAACGAAGGAGAACGGCTTACCGGAAGATTGTTCGCGCTCGAACGGGGCGATGGGGTTCCGGTGGCCTTCGGCGGCGCTGGGGAGCTTCTGGGCTGCTCCGGCTGCTGATGGTGGCTCCGAGGGGTGCGTGGGACCTTCTGCTGGTGGCTCGAGGTGGAAGGAGGGAAGAAGGAGGAGGAGACAGTGGTGATGGAATGGTGGCGACGATGATGTTGGTAAAATGGTGATGGTGACGATGTGTGATGGAGATGAATCAAAATGGAGTGGGAATGGCCCACCTATGGGAGCGGGAGAGTGAGGGAGGGAGTCGGTGAAGGTGATGGTGAAGAACGATGATGATGACAGTGGTGGTGAGCAGGTGAAAGTGAGGGGTGAAATAGGCAGGGGATGGGTTCGGGTTCGGGTTGCAGGGTAAGGTAAGAGGGAGTGGGTGGGGGTAGAGTGTGAAATTGGTTAAAACAATACCCGGAATAAATCTCGAATACGTTAATTTTGAATCCCGCAATTAGTTCTTAAATGTTAGTTTCACCGACTCTCGCTCTCTCGATTAATTAGATTTTTAAAAGGACGGAAATTGTTCGTTAAATTTATACTCCGGTCGGAATCCGCTAAACAAGTTTTAAAACCGATTTAATTTCATTTTTAATTCTCTTATTCCAGAAAATTAGGATTTAAAAATCCGAGCCTTTACAGAAACCCTCAAGGAGGACTTTACATCAATTCTATTATTCTACAGTTATGACAAGTGATGTTGTTTTAAGTAACATTATGAAACACTTTCTTATATATTACATTTGGTGAGCACTATTTAGCCTGTCACTATCATCACATATCAAAATCTTCAAAGCATTTCTTGCAACCCTATAAATCGCAATATACAATTGTCCATGAGTGAAAACGGGCTTCTGGAAGTATAATCCAAGTTGCGAAAGTGACTGACCTTGACTTCTGTTTATAGTCATTGCAAAACAAACCCTCAACGAAAATTGTTTTCTTTGAAATTTGAATGGATATTTGTGTCAGATGGTATAAGAACCATGTGTGGGATGTAAACAGTATGTTTCTCAATGTTCCTACCAAATATAATATCAACTTGTACAATATGCTTCCCAATACAGGTGACTATATCAACCTTGTTCCATTGCACAATATCTAGCTAATTGATCTATATTCTGCATCAACATAACTAGAATTCCCACCTTTAGCTTCAATATATGGTTCGGAACACCAAAACATTTATTGTTGTTGAGAAAATTTATAGAATAAAATACATCATGATCAACACTATACCCTTAAGATAAGCAAATACTATAAGAACTCAAGTAAACACACTCTTCTCCATGAAATTGAGATAATACATGATCATTTACTGCCTCAACAATCTCATTTGTAGGAGTTAGAATTGCCCTTTCTTGGAAGAAATTTGCGTGATCTTGAATATTATATACTGATGGATAAGTATATATAACGGACAATTGATGCAATATGACATTGATTAAGAGAATCGGAGGGAGCTCTACAATTCAATGACCATCATCCGCATGACCCTCATTACCATCTCTAATCGTGTAGCTTCCTATTGGTTTAAGATCACCAAGTAATTACAAATAATTCCTCTTCTCCGTCCTAAATCCTGCATAAAAATACCAAAAACACACAGCAAAATATTTAGATGTGAAGATTACACATAAATATTGTAGAATATTCAAAATTATTTTTCGTGTAGCATAAATTATTTCATAATACAAACGCATTTAAGAGAATAAAAAATCAAACTTACTAACATACTCAATAAAAAAATTCAACTGCTTTTAATTGAAAAAAATATTCAAACTTACAAAAATGTGTCAAACAATTTCCAAAGTTGTTTAATTAGTAATATATTTTTATTTAAAATAAGAATATATTTGTTTATACATATAACTTTAATGACTTAATATGATTTAGTTGATTAATATATATATAATATTATAAAAAAATACTAGATAAATAATGGATAAATTCCACGGCTAGAATTATCTTATTGAATTAAAAAACACTTAAATGAAATAATGAATAAATTGGAGAAATTGATAAAAAAGGAAAAATAAATCAAAAATTAAAATTAAAATATCAACCTTTCTAATAAGGTTATATATTTTTATGAAATGTTTTAACACATCTTACAATATAAAAGATGAAAAATGCTCTGGACCAAAACCCTTCTCATCTCCCTCATACTCCAATCGCCGCCACCTCCTCCCTGAAAACCCTAAACACCAACGCCACCACTCAAGCCTCTCTCACACCACCCATCTTCAAAGTCCAAACAAAATCAACACCCCCTTTCTTCCAATCTCCAAGAAACAGAAAAGTTGCCCCAAAGCTCATATGCAACAACCATCTCTCTCTCAAATGGGGGAAGATAAAGGGGGCAAAAAACAAATTAGGGGGGAGAAATTTCAAAAAAAAGAAAAAAAGGGCCTCCCTTTGTGGGCTGGTGGCGGCGTCTCCGGGTGGTCCTGCGGCTGCTGTGGACCAGTGGTGGCGGTGGCGTTCGGCGGATCTGGGATCGGTTCCTTTCTCTCCAAGGTGGCTGTTTTCGTGCCTCCCTCTCTCTTGGATGCGGTTCTTATCTATCGACCTGTGTTGGCATGGCGTTGATTTTGTGTCTCTCAAGCAACTATCAAACCTCAGATCTACAACTCTGTATGGGTACGTCTCTAAATCTCTCTTCACACATCGCTCCTCTTCACATCTATAAGAACATCTGGGGTTGTCTGTCTTCAGCATCCATTCACAACATTCTTCTCTCATCTCTATCTTTCTGCAATTGCTTTTGTTCTCTTTCTAATCTTCTACTCTCTATATCAACCATGAATTCCTCCTCAACGGAGAAAGGGAAAAACCCAATGGGGGTGATCTCCTCATCCCTCATACAAAACCATCCCGAAAGGGCAAAAATCAGATTCACATTGAAGAAACCCTTGCTGGAGAGGATTGCTCAAGGGCGAACGCAGTTGGAGGGGGGCAAAGAACAGTCTATGATGTAAACTCTGGTTTGCTCATCTCTGCTATTATCAGTTTGCTTCTCTTTGTTATTAGTGGATCTACAATCCCATTTATTTCAAGTAACAACACTTTTAATGATCTAAATCAACTATGGCTTAAAATCCTGACTCCCACCTTCTGTTGGAATTATATAGCTGTCTATTTTCAAGCGATTTTGGAGTATCACTACTGCCATGTTTCTGCCAGGTGCATTGAAATAGTTCTGGAGACACTAATCGATTTGATTAATTGTTTAACACACTCGGTCCTTTCTTGGGTCCCCGTCAAGAAGCTCTCTGAAAGAACCCTTGTTGAGACTTTTCAATTCTCAAAGTTGATTAACTGGATGCTGTGTAGATTTTCTTGCTGTTCTAAACAACAATCCGCTTTCTGCAGCCGCACAATGATTAATTGGTTGGGGGATTTAGCCCTGTTGAACAACTTAGATACTTACTCCCCCTTTTTTCTAAGAACTATTGCGAATTGCTTTTTGTTTAATAACTACTGCCAAGCTCATCGTATGAAAATTGCCTTGGGCAGGATCTTTATTTGGCATATAAAGCCTTGTTTTATTCCTTTGTACAATTTGCATTCTCATGAGGACCTTAATTGGACACCCCAGTTTCAAGGACTGAACTCCATGTTTCTTCAAGCAAAACCCATTAGCATCTCTTGGACAAGTAGCACTGATAAGCATTGTGAAGGGAAACTTTTTTATGCTTGTCATTATTGGTCAGCTTATTATCATCAAAAGGAGTCATATTATGTTTCTAAGATGAAGCAATCCATGCTCAAGCCCGGATTGACTATAAGACTTCCCTTCCGATTCATTTTCAGTGGGCTTAGTGAGCTGCCTCCCCAAAACCCACACCTAAATTTCCTAAAAAACAAATCTAATATAAATCTCATCACAAGCTACCTACCCAGCATATGGATCATATTAACTTTGGTCTTATATATGACCACTATCATTAAAAACTGTAGAAACAACAAACTATCTAGACTATCCTTATTAATGAAAGTCATATATGTGATAACTCAAAGTGCTAACTATGAGAGGAAGGATACAAGCACTGACCAAATTTGCGCTACCAGTTCGATTCGGGTTGGTGTTTTGAGTAAATGTAAGACCATCTTTGATCAAGAAAATTCAACTGGTAGCACTCTCATAGCTTATCTCAGACTTCTTGAACCTAAAAACATCATTAATATTTGTATAATAAAGCTAGGCATAAACACCCCATTTGTAAACATAAATTGCTATAGCATGACCCAATTACTGATGTCTAGCCCCGATGAAAACAAAAAGCTCAAATCCGTTTGGTATATCTCTTGTAAATGTAGTCCTAATATACCAATAAGAGAAATATTTTCAAAGACAAAAGATTTGCAAAAGGAACTCTTAAGGAAAATTAAACTGCAAAAAATAGGGAACACCAAAAAAAAAGTAAGCTATGAGTATGGGAGGGCTCACATTTTGCTCTCCTATGCACAAACAAAGTGGTCATGATCATACGATATTGGAACTGTAGAGGGATTGGAAAACAAACCTTCTGGACTAACATGAACGAGTGGCGTTCATTAGACCATGTACAAATGCTAATCTTAGCAGAAACAAAGACTGAAACAGAACCAAAGGAATCACAATGGAAACATGCGGGATTCACAAACATGTGTTGGTCACCGGCGTCTGGTCGTGCCGGGGGCATTGCCCTATTCTGGAATGAAAACTCCTTCATAGACGAATCCATCTCGGTAATTATTCATCTCCCTAGAATTATTGGCATAAAATACGAGAACATAAAAGATAACTTTGAGTGTCTAATGCTGTTTGTATACGCCCCCCCCCCCCCCCCCCCCCCCCCCCCCCCAAAACCCCTTAGAAAAGGACAACTTCTGGAGAACCCTATACAAGCTGATTACCCAAAGTGATATCCCATGCCTAATAATGGGAGATTTAAACGAAATAAGCCAACCATCGGATAAAAGCGGAGGGGCAGAAACCCTACCTGGAAGATTTACGAGAATAATGGAATTCAAAGATGCATGCTCCTTGTTGGAGATCCCCTCGTACGGTAACCCGTTTACTTGGAGAAAAAAGCAATTTGGCCCAGATAACATCTTGGAAAAACTTGATAGGGTGCTTGTCCATCATGAAGTAATCGACATGTTCCCTGCGTTGGCAACTAAGAACGGAGCATTCTCTAACTCGGACCACTGCCCTATTTCAATTGACATATCCAAAAACACTAGCTTTAAACCACCCCCTTTTAAATTTGAAAACATTTGGCTGCAAAGGAGAGACTTCCGAAATATTGTTAAACAATCATGGAGAGCTTCATGTGCAGGCTCTACTATGTTCCAAATTACATACAAATCGAAAATCCTCAAACAAAAGGCCAAAAATTGGAATAAAAAAACATTTGGAAACATCTTCCGACAAATACAGGACGTTGACGAGGCCCTAATCGAAATACAATCTATCCAACAAACTAACCAAAACTCAGATTCGTACACAAAAGAACAAAATCTACTATCTAAAAGAGAAAAGCTACTTCTTTTCCATAAAACCTATTGGAACCAAAGAGCTAAATCAAAACACTTAAAACTAGCAGATACCAACTCTTCCTGTTTCCATAGAGTAGCCACGGGGAGAAGAAATCGGAAGATAATTAGAACAATTACCTCCGCAGAAGGAACAAACATTATTGGCAATGAAAACATTAAAAGAGAAATTCATAGAGACTTTGAGAAAAGATTTAATCGGGAACAAATACATATGAACCCCCAATTAGAAGAATACCTTTCAGAAATAAGCCCGGTCATTACAGAAGAGGAAAACAAATCTCTTAGTCAACAACCAACAAACAGTGAAATAAAAAAGGCTGTCTTCTCAATGGGGAACAACAAATCCCCTGGCCCTGATGGAATGACGGCTGAGTTCTACAGAAATTATTGGGACATTGTTGGATCTGATATCATCCGGGCTACAAAAGCTTTCTTTCACTCTGGAAAAATGCTGAAACAAATTAACCACACTTTTATCTCCCTCATACCAAAAATTGATAACCCTACAATGACTACACACTATCGCCCTATTAGCTTATGTTCTACCTTATATAAAATCATCTCAAAGATAATAACAGAACGATTGAAAACGGTAATAGGAAAACTTATACACCCATTACAAGGAGCTTTTGTTTCCGACAGAGCAATCCAAGACAATATCCTAATAGCCCACGAGGTATTCCACTCATTTCGCACTAGAAAAGGTACCAAGGGATGGGCTGCAATAAAACTTGATATGGAGAAAGCATACGACAGAGTAGATTGGCACTTCACGAAAGCATTCCTTCAAAAATTTGGATTCAACCAAAAATTTGTGGATATTATTATGGAATGTGTGACCACAGTCTCCTTTTCTGTTTTAGTAAACAACGGCCCTACAGACCCTTTCAAACCTTCAAGGGGTTTGAGGCAAGGGGACCCACTCTCCCCGTTTCTCTTCCTGCTCGGGGCAGAAATTCTTGCGCGTAAACTCTCAAGGGATGCAGAATCTAACCACAACAGCATCGGATTTAAATTTGGCCACTCGGGCCCTTGTGTTCCGTTCCTGGCCTTTGCAGACGACATAATAATTTTCTCGAAAGGAAGTAACTCTGCATGTACAAAAGTTAAAGAAATAATTGAAGATTATTGTAAATTCTCAGGGCAAAAAGTAAATTATCACAAATCGTCCTTCCAAACCACCCCGGGAATTCCTAGATCAAGAGCTCGAGACCTAGAAGGGATTCTAAACATACCCCTTGAACGAAACCTGGAAAAATATTTAGGTTGCCCAATCATAAATGGGAGGGTTACCAAGGAAACCTTCGGCGAAATGATATGCAAATCTAAAGATCAATTGAGCAAATGGCGAGCTAATGCCCTTTCTCAACAAGGTAGAGCAACCCTAATAATGTCTAATTTATCATCAAAACCCTTATACTCAATGCAGAGCTTCATGCTTCCGATAGCGGTACACAAACAACTAGATCAAATCAACAGAACTTTCTTCTGGAACAAAGATGCGCAACATAGTCCTTTAATCAGTTGGGACAAAATATGTAAATCAAAAAAGGATGGAGGTCTGGGAATAAGAAAAACCAAAGATATGAATGAAGCTCTTCAGCTAAAACTCCTCTGGAAAATTATGGCGGAACCGGAAAATAACTGGGTCAAAATCATACAACACAAGTATTTGAAAGAAAATCACATCCTTACCTACTCTAGAAAAGGCAATGCCTCGTGGCAATGGTCGAAACTAAGTTATCTGATTCCAAAATTCAAAACGGGACTCATTTGGCAGGTGGGGGATGGGAAATCAATTAGGTTTTGGGAAGATAACTGGGTGGATACGACACCTCTAAAAGACAAAATAGACTCTCAACATAACATTAACCAACATGATTCCGTAAGTAATTTCATTATGGGAGGACAATGGTGGAAGGAAAAACTTGAATCGGTACTTCCTAAACCAATAGTAGAGGATATTATGCAAATTCCACTACCAATCACTCCCCTGACAGACAGACTGTATTGGTGGCCCGCCAAAAAAGGATGGTTCACAACAACAAGTGCCTATAACTTAATCTCATCAACACCACAAAGACCGTCGGATGAGTTCTCATGGATCTGGAAACTTGACGCCCCACCTAAAGTTAAGAACTTTATTTGGAAAATAAAACAAAAAGGTCTCGCCACGGCTACCAGACTGGCCCTTAAAGGGGTGGCGGTACCGACCACATGTAGCTTGTGCAACCAGTTCATGGAAGATGATATTCACCTATTCATAGAATGTCCCATTAACAATTTCCAGCAACAATTCCATGGTCAAACATCTCAAAACATCAACAATATAATTACAGGAAACAGAGATATGAATCAAATTTTACAAACTTTAGGCTCCACTCTTCCGATGGAAAAGAAACAACAGTTAGCAATCAGATGGTGCACCATTTGGTTTATAAGAAATCAAACAATCTTTCGAAATGAGACTATCCCCTCTACAGAGGCTATAAAGAAAATGATCACGACCAATATTGATAATTGGAGGAAAGCTAGTACATGGATCGATATGGGGGAAGACGGCATACAAAAACAAAGTAAAGGAAAAGGACTCTCTGGGAACAATAGGAAAACCTACCGATGGAAAAAACCTCCAAAGGGCAAATATAAGTTAAACTTTGACGGATCATTTAAATCAACCACAAACAGTTCCATAGGATACATCATCAGAGACTGGCATGGAAACCCAATCAACATTGGCGGAAAAGCTAACGGTGGACAATCACCCCTTATAGCGGAAGCCTTAGCTCTACGCCTAGGGATAGAAAAAGCGAGAGAACTAAACATATCAGATCTAATAATAGAAGGAGACTCTAAAATTATCACGGATTACCTAACGTCACAAGTTGGATGTACTTGGGAAATAGAAATGACTATGTCAGATATCCAAAACCTTCTCAAAGGAATAAGGAATGTTAGTATATCACATATTCCCCGTATTGGTAACCGGGTAGCGGATAAGGTTGCACACCTTTGCTACTCTACCAGGGGGGCTGAGCTATACTTAGATACAGGTCTTCTTGACCTCATCCGACAGGATGCTTTCGATTAGGGTTCTCCCATCCGAATTTTTACCTAATCAAAAAATAAAAAATAAAAAATAAAAAATAAAAAATAAAATTACCTAATCAATGTTATATATACTAAGATTTTAAATTTATAAAAATATTACATAATTAATTTATAATTTATGACATTGCCAGTTATGATTTTATAACATTATGAATATAAAATTACAAATTTACTAATTATATCATTATATATTTGTTTGTCTATAACTTACGATTTATTACTTGATGCGTGACCATCCAAGACACCTTCGGACGATGTCCTTCTCAAGAGGAAGAAGAAGGCTCCACCATGGGAGAATATCCAAAGATGCAAATGACGTTTTACATTCGTTCAACAGTTTGACAGCTTTTTAACGTCTCAGTAAAATGAGTCGTACGGATTCAATATTTATCGGATTGAGGCATGTCATACCTTGTTAGAACGAGGAAGAAGATATCTACAACTTTTCTGTTGAGGGTTTTTCCAGATTCATCCTAGAGTTTGGCCGAAACTCAACACCTTTGAAGTTGTACTGTTTGGAACGAAAATCAGCTCCTTATGTTTCTATTTTTAGTATTAATTTTACTTAAGTTATTTTAGGTAATTTAGAGGTTATTTTATTTAATTACTTAAGTATTCTTTTTATCTTCTAGCTTTACTAGAATCGGCCCAAAACAGCCTTTAAGGTCTATATAAGTCGATTCCTCCTTTGTAATTCAGTTGGAACATTGATAATATAAATTAGTCTCTCAAAATTGTGTGAAACACATTGAGTGCTTGTGATTCAATTAGAGTTGTGCTCATTGATCACGAATTGGTATCTATCTCAACTTGGTTTGCTTTGTGTTCATCAACTTCGCAAGACTTGGTGATCCTAGTATCCACAAGCCCCCTCTTTGTGCCTCCAAGTTGCCCGCTTGGTTGTGTAGGGTTGTAGAGGCGGGTTATATAGTCATTGGTATTGATTCCTACCCTCTGAGGAGGTTTGGGGTCTCTATCTTGTTCTATATAGATCGACTCAGTCCTTATCGGTCTTTGCAAGTTTCAATTTCGAGTCTTTCTTTTACTTTCCATTGCTGCGTCGTTTCTTTCTTTATTGTTCATCGAGTCTTGAAGGATCTTGATCATCTTGATTGAGTTCTTACGTCTTCTTTATTGTTTTTTGCTGCGTTTCGTGAGTTCTTATTCGAGTCTTGTTTGTTTCTTTGATTTTCTTGCTTGTTGTCGAAGATCGGACTATCACACGGCTAACCCAGTATCAAATTGGCATCAGAGCTTTTGTTTCCGACATCAAGGTTGAGTCTTTTCTTTTCCTAAACAAAAAAACACAAAAATAGAGTCTTTTCTTTGTTTGGTTATTTACTTCTTGCATTCTTTATTGATTATTGCACTAACCTTTCTTGTTTGTGATTGTTGTGGTTGCATTAGCCCAAACACAAAGCCTAGCCGAGACCAGTGGAGTCGACCAAGCCTGTGTGCGCACCCTTGTGTACACTCTAGTCGACGGCATCCTTGTTGTCCCCATAGGTTGAGCTTGGCCGAGTCCCTTCACACAAGATAACCCTAGTTTGTTGTTTTTTCTATCTTTGGAACTTTTGATCTATCTATATCTATATCCTTTTATCCATTGCCTATTTAAATTCCGATAATTTGGTGGATTTAATTCATTATATCTATCAAATATCTCTTAAGGCTAAAGATAGGTCTACTTTCCTATGTTATCCAAGTGTGTCTATATATTTATCTTTAGGGCTATATTTTCTATCTTTTCACCTTTATTTTCAGATTTTCGAATTCCCTTTATTTAATTGCTGTAATTCTTGCATTAGGTTACAAAAAAAAAAAAAAACAAGAGAAATCAGATCCGAACATTCCAAGAAAGAAAAAGAAATTCAAAGGCTTGGACCTAGGGAGGATAAAATTCACCTAGGGGAAAAAATAAGTCAAAAAAATAAAAATAAAGAAGAAGTGTTGATTAATCTAGTGCAAGAAAGCTTCAAGGGATCAGCTTGGTGAAATTCTACAGCCCTAGATCGACATATATCCATTACCTCCTAAACACAATCTTGAAACCCTACCCTTGCAACTACAACATCCTTACTAAGGTTTTCAATCAAAAGAGGTAAATTTCCAAGCTTTCTTTTATTTTTTTTATTTTCTCTTATTTATCTTTTGTGTCCGGTACTTTTCTCACCTGATCGAGTACTCTTTGGTCTATGTCGAGTTGATCTCTTGCAAATACCCATCTGTTTTGCTTGAATCGAGTTGGTTATAGCTGCTGTCAAGTACTCAACCCTTTGTCGAGTACTTGTTTATTGCTTTGTTTCATTCATTCTCTCATATATATTTTGATTGTTAGGTTTTTTCTTGAGTGTTGATTTGCCCAAAGCGGATTGCCCCAACAAGCGTGACATACCAATTAGAGAGGGAGTGTGAGCGAAACACATTGTGAGGTTGTTTATATTTTGCTAATCTTGACATAGTTCCGTGTTTGTCTTTATTTGCAATGTCTAATAACCAGGGCAATGATTGGTACAATACCTTCATGACGATGTTAGCTAAGGTAAATGAGAATGTGGTGAAAACCAATGAGGAATTGGTTAAGTTGGATAAAAGCTTGACGGCACTAGAGCTTAAGCGTTTTGGCTCTAATACAGTGTTTGTACAAGCTTGAAAGGGAAGAAATTCATCCTATTTCTACTCAACTTAATGTTTCTTCTAGCCTAGATAATTCTCTTATTGCTAAAAATATAGAGCATGTTGTTAATAATGATCAAGATGTTAATTCACTTGCCTATGATCATGAAGATTGCATTGAATATGAGCATGATGATTCTTTGATTGTTAGTAAAGTTTTAAATGTTCAACTTATGTCTTGTGATGATAATCAAAGAGAAGATTTATGTCATACTAAATGTTTAGAGAAAGGCAAAGTTTCTAATTTGATCATTGATGGTGAAAATTCTTCTACTATTGCTAGCCTTGAATTAATTGAAAATTCAGCCTTGAAGAAGGAAGAAAACTTGCTAGCATTGGATGGAAACTTAGGGATTAATGACCAAGCTCAAGTGCATATTCAATTAGGACATCATGACATTAATATGAAATCTGAAATGTGCACTAATCAAGTTTCTTTTCTTGATTTTGTAGATGAAGCTGAGACAATAACCATCGAGGGGTGGTCAATCCCTACAACAATCGTTCTTGAGATGAGTTTCCATGGGCATAAGGTTTTCAATCCAGGAGCTCATGTGGATGTCTTTGCGAAATCATATGTGACCTTGGATTCGAGGACGAATTCTTTTCAAGAAAGGACGAATTCTTTTCAAGAAAGGGAGATTGATGCGGGACCATCCAAAACACCTTCGGATGATATCCTTCTCAAGAGGAAGAAGAAGGCTCCACCATGGGAGATGATCCAAAGATGCAAATGACGCTTTACATTCGTTCAACAGTTTGACAGCTTTTTGACGTCTCAGTAAAATGCGTCGTACGGATTCAATATTTATCAGATTGAGGCGTGTCATACCTTGTTGGAACAAGGACGAAGAGATCTACAACTTTGCTGTTGAAGGTTTTTCCAGATTCATCCTAGAGTTTGGCCGAAACTCAACACCTTTGCAGCTGTACTGTTTGGAACGAAAATCAGCTCCTTATGTTTCTATTTTTAGTATTAATTTTACTTAAGTTATTTTAGGTAATTTAGAGGTTATTTTATTTAATTACTTAAGTATTCTTTTTATCTTTTAGCTTTACTAGAATCGGCCCAAAACAGTCTTTAAGGACTATATAAGTCGATTCCTCCTTTGTAATTCAGTGGGAACATTGATAATAGAAATTAGTCTCTCAAAATTGTGTGAAACACATTGAGTGCTTGTGATTCAATTAGAGTTGTGCTCATTGATCACGAATTGGTATCTATCTCAACTTGGTTTGCTTTGTGTTCATCAACTTCGCAAGACTTGGTGATCCTAGTATCCACAAGCCCCCTCTTTGTGCCTCCAAGTTGCCCGCTTGGTTGTGTAGGGTTGTAGAGGCGGGTTATATAGTCATTGGTATTGATTCCTACCCTCTGAGTAGGTTTGGGGTCTCTATCTTGTTCTATATAGATCGACTCAGTCCTTATCGGTCTTTGCAAGTTTCAATTTCGAGTCTTTCTTTTACTTTCCATTGCTGCGTCGTTTCTTTCTTTATTGTTCATCGAGTCTTGAAGGATCTTGATCATCTTGATCGAGTTCTTGCGTCTTCTTTATTGTTTTTTGTGCGTTTCTTGAATTCTTATTCGAGTCTTGTTTGTTTCTTGCTTGTTGTCGAAGATCGGACCATCTCACGACTAACCCCGTATTTACCAATTTGATACGAGGTTAGCCGCAGGATGGTCCGATCTTCGACAACAAGCAAGAAACTCAAAGAAACAAACAAGACTCGAATAAGATTTCAAGAAACGCAGCAAGAAACAATAAAGAAGACACAAGAACTCGATCAAGATGATCAAGATCCTTTAAGACTTGATGAACAATAAAGAAAGAAACGACGCAGGAATGGAAAGTAAAAGAAAGACTCGAAATTGACACTTACAAAGACCGATAAGGACTGAGTCGATCTATATAGAACAAGATAGTGACCCCAGGCCTCCTCAGAGGGTAGGAACCAATACCAATGACTATATAACCCGGCTCTACAACCCTACACAACCAAGCGGACAACTTGGAGGTACAAGAAGGGGGCTTGTGGATACTAGGATCACCAAGTCTTGCGAAGTTGATGAACACAAAGCAAACCAAGCTGAGATAGATACCAATTCGTGATCAATGAGCACAACTCTAATTGAATCACAAGCACTCAATGTGTTTCACACAATTTTGAGAGACTAATTTCTATTATCAATGTTCCAACTGAATTACAAAGGAGGAATCGACTTATATAGACCTTAAAGGCTGTTTTGGGCCGATTGTAGTAAAGCTAGAAGATAAAAAGAATACTTAAGTAATTAAATAAAATAACCTCTAAATTACCTAAAATAACTTAAGTAAAATTAATACTAAAAATAGAAACATAAGGAGCTGATTTTCGTTCCAAACAGTACAGCTGCAAAGGTGTTGAGTTTCGGCCAAACTCTAGGATGAATCTGGAAAAACCTTCAACAACAAAGTTGTAGATCTCTTCGTCCTCGTTCCAACAAGGTATGACATACCTCAATCCGATAAATATTGAATCCGTACGACTCATTTTACTAAGACGCCAAAAAACTGTCAAACTGTTGACCGAATGTAAAACGTCATTTGCATCTTTGGATCTTCTCCCATGGTGGAGCCTTCTTCTTCCTCTTGAGAAGGACATCATCCGAAGGTGTCTTGGATGGTCCCGCATCATTACTGATAAATAACTCATATTATATTCATAACATATATGGATATAATATTAACAAATACATGAAATCTTATAAAAAAATTAAAAATATATGTCTAGTTAAGTAGCTCGATCTAGTTAAGTAGTTTAATGTTTTTTTATAAAAATATGATGAATATTATCTAATGAATATGTTTATTTAAAAACATTATAAATATAATAAGATTTAAAATTACATTACTTAATAAATTAATACGATACGTAGTTAGTATGGTAGTATAAAATATCACCTAATTAATGTAAATTTATGGATTTAACATTATAAAAAAATTGAATAATTAATTTTGAATTTGTAACATTATATGTTATGGTTTTAAAACATTATAAATATAAATTATAAGATTAAAATTACATAATTAATTAATTTTAAAATTATGGTTTTATAATTTTAATTACAGCATTGTAAATTATGGTTTTAAAATTTATAACATTGTACATTATGGTTTTAAAACATTATAAATATACCATATAAGATTAAAATTACATAATTAATTTAAAAATATAAACTAATTTATAACTTATAAGATATATATATATAGGGTTTGCTTCAAATGTAAAAAGTTTTTAACGTGTAAAATAGGCTTATCGTGTAAAATTTCCTTTTAGGGGCAATTTGCGTTCAAAATAAGTAACTTCAATGGGCCGGCCCACGTTTCATGGTTAACCTGCTCCATTTTCATAACCTCATCCCTCCGTCTTCCTCGACCCGTCTTTCATCTTCAGTCCCTCTCGAAGACCATCGGAGCAGCTTCAAATGAGATTATCGCCCCTTCCCCGTTGCCCTCCTCGTCGTCAGGAGTCGCCTCCGGTCGACAGGTATGTATGTGGTTCTATCTAAGTCCTCCAGCGACCTGTTCCTTTCCTACCGAAATAATCTGTTCCTCGCCTTCTTCTTCCCCCAGATCTGTTCGAGGCGGGATGCGGTGTGCTCGATTTTTCCTTATTCCTACAGCTCTATTCCAAGCGCCCAGGTTTGTGCTCGATTTCGCCTCCTCTCCTCTTCTCTCCCTTCAGATCTCATACAGATATGCTCCTTGACTCTTCCTTCTTCCGACCGTTCCACCTAGGTTTTGTGTTTGTTTCGGGATCTCTTCGATTGGGTTTATTCGCTCCCTCTGTATGTGCCTCCCTTCCTTTCTTTTAGCTTGGTCTCTATTTGATTTTGATCATGATTGTGTTTTTCTTCTTCTAAATTATTTAATCATGTGGATTGAAATTGGTGGATTGGATTTATGAATTTTGACTTGTGGAAATTGGATTGAGATTGGGCTTTGTGGAAGCTAAATTTGCCTTTCCCTTTAACTGCAATTGGTTAGGTGTTGATTAATTTCAATTGATCCCTTGTAATGGAACTGCTCATTACCATTTAATTACTTGTAATTGTTTAGGTGTTGATTAATTTCAATTGTCTTTCCCTTTGATTGCAGTTGTGGATTTTGATTGCTACATTGTTAATGCTCCAAAATGTAGGTTTGTTTGCTAAATTGATCAATTTTTCTTTCCTGGTGCAATTCGTATGCTTACCTTTTGATACGGCTCCCATTTTAGATAAGCATAGGAATGTTGGATGTTATCGGTGTTATGCCCTGGATGAACTCGTATTGCTCGTCAATCTGTAAATATTTTTAAATTTTGGCCGTGTTCAATTGCAAATGATGTTTATGAGGTCTGAACCAATTTTCACAGCAGATATATTTATTTTTGATGGTTCAAGGATGATTGCTTATTGTATGACAGATCGATTTTTGTGCAGTGTGCATCCGATGGATCGATTTTTTGTGGCCTCAACTGCTTTCTTCCTTTAGATTAATATTAATTTTGTGTAAAACTTCTTGATCTGTTGGGGATATAATGGAACTATCTGGCCTTATAACCGCTCTGGGGATGAACCTTGCAATATGTGCCCTGCTTGTTTCACTATATTCTGTGCTGAGAAATCAGTCCAACAACAAGTCTGTTTATTTCGCACGATGTCTGGCGAGAGTGCAATCACAACGACAAGAACATGATCCTAATTGGTTTGAGAAATTTGTTCCTTCTTCAGCATGTATAGTAGAGGCATGGAAACTAACATAGGATGAAGTCTTGCACATTGGTGGTTTGGATGCTGTTGTGTTTGTTAAGATTCTTGTTTTGAGGTGATTATCATCCATCAATTGGTCTTCATTATGTGTTTATTTGCCTTTTGGAGCTAGCTAATTTGACCAGAATCAATTGTTACATCTTGTTATCTCTCTACTTGAGTTTAAAGAGTATATTCTTATGAGTTTATGTTAAGTTTAGCTGTCTGAAAATGAAACATGCGGAATTCTCTGAAGATATTAGATTGACAGTTGTGGATTTTACTTAATGCAACACTTTTCTCCAACCCAAAAGGCAATAGATGCAAACATATATTTTATTATCATTCAAATCTTCAAGCTGACTAACTAGTAGAATACTATTGTGTTTCTTTGCAGTTTGCGAGTTTTTTCCATTTCCTCCATCATTTGTTTTGTCATTGTGCTTCCTGTGAATTACCTTGGGAAAGAAGTTAAAGTAGAGGGAATAAATTCAGCATCATTGGAAATGTTTACTATTCAGAATGTCGCAGAACGATCAGAATGGTATGGCTGTTTCAGTTTATGTGTAAATTGGAATATACCAATTTGGCTTTGGTATGGGGCTTTTCATTGGTAGACGCTCTCATTGGTTTGCTTACAAGTCCAGTAATTGTTGCATTGAGTTTATTTTCTATAATATTTCGTGCATAGACAGAGGCAATCGTAAAATGATGATAGTAAACATACGATGGGTATTGTACTGTATTGTTGATTAAGATTATATTATGGCCTTGGCATAAACAGTATTTTTTCCCCTACTAGTCCTTTTAAAGATTGAAACCAAGTGACACTTGCTAGCGATTTTGTACGAATAATGCACATTCCTTTTCATATGTCTTATTATTCATGTTTTCCATTCCAGTAAAATTATCGAGGTTTTGCCAATTCAGGATGAACATCAAGAGTGGATAACTCTCCTTATCTTCATCATGAAGAGATGACGCCTCTTCACTTTTTAAATGAACAATCTATTTGTCTTTACTGACTCTTCTGAGACATATGTTAAAACTGTTAAATTCATTTGTAGGGGTTTTAAGCAATGATTGTTTTTTTCCTTTTTATTCCTTGGTTTTCCAAGTAATGCCATTTCCTTATATATCTCATTGATGTTTGTTCACCAGTATTTAGGCACATTTTGTTGCATTGCATCTCATTTGCTTCTCCACCTGGATACTACTTTACTTTGTAAGGGTGACTGACCTTCTGGGTTATCAATCATACAGCTTAATCATGATTACCTCATTATTACAGAGGAATCTTCTCATTGGGAGTCTCCTTTTAACTTGAAGGAGTATAAAGATGTTGGTTTGAGAATCAGTTCAACTGGGTTCTCTGTTTTCTTAAAGCCAAATCTTCTTACATCAAGTGCAATGTGTTATGATTTTGATGTTGTGTTTTTCGTTTTTATTCTTAGAAAGCGTATTTTAAGTGCGCGTATTAGTGTCATTAAAAGCCTATTAGCTCAAAATGGTAGAGCAATGTGCCTATGCACAAAGATGCGGGTTCAAATCCTGCATAGGCTATCTATGTGGTATCTCTTATTATGTTTCTCTTCGTGAATAGTATAAGGTGCAAAAATAAAATTAGAATGTGCATTTGTGCAACTGTGAAGTGCATTTGTGCAACTGTGAAGTGTATTTGTGCAACTGTGTAGTGCATTTGTGCAACTTTAAAGTGCATTTGTGCAACTTTAAAGTGCATTTGTGCAACTTTAAAGTGCAAATATAAGTATATAAAGTGCGAAAATAAAATTGTAATGTGCACATTTAGAATACAAGTGTGCAAAAGTAGGATACAATTGTGCAAATTTAAATTACAATTGTGCAAAAGTAAGATATAATTGTGCAGATTTAGAATACAATTGTGCAAAAGTAAGATCATAATGTGTATGAATAAGACAAAAGATGTGCTTTTGAAATCGATGTTTTAATTTTGTTTTTTTTTTACTTTTGAGAGTTTGGGTTCACCTCTCGCATAATTTAGGTTGATACATGTGAGTTTGAAATCGATTTTTTTACGTATAACAATTTCAAATTAAAGTGCATACTTAAGGTTAAAAAGTGCATAATTAAGGTTAAAAAGTGCATACCTAAGATTATAAAGTGCATGCTTAACATTTTGGGATTGATGTGTTCTTAGCTATTATGTAACCTATGTGGGATTCGAACCCACATGGGCACAACATGTAAGGTTTATGAAAAGAGAAAAGAAGGCTTGCAAGTTGCAATACCTTGAATCTGCATTCTTGATAATGTTAATGTCCTTGTAGTGAAATTTCAGTGTAGCATTCTTGAAACTGAATCACAATGTACTTGATCATGTAACAGATCTTGAAAGCTCAAATTGGACTAAGAATGATTGGAGCTAAAGATAAGATAATAAGTAGCCTTTTAAGTGTTTTTTTAATCATGTAATAGAGAAATTTTTTTGCCACTTTTAGGTGTTTTTTTAATCTCATTTAACAGTTTTGACAGAATTGAGCTGCTCAAGTTTGACAAATATGACAGAAATAGCTACGAATAAAAAATGCAGCTCAGAATAAGGTTAATCTTGATGCCATTGAGTTAAAGCTGGAACCTAAAATTTTAAGAGCACAAATAAGGTTATAAAGTGCATGAATATGACTATACAGTGCATAAATGGAATTAATAAATGTGCAGCACTTCATCCTCAATATAATATATAAAGTGCATAAATAAAATTATGAAATTCATGAATAAGATTATAAAGTGAGGTCACCTTAAAAAAAAAAAATTATAAAGTGCATACATACACTGGACTCCGAATTGAACATTGAAATAGAGTATATAGATCCAGGTGGAGTCGAACCACCAACATCCTGAACAACAGGCGCTCATTCCTAATTGAGCTTTTGGATCTTAACACAAGTAACAAGCTAACCCGAATATGAACAAGCTAAGAACATTTGAGTTCTGAAAATGCACTTTTCAGTTTTATACTTGCACTTTTTCAAAATAAAATTGCACATTTAAGTTATAAAATTAGCACAAAGGCCTCTCAATCATCTACCACTGAAAGCTAAACACCAACACACACTACATAAATCAAAATGATTGAAGCAGAACAACCAATTGATGCTAATAGGACATCATCTACTACACTGTTCAGTCATTCACAGCCAGCAATGAAGGCCAAATAAGAGAGTAAAAGAGGCCAGCAACAAGGACACCTCCTGATCTAGATCTACAGGCACAGATACATTCTTCAACAAGGACACCTCCTGATCTAAACCTACTGCATTTGTGCCAATTGAAGGAAAACAAATAAAATCACTAGTTCTGCTCCAATAGATTATGAGAAATATTTTCTTGAATTGCTAGACGCCTGCTCATCTAAATCTAGAGGCACAGATACATTCTTCAAACAATAAAAAAAACAACCAGTTAATTTACTTTGCTTTTCGGGTAAAAAGGGGGAAATCACCATTGCAGTATTAAATCAAACTGAACCTAACAAAAAAAAATCAATTGTTTACTCACTAATTTTTTTAAAAAGGGAAAAAATTCAATTTATTCTAGTTTAAACCAAGACCGGATGCATCAAGCCTGATTCCAGTTTAACCAATCCTGGTTCTTGCAGATAAACTGGTTCAAACCAGAACATTATCACCCCTATTCTCAACTCCAAAGTATGTACAAGCGCAAAGAAGCGATGAGTAGGAGAATGCATGACGAATAAGCTGAGAAATTGACAAAGTTCTTTCTAGCTCTCAACTGCCTATAACTCTATATCGCTCCAAGCTAAGAAGGCATGTAACTAAACAACAAACCAGAATCCAGATGCAAGCAACTTAACTAAACCAAACAGGAAAGATCCAATCTCAATCACAGTCAGACAAACGAAAATATCTAACAAAGAGCCTATCTTCATCAATAAATTATATAATCCATTAATTGGAAACCAATATTGTACATCCCTTTCACAATTGCCGAATAAGGCGCGAAGCATTTCCATAATTCCATTAGCATAACTTTTAAATCAAAACCCTAAAGGTAGAAGAGAGAAATTAAGAGGTACGTACACAGAGTCAGGTAGACGGATCAGCTGAGCTAACAAAGTATTTGAAATTGACAATATATCCTCAGAAATTCAGATGGAATGGCGCTGCAACTCCGACAGGAATTCGAGATGAAGAGTGATCGGAAGTGTGAAACTGCAAAACACCAAATATACCAAACACATCTCTCTAGAAAGAAGAAGACATCAAATCGAAACCTGTGAAGGAGAGGACGATTACCTATGAAGGATACAAACAACAAAAGTGCCAAGAGAGAGATGAGAGATCTGAAAATTTGGATCTGAAATTAAAAGGGAGAAAGGAGAGGACGATTACCTCGAAGATTGGAATTGGCAAAGCGAGAAGCTTCGGGGCCGCCATGGCCATCATAGACACCAACGAGGGCAGCAGAATGGGAAGCGAAGACCTGAGTCTGATCTTCGAGGGAGGAGTTCGAACTGCAAAATCACGATCGATTCCAAATGAAATCACCAATCTGCAAGGATATTAGAAAGAAAACAACGAGAAATTGAAATCCCTAATTAATGCACAGTCGGTCGATCGAACGAATTCGTAAAATTGAACGAAAATCAATTGAGAGAGATGGTGCGTACGCTGCAGCAGCCATGGCGAACTTCGGCGAGACGAGGCGAGGCAAGCTCCAAGTCGTCGGCGAGGCGAGGCAAAATCCGGCGAGGCTAGGGCTCTGGCGGTGGTGAACGTTGGCGGCGACATCTAAGGTGGTGGGTATGGGTTAGGGTTTCGAGATCAGAGGTAGGAGGAGGAAGACGGAGCGATGAAAAAGAGGAGAGCGTAGAGCAGAGAGAAGATCCACTGTTTCGAGATCAGAGGTTGGGGAACAACGCTGAAGCGCTTAGCTTCTTCTCTCCACAGTCGCAGAAGAAGAAGGTCTGGAGAGGGATTTGTTTTTTTTTTGGGCCGGTCCAACCCGGTTCTTTTTTAAGAAAATAGGCCCGCGTGTCCGGTTTTGTATTAAAATAACAAAATTTTACACGTTAAGCAAATTTTACACGTTAAGGATGTTTTACATTTTAAAGCTTCCCTATATATATATATATATATATATATATATATATATATATATATATATATATATATATATATATATATATATATATATATATATATAAATTGTGTAAAAAAGGTCTAATGGAAAAAAAGGTCTAATGGGGTCACCCATTCAGGCGACCAACATTCAAAACTATATCGTCCAGGCGACGAACATTCATAAATATGTCGTCACTTGAATGATTGACCCACTTTTGTCACTCATTCAGGCCACCAACATTGACTATACATGTAATCTCCGTCGCCTGACGTTAATTCAAGCGACGAACATTTCCCTATGTTCGTCTCTTGAATGCTTAGTCAATTTAAACCCCTGATGGAATTTCATAAACGCTCCTCAGGCGACCAACTAATATATTTTCTTCGTCGCTTGAATGGTAGTTCTGACCGAAGTGGTTGGGCTCTTTGTTTGAGCGACCATATTTCTTCATTTGTTCGTCGCCTAAATATGTCCGTCGCCTAAGGTTGATTCAAGCGACGAACTTTATATAGGATTGGTCGTCCAAATGGTAGTTGGGGTGGGAATCCAGCCTTGGACATTCAGGTGACGAAGTCTTATAAGTTCGTCGCTTGAAGTGAATTCAGGCGACGGAAGCATATGGGTTCGTCGCCTGAGTTGTAATTTGGCATAGTGTACTATTTTTTGTGTAAAACATAAGATGAGAAGGGTAATGATTAGAAGAGTATAAGAGATATGATTACCCCTTACTCAAATTAGTAATTGAAATAAGGAGAAATAAAAGCAATTTTGTATGAAAAGTTGAGAGGAGAGGGTAATGATTAAATTTTTTAACAATGTATTTTAAACTATAATTAGACTACATTCATTTTCTTTCTCTATACCTTTCCAAAATTTCAACCAAACGAGCCCTAAACCTACTCTCCTCATAAAAAAAAAACCCTAATCTTTAAATATGAATGCATACTAAACGGACCCAAATGCAACCCTATATGTAACGCAACTACGAGTTCCAAATCATGCCACATGCATGTTCAAACCAAATGAAAGCTATCACCCTCAAATTTGTCATGTGATTGCTACAGGTGCCAATTGCATCTCTCCAGTTGTCAATTATTTTTCAATTACAAGAATCCTTCCAAATACTCTTCTATGAACTTGAAAATGTACCTTTAATTTAAAATATGATTTTCTTATGAGAAAGTATAGAGATTTGGTTGAAAGATCATTTCTCGTGATTTTGTTTGATAGGCCTATTTTTTGAACCGTTTCGGCTATATACACCGCAAATCCTCACGTTTTTAAGGACGTGCAAGTAGGGTGAGAGCCACCCGAAGCAGGACGTGCTCCACCCACCCTCATCAACAAGCGTCCGAAGGAAGGGGAGGCCTCGGGGGTCGAGGAATGCCTGCAGAACCAACCCGTTGCCATACGAGGAGGTAAGGGAAAGGTTTGAGAGAGAAGAAGCGCGTGCTGCTCGAAATGCTGCTCGGCCTCGTCCACAAGCGACCTCAGCTCGACGTGGACGTGATGATGTGTTCGGAGGGTTCAACTGGGGTCGAAACAACGTTGATCCCTTCATGCTCGGTCATATTCAGACGGTGAGGGACACTGTTGGAGATGGTCATTGTGGCTACCGTGCTTTGGCGGCTTTGACATCACCGATCGGCGAGACTGCTTTCCCGGAACTCAAAACGTTACTACGCAATCACTTGGAGGATCACGCCGATCTGTACGCCGGTTGTTATACGGGAGAGTACCCATTCCAGCAGTTCGTCGACTACCAGAGATGGGCCGGAGCCACACATGGTGATAGGAGACGGTAGATAGAGCTACCCATCATGGGTTTAGTATTTGCGACGGTATATCAGATTCCTCTCGTCGTCCTAGCTTGGCATCATCCGTTCACATGTCTCCCCATGATCTCGCCGACATCTGCTAACAACCCTCCCCAATCAGCAACTCTTGGTGTAGCCTGCATCGGAAACCAAGACCATTTTTCCGCGGTACGACTTCAAATGTCTTCTTTATTACCTAATCATGCTTTTCATACATATGTCAATACTCTAACTCTAAATTTTTGTTCTGATAGATCTGGTTGCGTTCTAACGCTCCTCTTCCGCCACCTCCACTAGAATGGGTCGAACATCATCATCCGAGCGTCGAAGGATGGGCTGCTCCGTTTCAAGCTCAGATTGAGAGATTTAGAGCCTTGCGTGCCGAGTTCGGCCGTCCATTACTATTTTCCTGGATTGTATTCCACAACTTTATTAAAATTATGAATGTAAACCTTTTTTTTTCCGTTCCATGTAACGTTATTCGCATATTATCCGAATGAAAACCTTAACAATTCTTGTGTTCTGTTTAATTTGACCCTAAATCCTTCAAATCCACTAGCTAAACACAATTTTATCAATTAACATTACAAAACCGTCGGAAAACCTAAACCCTAACCTTAAACCCTAAACCCTAAACCCTAAACGCAAAACCCTAACTAGGGTTTGCAGGTCCTTAACAACGTGCAAGCATTGCACGTCCTTAAGGATGTGCTTGCACGTTGTTAAGGACGTGCAAGACTTTTTTAGCGGACGTGCACCGTCCCAGACTTGCATGTCTTTAAAGACGTGCAAATCCTTAATCCGGATTTACGGTGTATATAGTGACACCCTTTTTGAGCCGATGTAATTGTTTATTAATGAGTAATTGTCCGAGTCAATCTCACTTGAAAGTTGAAACTTCAAATTTCCTCCTCATTGATTATAAAAATCCAATAATGTTTTGGGCTATGTACATCGATAATTACTCTAAATTAGTCATAACCTTAATTTATGAAAATTAATCTCATGATAACCATAATTCCTAATAATCTGTAATTTTAAAATTATGTTTGGTTCATAATAATCAAATTGATGTATTTTGTGTTGAGTATGAGAATTATGAGAATAATTAGCTACAAACAGCATAAAAAAGAAGAAGTAAATTTCATGTACTCAATGTTTCACGTACGTATGAAATTCACTAACTTATCAAAACAGGGCCGTCCAATGACTTTTCTGGGCCCTGTTCAATACGTAGTATTTTTCAAACATTACTCATCGTGTTTGACAAAATATATTATTTACCATTTATGTACACTTTTTAGATAACAAAACTATATAAAATATTCATTTTATATTAATTATATTAATTATTTTATATTAATTATTTACCATTTGTTTAAAGTGAATATTTCATGTAGTTTTTATCACTCTAAAAAGCGTGCATAAATAATAAATGATATATTTTTCCGAACGAAAGGGAGTAATAAATTTTTAAAAAATATGAAATAAATTAGAATGGATTATGAAAAATTATAAAAATATCATTTAAAAATAATTGTAAAAATAGATTAAAATAAAATTAATATAGGACTATTTTGTACGGAAAGTCATTTTAATTCATTGTATTTGTATCATTAAATATACGTTATAGTATTTTTCACATTTTTACTACACATTGATTATGTTAAGTTTCAATTTAAAAATCAAAATTTAATGCACATACATTTTTTATAGAATTTATAATTCTAATTCTAATTTATAATTCTAATTTAATGCACATACATTTTTTATAGAATTTATAATTCTAAATAATAAATGATATATTTTTCCGAACGAAGAATTCTTTCTTCTTCTTTTTTAAATATGTCAACAATAAAAGTAATCAAAATAAAAGGAAATGAAAATAAAAACTATATCCAGTTAAATATTTTTTAGGATATGTGCAAAATATTGAAATGAGATAAGGTAATAGGAAGAGATTATTTGTTTAAAAAGAATTAACAACAAGGCTAAAAAATGACTCCGTATAAAATTTATCCGTTTGAAAAAAGCAAATCAATTATAAAAAACCCCCACAAAATTGCAAACGAAGGGAATCGAACTTGGGTTGAATTGCAACACCCTCTGCACGCCTACCACTGGGCCAAACTTTCCATTTATTATTTTTAGCAACCAATTTATTATGTATAAATAAATTACTAGTTGGGGCCCCATAAAAATATGGGGCCCTGTCCGGTTAGGCTCTTTGAACACCCTAATGGACGGGTCTGTATCAAAATGACTTTTTCATGTTCTTAACATTTTTACCGGAGTTTATGATCAATCGTTCAACTAATTATTACTATGTAAAATGTTTGTCATTTGGAACAACTCATATCAATTCTACTTTGCCTCATATTTACTATATATGTGAGAAAAAAAAAAATCATGTGATCTTCTTCTGAACACATATTATTATTTTTTCCCCGAATTGACAAATATGAGGTAAAGTAGGGTTGACACGGGTCGTTCTAAACAATAAATTGTTTAACACTTAATGAAAGGATTGTCTATAAATTTAGGTAAACACTAGGAACATTACTGTTTCATTTAACGGATTAAAAATCTATCTGATACGAGTTTGAAACATTATGGACCAACTATAAAATTTACTCTCAACGAAATTACTACCTACCTTAAGGTGAGTACTTACTACTAACTTCCTTAAAACAAAATTCTTCTTTATTTAGGTTATGTTTGGTAAAAGGGTAGCTAACATGATAGATGAAGCTGATGGGGTAACTTAACCTTATACATTATTTAGGTTAAATATATGTTAATAGACTAGTATGATGTTTAATAAGCTAACTTTTAGGGCAGTTGATAAAAACTTGTGAATAGAAAACCAAAAACTTCGAAAAGCTTAAGTAGTTATTGAAAAACACCAATTGCAAAAGCTAATTAAAATAAAATTTCATATTTATTTCATTTAAAACTACATAATATCAAAATCAAAAACTTTGAAAAGCTAGCTGATGGTGCCAAAAAGAGCCTTAAACAAAAAAACCATATTTAGATAGAGTTACTATTTTCTCATGAAATGAACCAAGTGTTGGAGCAAAAGAATCCAGGCCTCAATTTTTTTTGGAAAACACCGATGGAAAAAACCCTTTTTAGAAAGTTGTGACGTGGTATGAAATCGACCATTGTCTTAGAAGTGATTTCTCCCCGACACCATGGTGCAAGTCGGCTATAGGTGTCGCTTCCCAAGGTTACACATTGCCTTCTTCGGCATGCACTCGCTCTTGAAGGAATGAAACCAAACTAGGAACTCAGAATGTCTTTCAGAGAAAAGGAGGAGAAGAAAATGGAGAACGTGTGTTTGTAAAACTGAAAAGCCTTCTGGTTTTTTAAACAAAAGAGAACCCCCCCCCCCCCCCCCCCCCCCAGCGAAAAATCTGGAGGAAATCAAGGAACGATTACAAATGAACCGATAAGCTTGAAGAGAGTTATCAAAAATCTCTTTCAAGCTTATCTAAGGCCATAAATTGATATAAATGAAGTATTGATGAAAAAAGGACCACACACACGAAAATGAACCAACAGTGACGGTGGTACGCTCGTGTGGGACTCTTATCCCAACTCTCAATAAACCATTCTAAAACTTCTCTTTATAAACTCCTCTTCAAATGCCTTTTGAAATCAATCTGGGACAAGTAAGTTTAAAAGCCTTTGTTGAAGAACCCCATTATAAGCATTACCTACAACAATCCCCTAATAATGCGAGGAATTGGGGTTTTGAAATCATCTTTAAAACGATGTTCTGAACTGAATTAAATGTTGGTGAACGAATCTTGAACCAACACAGTGAAGCTGACTGCCTCGCTTGTAAAAGAAGTGAACAAGTCTTGAACTTCCAGACCCGCGAGTTTTTCATAACAACACATACCTCATCCACTGCCCTGGTGGTTCCACAATCTTACTTGTAAATGTAGATGATCATCTCATACCTTGGGTGCTGAAGATCTGTACTCTAGAAAGACAACCCTAGTCTTTCATAGAAGGCAACCAACTCTTCATACTCTTGTAGGTGATTCCATCAAGTCTATCTCACATAGTGCCCTTATTAGGGATATGGTATCATTAAGAGCATTACACTCAACCTTTATATTTTTTGGGGAATCCATCAAGTCCTTATCAATAGGACCACATAACTCTAGGCTATGGACTCATTAAGAGTTTGCGACCCATCCTCTTCCAATACACTAGTCATGAGAATGATATATGGTATATTTCTCATCTTATGGGGTTGAGTCCCATTCTTTTAGATGAATCAAGGACGACCAACCTTCTATGTAATCCTTTCGTCAATGGATTAGCTAAATTCCTCTCGAACTTCATATACTCCAAACAAATGACACCGATAACAATCAACTATCTCACAGCTTCATGTTTGATTCACATGTCTCTTCTTGCCATTGTATGTATTGTCATTAGCTACACAAATAACATATTGTGAGTCATAATCTAGATAAATAGATGGAGTCATGTGCCCTCACAAAGGTAAGTTAACCAATAAACTTCTCAACCACTCAACCTCTTATCCGGCTAAATCTTGAGCTATGAACTTAGACACTATATATAGTTCATTTAACAATACAAGATTGTTTTGATGACTTCCAAGATATAGCTCCACCACTAGTGGAGTTGACCTCGTCATTGTCGGAGAACCAATTTGCATCACAATATCCCTCTAGCGCTTGAGGGTATCCTATATAATGTAGACCCCAATCCATTATGCCTTTTGAAGTATTTATGGAATTTCACCTATACTTATTACCTCAAGGTGACGACGAATCACTACTAGAAAAATGCAATTAGACATCTGTTATCAACAGATGTCTTTCAAAAAAATTTCCGATCTCTTTGTGGGTGTAGTAAAAGATCAAACTTTTCACATCGGTTTTAAGCCGATGTCTTTTCTGTCCTAAGACATCTATTTTACTTTGAATATAGATATAAATCAACCCCTCAAATTTATTTTTGACATGTTCACTTGTTGTTAACGCCTCGTTATTTTTTATTTATAAGCTTTTGAAGATGTCTAAACCAAACCTAAAGTTTACATTTACATCACTATTTTTAAAACAATCAATGTGTTAAAATAAAATAGACACCTTTTTTTGTTATATTGATTTTGCGTATCTTATTTTCAAATATATAATTTGTGGTTTTTTTATTGTTTTAAAATACTCTATTGCATGAAATATTTACATAACTGATGTATTAATATACTATGGACATCATTTTATATTTTTATAAAGATGATGTTGTTAGCAATATATATCAGTTTATACTTACATTGTGATGTCAAAATATATGTTAAACATTGATTTTGATTATTTAGACAATGTCTATAATGATACTAGCATCCATTTTTATGTAATGGTTCGATTTCATAGCTATTAAGACACAACAATTTTCATATATAATCCGATGTTTTTTCATTTGATACACATCACCCTTTGCTCATGAAATAAGATTTCGCAAATGATGGGTAATTTAGTGAACATATACATTAAAATAAACGCGAAATCAACATTTACAAATTTGTTTACAAAGGATAGGTACTTGAAAGATACACTATTACAACTGATTGGTACTTTTAAATCCAAAGGTCGAGAAAGCATTTTTAGTCTGAAACAACCAATCGGTGTTTCATAAGCAATCTGCATGCCCTTGAGTGTATAATTAACCAGTCATGTTCCACTCAATAAGTGTCTGCATCAAGACAAACAAATCATTAAACCAAGGAAAGATCAAGTGACGAGAATGACCCTAAAACATGGAGACCAACTGCTAATCAAATATCGAACAATCTAATCCAAATATTTACAATAAAATTGTAACAACAAAAAAAAACACTTGATTTTATAAGGAGCAGAATTGAGCAAGTGTTTTTTTCTCTTTAATTAATTGAATTAAGAATTTAACAAGTTCTATATAGCAGTGATAGTGCCAAAAGAGGCAAACAAAAATTACTATAACTGGACTTCATGCAATCTGAAATACATTCATTTAAGTAACTATATCAAGCTTATTTTTAGGTAATTATTCGGAGATAGAATATTAAACTTAAATTCACATGTTACAAGACCACTTGTTGCCTCAATCTGGTTCTTGAACTCTTTCTGTTGAGAAAAAATATGCACAATGACTAAGAACTAGATATAAATAATAACCAATCAATAAACAAAGCACTATGATATTACAACTACAAGAATTGAACAAAAAATTTATAAAGGTACAAGTGGAGTCCAAAATGAAGATCAACCAACGTGACTGTGATGGTAAGTAAGAGATTGAAAAGTCTCAAGTATAAAAACATACCACAGACACTTTTTTAGACCCAAAAATAGCAAATTTTAGATCTCCTAACTTATCATTAGTAGACTCAGTATGTTGGTTAGAAACTTGACTTCCAAAAGTTTTAGACATTGTCAAATTAAGAACAAATATTAATCTTGCTAAATTTTTATTTAACTGTTTAGTAATTATTGTTATCGTTGCCTTCTTTAATATATACTCATATAACAGATCAGATTTAATACAAGGATGGATTTAAAATTGCTCGGTTGAAGGTATATCACCTCTAATATAATGCAAGTGAGATCAATAAAAGCATGGGAAAAATGATAAAATGTATCAGTGTAGAGCTTAAGGTATATGGAAAGAGAATAAGAACCAAGAGCACAATGTCTCACTTTCAAGCGTTGTTTACTATCCTTGTCCCAGAAGTTGAAGGCACCATCTGAACCTGCTGTTGCGAATGTTTGATGCACCTGAAGACAGGTAAAAAAACTCAAGTTTGACAACAGATCAAGAGTAGGATTAATACACATCTGACTCTATCCCCCGAAAAAATTATATGCAGAAACTTCAACGTGTACTATAACACAGTTCCACTTTGAATAGTCAATCTACAATCTACATCATACTTTTACAGTTGCGTCAATAAGGAGCACTTACGGAAACCACAGAATAATATCAGGAAGGGAAATCTTCTAACAGAGACTGGCATCATAAGCATGGTGGAAGCCATGGAGGGAACCTAATGAAAGATGAGAGAGGGAGAAGACAAAAGGGATTTAAGGAAAGTTGGATGAGCTTCTCATCAAAGAATTTTTAAGAGATTTCAAATTCAGGGCGTCTTTACTCCAAACATCCAATGCAAGTCACGAGTAGGAGCATGAAATAGATCAAAACATTAACCATATGAAATCGACAAGAACAATTCTAAGAGGCTTTCGTCAAGTCGAGAACACAATATCAAGGAATGCATAATAACGGAAGCACTCAAAATCTGATGTCATGCTCTAAAAAGAGTCAAGAGTAACACCCACCAAACAAGATGCAGTATCAAAAGACCTCATTTTCAACATCCTCCAAAAATAGGCTCCGCACTGGGGAAAAACAATAAAGACATCAGAAAGCACTAAATAAATCCAGAATCACCTCAAGAGACAAGGTTGTCATTCAGGGGCAGTGATGCAAGCTGATCGGCTGGGCTGTTGGCTTGCTACTGTGCCACATTCCTCAGGACATCCAAGGCTTCTGCTACCTTAGACTTAAGGGCTTCTGGCGACTCCAGGAGATGCAACACCTCCGTCTGGTCCATCTTCAATAGCATGCCAGTCACCTTTGCGGCATTGTTGTGTTCGATTGAATCCACTAGTGGGTATAGACTCTCACCCAGCATCTGTCATGACATGTTTAACATGAATTATTATCATTTATACATCATGACCAAGTGAACATCTGTTTCAGTGCCTACCGTCCTCTGCTGATCCGGTGGAGCATTTGCAAGAGCTGTAGCCAAAGGAGTGAGAGTCATGGGCTGTCCATGACCACCAACATCACGCATTGGCATTCCTCCCATGTCGTAAGATGGAAGCATGCCACCTGCAACTCCGTGCATTTTCACATCTTGCATGTTGCGTCCAGGAGGATAGCGATAAATACGTCCCCTGGGAGCATCTGAAACAACACAATCTTTTAAGCAACAACTTATTACACAGATCAACCGCAGATCCATCAAGCTTCCCACCTCACCACCAAGACCTCCATGGTGGTAAATTGAGAAGCTACCAAAGTAAATTCAGAGAGTAAGAGAATACATGATCTTTATCTTCCTCTTTTATTCATTTTCAGTTAAAAATGAGGTTGATGCCTTAAAGTGCATGCACCGCATAACCTCAGCTTGCCGCATGAGGCAATCTTAGGCAAGGAGGCAATTTCGTCAACATAGTGGAAGTTTTGTTCAATGTTATAGCCCAATTATATGCATATGGATATGGGGATTTATCCCGTCACACAAGAAATTATAGACACATGAACATTGGACTGAAAAAAGGAAGAAGAGAAGTTTAAGTACTCACTGAGTTGAAAATAAAGTGATATACTTACAGGATGGAAATTAATCACATTCAGAGAATAGATTTCATTGCTGTGTCTATGGCACTTGAAAGTAAAGTTCTTGATAGACTGTGCATCATCCAAATGATGTACACCAACTCGTCCCTCAATCGACCCAACCTACAAAGAGCAAAATCATCATACGTAAGAATCTCTCAGGCTTGGTTGCAATTAGATGGTAGAAAGACAATAGATGAAAATAGGGAACAAATGCTATAATGAGGAAATGCGAAAACATTGATAGCAATTATAATCTTTTTCAAATTCTTCTATTAATCAAATATCACTATTCAATTACATGAATGAGCACATGTCATAATATCCAAGGCATTAATGCAAACTAATCAACTAATCATGAAGAAAACAAAGAAATATTCAATCTAGAACTGGAAGTGTAACTCTTACAAAAAAACCCTGTTTATCTAGAAAGGCAGCAAGACACATTATTTGTTATTTCAAAGGTGAAATGATTCTGTTGAACTATATCTGTAAATAAATAATACAGTAAAAGATTAGAAGTAAAGTGAGGAAACCTCAAACTTGTTTCCCCATAAAAAGATAAAAATATAACTTGAATGTCATCATATTTACAAAATACATAAATTATCAACGATTTAAAAGCCTAAAAAGTACCAGCAAACAAGGGGGGACTGTGTCATCAGCTAGCTCAGCATCTTACGATTTTTGAATGCTAAACACTGGAAAGAAAAATAATTTCTCCTCATGTTACCCTTTTTGGGGGGTAACAGTTTAGAATCACTCAATAAGGAAAAAAGGGTGTCAAGATCAAAAGTTTAAGACATGTTTCCAACTCTCAATAGGATGAAAGCATGGGTGTATGAATGACTGATATAGAACAAAAACTCCTCTCCACATGAGACAGTAAATACTAAATAGAACAAAGCAACTTGAAGTGATTATATGATTTGGCTGGTGTAAAGCTGAAGTGACATTGATAAACAGTACACCAGTGCTCAAACTTAAACAGTCTGATTTCATAAGGTATTATCAAACATGCCATTTTATGAGGCATTTTAGAATAATTGAATTGATATATTTAAAGAAACGGATCATGTTGATACTAGTGGAACCTTTGCTGGAAGAATCTTTTCTAGTCATCAACTCAAATGTAAGTTAAACCATTTTGATTTAGTGGTAAAATGTATGACCTAGGTTGTTATTTGCTTTACTGCTAAATCGTTTTTGAAGCAAATGCTTACAATCTAATCTCAAAGTAACAAAAGATCTCAACCCTCATAGAAAATTAACTATCCACATTAGGTTTGAACACATATCAATGGAATTTTGATCTTTAAAAATGGGATTTTTCATGTCCGAAACCCTAATTTCTCAAGAACCTAGGACAATCCAATCAAATGACAAAAGATCAACACTCAAATAAAAAAATTTGAGCAAATACTAACCGTAGTAGGTTTGAACTCCTTCATCTTCTGCAACTTCTTAAGCCCAACCTCAAGCTCCTTATGCTCTTTGTCTTTGTTCCCGAGCTCCTCTTCCTTCGCCCTCATCACTTCATCCTTCTACATCAAAAACTCTCCCGTCTTTTCCTTCTCAATGTTCATCTTATCCAGCATCTGCCATCTAAGGATTGAGATATATATATATATATATATATATATATTCGGAGGTGAGAGAGACTCGAGTGTGAGAGAAAGAGGTAGATGAGTTTGTATGGCTTCTCGTCTCTTACAAAGGCGTTTTAGGGTTTCGAATAAGAATCGGGAGACAGATCTCAGATCCCACTGAGAGAGTGGTGAGGTTTGGTAGCCGAGGATGAAAGTCGAGAGAGAGGAAAGGTGGCGGTAGTAGTTGAGGTGGCGGGCCAGGGCTGTAGTGGCGGCGATGGAAGTAGTGGTGGTGGTGAGTGAGACAAGAGAGTCGGGAGAAAAGAGAGGATTGCCTCTTCAATCTTTTCACACAAGGGTGAGGATAACTGCTATATTAACTAAAAGTATGGGCGGGTGTTTAAAAATAAATTTGCTGATTTAAACCCTTTAGCATATTTGATTAGGTAGTTAGCCCCCTTAATGTTTTTACTAGGCGCATCAAACCCTTTTATTTTTTTTAGCCGCTGAATACTTGTTCCTTCCTTCCTCCCATCGCTCTCTTCTTCTTGGATGCCATTGTTGATGGGGTTTTGCCCAGATCTGGTGCGATTGGCGCCCCTCCTTGTTCGCCACATCAAAGGAGCGGGCCAAAGACAAGCCGCGACTTCTCCTCTAGGTCGTAGCCAGCGAGGTCCCAGTCATCAAGTTCCCAGGCGATCGCCGCATCCGGCTTAGAGGAAGCCGAGATCTCGAGCTTTCTAGAATCGTCCGCGACCACCGCTGAGGGCAGGACAGACGCCAGCGGGCGAACAGTCGATCTCTCGCTCGTCCCTCTCTTTACCGATGAGTCCAACACCTCCCTTAGAAAGGTACGAAGGTAGTCTGGCTCATTCTCTCGCCTTTTTCAATCGCTTCTCCCTTGTAGCTCCAAGGTCATCTTCTTCTCCTCATCTTCTTCGATTAATTGTTTGAATTGCTTAATTGATTCGATAGCTAGGTTTTGAAATAAAAATTGGGGATTAATTGTTTTCCTTGAGCTTCCATTTCAGACTAGTGTTATGGGTTTATCTGATCTGTGGATGTAGGTAAATCAATTTCTAGGTCTAGCTGGTTATGTTGGTTGATTAACTTAGCAATTTGGTTTTCTGCTGAAATTTCATGCTCTTGCTAGGCATGTCTTTGCTTTTGTGGGGTTGTAGATATGGTGAGTATCTTTGCACGCCAAGTGTTCGATAAAATGCCTCTTACAACTTTTCTACTTATGATGCCAGTTGGGTTTCAAGAGACAATGTGGCATATTTACAAATAAGTTGTTTGTTGGCTTTAGCTACTTTGTTGTTGTGTGTTTACAGGGAGGTTGTACAAGGAGAGGAAAGATGAAGAAAAATTGAATTTGATTTGAGTAATCATTCTGGATTATTCACTGTAGGTGTGATGGCAAGGCATATTAGTGGTAGATAAACTCTTTAGCCTAAATTAAGGTGAAATGACAACTATCTTTAAAGCAATAAAGGTTGAGATTGGAATCACATCAACTTGGTGACCATTTCTATATACTCATTAATCTTTTCTCACTTTTGCTTCCCCTTCATTTTCTGCATTTGTCCATCCATATCCACCTACTTTTCATTCATCACACTTAGTTTGTGCTCATTTCATCTCTATGTTCTGCAGGTGTTCTTGGAATGGGTTGGTTGCAGTATATAACAATGGGAGAGGTTTCTATCTCCTTAATCCGTGGACTCGAGAGCGAAACATGTGGTACTAAAGGGCGATAAGCTCTTCGAGTCGTTGGGTTTCAGCTTCAGCCTCTGTGGTATCCTTATTTCCCACGATCCTGCTGGAGACGAGTACAATGCCGTGCTCTCCCGTTCTAGTAGCAGCAGCATGTTTTTCCATGTTTTGAATTTCAAGCATGGCAACTGCAAGTCTAAAACTCAACACAAGATATTGCAGGATGTTAATATGTACACTAGTGGTTGTAGCCGGGCAACTGTCAATTGTTTCAAAATTCCAAATCCCACTTGATTTGCATTACCTTTTCCATTTCCTATCTATTGTCCATTGTTTTTGCTTGTTAACTTTAAAATATGAGCTTTGTTAAAAGCTATATATTTTGACTATCTAGATGATCAATTGCATGAAGCTGAAACTTGTTTACTATTATTTAAACTGATTGAGTTTTAAAATGGTTCCATACTTGTAATTCAATGTCCTCTCATTTAAATATTACATGTTCTTTTCATTTAGATATTAGGTTTTACATTTTTATAAGCCTTGAGAACAAAGCTTTTATAAGAGATAAGTATTACATTTTATCGCTTACTAGTTAGGTGATAAATATGTTTTTCACTCCGCTTGTGTTTTGGTACACAACCAGTCCTAAGCTCTTATGTGCAATAATTGATGCATGTTTTTGAGTTGATGACATGTTATAATAGGTGTTTATATGTGCAATACAGTGACAATATTTTGATTCCACGTTTTAAGCTCTTATGTCATCAATTATATAAAATTGTCACCATAAACAATTGTGATTAATGAAGCGTAATAACAAATGTCACCCATGAATAAAAATTTAATGAATATGTTACCACAAGTGATTGCATCAATGAAGTGTAATCACAAACGTGTCATCAGTAATGAAAGTATAATCGATGAAAATAAATCGATATACAATTGATTAAATTAAAAACATTTGGCATCAATCGATTTGATTAAAAAAAACGGCATCAAATAATTACATTATAAAAATGACATCAAAACACCATTTTAAAAAAGTTGTATCATATTAAAGAAAAAAATGTCATCAACATACTACTTTGAAAAAATATCATCAAAATACTATTTTGAAAAAATATCATCAAAAATATAGCATCACGGTAAAAAAATATCATAAAAAAATTGACATAAAAAAAGTGGCGTCATTCGTTAATAGTAAAAAAAAATGGCATCAATGGTCAACGTGACATTACTGTAAACAAAAAATGTCATCAAGGTTTAAAAAAAGTGACATTAAAAAAGTGTCATCCAATCATTTCATTAGAAAAGTGGCATCAAAGTGAAAATAAAATATAGTAAAATTTTGGCATCAAAATGGTAAAATATGGCATCACTAAAAAAAGTGGTCAAACGGTTGACCATTGACCAACCCACTCTATTGGGAAGGGGTCTAGGGCAAAACTAATTAAATTAATTTAGGGCCTAAGTGCCCAATTGAATATTCAAAAAAAGCTATCTACCAAAATCACCCAAAAATTTAACTATAATCTTAAGTTTTTTTAACTTCACAAATTTTTTATTTGATGTAA
This sequence comes from Persicaria tinctoria, assembly GCA_037127255.1. NCBI lineage: Eukaryota > Viridiplantae > Streptophyta > Magnoliopsida > Caryophyllales > Polygonaceae > Persicaria > Persicaria tinctoria. Next base: position 30,475,375 of record JBANSL010000001.1, read on the forward strand.
TAGAATAATTTAACATCGGTTGCTTTTTTGACAGGTTTAAATCGCATGATGTCTAATTGCAGTATTCTAGTAGTGAATGTTCTTGATTACTTGTGAAGTCAACCAAGAAATATACTTGTGGGGGTTTCTTTGCGGTGAACTTTGGTCGCACGTTGTGCTTACTGTTTAATCGTTGTCTTTAGACAAATGTAGTTGTTAAATCAGAAACACTCTTCTCCGACCGTGGACTTCAAGAACTCAGTTCCGAGGATTTTAACTCGGGGAAGGCTGTAGAGCTCTCTTCTTATATTTCAAAAATCAGATCCCTGTGATGTGGGAGTATGGGGGGGTATTTATAGGGCGATCAAGCGAGCAGCTGGTTGGCGACCTCGCGGTTCGTTTGAGGATATGTGTAGTCCATGCCCTCTTGCCTCAGACTTAGGCTCTGGATAGGATGCCAGCGAGGCAAACCTTACCCAGCGAGATGTTTGACAATGTGGTTAATGTAACAATCACGATTTATGGATACGGACGCGATTGATAGTAGATCAAAGATGGGATTAGTGATTTGACTAAGAAGATGCCCATGCATTGTTTTGTTGTCGATGTCACATTTTTTCAGAGCAAGATGATCGACTACAACCATTTTACCTTGTTGTCTGAAGCATCAAGAACAACATCTTTCTTGTCAACCGTTGAAGTGGATGCCGACATAGAAGCGGGCTAGAGGAGGACATAGTCGACCTCCATTTGCTCAAAGAAGATGATCATCTTCTGCGAACAACGCTTGTAATTCACCCCCATCAAGCGGTTCTAATTCGGACAAATCGAGCAGTGGATTGAAAATTTGAAGAATCATCGTAGCAACAAACAAATTGCTTCTAAATTGTTAGAGAGAAAGAATCTAGGCCTTAATTTTTTCGGAAAACATCGATGGAGAAAACTCTTTTAGAAGGTTGTGGCGTGGTATAAAAGAGATCACTATCTTAGAAGCAATTTTGTCCCGACACCATGGTGCAAGTCGGCTACAAGCGTCGCTCCCTAAGTTTACATAGCGCCTTCTCCAGGGTACACTCGCCCTAAAAGGAATGGAACCAACCCAGAAACCGAGAACGTCTTTCAAAGAAAAAGAGGAGAAGAAGATTAAGAACTTGTGTATGAAAAACTGAAAAGCCTTGCTCCCTAACGGGGTGGCCTAGTGGTGTAGAGCAAAGGGAGAGTAAAGAAGCCATAGGTTCGATCCCTGCCTCCGCCCCTTTTCTTGGGTGAAATTCCAAGGTTTCTTTTCCTTCATAACAGTGGGTCCAGTCGGTTGGCGCAAGTCGGCTTACCTAGTGCGTGCCTCTTGCCGACTGGGTCATGTGCTCTGGGTTTTCCACCAAATGGTGGGTTTCCTCATCATTAGGAAGAAAAATAAGAAGAAGCCCTTCACTAGCCCAACTCTAACTCACTCTTAACTCTCAATAACCAGCTCTAAAGCTCCTCTTTATAAACACCTCTTCGAATGCCTTTTGAAATCAATGTGGGACAAGAAAATTTAATAACCTTTATTGAAAAACTCAATCGTAAGCATTACCTCCAACACCAAGGTCTCCTCTTTCTTAGTTGAATGAGTTGTTCATTTACAATGTTAGATGTTTAAGGTTCGATATTTGGTGGGAGCGGACATGAGTTGGAGAGGAAGATGAATGGAAAAAAAAATAGACACCCAAAAATAATTTGAACTACAAATCTAGAATTAATGAGTAGACTAGGTCATGAGTGAAGAAGAAGGTACTTTCCACCCCAAACCTTCCCCGTTGTCATCTCTAGTAACAAGTCACAAGTTAACATGATGGGCACCCGATGGGTCCAGGTTGAGGCGAACCTACTCTATTGTCATCTCTAGCTACAAGCCACAAGTTAACTTGATGGGCACTCGGTGGATCAAGGTCGAGGCGGGTGCGGGGTAAGGTCACGTGATTTAAACCTTGTTGACCCAATGGGTCAACTCGACGAGTCAAGACTATGTTTGAAAAAAAAAATTCCTTGAAAAGAAGGAAAAATTAGGAATTATATATATATATATATGCAAAAAAAAAGGTAACTCAAAAAAATGCCCCATGATCCGTCAGCCCATAGCCTTGATAGATTGATGCTTGATATTGAAAAAAAAAAACCTAAAACTTTCCCATGTATACGTTGTACGCACTTCTATCTTCTTTCCCCTTTGGCCTAGATTGTCGCTCATCATCCCAACTACAGTTCGTCCCCAACTTGCCTCTAAGGGAATATCCACAAATTTCATCCCACCCTATTAAAGTATGTTATTGGAGGTAGCTCTCTCTATTGCCATCCCAATTGAAGAATGTCAGATCATTTCGATCCAACATAACTTGCATTGCATTTCTAGGATTACCACACATGTGTCGCTTGCATCCTATCATTCTCCGGTGGTGCTTGGGCGGCGCCATTGTGCCCACTTGTGCGCGGTGGTGGTGGGAGGCCTTATTTTCCATCCAATGGGTTTATGGCGAGTGGGTTCTGTCTATAGAGGTGGCTCTAAACGATGGTCATTCGTCCTAATTGGTTACTTTACTCCCGCCACCTACCGGATTATGCGGTGCTTCTCTAATTTCACCATGTCCCCCTTCTTACTAGGTATATTACCCCTTAATTTAGATATTAGCACACCTTATGTTTACTATTTACTTCTTTGTGATATTGTTTATAACCATATCAATCATTCCTACTAGTCCCATTAAAGGGTCTGAGCCCTTGGGTTTGGTCATGTTGTGTGACTTGTTTACTCATTTTATGTTCTTGTCAATTGTTGTATGCCATGTGATCTCTTACGAGGATATCTTTATCAATACATATCATACGTCTTGGCTGTTTTCGGACATGTCTCTTATTTTTATTTTACCTCCAATTTTTGCTGGTTTGTTCCTTGAGTTTTGCTTTTGGCTTGTTTTTATGCGTACTTCTGTTGACGTTTGCCTACTTATGTGTAGACCTATAGTCGAGTATATGGCTTTCGTCTCAAGTACATCTTGTAGCTTTCGCGGTTCAGGCTTGATTGGCGTTGCTCTATTTCACACGATCCTCATTCAGTGCCACTGGTTTAAGACCAAGTTACCCATCCGGCTACATTGTTGATATCATGTTGGTTGTCGACCAATCCATGTATACTATCGGCTTTTGGACTTCTACATCCTTTATTATAGGCCATCACAAGCCTCGTTTGCACTTTGCTTACCAGCAAAATTAACACAAGGTGCCTTCGCAAAAGAACATTCTATAGAGGATAATATTCTTATTGCGCAGGAAGCTTTCCATTCCTTTCGTAAGAAAAAAGGGAAGGATTTTTTTATGGCTATCGAACTTGATATGGAAAAGGCCTATGTAGGATTGAATGGTCCTTTTTGTTTAAAATACTTGAGAAGTTTGGCTTTCATCCATGGGTTGTCTCCTGGATTAATGAGTGTGTGTCTAAAATATCCTTTTCAGTACTTGTTGATAATAGTCCAACCAACCAGTTCTTCCCTCAGAGGGTAATCAGGCAAATGGATCCTCTATCTCCATTTCTCTTTATTCTAACTGATGAACTTTTGGCTCGTTCCCTACAAAAGGAAGCGGTTATAGATAAAGATTTGGGTTTGTGTTTCTCTAATAATGAAATTAAAATTACATTCCTAGCATTTGTAGATGATATTATTATTTTTGCGAAAGCAACAGATACGACTGCCCGCAAGGTATCTAATATTATCCAACGATGTTAACTCTACCTTGATGATAAGACCTGCCTACTGGAGATTAAGGCCTTGGTTGATGAAAGCCAAAACTCGGGTTTCTAGAGTTTGGTAAGATCTTACCAAAGGGCTCAAAGGATTGCGTGCACATAGGGACTCAGACTCTGAAATAGGTTGAATGGGCCTATTTGTTAAACGGGCGTATTTGACCTTACAGATCCGAGATCCATATTGGGCCTAAGTGATTACTTCGGAATTTGTTCGAAGTGTGATGGATTGGGCCTAATTTTGTTGAATGGACTCCATCTTATCTTTATATTGCGTTAGGCAAATGTTGTTGAGATTGTGCAGGATTTGTTCGGTTGATATCCAAGACTTCTATAGTGTATCTCCTCTACAACGTCGATATCCAAGATCTCAACTAATCCGAAGTGAAGGTTCTGGAACGTGTTGATTCGGCCAAAGATCTCTCCTGAAAGTTCGGTGCAAACTTCACTTTCAAACGTTCGACTTTCAAATCAAGTGTACTGGCCTATATAAAGGAAAAAAGGAAGATTGCAGAAGACACAAAATTCACTACGCTCAAACGACCTTCTGCAAGCTCATCTTCTCCAAGCTTCTGATCTCACATCGCTCCATTTGATAAGTGTTGTATTTACTTTTGAGTGTGTGAGGTTTCATTCCATCTTTATAGTACAATTTATCGAGGTTATACTAAGGGTTTCTTTACCCAAATGTATAGGGTACCTCGGTATTCATACGAGCTTTGTTTCACTAGTATGCTTGGGTTGCTAGATTGGAAGTTAGTCTAGAATAGGGTAAATCTACTAGAGGTTGTATCTAGAGCTCATAAGATAAAGTGAAATAAAGTCTGTTGAATCCTACGGGTTGGATAACCCTAGGCGGGGACGTAGGCGGTTGTGCCGAACCTCGTTAACAAGTATCGTGTTCTTTACTTTCCGTTTTTTACTTTATTACTTGTTCTTTCGATTGATCTTATTTGCTATCTTGGTTTAACGTGGTTCGGTTTTTCAGATAAGGTCTTACTTCTGGTGGTAAGGTCTTACCATTTCTGTATTCGCGAAAAGTTGACATACTCTATTCAAACCCCCCCCCCCTTCTAGAGTATTCAGTTACTATTTGTCTGCCTATTCTGCACTTCAAATTGTATCAGAGCCTAACTCATGTTCTTTAGATACTACTATCTGTGAGACTAACAATGGCAGGCGAAGGTCACAGTGGCTTCGGTCAAGGAAGATATGTCTCTCGTCCACCTCTCTTCGTTGGGGACAACTTCATGCATTCGAAATCTTGATGAAAATGTTCATCATTGATCAGGATCTGGAGCTCTGGCATATCATTACGCGAGGGCCGAATGTACCCAGGAAGGATGGACCCAATCGAACAAAGCTAGACAAGACGGAGGAAGAATACAATCAGACGGATCTGGAGAGCACTGCTAAAAATTTCAAAGTTGTCTATGCTCTATATTGTGGGCTGAGTACCGACGAATTCAATCAATCAATCATGTCCAGTGATAGAGCCAAAAACTTATCGAAGGGGGCGTAATTTTTTTTTTTATAAATTGTTCAATCCCTCTTCAATATTAATAAATTTTTTTCTTTAGTTTATCATATCAAAACTATGATATTTTAGTTTAAACGATGATGTTTAAGTTTAGAACAATGAAATTTTTGCTCAAAACGATAATGTTTTATTTTAAAAGGATCACATTTTAGTTCAAAATTGTGTCATTAATTTTTTTATATTTTTTTATCGAATAAAAAGATGTCGTTTTACTATATAACAACATTATTTTTCTATAAAAGAACACCGTTTAAAACCTAACAATTCAATATGTAATTTGTTGATCTCTTAGCATACAAATAGCGTGTAACAAGATATTAAAATATATATTTAAACTTGCATTATTTCTTATCTAATGGTCAAATTTAGTAATATAATCTCTTGTTTTGAATCTTTTTAATTGAGTTATATTATTAAAATACCAAATTAATTAAAATATAAAAGCATTGTTATTCATTAAAATAAATTACAAATAATTAATCTGTGTTTAATTTTCAAACGTTCATAACTTTTTACTCGTGTATTAGATTGAGGCTTATAATATATTAAAATGAAGCTATCAACGAGGCGAATAAGTATAGGTAATTCGTTGGATCCAGTTACCAGTTAACAACATAATTGACCTCCTCTATTGGAACCCTTATACGTTTGGATGGTTTACTAGTAGATCGGATGCATCACTTGTCCCCATTAATGGTTCGAGTATTGACAAATTCCAATGCCCGTGGATTTGGAAACTGGACGCCCCTCCAAAGGTTGGACACTTCATTCGGAAAATAGCACATGATGGCCTGCCATCCAAAGATCGTCTCCAACGGTATCATATTTTGGTCCCCATGGGCCGTGTTTTTGGTGATTGTACCCATAAATCAACAAATCACATTCTTCTTAAATGCACTATGACTAAACAAGTTTTGGCCTTGCTTAATGTCTCCTTTCCGGTACACCTTAAGGTAATTTTGATATTAATAGTAATGATTCAGCTCTTAATAGCATTCGCTCTATGGTAGGGGCTAAGGGGATGCCAGATGTAGCCTTATATTGGTCGGCTTTCTGGGTACAACATAAGCAGTTGGTGTTTGATTCTATGGCTAGCCCTATAGTCAAATAAACTAGGATTTAGGCCTCCAAATTTAACTTACAAACAGACAATTGGGATGACCAGTCTAGCAAAAAGGCTGGAACTACAGTTGATAGGCGTAACATAAGGCCTAGGCATCATACAACGTATAACAGGAGGGGAAAACCTCCACCAAATTCATTAAAACTAAACATTGATGGATCGAAGCTTTCGTGCATCAAGGCCTCTTTTGGCTTTGTAATCCGGGATCCAAATGCTCAACTTGTTAGTTTGGGTGGGGGCCTATGTGATGGGATGCTGATAGTCTACGTTGAAGCGCTCAGTCATTGTTAGTTTGGGTGGGGACCTATCTGCTGCCTTGTTGCCTTCCTTTAAAAGGGGATACAAAGACCACCTCAAATGACCGAAGAAGTAGGAGGGAGTCCGTGATAAGCATTTCAATCTCCCAAAGACTTTTCCAGTTGCGTTTCATCAGGTTAATAACCACCAAACAGTCACCTTCCACTTCCGGGCTTCCACCAGGCTAGGCTGGGAGACTAACTGCTTCAAATTGCAATGCCGATATCTTCCCGCATCTTTTGGCATCACAAGCAATCATCCTCCCTTCTTCGTCTCGAATCACAAAACCTACAGACTCAAACTAGAAAGCGTTTTAGTACGTACCATTGAAATGGAATTTAATTCTTGGGTTTCCTCCATTAATTGATGTTTCTTTAGCATGGGTTATTAATGGGTTTGCTCGGTTTGTTTTTTTGTGTCCTCATCATCAGTGTTCGAGTTGGGATATCGATCACCTCCTTAGAAACTTTTTTTTTCAAAAAAAAAAAACACGAAATGTATTCATTTATTCTTTTTTTTTTTTAACAAATATTTGAAGGTATAAAAGGTAATGATAAACTATGGTCTTATGGCCACTAGACAACGAGCTGCTATGACATAATTTTTTTTTTTTTACCATGATACATGCAAGAATTTGGGGTGTGTCAACCACGGTTATACCACTACCCAAGGGTGTCCATGCTGATAAGAGGCTGGAACTCTAAATCAAATCCCAAGGTCGACGGAGCAGACTTTAAGTCTAGATGAGCAATTCGATCAGCTGCTCTGTTGGCTTCCCTTAAAATATGAGTCACAGAAGTCGTACCGAACAAGAGAAACGGGCGGAGAGAGTCTGAAAGCAGAAATTCAATCTCCCAAGGGACTAGACCATACACTGTTGATTGCTTTCACAATTGCGAGGCAGTCACCGAGCTTCCAGCAGCCCAAGCTGCAGACCGACTGCCTAAGCCTGAAGTGCAGTTATCCTCTTGAGTTTGACGATTCATAACATTGTTGTTATAATGTCATGAATCCTGGAATAGAAATGGGATTCGGGAAACGAGATTTTGCACAGGATAGAAACAAAATTTTACCCTTTTTCCATTTCCAATTCTGCATATGATTCTTGGGATGCCTTTGCAAAGATCATGATATCATCCGTAAAGGATAGAAACGGGATTCGTGTTTCATTTGGGGTCATTTTAAAGCCAATCGAGTTTGATGATTCATGACATTGTTTTTATAATTTTCTAGCGAGGATTTCAGCACCTATGATAAAAAGGTAGGGGGAAATCGGGTCGCCTTGTCGAAGCCCTCTTTGAGGCCGGAAAGTCTCAATTGGTTCATCGTTCACTAAAACTGAGAAAGATACAGTTTGAATACATTCACTGATCCACCCCACGAATCTAGATGAGAAGCTGAATTTCTCAAGCACCGCTAAGAGAAACCGCCAGTCCACTCTTATTGCAATCCATCCTTGTATTCATTTTCTTGTTCTGAAGGAGTAAAAGATTTGTGAGCTATAAGCACATTATCTTGAATAGTTCGCTCAGCCACGAAGGCTCCTTGCAGCAGATGAACAATTTTCCTTAGTACTTTATTCATTCTATCTGCTAGGATTTTAGCAATTGCTTTATAAATAGTTGAACACAAACTAATTGGTCGATAGTTGGTAGTCGTGGATGGATTTTTACATTTTTGGATTAAGGTGATAAACATCTGGTTCATTTGTCGCAACATTTTCCCAAAAGAAAAACAAAATACTTTAATGGGCTTGGTTATTGATGGTCTAACAAAGTCCCACTATTTTCTATAGAATTTTGTTGTCATCGCATCAAGTTTCGAGGAATATATTATCTTTTCCAATGGAAAAGAAGGTTGATTTTATTTCATGATTGCATACTGGTTTGGTGAGTTCTTTGTTGTCGTCTGTTGTTGTAACTCCTTGTCTATCAGGCTTAGATACTTAAGAAGTAATCTGTCATTGATGCTTTCTTTTGTAAATCTTTTTTCGAAGTCATCTTTAATTTATCTTCTAATATTTTCTTCCCCAATTATTTTTGTACCTTCTTGTGTTCTAAGTTCCCCTAAAATTTTCCTATTTCATCTACCTGATGCTATACTCTATGGTGGTATCCAATGTTTGAATTAGAAAGTTTCAAATGTTTTGTCTTTGCTCTTTGGCTCTAATATTGCTTATGATAGTGTTGCAGCTGGTCCTTTTTCTTTATAATTAAGTTGTAGTTGTAATCTGTTATTACCTCTATGATGGCCTTGACTTGACTAAAATTCTTCCGATGGTCAAGTAATCTTTCTTCAGTTTCTCCCACAATTGTCTAAAATTGTTGCCGAAAGTTCTCTTATTTCATTTTTTCGTTAATCGTTTCAGAAGTTGTGTCTTTTTCATAACATTGAACATATGTGAACCATCATATTGAGTTCTCCATGCTTGAATAACTATATTCTTGTAATATTTCCTAGTTAGCCACATTTTTCAAATTTGAAAGGTTTCGCCTTTCTCGATCCTCCTATCGATTTGTTTCAAGTTGTACAGAGATTAAGCAATGATCTGATGTAGAAAAAACATGGTTTCTGGTTACAATTAATATTAGGAAACCATTGTGAAGAATTTGGTCTTGCGCCAGGGTTCCGTCTAATTTTTCGTATATATTATTTACATTAATTTTGCTTTTCCTCCAAGTAAATTCATTGACAAAAGTTGAAATGCCAAGTACATTATATGGATGAGATAAGATGATCGAGCCCATTGCCCATGCTGCAGCTTTGACTGGATCCATTCCTACAAGTCTTTATTTAATTTCTACATACACATACTATAGGTGTTTCCAAAAATTAAATAAAAATTTGCCGCCTATTGCTTTTAGTAATGTGAATCATCTCCTTGTTGGAAGCGACGAATAGAATTGTACAAAATTGCATCAAATTAAACATCTTTACCCATTCAAACCGAAAATGAACTCCCCACAATCATATTTCCCCTGAATTCATTAAAAACTATTAAAAATGAATCCCTCTCCAATTTAGCTGGCTTAATACGTTCCTTAGAGAAAATATTTAGAATGACATTAATTATAAATATGAAACTGATCATCCACCACATAGGGGTGGGAGTGGGACACATGATCGTACACACCACAGCTCATATATGCAAATTGACACATTTTCTATATCTACAAGTCTATAACCATTGTGTATTTGTGTTATATATATCCATAGCATATATATGGTGTTTTGAGATCATAAATTAAGGGCCTTAAGGTACGTAGCTTGAGAGCAATTAAGATGGTGATCGGAGGAAGAGGTTGTCAGGGCATTCTCGCGGTGGTTGTCGTGGTGGCGGCACTGTTGCAAAGCGTGGCTGCCAAGAGAACTTTTGTTGTCGGAGATAGCTTGGGATGGACGGTGCCTCCGAAGCCTGACACTTACTCCGTCTGGGCTAAACGTCACTCTTTTGCCGCCGATGACATCCTTTGTAAGGTAGTACTGTATTATCTTTAATTAGTACTTGTTGTTGGGACATGATCTATATATGTTTATTGGTTATACATATATGCCGTTTTAAGTTTAGTGTATAAGGTCGGTGCATTACTCATTCTAACACTAAATTGCTTATGAAATTTCACTGTCTTTATATGTTGAGCTTTTAGGGTATATGTGCTTGTACACGCAGCATGACCATAGTCATTAACAATGGTCTTGATAACAGGATGAGATTCCATAAAGTTGTTGGATAATAAATTTGACAAGTTGAGAAAATATATATCATTTTAAAATATTTTAGTTATTTATTTAAACATTTTCTATTATTCAAAAATTACTACTCCATCCGTTCATTAATAAGTGTCGTTTGACTTTTCGACAAGTTTTTTAAGGAGCTAAATAATATGTAAAATATATATTCACTTTTTTATTAATTTTTTTAAATAATTTTAAACTTATAACTAATATGTATAAAATTATTTAAAAAATCAATTAAAAACCTTATATTTTATATACTACGTAGTTTTTAACTCTTTAAAAAACGTGTCAAAAAGTCAAACGTCACTTCTGAACGGATGTAGTATTAGCTAGGGTAATAGTTCCAAACTAATGAAGGTCAATTTCATTGGATCAAAACTCAAAAATAATTGGATAAGTCTATTAAAAAAAAGGGATAATTGCAAAAAATAGGCTAACCTTTAGGGGTAGTTGCGCTTAATAGCCTTAACTATAAAAAATGCAGAAAATAGCCTCAAGTATTTAACTGGTTGCGGAAAATAGCCTCAAGCTACATTAAAATTCAAATAATTACCTTTAAATTCAAATTAATGATAAAAAAAAGTCTTAAGTTGTCATTAAATTCAAATTAATTACAAACCTTCTCCAAAACAATTTTTATTTAAAAAAATCATCACTTCTTATATAAAAAAAAGGCCTAAATAATTTTTATTCCTAAAATCTACCACTTCTCATAAATTTTTGTTCTCACTAATTCATTATTAGCTAAATTCATCATTAAATTAATTACAAAAACTACCTTATACTACCATATAAATTGTGTAAGTAAATAATTTTTTAAAAAAATCTAAGTAATTGTGAATAGAAGTTATTAGATCAATTGTAAATAGAAGCTTAAGTATTTATTTACTTTTAATGATATGTAAATAATCTAATTAATTTTTTAGAATAATAAATTTAAATTATATTTATATAGTTTGAGATAGTTTTTATAATTAATTTAGCTATGAGTTTAGATAACAACAATTAAGTGTAACCTTTTTTTTATATAAGAAGTGATGATTTTTTTAAATAAAAATTGTTTTGGAGAAGGTTTGTAATTAATTTGAATTTAATGACAACTTAAGACTTTTTTTTATAATTAATTTGAATTTAAAGGTAATTATTTGAATTTTAATGTAGCTTGAGGCTATTTTCCGCAACCAGTTAAATACTTGAGGCTATTTTCTGCATTTTTTATAGTTCAGGCTATTGAGCGCAACTACCCCTAAAGGTTAGGCTATTTTTTGCAATTTTCCCTAAAAAAAACATGTATCGATCTGTATTCTGTGTAATGGAATATCTTAATTATATAATTATTTGGAGAAGTTGAGTTTACTCTTCTAAAGTCTCCGTTACCCATTTTTGATAACTTCTTTTTTTGAGCAATTATATAACTATTTTGACAGCATGGGTTTATTGTTTTTCACTCATTTTGTATAACTATTTGTGTAATAGAATATCTGAAGTACATTGTGTTTGTTCGTTTAATTTGTTGGGATAGTGTTCCACTTTGAGACCGGGAAGAGCACGGTGGCAGAGGTGAGCAAGGAAGCATACGAGGCGTGCAACACCACCGCCATCCCCTTCCTCATCCGCCGCCAAACCCCCGCCACAATTGCCCTCAACACCACCGGCGTCAAGTTCTTCATCGACACCGTCGGTGATCACTGCCTTAAGGGCCAAAAGCTCGCCGTCAACGCCACCCTCCAAACGGCATCCCCTCCTCACCAGCCCCCTTCCTCTCCCTCTCCTTTGCCTAAATCACCACCACCAAGTAAGACTCCTCCCACTCCGTCGTCTCCCCCACCATCACCACCACCGAGTAAGACTCCTCCCACTCCGTCGCCACCGAGTAAGTCTCCTCCCACTCCGTCGCCACCAAGTAAGACTCCTCCCACGCCGTCGTCTTCACCACCATCACCATCAAGTAAGGCTCATCCCACTCCGTCGTCTCCATCACCATCACCACCATCAAGTAAGACTCCTCCCACTCCGTCGTCTCCACCACCATCACCATCAAGTATGGCTCCTCCCACTCCTTCCTCGTCTCCGCCAAAGGCCCCACCGTCTCACGCTCCACCACCAGGTACTCCGCCGGTTTCCTCACCTCCACCCTCACCGACCACACTCGCATCTCCTCCAACAACGCCGAACCCAGCCGGTCCTCCAAAGGCAGCTCCTGCAACTCCGCCAGGTTCAAGCAGCAGCCCTCCTCCGGCACCCCCACTTGGCTCCAACACTCCGCCGCCTCCTGGATCCGCGGCCACCCTCGTTGGTGCTTCATTTGGTGTAGTATTCATCTCAATTGCCATGGGTTTACTTTGGAATTGATTTTTGTACGTGTGTGTTTTTTTCTTCCTATTGACATTGTCAATATTCACGATACATACTTCACTGAGTGGTCTACAAGTTTTTTAGGATGGCACTTGTTGTGGACAACGCATCTTGGATTGCAAATTCCATCTTTGTACTTTTTTTTATATATTATTGCTGACATATATATATGATTTATTTTTGCTGGAAAAAACTAGTATTCGCTTTACCCAAATAAGAACTTATCATACATTAATGTACAAATTAAAAGTATTTTATATCCCTAATATAACCTATTCGACTCGAGACTCATATACACGTTATTTAATGGACACCCTCGCATATGTGAATGAGCCGCCCCTTAAATCGATCAAATATAAAAAATCAACTCACACATACTAATATGTGCACAAGATGCCCCATACTAGATTGATCACTGATGCGGGACGAATGTCGTTGGCAATTTCGTCCTTCCCAAACTAATGATAAAAATCCAAACTTAAACACACAACTAATAGATCAGGCAATCAATCAAGTGATAAATCAAATAACTACTAGTATAACAAGAAAGTCCGGTGTCGAACCCATAGGGAGAAGCGATTTCCTATTTAATAACCCTAGACAAGACTCTTTAAAGCAAAAGCAATAACCTTTAAGACAAATAGCAAATATAAAAGTAACCAGACTGCGAATCACAAAGCAACTTGATATCATGATAGAAAGAACATTTCACCTGTAATTCTCTGACAATGGTTGGAATTCACAGTCCTCGGATTGATTTATCAATTATTCATATTCTTAGGTCTACTTGACTAAAGTTAAGAGATTCGCAGAGATTCACTCATCTTATTCGATATCACTAAAGAATAGCATTAAGAACTCAAGTAATCAAGACCAATTGGCACATTGACTCTATTCAATCAAGACTAATAGGCGCATACCGAACTCAATCTCAATCAAATATCCTGAACATAGATCAACTGAAATCATCCACTACAAAGATAAAGAGATATCACTATCATCAATACCTTTGTTTGCTATCAAGAAAACAACAACGAATTCATAGCTAGAGATGCAATTCCTAACATGTTGATCAAGCATAGAAAGGAAAACAAATATAAATTAAGCACAAGATGATAACTAAGAACATGAATAATCAAATAAAATCAAATCTTCACAATCCAAAACAACCATGTCTTCGAATCACAAGCGAAACTATGAGTTTAGCAACTCATAGGCCAATTCTCTCTCTCTCTCTCTCTCTCTCTCTCTCTCTCTCTCTCTCTCTCTCTCTCTCTCTCTCATGGTGTTCGTAGTTTCACACAATAGCCACACACACGGCTGAATAAACTCAAAACACCCTAAATAAGGTCCACAAGGGTCGGCAAAAAACCTAGGGGAAATAATATAAAATAATATAAATTAATTGTCTTCGGATCCAAAACTGCGTATTCGGGATTTGGGGTAACGGCGGGCGCCGTCTCTGCAATGCTTGTCGTTCCTCCTTTTCCTTCAACGAATTCCAATGTTGTGCCTCCTTACTCCTCCTTAGCTCTTCCTCAGCTCCCATGTGCTCCAAAACATGCTTCTTAAGCTCTTTCCATAGTCCATCCAAGGTCGAAATGTAATTCTGTAGAATAAACACTGACAACGCATAGATTCCGAACTCGAATACTTCACAAGTAATAAACAGAACTAGACTCAAAACATAACAAAACCAATACCTTAAAGCAATAAGAAACACCTATAATGCCTATATGAAATATGCATTATCAATCACATATTGGGACAACAATAAAGATCCTCTACAACTTACCCTACTCCACTTCCTACTCCACTAATGCTCCTTCCACTCCATAGCTCTCGCTCTCACTCTCACTCAGATCAGGGCCGACCCTAGTGCGGTTCATCTGGTCCAGCCACACAGGGCCCCCAAATTTTCGGGGCCTCATAATATTTGGGTCTGACCTAGTATATATATATTTTTTAATTTTGTAACTTAATTCTCTATCAAAATTTAAAAAAGACGGTTATTGGGTAATTTTGCAACACTCGAATTCTTTCCTAATAAAAAAAAAGAAGGTATTCTTCTAGCTATCAAAAGAGAGAGTAGGACCCCTATGAAAGACTTTGTTTTTGTAACAAAGATGAAAATTGTTTGTTGTTTTAATCAAGTCTTTGATATATTATATATAAAAATTAAGATTATTATAATTATGAAATAACTTTTATATTTGTGTTATATTTTTGTTATTAGCCGGACCTAATTCAGATGGTTGCTTACTCACCACCCAATTCAACTAGGCCTATTTATAGGCACCAATGCTAGGTAACATTATCTACTACAACAAATTCAAAGCAATTTATTCTAGATTAGTCCAGATCCATCATAAGAACAGGAGCTATTTAAGATAACACCCTTATTACATATGAGATCTTCCGCTCTTTCCACAAAAAGAAAGGCAAAACCGACTGGATGAAAGTCAAGCTTGACATGAAAAAGGCCCATATAGGTTAAATTGGGACTATATCAAGGCTATTCTCCTGAAGTTCATATTTCATCCCGGTTGAGTTGGGTCATGACTTGTTTCGCAACTTCAACCCAGGTGAGTTCGTTGGAAATACCTTTCTTCATGGGAGAGGTATGTATCTGCCATGGTGATTTTTTAGCCCCTTATATTTTTGTAATAGCCATGGAACTTTTAACGAAGGCTCTACAACATGAAGCCAATATGCCTATGCCTAATATTGGGGTTAAGCTTGCCCCTAGGGAAATACCAATATCATTCCTTACCTTTGCGGAAGATACCATAATTCTTACAAAAGCTTTCCCCCAAGTTCTGACAAATATCAATACTATTCTTCAAAATATTTCTCATATCTCAAGCCTCTATATGAACTATAATAAAATTTAAATACATGTCTCACGAAACATTACCTGGGCGCATAAGCTCGCTTAAAAATTGGCAGTTGAACTCCAAAACAAACTATCTAATGCAAAGTTTCCTCCTCCCTAAAGGTGGGTTGGATCAAATTGATAATATCAACAAGAACTTCTTTTGGAACAAATTGCAAACTAGTCGATACCACCCTTTGATTAATCGGGACAACCTTTGTTCCCCTAAGCATATGGGGGATTGACTTCAAATAAGTGGAAGAGGTTAACATTCCCCTTTAGATGAAACTCATTTGGAGAATATACACAAAGCCGGACAACACACGGGCTAGAACTATTAGAGACAAATACCTCATGAGGGATTCCATAATGACCAAAAGTAAAAACAATGTCTCTAGGCAATTTGGGAGAATGCTACATCATCGATAAAATAGTTAGAATTGAAGTACCTAAGTTTAATATCCCAAATAGACTGTTGTGGAGCCCTACAATTGACATGTCCTTTTGATGACGCCCATTTGAAGATGATGATGGAGGTTTTTTTTTATATGACTCTTGCTCGAGCCAAGAAGAGGATATCGTCCACCATGGAGCTAGAGGACAAGCCACGACTTGTGCAGAAGCTCTTCATTCTTCCGACAACCAGTGCAGTCCAGCATGATCCCTAGCTCACAACTTGCTAGCTCATAGCTTATGATATTTTCATATTTATAGTTTGAGATATTTTATGCACATTTTTCATTTATTATGATTTTATAAGTTAGGGTAGTGACATATGGGAAAAGTTTTCAAATATGGCATCACCTTAATTAGTCGTGAATAATCAGAAAACTCATGCTTTAAGTGAGTTAAGAGGTGGACGACCAGGCACGGATCTAGGGGTTGGCTGGGCTTTGCTGCAGCCCACCCCAAAAATCCAGAACTTGTATAATTAGTAGTAGGAAGATATCACAAAGCTGATGTTGCCCAGTTGGTTGATCTGAAATTCCCATGTCCCCCTATTGCATTGGAAAGAGCCAGGGTTCGATTCTCCCAAAGATCCCCCATCCATTTTTATTTTTTTCCTTTTCATTAAGTTTATTTGTCTAGGGTTCGATTCTCCCAAGATCCCCTATCCGTTTTTATTTTTTTCCTTTTCATTAAGTTTATTTGTCTAGGGGTGTGTCATGTGTGTGTGATATTAATAATTTTTTCCTCCTCATCATTATTTTTTATGTGTTATATATGTAATATTTAATAACTCTTAAAAATTTGTTCATATATATGTGATATTTAATAACTCTTTATAAATTTGTTAATATATGTGATATTTAATAACTCTTATAAACTTGTTCATTGTATATTTTATTTTTCTCTTTATTAGTTTTTTTTAGGTGTGTATATATATTACTTATTTTGTTCTTTGTATAAGGCAATTTTAGCCTACCCCGATTTTCATTCCTGGTTCCGTGCCTGTGGACGACCCAAGTCCAATCCTTGCTCCAAGGTGGCAGGCCTCATCCTCCCACTCAAGTTTATATCTTCCTCTGATATTTATCACGAGAGCATTATTTTTATTATTTTCTAGGATAAAGAATAAGGCCAAATCTCTTGGTTTAATCATTTTTAGGATAGAAGATAAGGTCAAATCACTTAGCTTAATCACCTTAGTTGTTTGGCATATATAGTAGAAATAGGGGTCATTTGTTTAATGTAAAAATGAGTTTAGAGTTGCAAATCATCTTAGCTATTCCGGGCACACTCTCTCTCTCTCTCTCTCTCTCTCTCTCTTCCATTCTTGAGTTTTCATGCGTAATATCAAAGCTCCGAAACTCCTTACCTTCCACAAGTCAGCCACCCTTCGTAGCCTTTTTCATGAGTCATATTGAAGTTAGTATGGACCAGATCTCGAGTCTATTGCATGAAGGAATTCAAGTAGTGAGTCATATCAACTTGAGTTCGTTCATTCATTCGGTTATACCGTGTTCATTTCGTACTGGAAGATCGCATGTGCAACAAAATACTTGTTGAGGTAACTCGACACGCATCAGCTTCTCTATCAAATCAACTAACAAGTATCTAGTGTCAGAGTGAATAATCCCCATTGGGGTTGCCTTCGCTATCATTATAATATATATATATATATATATATATATATGAGGTGTACATCATGACCTAATGACTATTGGGCCTATGAGCCTATATTACATCTAAGATACCCCCTCAGGCGAAATAGGAGGGCAACGGATAGTGAGACTAGATCTAAAATCAAGAAATAGTTGGCGAGGCAAACCCTTAGTGAAGATGTCAGCATACTGAAACGGGGACGGGACATGTAAGACACGCACATGACCCATAGCTACCTTCTCACGAACGAAGTGGATGTCAATCTCAACATGCTTGGTTCTCTGATGGTGAACCGGGTTGTGAGCAAGGTAAGTAGTGCTGACGTTGTCTGTATACACAATAGACGCTTGACTGAGCGGACAGTGGAGCTCAAGCAGTAAGTTGCGAAGCCAGGAGCACTTAACGACAACATTGGCAACACCATGATACTCCGCTTCAGCACTAGAGCGGGAGACAACATGTTGTGTCTTGGATGACCAAGAAACAAGAGAGTCGTTGAGGAACACACAATATCCTAACGTAGACCGTCTCGTGTCTGGAAAACTGGCCCAATCAACATCAGTGTATGCAACCATGGAGAGCGGTGAATCTGATGGGGTAATAGTGATGCCAAGAGAAGTAGCACCCTAAACATACCTGATAATGTCCTTAGGAGCAACAAAGTAAGACTCTCTAGGGTCATGCATAAATAGACAGACTTGCTGAACAACATAGCTAATATCAGGACGAGTAAATGTCAAGTATTGTAAAGCACCATCCAGACTACAATACAAAGTCGGATCAGACACAGGCTGACCCGCGACTTAGGCCAGTTTGGCAGTGGACTCAACAGGTGTTACCGTAGGCTTACAATTAGCCATGTTAGCCTTGGAAATAATCTCCTTGGCATATTTCTCCTGGGAGAGAAATAAACCAGATGCAGATCGAGATGCAGAGACTCCCAAAAAGAAGCTTAGAGGCCCGAGATCAGACATAGCAAACTCCTTGCTGAGTTGATTAATGATGGCAGCCCGAAGACTCTCTGAAGATGCAGTAAGGATGATATCATCGACATATAATAGCAGATAAGCAAGCTAATTACCTCGGCGAAAGACAAACAGAGAGGAGTTGCTCTTGCTACTGACGAAGCCAATCATGTGTAGGTAAGTAGCAAACCGAAGATACCACGCCCGAGGTGCCTGCTTAAGGCCATACAGAGACTTGTTCAAAAGACAAACATGGCTTGATTTGGTCCTATCAGCAAAACCAGGCGGCTGGAACATGTACACTGTCTCATTCAGATGACCATGAAGAAATGCGTTCCTGACATCAAGTTAATGAATAGGCAAATCCTTGGAGATACCGAGATGCAAGACGGTACAGATGGTAGCCGGTTTGACAACCAGACTAAATGTGTCATCGCAATCGACCCCCACATGCTGAGAGTTCCCATTGGCAACCAATCACGCCTTATAGTGCTCAAGAGATCAGTCAGAGCGAAATTTATGCCGAAAGAGCCACATGCACCGCACGATGTTGGAACCAGGAGGCCGAGGAACCAAGACCCAAGTGTTGTTGCTAATAAGAGCCTTGCACTCATCAAGCATGGCAGCATTCCAGTTTGGGTCTAAGGCGGTTGTTTTGTGGGAAGTAGGGATGAGAGATATGTGAGAAACATAGAGGTCAAAAACCTGTTTGGGTCGGAAGTCATGTTTCGAGTTTGGATCTGGTTGACCGGCTGGGTGGGGTTAGGTGATAGGGCAGGGACTGCAGTTGTCGGGACAGAGGCTTGAGGTGACAGCACAGGAGCTACAGGGGCTGGACGAGGGCTGAAGGTGGCAGGATAGGTGCTTCATGCGGCAGGATATGAGCCGCTTATGGCAGGATAGGTGTTGCAGGTTGCGGTGAGGGAGGGTTGTGTGCTTGGACTGGAGATGTAATAGCATTCGGAGAGGAAGAGGGATATAAGTTGTGGAGAAGAGGTACAGTAGGATAGTCATCGGGGGAGAAGGATGTGTTTGAGGATGTGGGGAGATTGGAAAAAGGGAAACTATTCTCATCGAACGTGACATGACGAGAGATGATAACACGTTTAGAAATTGGGTCAAAGCATCTATACCCCCTATGATGAGAGAGGTAGCCCAAGAAGACACAAGGAAGGGAACATGTTGCGAGCTTATGCGGAGCGACAGAAGCTTGATTAGGATAGAAAATGCACCCAAAGACACGGAGGTGGTCATAAGTTGGGGTGGCACTATATAAAACTTCAGCTAGGCACCAATTTTGGATAGTTGTGGAAGGGGTGATGTTGAGAAGATAGTGTGCCGTCTCGGCTGCGTAAGGCCAATGTGTCAAGGGGACATGGCCATGGATAAGAAGAGTTCTCATAGAGTTGGTGAGGGAGCGGATTATTCGTTTGGCCTTCCCTTTTTGAGATGAAGTGTGTGGACAAGAGAATCTGAACTGAATGCCATGAGTGGAGAAGAATGATTTGAGGGCATTGTTGTTAAATTCGCCGCCCATGTCACATTGAAAGGATTTGATGGAAAGGTTAAATTGGGTGCGAACATATGTATGAAAGGCAATGAAGTGAGAGACAACTTCAGATTTGTACTTGAGGGTGAAGATCCACAAATGATGAGAGAATGCATCAAGAAGCACAAGCACATAACGAAACCCATCATGACTAACAACAGGAGATGTCCATAGATCACCGTGAAGAATGTCAAAAGGGGCAAAAACAGGAGTGATAGAATTACTAAACGGCAACCTAGAATGTTTGCCCAGTTGACATGCAGGACAATTGGTAGGTTTCATCCCTTGATCACATTCAATAGCTCTAGACCGAAGACACTGAAAAGCAGGGGAACCTGGGTAACCAAGAAGGGCATGCCAAAGAGAAGCCGAACGAGCAACTGCTGATAGATTAGTTGTTGTAGGAGAGGTGACAGGATGTATGTTTTTGGTGATAGGATAAAGGTCTCCAACGCTATTACATCTTATGAGCGGGGCTCCAGTTATGAAATCTTTGACAGCAAACCCAAAGCGGTCAAACTCAATGGAGATATTATTGTCTGTGGTGAGGCGACGAATGGATACAAGGTTCTTTATTAAGCTAGGGGAGACGAGGATGTTGTTAAGGCTTAGGTCAATGGTAGGAGTAGGTAATGTAGTTTGCCCAAGAACCAAGGTAGGAATGCGTTCACCATTGCCGACAATAATGGAGGTAGAAAGACTCTTAGAAGCAGGGACATAAATTATACCTGGGTTTTGCGACATGTGCGTAGTGGCTCCGCTATCCATGTACCAGTTCGGGTCGGCAGGTGACACGCATGTAGGTGTCATGACGGCGGGCTGCCTGTGTCGGGACGATGACGATGATCCCGCTACTAAGGCCTGATCCAGATGGTGCGGAGAGAGCCCAATGAGTCCCTGTTTGCTCGAATATGGCCTCGTTGGAGAGGCCGGGTATCTTTGAGGATGGGCTACAATGGGGGAATACCCCCTCTGTAAATGATTTGGAGGGGCGATAATTCCAACGAGAGGTTGTTGGTGATCGTATAAGGCCATAGATACTCGACTCCGTGGGCCATCAGCCATGGTAAGAGTTTTTTTTTTATGTGTGTGTGACCGCCGTGGAATAAGACTCGGATCGGTGGAAGCTCACGGTGAAGTTTGATTCCAAATTGAAATTAGTAATTGCGAGAGTCAAACTCCAACAAAACCAATTGCACTCATGTACGTTGACTTTAAAATTCAATTGAAAAGCGGCCGTGGCCTCCGAATTGGCTAATTAAAAATGCTAATTAATTAGACGTGTGACCAATTACAATCGGAAGCACAAAAGGTTTCGCTCACGTAAGTGCGTATGCGAGACGGTGGGGATAGTGGGGAAGGAGGTGGGGGAGGCCGACGACGGTAGGAGATGCGGTGGGGAAGGGATCGAAAAAATTTAGGGTTAATTTAGATAAAACCCTAGAAGCTCAGACACCATGTCAGAGTGAATAATCCCTGTTGGAGTTGCCTTCGCTATCATTATAATATATATATATATAGGATGTATACATCATGACCTAATGGCTATTGGGCCTATGAGCCTATATTACATCTAACAAATAGTCCCTATCCGTCTTCCCCAGTTTGATACAGGAGGGATTTGAAACTAAATTACTTATCGAAAGTTAAAAACTTCATTTGAAAAATGTATGTTGACGCTCTACCTACTAAGAAACGACTCAATAGACACTACCAACGAGTAACTTCTCAGTGTTGTTGCCTTTGTAATATTACCTTGGAAGAAACCATCTATTTTTTAATGCATCTTTACAAGAGCAATAATAACCATTATAAATAAGGATCTAAATATTGATATCACCTTACCATCCATGAGTGAAAAATTCAACGACAATATCAAACAAACGTTGAGCACAAGTAAAGACTTCATATCTCTATGCTTCCTCTAGCATGTTGTTTGGGAATATCGTAATAAGAAATTCTTTGGTATATAATCTGATCAACTACCTCAAAATCCCATCTTTGTGGTCGCTACCTACATCAGGGGGCGGATCAAAGAAAATTTGGAGATGTGGCCAAACAAGAAGCCTAAATCTAAACATCGAAATTGTTGACAGAATCCTCCACAAGGTTTCTGTATGTTAAATTTTGATGGCTTAGTTAAAAATTCGATCGAATATTTCATTGGTTGTATAATTAGGGATAAACATGTGTAGTTCAACGTTGACGTACGTTTTTCGCTGGGTAGTCCCGTCGGAATATGTCCTACATGTTGAAGTTATGGCTCTAAGAGTAGGCATTTCCCTGGCAGCTTTCCGAGATATTCGTCAGTTAATCATTAAAGGTGATAATCTTCAACTTATTAATGCAATCAATATAGTTTGGAGTAAACCATTCCGGAATGGCTCACCGGAATGGCTCAACATATTATAGCGCAATTTGTGAAGACTGAAGTCTACCATTGCAAAAGAGGTGCAGGACAAGGGTTGGATTATATAGCTAGAAATGACTTTACTTGGAATTTAATAAAGTATCCCTCCTATAAAGATTTTCTTTTCATCAATCGAAATGATGATTTAGGATGTACCGGATATTCTAATTTTAATCTCATAGAAAGTTGGGGAGTATATCCATCTCCAATATGGGCAAAATCCACCCAGCATCAATCGATCCATATTATCTTAATAATGGGCTTTTATGAGCAACCCAACTTAGCCCATTACTCATTGTATATAAAAATATGAATTAGTTGATCAGACTATGTACAACCATGAGTTTTCATTACCTTATAGGTCTTAAAAGATAAACTCAGAGTTGCAATGTAAATCTTAAGAGAAGAGGTTGGAAGGGGTTATATCTCTCTACCAACGTAACCTCTTTCTTTTTTTTTTACTATTTTTTTTAAATACACAAGTGGGTCACTACGTACATCTTATTCATGTTTATTATTTAGTATGTTAATACTAACTTAAATGTATTAATAATATATATATATATATATATATATATATATATCTTTTATTATTTTAATATATAAATTTTAACATTAATTTTATTTTATTTTTCTTCATAATTTGAGTATAATTTTTTCCCATATATATCATATCTTGATCTATTGTATATTTTGCACTTCTTATTCCATCTTCTATTTTCATAAACTATGGATCACAATCATCCAAATACCCCACTCATCCCAAACATCCATTTTGATCTAAATCTTGTTTTCAAATGATGTTAAAAATGTTTAACAATCATCCAAGACCCGAATACCCAAACTATAATCCAAATATACATCAATTTCCTAGGAAAAATCCTACAAATATGCACTATGCTAGATTGTAGTTCATGCGACGGATCAAAGAGCTTCCGTCGCTTGAATGACACTCAGGTGACGGACTTATTGATTGTCGTCGCCTAACTAATGGGACATCCCAACGCATCTGGAATCTTATTTGAGCGACCAAAATGAACAATGTTCGTCGCTTAAACGTTGATTCAGGCGACGAACATATTCAAGCCACGAACAATGGAAGGACATTGGTGGCTAGAGCATAGGGCCCAACGAGCTCTGTCAGAATAGGCATTCAGGCGACGAACATAGGGCCTAACTACGTATTTTTGTCGCTTGACATAGGCCAAAAAAGTAGGCCAATTGGGTCACATTCAATGCAATTTACCCAGGAGAGGAACTTTGGAGTGTGTCTGTCGCCTGAGTGTGAGGAAAAATGTGAATCGGTTAGGGTTCATTTAATACTATTCATTTAGGAGAGGGACTTAGGACTATGTCCGTCGCCTGAGGTATGCCAAAAAGTAAGGCGGTGATTGCCATTTAATACCGTTCACTTTGGGGAGGAACTTAGGACTATGTCCGTCGCCTCAGTTAGGGCCAAAAAGCAAGCCAGTTGGCACATTTAATACTGTTCACTCAGGAGAGGAACTTAGGGCTATCTCCGTCGCTTGTGTACCTCAAAACTGAAAACTTGCATATATAGATATGTTCTACTTATAAATAGATTTGTGTGTGTTATACTTGAACATATGACTATATCCTTTTCTTGAAGGCATGGGTGAGGCGGGTCAGCGGCCTGCAAAGAAAAGGGGGGGACCGTGGACTGCAAGGGCTGACGAGAGGCAGAAGGAGGTGGAGGAAGCGAAGCTAGAATCTCAACCGACAAAGGATGAGGCTGCAGCAGCAAAGTGTGAGGCCGCGGAAGCAAAGAAGGAAGCGAGGGAACTTAGAGTCGTGAACGAAGCGCTGGAGTCGCGCATGTCTGACTCGGAGAAGAAGATTTTTGATTTCCTAGGTGGAGCTGCGTGCTCGCATCAGTCATTCACCTCAGTCGCACAACCGTCTGCACTATCTGACGCTCCTCTTGTGTCTTCTTAGCTCTCCTCCCAAAAGTAGAAGGTATCACACAACCATCCTCTGTCTTATAACGTACCTTTTGGACTTGTCTACTACTTTGGCATACATTATTCAGATTGCTTGTGTATTTTGTGGTTGTGTAGATTGAATTACAGGTTGTATTTTGTGTTTGTCTGGATTGAAGGATTGAATTGCAGATTGTTAATGTGCTTGTAGGGATATTGGATTTGTGTGAATTGAAGGATGGAATTTCGTGTTTGTGTTTATAATTTGTCTGTTTGGAATCTCTTTGAGTTCTGTGGATTGTATGTTCAGATATTAAATTATAGGTTTCGTGCTAAAAAAAATACATAGGTTTTCTGCAAATTTTGGGTATAAAAACGGGGGGCAAAAAGCGATTTGCAATTTTTTTTTAAAATCTATACGCAATCAGGCGACGAAACATCACATCTTTTTTAAAAAAAAACTCGTAATGGCTATCAGACGACGAACATAATTAAATACTTGTGGCTTAAACAAACTCAAGCCACGGACTTACAAACAAACACGTCTCTTGGATGTTTTGCCCTCTTGTGAACCATTTCAGTCGACGGACTTTTTTCTCTCTCATTGGTGGCTTGAAGCAATTTCTTTTATCCCTCTCCCATTTCCCGACCGGTTCAGGCGACCAGGAACTTAGTATAGGTCCGTCGCCTGAGTTGAATTAAATAATGATTTATAATTCCGAGCCCACTGTAGAGCGAGGGACCGTATCGGTTGTCTGAACTTTAAGGTTCATCGCCTAAGAGTTAATGGGCGGGCTTGAGAAGCCCTTGGGGTCTGACAATGTATTTAGGCGACGAACATAAGTTTGGTGGCCTATAGGTACTCATGCGACGACCCTTATGACATCGGTCTCCTGAGCCCTCTAAGGATGACATTGGACTGACGGGCGTTTAGGCGACGGATGTCCGTCTCCTGAGACCTCTTGCGGCGAAAATGCCTTTCAGGCGACGACTTTCGTTCGTCGCCAGACATGTAATTTGGCATAGTGATGTATAATCCTCTTTTTCTCCCAAATCAACAACCTATAATGTAATGTTGTCATTTTTGTTATTCACTGGTACATATACACCCTTTTATGGCATTTAAAAAACGCCATAAAAGCGTAAACATGGCGTTTTTAAACGCCGTGCCTCAACGCCGTCGAAGTCGACGCCGTCTTTTAGCCGGCCTTTTTATGGCGTTTTGGCAAATGCTATAGAAAATCAAACCAACGCCATGGATGCCTTTTCAAATTAAAAAAATTCAAAATTTGCACAATCCGTGGCGTTTTATAAACGCCATGGAATTGTTATTATTTAAAAAAAATTACAAGCAAAATATGACCATTACTCTGCTCGGTTACTAAAACAACTACAATCATCTCTTCAAGCTCAAACCAATACATAAGGTTCTTTCGCAAATAATATAACTTTTAACTTCATAATTAAGTTGTAATCTCTATCTTCATCCCAAAAAGTTGAGCATGCCATTATCCTCCAGAAGATGCATGGGACAAAACACTAGCAGGCTAATAGCTTTGACCAAAAATGAAAGGAAGTGACCACATGAAAACATGACCTGTTTATACAACACAAATGATCATCAAAGGAAAGGAAATGAGAAAAGATTACTTACTTTCCCGGTAGGAAACATTATCCTCCAGAAGACAGACTAAACACTAGTAGCTCGACCACAAATCTGCCATAAATGGAAATCAATAAGGCATTTCTCAACACATATCGAAATTCATTTAACAAATATGAGGTTAAAGTAACATTTAAATTTCTGCAGTCACCAAGTAAACAAGAAATAGATGAAGAGAAGTATTAAAGAAGAAAAATGAGAGCGTTTGAAGAGAGGAGCCAAAAAACCCTAGATCTCAGGCCGACCGCCGCCCAAATAAACACACCCGAAACCCAAATTAAAGACAGATCGGTGAGCATAAAGAGAGTAATCCATGAATTGAGCGATAAATCTACCATCAACCATTCCAGATCTCAAAGTAAAAACAAATCTCGACACCAACAACTTGCGGAAGGAAGCATCCAGGTCGATATCTACGGCAATGGTGAAAGCAAGTACCTCTTCCGACGTTGTCGTCATGTCAAAGGAAAAAATTGAAAGAAACCTGTCGCAGAATGTGCATTCCCTCTCGCGTTCTGGCCGTTGTGCAAGGCTGGGCGGATGATGATGTTCCTTTCCCTTGCTTTTGCCTCTGTTGGGGTGTCGAAAGGGCAGAAAATCAAGAATAAAAAGAAGATCGCCCATAGACAACGAAGATGGGGCTCAAATAATCCCGCTCTGTTGATGTTTGGCGGAGGGCGGTGTGCCTACGGGCGGTGGCGGAGTCGTTGGGGCTGGGTTTGGTGGCTCTGTCGCTGGTTGTTCCCCCCGGAAGTGGTGTGGGCTATGGTGGCTTTCCCTCATGGTTTCCAGTGGTTCCGGCCTTCTCCCAGGTCTCCCTCTTCCATCTTTAAATCCCTTTCCTGGATTGTAATTGTAGAAAAGTTATGTGATGCATCTTCCATCTATAAGAGAGAAAATGATATTGGCCTTTTGAAACTAAATATCAAAACATCTAAAAATTAAAATTTTGTTGAACTATCCCTTGCTCGTGTTGAAATGTTATCTGAGAACCATTTGACTACTTATGACCCAATGGAAGTTGAATCTCACAAAGTGGACCAAGATGACAACGGAAAAAATGGGCGATTTGGTTTAACTTGTTATGCTCTTGTTCCTTTTGTTAGATTTTTAATGAGGTCTATTTGCTTCTGGTTAGTTCTTTGTTGCATGTTCTTTTCCCTCTGGCTGTGGTGTGTTGTGTGCAGGAATCCTCTGAGAAATGACCCAAAGATGACAGCTTGGAATGAAAAATTCCCAGGGCTTTCTATATCCCCTCTGAACCAATATGACAACCCTAATCTGGTGTTTATGCCACCCAAGATGAACCCGCATATCGTATTTGATCCCAAAATGGATCAAAGGAAACTCATGAACGAGCAAAACAACAAATTCAAGAACAAGAAAACAGCCCGAATTCTAAGTGGTTCAACACCAAAATGTGATGTTAAAGCATTGAAAGAAACTACTCAGGTTCTCAAATGCCCAGGAAAAGAAAAGAGAAACAACAATTGGAGCTATTGGCTCTCTGCTCAAAGAAAAGAATAGCAGAGAGGCCTGACTAGTGGTCACCTCAACGAAGAAAAGAAAATCGAAAGCAATCTTGACCATATCGCTACTTTGATAGCCCCTAACCTCTTGATTAGGGAACTGGAAATCATGAAAGGTGAACAGTTCTTGAACAGTAAACATGAAAATATTAAATATTCATCTTCCTATCTGTTGGAGGTTAGGTGCACATGGCCTATTGTTGCCCTCCTTAGCTTTCTCTCTTTTTATGTTGACCGGGAAGAATTTGCCAACATAATACCAAATCAAGAAATCCGAACAAAATGCCACTCGTGGTTCATCCAACCGTGGAAAAAAACTAATTGGGAACCATGCATATTCATGAAGCAGGAAAACCTTACGAACAAAATGCCCATCGTGGTTGATCTCATCACTTATGGTGGGATTAAACCGACTGAAGAGAAAGAAAGCAAGACAATGAAAATTGACAAAAAGAAAGAGAGCAAAGTAAAAAAAAGAAATGCCCGAAAATGACCAAGACAATGGAAAAATAGACTCAAGGGATTTACCTCCCAAAACGAACAAAGTCGAAACCCAAAAAACCATTTTTGCACAAATGAAAATAGAAAGCATGACCTCACACTATAAATTGTATCCAGGATGAAAATTTGCTCGTGGAATTGTTGTGGAATTGGAAAAAGAAATAGATGGACAGATATTGAAACCCTCTGCAAAATCGAAAATATACAAATTCTAGCCCTTTTGGAAACTAAAACTGATGTCCAACCCCTTGATGCAGTTTGGAAAAAAGCCAGACAATACCAATCGTTCTGATGGGCGATCTCAATGAGATTCAATGCTCTAGTGAAAAGAAGGGCGGTATTTCTCCTCACCCTTCCCGCTTTGATAGTGATAGGCTAAAACCTATACCCACAAGTGTATGGGGTTCAGTTGTAGTATATCGAGTGTCGTATCACAAGGACCAATGGAGTATCGATTGTAATTTCGAGCTATTTCGACCAAGTTCGGAATAAACAAGCAGATTCGAGAGTTTATGTGTATAAAGTAACCAAGAAAACCGATTAAGTGTTGAGAAATATATATATATATATAGGGAAGGCGTTCTAGGATTAAGGATTTACTAACAGTGCATCATCAATAGGCATAAAATATTTTCTCGCTCGAGTGATTCCAAAATCAAATTGTGGAGGTAGGTTATCTAAGGTAATTGCGCATCACCTTTCGGGTTTAGCGCGAATGTGCCTAAATCGGTTAGCAATTCTCCTTTCGGGCTCAAGCAACCGATTTAGGCCCTTTAAGTTCGTAGAGTTTTAGGCAATAATCATACTAACTTCGCTTTTCGGCTCCAATTAATATCGAAATTGCCTAGAACATCTATGACAACCTATAAATCCTCAAGAAGTTTAGTTTCACTTTCGATCAATAAACTTCGGGTTTAATCGTGTAGTTCTGATGGATCCTAATCGCCTTTAGGTCTCAAATCACCATCTAGATTCCAATTTTGGCTTCTTGTCTTTCGATTTCAAACCCTAAATAGGATCTAATCGACTCACATCAATCAGATTAAGCACAACACGATTAAACCACACTCTAATTCAGAAATCATTCGAGAGATATTAAGAACAAGTCTATTTCTGCATTGTCGGGACAATCCTAACCCTAGAACAAGAAATCTAGCAACTCATGGAGAAGTTCATGCTTGATTCAATCATAGAAGGCAAGATAAACATTGGACAGCATAAACAACAATGTAAAATTACCAAGATTTGATTAATCGAACAAACTATGCCCCAGAATCTCCAATCTCCCAAAGCTTCCAAATAGCCCTCAACAATGTCAGATTTTTCGGCCCACTAGTTCTCTAAAAAAAAACCCTTAAATACCCCCTCAATAAAAATAAATTAAAAACGGAAGAAAAACGGTTTAGGGGGAGACACTCGGGCATAACACAGCTCGAGTGTCCATGGCACTCGACCGAGTGTTTGGTTCTGTAAAGTACTGGAGGCCACTCGAGACCATTACTGCTCGAGTGTCTGGGCTTCCTTACTTCTTTGTCTTTTGCCAAGCTCGTCACGATTCCGGTGCTCCATATCCTTGATTCCGTCCCTCCTAGTTCATCTTTGACGCCTTCCGAGTGCACCGAAAAGCCTCGAAGTTTTTCATTCTCCTTTAGCTCTCTCATTGGCACCAAAACCACTCAAAAGCACCTGAAATCATAACAAACCAGCGGTAGACACCGATTCCACCAAACCAAACCAAAAAGGGCCAAAACATATATATAATACTCAACTCAAAGGCCCTAAACCAGATGCAAACATGCCCTATAATCATCGCTAAATAGATGCTATCAGATAGACTACTTTCCTTCAAAGATCAATGTAACTTGCTGGATATTCCTTGATGTGGAAATGTTTTCACATGGAGAAAGAATAAGACGGATGTGAACAATATCTATGAAAAGCTGGATAGAACATTGATACAAGATCAAATACTTCAATGGTACCCAAATATCGCTACAAGGAACCACGCATTCTCGACCTCGGACCATTGCCCAATTTCTGTACAACTCCAAACGACTGATCGAAGAAAGGCTAGACCTTTTAAGTTTGAGGAAATGTGTCTTTCTAGGAAAGATTACAAAAACATAGTCTCCCAAGCACGGAGAACGAACTATCAGGGCTCCGACATGTTTTATGTAATGAAAAAAACTCAATTGTTGAAAAGACTTACGAAAGAATGGAATAAGAAAACCTTCGGTAATATCTTTAGATAGCTAACGGAGACAAAAGAGAAACTACTAGAACTACAAAAAGACAATAGCCAAGGACGACAAAATGATAACAATAAACCAACTAATAAAGAAAAAAGAACAACTACTTAATTATCACAAACAATACTGGAGCCAACGTGCAAAGACAAAACACTTGAAACTATCAGACTCAAACACTGGATACAACCACAGAGTTGCGTCGGGAAGAAGGAATAGAAAAATAATGAGGGAAATTGGAACACAAGAAGGCATAGAAATAACCGGTGAGGAAAACGTCAAAAAGGAAATCAAAGACGATTTTGAAAAAAGATTCAAAAAAGAAAACATCAACAACAGATTACTCCAAGAGTATCTACTCCTAATAGACAAAGAGATCACGATAAAGGACAACAAAAACCTTACAAAAGCGGTCACCAATCTTGAGATAAAATCTGCTTTCTTTTCTACTGGGAAAGATAAATCCCCGGGTCCGGACGGGATAACATCAGAATTCTATAGGAAATACTGGGACATTGTAGGACCATCAGTCATTAAGGCTATTAAAGGCTTTTTCAGATCAGGGAGAATGTTACGCCAAATAAACCAGACATTTATCTCTTTAATCTCAAAATGCGATAATCCGACAACAACGAACAACTATTGACCAATTAGCCTATGATCCACTATCTGCAAAGCGATTGCAAAAATACTTGCAGAAAGAATGAAAACGATTCTTATGAAAATCATTCACCCTCTTCAAGGTACGTTCGTTGCTGATCGAGCTATTCAAGATAATGTTCTTATAGCTCACAAAATCTTTCACTCCTTCAGAACAAGGACAGGTAGACAAGGATGGATAGCAATAAAACTTGATATGGAAAAAGCCTATGATAGAGTGGATTGGTGCTTTTTGCTAGCGGTTATGGAAAAAATCGGGTTTTCAGAAAAATTCATGGGTTGGATTAAGGAATGCATCCAAACCGTCTCTTTCTCTGTGTTAGTCAATGATGAACCCACTGAGACTTTTCGACCACAAAGAGGACTAAGGCAAGGTGACCCAATTTCCCCCTACCTTTTCATTTTAGGGTCGGAAATCCTAGCAAGAAAACTACAACAACAGTGCAATGAAACAACAGATTCAATAGGTTTTAAGATGACCCCAAACGGAACCCGAATCCCGTTCCTATCTTTCGCAGACGATATTACGAGCTTTGCTAATGCAACTCAGGATTCTTGTGCAACAGTTAAAAAAATAATTGACGAATATTGTAAGATTTCAGGACAAAAGGTGAACTTTCAGAAATATGCGTTCCAAGTAATGAAAGGGGTTTCTTCCAACCAAAGACAACGTATCCAAAGTACGCTCCTTATAACGAACCAAGTGGCTATGGACAAATACCTAGGCTACCATATCATAAATGGTAGGGTCAACAAAGAAACCTTTGAAGATGTAATAGGAAAAACAAAAATGCAACTGACAAAATGGAAAGCGAATTCGTTGTCCCAACAGGGAAGGACGGTTCTCATAAAAGCGAACCTACTAGCCAAGCCAAATTATGTTATGCAAAACTTCATGCTCCCGGCAAATGTCCACAATGACTTAGATAAACTAAACATGTGCTTTTTCTGGAACAAGGACCCCAATTACAAACCATTAGTAGGATGGGACAAAATTTGCAAATAAAAAAAATTAGGAGGATTGGGACTCCATAAAACAAAGGACATGAACAAAGCCCTGCAAATGAAACTTTTATGGAAAATTCTAGCTGAACCCCACAACCAATGGGTTAGGATAATTAGAGAAAAATACTTAAAAGTTAACCAAATCTGGGACTATAAGAAGAAGAAAAATATGTCGTGGCAATGGACTAAATTAATCGAATTAAAAGAAGAATTCTGCTCAGGTCTCATCTGGCAGGTTGAAAACGGAAAAACGATAAAGTTTTGGAAGGACAAATGGTTAAAAGACGATAGAAAGCTTGAGGACTACCGAATGACTCTTACCATAGATGACCAAGAAAAAGTTGAAAACTATCTACGAGCAAACAAGACATGAAATGTAGATAAGCTACAAGAAGTGCTTCCAGCAAATATTATAGAAACAATTATTAATATCCCTCTTCCATCGCAGGAATTCGAGGATAGACTATACTGGAAACCAAACCCAAATGGTTGGTTCACTACTTCTAGTGCACTAGATTTTATTACAAACTCCAATGGAAATAAAATAGATCTCTTCAATGGGATTTGGAAAATCGACTGTATGCCCAAGGTGAGAAATTTCATATGGAAAATGATAATAGATTGACTCTGAACCAAAACAAGACTAAGATACAAAGGGATACACACTCCCATGGACTGTGTCCTTTGTAACTCTATGGAGGAAGACGCTATCCACCTTCTGATGGAGTGTCCGACAACATTACGAATAATAGGCTCTTTGGACAAGAATATTGAGCGACTAATTACAAATACCGACAAAAGCAATAAAAGTATAAAGACTGTCACCAACGAACTTTTCCGACAACTTAGCTCTGAACAAAAAGCCAATCTCTCTGTCTCTTGGTGGAGTATTTGGACTAAGAGAAACAAGATCATATTTGAAAACCAAAGCATAAGAACAATAGACGAAGTGATTGAAGAAGACGTAATCACAAAAAACAATCAATCCAAAGAATAACCCTCGCCAAAGAAACATCATTAGATGGCGTAAACCTGAGGAAGGGAGTTTCAAGCTCAATTTTGATGGTTCTAAAATATCTTCTTGCTGCGCTTCTGCAGGTTTCTTGATAAGAGATGATGAAAGAAGATTGATTGCTTGCGATGCCAAAAGATGTGGGAAGGTATCGGCATTACAAGCTGAGGCGGTTGCATTGCAGTTTGGATTGGTGGAAGCTCATAAGAGAGGGATTCGAAGACTTGCTGTGGAAGGTGATTGTCTCGCAATAGTGAATGCGATCAAAGGAACTTGGTCGACGCCTTGGGAGATCGAGATGCTTATTTCGGATGCTCTCCGTTTGCTCAGTTCATTTGAGACAGTCTCTATCTCCCACGTCTTCAGGGAGTTCTGACCTGGCCTTGGATTCCATTACTTCCCCTTGGAGTTCTGACCTTGAGTTCAAACTCTCGTTCGCAAGGACGCTCTTGGGTGGTGATACAACCGTAGTTGACACACCCTAAACCTTCACCTTGTAACCAGAAAAAAAAGATGAAGAGAAGTATTGTACATCAATTCATCGACCAAGTCAGCATTACCTCAAGACCTCCATCAATTTCCCTCAATAAGACTATATAACAAAATGCTTCCATGGGAAAAAAGAAATTTGTCCTTTTATATTACTTAATAAAAAAAAGTATTGATATATTAGAGGTTAAAAATAATATGGATAAGATAGAACCACATGTCAATCCTATAAAAAAGCGAGTGAGCTAAATTTTGCAACTCTCAAGATCCAAGGTAAAGTATCATACCATCATATACAAAGTAATTTTTATACATATGTCAATACTTCCATACTTCTAATTCAACCTATACATTAAATGATCCAGACACAAGATTATACCTTAATTCAAAATACTTGTTCATATAAGAAGAAAAGAATTTATCAACACTGTAAATACTTATTCAAAATAGCACCAGCACACTTTAATTTGTAAAGTTTGCAACTCATTAAATCCCTAACAAAACGTAAGTGAAAATTGAAATAAGGAAGCAATGAGATTTATCAATTACCTTATCATCGTATACTATCCCTTGTAGCCAATAAACCCCTCCAACCTCACATCAATAAGCCCATTGCTCCTACAAGAGCAAGGCGGTACAATATAAGTGTCTAAAAACAATGCAAATTAAAGCGCTTTTGAGCTAATAAAACTATCGCAATCATGAAGGTCATCAAAATACTAAATAATAAATTCAGCAAAGGTAAAATAATCTAACAATTACAACCATTGATAAATTCACCAGGGATCTCAAATTCGAAAGCATGCACACTACATGAACTTGAGTCTGAACCTATTGTGGATTTACCCAAAACTTTAATTCCAAGGCTAGAGCAATTAGATCCAAGTGCACATAAAAAAATAAAACATCAAGGATAAATTTACCTTGATATGCCCAATGTTAATTTTAAGCAGCTATTGGTTGCATCGACTCTACATTAAAGATAGAGTCATAGGAGACTATCAATTTTAGAAAATGAAATCCTAACTATGTGTTAAAGTGCTAAGAGGACTAAGAAACCCTAGACAACTAGGATCAAACCAAATGATAAAAAGATATTAGGTGGTAGAAAGAAAAATCAATTGATCAAACCTTTTATCGAGGTAGGGCGTGCACGAGATTTGATTGAAGCTTGATGAAACGACAACTTACATGCCAGCATGTAGTAGCAAATCCCAAATTAGATTATCCTATGTAAAAGAGCTATCATGGACCCTGGAAAAAAGAAGAAGACAAAGTGTAAAGGAGATTCAATGACACCAATAAAGGTAAGATGTTTGAAGGAGATATAGGAGAAGTGAATAGATGAGCAGAAAGTCTTACCTTGTAGTGGAGAGCCTTACCTCTCAACTATCACAATGAAGGGGAAATCGAATCATTCACACAAGCTGAGACACCATTCTCTTTAGTCCATCTCTTACATATGTTCGCATTGCTACGTTGATTCTCCATAAAAATACCTCAGAGAGCTATAGTAGAGATTCAGAGAAGAGAGAGCAAGACATTATTCACTTACCATCAGTCAAACATCCAATTTAGTTATACAACCTACTATGACAATTAATATTTGGGAAATTCCGAATGGTGCCCCTGAGTTTAAAGCTATTCCGGTTGGTGTCCCATATTTTTATTTTTTCCGGATGGTACCCCTTAATTTTTATAACTTTCCGTCCCGTGCCCATAACGTCACTTAACCCTTAACTCCGTTTAATTTATTATAAAAAAAATTAAATATCCTCTCATTCCGCTACCTCCTCCTCCGGTTACCTTCCACGTCATGACTGCAAACTCCATTACCTTCCATTGCCTCCTCCTCCTCCATCAGCACTCTATGCCACCGGCCCACCACCGCTACTCCACCTCGGTGGTGTGCGCCGCTGCCAAGCCCGACGGTTAACAACCAAGAACACCATAAAAACACCAAATTATATCCCTCTCAACGTTCAATCACAAAGACCAAATATGGGTTTTATAGATTACAAGCCAAAGTTCTCAAATTCCTCAATAAATCCGAACAACAACCCATCAAATCTAAAATCTAGATTCCAAATTTCATAAACTCTAACCCTAATCCAAAATTACAGGCACTTTAATTTTCATAAACAATTGGATGTCACCAAGAGCAATTGATACCTCTATGGTGTAAGATTTATTAAGAAATGCATGAACTAGCCATAGTTGGCTCAAATCGAAGCTGGAATTTCGCAAATCCACCCACCCCTACCATGGACGATGAGCTCCTCCTCTGGTTCTCCCTCATCTCCACCTTCGTCAAGCTCCTCCTCATCCTCTAATACTGCAGCATAACTTCTAATTCCACCGTAACCGGCTTACCGTCTCCCACTCCCGCCTCCTCTTCTACCAGTACGGTACTCCTCCGACTTCGCCAGCATCTGGACTCATCGACCTCCATCACGGCCTTCACTTCCCTCCTGGACTCTCGGTTACCTTAATTTCTTCATTTTCACTTCCCTCCTCCTCTCCCAATTCGCTGCCCTCATCAACCCCGCCACTGTTGAACTCCATGGCTCCATGCCTCCATCATAGCTTCAATTTACTCCGTTCACTTTGTGGGAAATAAAGGGGTTTTTTATTTTTCTTTTGAATAAAAGAAACAGTGTTAGGAGTTTTAGGTATTGTGGGCATGGGACGGAAAGTTGAAAAATCTAAGCGGTACCATCCGGAAGAAATAAAAGTGTGGGACACCAACAGGATTAGCTTAAATCTCGAGGGCACCATTCAGAATTTCCCTTAATATTTTTACCCTTCAATTGTAACTTCAGTAAATAAAAGGGTCCAAGATGAAAGGAAAATTTTCCCTATTTGAAGGGGAATGTTTTCCCAATTTAGTTGCACAAATTAGTGTGTTCAAATTACATAACACTAGCCTTTCAATTTCAATAGGGGGATTTTTTTCTAATACCACCAGCAACATAAGAATGACATCAAACATCAATTTGATCATAAAAATTATTTACTTGGATTTTTTAATCCCACTGGGCATCATCGGCACCAATCATTCTCAAGCTAGCATTCCAACCTAGGGCAATTTCCACAACAACCATGTGTTTTTAAAGGGAAAATAAAGCATTGAAATTTCTTGTACTCTAATTTCATGCCCAAAAGAGAAGTTCAAAGAAAATCTATGATAGTAAACTCAATTCTAATTTAAGGATGACTTGGAAGAAACATCAATATAGGGATTTGTCTTATTTAGGTGCAACTCTAGACCAATGTACTTGACTCCCTTATCCTTCCATATCAATTCCCAATTTTGGTATTGTTTGAATTTAGGGTTTATTTCAAGGAGGCCAGAAACGAAAATTGCATAGAGAAGCACAAGGCAACAAACTAAAAAAGCTCAAAAAATAGAACAAAGAAGCACAACGATGTAAGTACCCGAACAACGTTAATGCGAGAGAGCTTGGTTGAGAACACCATAGGAAGCTTGTAAAGAACCTCTCCAAATAAAAACAAGTGTACATCACAACACAAGTATGATTTTAGGACTTTAGAACACGCAATCCAGTGCGATTGCAAACAATAGAAAGAGAGGTTGAAGTTTGGGGATTCACTAACTCAAAATTCGTATAGCATGACATAGAATGTTTTACCGAACATAACCTAGAGAGAGAGAGAGAGAGAGAGAGAGAGAGAGAGACGCTTACCACGAAGAGGGCTGAGATCGACCGAATAGGGCAGCGAAGGCGTCGGAGTCGTCGGATGAGGGTGCATGAGACGATTTGCTTTCAAATTGGGAGAGGGGAGGTCTAGACTCGAAAGTCACCGTCTGGGACTGAGAGTAGGTGGGATCTCCATTTTTGTGATACTATGGGCATATGGAATTGGGAGAGAAGACACAGTAGTGGATCTAATAGAAAAGGGACTTAGGGTTTTTATCATTTGCCGCTTCAAAATTTGACCCAAAAAATTGTATTGAAAATATTCCCCCCTATATTCATGGCGTTTTATAAACGCCATTGATTTTAAAGGAAATGGTAGTAAATACCACTTTTTTGCAAACTTGGCAAAACTAGCACTTTTTTTGCAAAATAGCACAACTAACCCAAACCCCAAAAATTTGCAAAAAAATCCCGGTTGATTACCTGGGGTAGGAGGTAAAGGGCCAAAAATAAAAAAGGAAAAGAAAAGAAAAGAAGGAAAAAGTGGTCAAAAAAAAAGGGAAAAGAAAAAAAAAACCAGAATACCCTCTCTCTCCAATTTCAGTTTTCTCTCTCCATTTCAAACGAAAGAAAAGGAAAGGGGAATGAACCGGCGATTTCGAAAGGAGGAGGCCGGAGAAGATCCACTAATGTCGGAGTGTGGAGGAGAAGCGAAGAACGCCGTCGGCGGACTATAAAGGTCCGCCCCTTCTCCATTAACCCGAAATCATTCTTTCTCCACTCCGTTTTGTGCGAACGTGGGGTGTCGGATGTGTCGGTGAAGGAGTTTCAATGGGGTTTAGGGATTGAAGGTAAATGGTGGGTTGAGTGATGGGTTGTGGAGGGGTGACAATGGTGGATGCGATTGAAGGACGAGGAGGGTGGTTTTCTGGTATGGTTAGGGGAAACCTGCGGTTAATTAGGGTTTAGGGAGGCCGAAGAGGGTGGCAATGGTGGGAGTCAAAATTGGGATATGGGGATGTTTTGGTGGGCGATAGAAAAGAACAATTGAGGATTGAGCCTGTTTGATTTGGAATTTGTTTGTTTGAAAGAGAAATTGGGTGATATGGGTTTCGAATTGGATGGGAAAGAACGTCGTTCATTCACACATCATCGTCTTCTGCAGAATCTGCATAACCTAGGTAACAAGGGTAAATGGACTCCTGACACGTGACATTTTCCTGGTGACACGTAAATATTGATATTTAAAGGATATTGTCCTAATGATTTCGATCTGAAATTAAGCGACGATTAGAATCTGATATGAATTTGAATAGTCCAACGAATACCACATATTTCCTTTGATGCCATTCCCTTGTTTTTTATTTCAATTTCATTGGTTGCTGGACAACAATGTCGTTTTTTGTTTTAATTTGGTTTGTTTCTGAATTATAAATGAGTTTTGACATACCAAGGTCAGCTGATGTTGTTTTCTGAACGCTTTTGTTCACCTTAGTCCGTATGAGTGATGCTAAAAACCTAATCCCTGCAGATGAAGGTGTTGGAGGAGGTCGTCAATGGAATGTGGGTTGCCAAAGGGATGGGAAGAGCCGGGGAAGAAAGAGAAAGGGATGCTAGAGCTTCTTTTGACATTGATGCAGAGAAGGAGGGTGATGTTGAGAAGGATGGAGCTAAAGACAAACTTTTCGATGAAAATGAAGGGATATGAGGCACGAAAGGATGAGGAGGTAAGTTTTCTACTAGGCGACACGGTATTTACGGTTAACTGACACGGGTTAAAAAATCTGAGAATGTCCTATATGAATCTGTTTGTTATTAGTTCATGTGACAAGGTTTTTGTTGTTGGGTGATAGGGTTTATTTAGTTTGGTGACACGGGATAAAATAAAATCTAAGAATGTCGATTATATGAATCTGTATTAGTTGATGTGACAAGGTTATTGCAGTTAAGTGACATGGTTTACTTAGTTCGGTGACATGGAATATCCAAATCTCGGAATGAGAGTTTAAACTTCCTAAGCATTTTTCAGATCTCTGAGGCTGCAAAAGTTGAGGGTGTGCGAGGCAAGAAGAGTAGGAAGGCTCTAGGAGGTGATGGAGAAGATATGCCCCCTCGCGAAGAAACCGCAGGGCCAAAAAGGGAAGGACGATGTCGCCAGCGCGGACGCGATTCTAGGACTTGTATCGGTGTTTGACAACGATGGCTTAGCCCGGTGAATGGCAAGGTAGCCCACATCTGTATTTGTCTCTAATTATTCTACAAACGACGTCATTCACCTAACATTGTCATCGTGGGTGTGTATCGGGGATGGGGAGAAGTGGATGACAGGCTACGACACGGAGCTTATGAAGGAGTTATGATCTCCGTTTCCATTGTAAACTGTAATAAACCATTGGCAACTTTTTATCAGAGCGTACTTTTCATACCCCTAGGTTGTTATGAACTTTGTTGGGATTGTATTTTTTGAACTTTGTTGCTCAAAACTTGTAGAATATTATGATCTCCGTGAGTTAGTAGGTGTAGTATTTTATGACATTGGTTGATCAGTACATGTTAGTCTTTTATGAACATCTTATGCACTTGGGGGTTTTCTTTACGAACGTACTTGGTTTTGAAATGTTTGGGTAGAAAAAATAGACACGTTAAATCCTTCAAGTGACATGGCCATACAAACAGGTGACATGGTTCATTTCAAAAACAAATTTAAAGTGAAACCCCAAACCGTGACACGTTAATTCCTTCAGGTGACACGACCATACAAACCGGTGATAAGGGTTATTTTTTCAACAAATTGGAAGACACTAAGAAATGTGAAACGTCAAAATCAAACAAGTGACACGTTAAATCCATCACCTCATCCTCAACTTAACTTCCTCCCCCTCCACTGACACCCTCATACTCGTGTCCTCCTTGACACCGTACAACTCCAAATCATCCCAGTCATCTTTGAGCTTCACTACAAAACCTTTGTCCTCCTCACTGGTAATGGATATCACTTTCAACCGTTGACCCATGTCACCCATGTCACCCGAAGAGCTATTCGTGTCACTCAATTAAATCACATTTAGACCCTGTACCCTGTCACCTGAACATATACTCGTGCCACCTGATTGTTTACCTGTGTAAGTAATGTCCATCACATCCAGGTCCTTGCTCTTTCCTATGGTAGAGATCACCTCTCCCTCAGCATATAACACAACATCTACAGACACGGAGTTTTGTTGTGCCTTATTGTATGCCTCGTCTATCACAATCACTACTAGAAAACTTCAATTAGACATCTGTTGTCAACAGATGTCTTTAAAAAAAAATTCCGATCTCTTTGTGCGTGTAGTAAAAGATCAAAACTTCTACATCGGTTTTAAACAGATGCCTTTTCTTAATTAGAACCTCTAAATTTTGGTTTTGACATATTCACTTGTTGATGAATATCCATTATTTGTCATTTAAAAACATGTGAATATGTCCTCCTAAAGCAAAAAAGTGACATTTACATCTTTATTTATAAAATAAGTAATGTCTTAAGACAAAATAGACAACTATTTTTGTTTTAGTGATCACGTTTATAATCATGTCCGATATATAATTTATGATTTTATATTGTTTGAATTTAACCGACCACGTGAAATATAGGCATAACTGATGTAATTACATATTATCGACATCGCATTAAGAGTATTCATTCTTTGTGTATTAATTTCATGTTTATTATATGTGATATTATATTGTTCTAAAATAATGCACTATTGTGGTTGTATACACAAAAGATGTCGTTTTCCATATTCATATCAGTTTTTCAAAATAAAATGATGTTGTTGCTGCAATGATACATCAATTTATTTGGAACATAACGATGTTACTTTGACACATATATATCAGTTCATATGTCATTTTAAAGCTCAAACTGGTGTTGCACATTGATTTAAACGAATGAACTAATGTGTATAATTATATTGGCATCTGTTTCCATAGACTGATTTGATGTTAAAGGTATGAACGCACTACTATTTTCATACATAATCTAATGTCTTATTTGGATACACAACACGCTTTTGTCAATAGAACATCGCATTTTGTTTGTTTTTCAAAATGATAGGTCGTTTAATGAAAACGTGTACATAAATAATAACATCATTTTGTATCATTTACAAAATACGACGCCGCGTCACCGTTATTCATAGCCAAAAAATTGGCTAGGCTATGCAACAATGCATTGATAAGTTAATAACATGAATGGAGAAATAGGATCTAAAAGTACCCATAAACCTCCCTCCAACTCAGCAGGAATGCAGGTCCAAAAATTCCCATGAAGACGCAACAATGATAGCAAAACAGACAGCCTCCGGTGAGGCTTCGAAACAGCTCTACAGTCCCATTGAAAACTCATTTATAGATCAGTCCAAGGGGGCATAAATATGCAAAAATAGGATCTAAAAGTATCGATAAATAAGTGTCAATCAAGCTTCCAACCTCAGCTGCAAAACCAGTACCAACTCAGCAGCACTTGAACACGTCAAAACACCATATACTCAGCCCTACATCATCCCTCATCTGTGCACAAACAGTTCAAGCAACTTGAGCTCTAACAATTCAAGTAACTTTAGCTCAGCTTCGAACAACTATGCAATTTTATAGGAGCTTAAAATGGGGATCTAATGAGCGTAAAGTAGGTTGTCTTTCCATATATATATATATATATATATATATATATGGAATTCAGCAATTAGGAATTCAAGACCAATCCAGAAATCTTAAGAAAAACAATACCTGGAGTCATGGCTTTTATCACTTATTCCATTAGCTTCACGTTTTTTTAGTTAATCAGACTTTGCTTTCTATATTTGCATTTTTCTCATTTTTTTAATAAAAAAAAATCATAAATACAGTGCAACCAACTTTTTCAGCCTCTTTGATACAAGGAAATACATCAGAAACAACCATCAAATAATTTATCCAACTTTTATTAACTATTTAATAAGATCTATAAGTATTCATGATTCCCCAAACTCCTAAAAGAAGATCATTTTTGAGATTATATAGCTAGGAAACTATCAGCAACCAAAACTCTAAAAAATACCCACATTGAGTCCAACATGAAATAGATTCATACTTTTTCAGTGAAGATAATGTTGTAAATTAGATACTTTCAGAAGAGAGATTTTTTAGGAATATCCAGAAAGAAACAAGAAAATTTAGATAATGTCAACAAAAAGGCAAGGAAAATCATGCAAGTGAAAGAACTACACTGACTAATATACAAGTCTGGAGCATAGTGAATGCTCCAGATTAATTAAACACACAAAAGATGAGAACCTCAACCACCACATAATAAAAACTAGTTGGCTAACACACCAATTATATGTAGAAACAAATACACT
This sequence comes from Persicaria tinctoria, assembly GCA_037127255.1. Classification (NCBI taxonomy): domain Eukaryota; kingdom Viridiplantae; phylum Streptophyta; class Magnoliopsida; order Caryophyllales; family Polygonaceae; genus Persicaria; species Persicaria tinctoria. The sequence goes on from JBANSL010000001.1 coordinate 30,518,175, forward strand.
ACTTAACTAGACAGGAAGATTGTCAGAATCATAACTCTATAGAGATGAAATTACAAGAAATACACATCTATATAATACCACCAACACTAATAAAGTAACAGCTAGTCACACCTTGCCCTCTTAATGGGGTCACCAATTGCTACCACATATTTAAAAGCCAAAAAAAATTACATAAAATGGTATATACTTCCGCTAGGGTCATAACCCCAAAAGTTAGAGAAACAGAACGGTTTATCATCTCAGCTTTCTAGAATTTTTAGAGTAGAGGTTACAAGCCAAATCCCGAATATCATGAAAACAAGAGTGGCAAACTCTGCATCTAGAGGATGGAGAAACATCAAACACCAGCAAACATCAAAGAGAAAATATAACACAAAAAAGGAACCGCCAATCAAGAAAAATTACATTCTAATTGCCATTACAGCTACCAACCTTGATAATTCGTTAAAAACAAATTTAACCAATACTAAATGGAAAGTAAAAACAACTGCAATAGCAAAAGGTAAGAAAACAAATAAAGATCGAACCTTTTTGACCTCGAAGATGCGCAACAATGAAGGGTTCCTAACAGGAACAGATGAAGGAGAAATAAAGGCTTGATTGAGTACTAATCATCATATGTGCCAACCAATATATATTCACGCTTTTTTAGGATGAAAAATGCAAGACTAATCGATTCTGAGAAAACATAGTCAAACGAGTAAAAAGAAAAGTGAGATTCTTACCCTATGAAGAAGGATATTTGAGGTATTAAAATCCATGGACATGACTTGATTATCCAAAGTATGCAAAATGGGTAAGCAATGAGCTTCTACGAGAGCTATATTGATCCGCACATCCCGTGGAAGTGACTCAATGGAGTCTGCAAATCCAATGAGAAAAGTAAATGAAGCTTGATCCATGAATCTAAGCTTGCAAACATTCCTTGATCAGTTTGAACTTACTCCTGGGAAGGTTATTTTCCAAGCTTCCTTTTTCCATGTACTCATATACAAGAAGCATCTCCTTGTCCTCCCAACAATAACAAAGGTAGCTTAACCATGTGAAGGAGGGAAAAGCTGCCCATGAATTTGACCTCCGATTACATATTGAATGAAGAAACAAAAGTGTTAAGGATGATATATTAAATGATGAAAACACTTGAAATCATGAATAGGAAAATCAGCTAAGCTAGCTAAACTCATTAATTCATAAACTAGCTTAGCCGCTAATAAACAATTAGTTACAACAAAAGCTAGCAAAATCTTAAATAGTGTACTCATATATTGATTATGTATACTATATCGTAAATTAGAATTGCAAGAAAACAACACTAGTATGAGTCATACAAAAGCACAACTGCTCAAAAGCTTTTCTATTAGAAACATGGGAAAGCAGGTTTTTAAGTTATCTGGCGTATCATTAATAATATGCAGTTGTGAATCTGGCTTTAGCTACATGATTTCTTGTTATCAGACCATACATTAGAAGACCAAAACAACATTGTAACAATTTTTTTAGCATTGATAAGCCTACAATTGTTGTATAACCCACAAATTACAATATTAAAATAATATCAACCAAAAACTCTCCAAGGCATTGACTAAAAGAGAGAGTTATGATGCCAATTCAACCGTCCTCTCTTTAGTTCCATCATTCCTAAAGATTAACACATATATGTGGCATATATTCTTAAAACCAAAAAAAATTAAGATGAAAAGCACTAATTTATGCCATTCGAAATTTCCAAAGGACACGACAAAATTAACCAAAAAAAATCAGCAATGGAATCCATTGGCAAATTTCTCAAAATGACTCTTTTTTATCATAGCGATGATGAATTAACCAGAAGCATAGAAAACATCATCATGTACTCACAAATTTTTGGATAATAATAATGTTGCCTTTTGAACTTGAAAGAAATCTCATCTTCTTCCTTTTCGAATCTCTATATATGGTTTTCCTCAATGGGAGAAACAATGAAGCGTATAAGGCAATCCACTTTTGATCATCCTAGCATATTCAAAAAAAGACGATTTAGTAAACAAGAATTTAAGGAATAGAAATATTTAAATAACATGGTAACTGAGGCAAAACAACATGCTAATAACAACTAAATAGAGGGCAAGAAGAGGAATTAAACGATATTCGAAAACCAAATAAAAATCAAATACATCAAAGGTGGCAAAAGAAGATTTGCATATCCATTGGTACTAAATCAAAACAAAAGCATCAATTTATAATAAATGATAGGCCATGAATCCAATACAGTAAACTAAATCAACAGCCGGTCTAGATATCAGGGGTGTAGTCTTATAAGACAAAAGCTAAAAAAAGGAATGAGGTGTTAAATATCAACTCATCAAATTTAGGCGACAAAAGCTAAAATTAAGAAATAAGATGCAAAATATCAACTCATTAAATTTAGGGGATACAACTCAATTTACAAGCCAAAGGGATAAGAGTAGATCACATACCTCAAGGAAGTAACTCGATGGGCGCGAAATCAAAAACCACCCAAATTTAACAGCTGGCAGCAACTCTGGCTAAAGAACAATGACTCGGAGAAGAAGCAGCAAACTATGGTAAACCATAAAGCAATGACCTAATACCTGAAATCAAAGACATGAAATTCGAAATTAATACCATTAGAATCGAGGCCAGAAACACATAAATGAAACCCTAAAAATTTGAATCTAGATCTAGAGGGAACAAGAGAGAAGTAGTTGTCTTCTTCGTCGAACCAAGATCTAGAAGGATTTTCTGAGAGTGAGAGGAGGGAGATGATTACCGAAGAAGAACATCGTCAGAGACGGTGGTTGAGTTGTCGTCGGAGGTGTGGGGGATGGCTCTTGTCTTCTGTGTGAGAAACTCTATCAGATCTACATGGAGAGACGGAGGATTTTGTGGGAAGAAGAAGAAATGAGTTTGTTTTTGAGATCTGAAGGGTTAATGATAGAGGTCGGGGTTTGGATGTGGTTGAAGAGGATGAAGGCAGGCCTTCCCTTGTTGGGGAGCTTCTTGCCGGCCTTTTGCTTCTTCTTTGCCGACGCCTTCTCTACTGGCTTCGTCTCTGCGGGGGCTTCGTCTTGGCCTTGGGCACCATTGGAAGAGAGAGGAGAGAGATAAGGGTTTGTGTTTGGTGCAGTAAAAGTACGAGATTGGAGTTGGGAGGGGTTTGGGAGAGGGAGATGGTGGTATAGATTTTTCCCAAAGCTAATGGAATAAAGTGGGTAAAATTAAGTGTTAGAAATTTCCCCCAAATTTGAAGACCCCTCCAATTTTTTCTAAGTTATTCAAGCCCGCGTGTTTTCATTTAGTAAATTGAAACCCGCGCCTTATAATTTATTTCAGAATTAACAATTTCACATCTGTCAAAAAATTCAACTATTGTCTAATTTTTTTTAAGATCACAATTAATATCCGATGTAATAGAATAATTTAACATCAGGCATTTTGTTGACAGACTTAAAATACATGATGTCTAATTGCATAATTCTAGTAGTGAATCTCAGCCAAATCGTCCACATTTTGGGAGGAAGGTGGCTCACTCAGGCGTTCTTCCCCCACAGGTTGCTTTACTTCAAAGCTCTCCTTTTGCAATGGACCAACATATATCGCAAGGGACCACAGATCTTCTCCATACTTCGAGTTAAGAGATTTAAATGCCTCGAACACCCAAGAACCATCGAAGATGATAGTGACTGATAATGCATATTTTAGATAGGCATTATAGATATATTTAGTTTAGTTAGGTTGCATTTCTTGCTTACTTTGTTGTTAAATTGCATCTTGTGTTTATTTTAGAAGAGTTCGGATTCTGCGCAATTTTGTGTTTATCTCGCAGATGGAATCGGAACACATTTGGGAGATGCAATATCTCGAAGAGGAACACAAGATACATGGGAAGGAACAAGGAAGAAAAGAAGCAAGACAAGAGGAGAAGCCCGCAAAGGAAGCATAGGCCACGGCGGAACACTGTGCCGCGGCCGCAGCAGAGCCCGCCGCAGCGGGTTGTGAGGAAAGCATTTGCGGCGGGCGCCGCAACCTTGCGGCGGCCGCCGCACAGACCGCCAGCGCGCAGCGCTTTAGAGAAAAACCCTAGTTTTCTATGTTATTTTGGAAGGCCGACTTGGATGTTTTTATTAGGCCACTTTTATGTTATTTTCCATTACTTTTGATTCTATTCTTACTTCCATTAGACACTTTAGAGATTTTGAGCTATGTCTTCCATGAGGAACTAAACTCATCTATTCTGCCTGCAATTTGAAGCTTTATTCGGATTGATTGTGAGTTTCTAATTCTCGCTCCTTGTTTCCTATATTGAATGCTTCGACTTCTTTGTGCTTGATTGTTTATTGTTTTGTTCTATCTTGTCTGGACAACTTGTTAGATCAATTCAATTGCTAGGGATTTGTAGATTCCTGATTGTGAACCTTAACCCAAGTAGCAAACTTGTCCCTTTAGGGCTGATTGAACTAATTGGATAGGTAGGAAGTTGAATGTGTTGTTAAATCCCTCTTTAGGGACTGCAAATACCTTGGTTAATCTCTGAACTTAAAGCTATCAATTGGGTTAAATGCTTCTTTAGGGACTGTTCGATTGATAAGGGTTTCTAGGACTGATTGGACTAGTAACTATATTAGGTCGGGACAAGGGCATTTATAGGAAGACTAAAAGGACAAGAGGAAGTTACAATATCAATTCAATCAAATAAAGTGGATAGTTGTAGGTAGAGCGATCTTCTCTAATTTGTTTTGCATTAAGTAAGAGGTCGATCCCACAGAGAATCAAGTATTCCTTTGCAAAGTGTATTTACCATTTAGTAGAAAGGTGGTTTTTGAGTGGTTGAAATAAGAAAGAAAGCAAAATAAACTATAAACAGATTAATGCAAAAGAAATTAGAGAAGATCGCTCTACCTACAACTATCCACTTTATTTGATTGAATTGATATTGTAACTTCCTCTTATCCTTTTAGTCTTCCTATGAATGCCCTTGTCCCGACCTAATATAGTTACTAGTCCAATCAGTCCTAGAAACCCTTATCAATCGAACAGTCCCTAAAGAAGGATTTAACCCAATTGATAGCTTTAAGTTCAGAGATTAACCAAGGTATTTGCAGTCCCTAAAGAGGGATTTAACAACACATTCAACTTCCTACCTATCCAATTAGTTCAATCAGCCCTAAAGGGACAAGTTTGCTACTTGGGTTAAGGTTCACAATCAGGAATCTACAAAACCCTAGCAATTGAATTGATCTAACAAGTTGGCCAGACAAGATAGAACAAAACAATAAACAATCAAGCACAAAGAAGTCGAAGCATTCAATATAGGAAACAAGGAGCGAGAATTAGAAACTCACAATCAATCCGAATAAAGCTTCAAATTGCAGGCAGAATAGATGAGTTTAGTTCCTTATGGAAGACATAGCTCAAAATCTCTAAAGTGTCTAATGGAAGTAAGAATAGAATCAAAAGTAATGGAAAATAACATAAAAGTGGCCTAATAAAAACATCCAAGTCGGCCTTCCAAAATAACATAGAAAACTAGGGTTTTTCTCTAAAGCGCTGCGCGCTGGCGGTCCGTGCGGCGGCCGCCGCAAGGTTGTGGCGCCCGCCGCAAATGCTTTCCTCACAACCCGCTGCGGCGGGCTCTGCGGCGGCACAGTGTTCTGTCGTGGCCTATGCTTCCTTTGCGGGCTTCTCCTCTTGTCTTGCTTCTTTTCTTCCTTGTTCCTTCCCATGTATCTTGTGTTCCTCTTCGAGATATTGCATCTCCCAAATGTGTTCCGATTCCATCTGCGAGATAAACACAAAATTGCGCAGAATCCGAACTCTTCTAAAATAAACACAAGATGCAATTTAACAACAAAGTAAGCAAGAAATGCAACCTAACTAAACTAAATATATCTATAATGCCTATCTAAAATATGCATTATCAAATTCCCCCACACTTAACCTTTGCTTGTCCTCAAGGAATGATAGAATGAACATGAATCAATGCATCCCACAGGAAATCCCTTCAAGTTTCAACATTATCAAAAAGCAAAATAAACCAAGCAAACAAACGTAAACCAAGCAAACAAACGTCATAGCATGTATTCCAATGATCAAAGCTTAGAAGTAGACATCATCCAACCTCACCCGAAATATGTGTTTCACTCATGTGTTTAGGCTTTTAAGTACAACTCTCAACTCAAACCAATAATGCACTAAGCTCATAGACATTGACCACCATATCACCAATTCTCTACCGAAATTTCATTACTTGCGGGACAAAATAAAGAAAATAAAATGCGACACTCTTTTTTTTTTCTTTTTGTCTGGTTTTCTTTTCTCTTTTTTTTTTCTTTTTCTTGTCTTGGTGCTTTCCTTACGCGAAGCGCAAACATGGGTGTCATGATTGAACCTGGTTACTCAATGATCAAGCTTTCTTTCCTAGTGGATAGTTTTCAACACCTTTTTGCGCGAATCATACCCATGGGTGTCATGCATAGACCCGGTTACTCAGTGCATCAACCATTGCCACCTTATTCACTAATTATGCATAAAATTAACCAAAAAGACTCAAGATATAAACATGATCTCCGCAAGCCATCAAACATGTGCATCGGTCTTCAAAAATAGATACTGCAGTCAATACCAAGAGGTAGCAACACTAGACGAGTAATTCACACAATTGAGCAAAAGAATTCAAATAAGGCCAAACATCCTCACAGGGTCATGTTTTTAGGACTTCAATCATACTTTAGCTTAATCATACATGCTCAATTACATTTGCTAGCTCATGTTCCACAAAAATCAAATAGCAATAATAATCAAAACATCCAGAACTCCATGGGATTTTTATGAATCATGCTTGAAATTTAAAATAGAGGACAAACTAAGCAAGATGGGCATTTGAATAACACATATATATGCAATGCATGCTCTATTTTTGGTTTTTTTCGAATTTTTTTTTAATGCGAATATTAGAAATTAAAAATTAACTAAACTAAACAGAAATTACAGAAACTTAAACATGATGCAAAAATTTAAATATGATTTCCTATATGCATCTATATAAACAGAATTCCTCCCCCCCCCCCCCCCCCCACACTTAAAGTTTTCATTGTCCTCAATGAAACAATAAAGACAAGAAAAGTAAATCAAATATAATCAGGGTGAAGGGAAAAAAAAAAGGAAAAAGAAAGAAAAACTGACCTCGGGTTGCCTCCCGATAAGCGCCTTTCTTTAATGTCATTGGCTTGACTTATTCTCAATATCAAGACCTTATCTCTCAGACATCGTCAAGGCCCTCAGTAGCCTATCATATTCCTGTGCACACATCTTACAAGGCACATCATAGTACAATAAATTGAAAGCATAAAATGTGGAACTGAAGAACCCTTTCAATCTATCAAAGAGTCTAGTATGACTCTCTACAGAAGGAATATGATACCACCAACACAGTTCCGCTGATGGCTTCTCAAAATAGCAATCAAAAGGATCAACATAATCATCATTACCTTCAAGATTGCAAAAGTTTACCTTTATTATCTCTTGAGCCTCAGTGGATGGCTCTAGACTTGGTTCATCAATGGGTGAGCTCAGAATGGATGGTGCAGATGGAGTAGGAGACACATCACATGTAACCTCATGCGTCGACTCATGAGATTCCAAGCCAGGAAGCACTAGACCATCTCCTCCATCATCTAAGAAACTATCGTTGTCTGCAACCAATTCCTCCTCATTCGGCATGTCATTGTCATGTTGAAACCACATAGGAGGGAATGAACTAAGTGTAATGATTTCGATAGGATCTTCCATTCTTTCATCCTTTAAAGACTCAAGGGGTGGTGGGGTGGGTTTCTCAAAATCAAGGGAAGTCGATGGGGGCTCATTAGTAGCAGTACGGTGATCGCCGCCCTCCTGCGACGGTTGCCTCTCCTAAAAAATTTCACCCTCCGTTATGACTTCAACTCCTTCTTCTAAGCCCCTTTCCTTCTCACGTTTTGCACTTAAAATTTGAATGAGTTTGTTCAACTGATTCTCCAAGTTCTTACTACTCTCAGGAGTCTCAGCTTGCTCTTGCAACCTCTGTGTAAGGCTATGGAATGGATCCTCCAAGTATGTGACAGAGTTCTCCATTGGCGGGGGAGACATGGTGAGCAATTCTTCTTGTGCAACATGGTAATCCATATAACAGAAAAAATCCCACAACCCCGACAATCCTCCTAACCGCTTCAGGCCTCCGTTACTCAGGTGCTCAGCAAGCGCTCGTGTCTCAATAGTCATCCCATCAATTATGCACATAATCATATCCCGGATGCTGAATTGATAACCCCATGAACCAAGGTCGTCAACATACTCATGCAATCTCCTGAAGTATTGGTGAAAGTTCTCATCTTCAAACTGCGCTAATCTCAACATCTTGAAAAAGTTAGTAGCAAGGGTGTTGTGAACCGTAAGATAGGCTCACAATGGGTTAGATATATGCACAAAAATCAATAAATACACAAAACAAAGAAATAAACTTGATTCCCCGGCAACGGCGCCAATTTGATGAGCGGTTTTTAGTCGCATAAACCGTATCAAAATAAAACTCAAACCTACAAACTAGTATAGCAAGCAAGTAAGAGGTCGATCCCACAAAGAATCAAGTATTTCTCAGCAATGTGTATTTACCAATTAGTAGAAGGGGGGTTTTGATTGATTGAGAAAGCAAAATCAACTATAAACAGATTGATGCAAAACAATTTAGAGAAGATCGCTCTACCTACAACTATCCACTTTATTTGGTTGAATTGATATTGTAACTTCCTCTTGTCCTTTAGTTTTCCTATGAATGCCCTTGTCCCGACCTAATATAGTTACTAGTCCAATCAGTCCTACAAACCCTTATCAATCGAACAGTCCCTAAAGAAGGATTTAACCCAATTGATAGCTTTAAGTCCAGAGATTAGCCAAGGTATGTGCAGTCCCTAAAGAGGGATTTAACAACACATCCAACTTCCTACCCATCCAATTAGTTCAATCAGCCCTAAAGGGATAAGTTTGCCACTTGGGTTAAGGTTCACAATCAGGAATCTACAAAACCCTAACAATTGAATTGATCTAACAAGTTGGCCAGACAAGATAGAACAAAACAATAAACAATCAAGCACAAAGAAGTTGAAGCATTCAATATAGGAAATGAGGAACAAGAATTAGAAACTCACAATCAATCCAAACAAAGCTTCAAATTGCAAGTAAAACGAAGAGAGTTTAGCCGCCCATGGCGAACATCGCTCTCCCTCTAATTGTCTGATGGTTCGTAAGAATAGAATGGAAGTGATGAAAAATAACATAAAAGTCGGCCTAATAAAACCATCCAAGTCGGCCTTCCAAAATAACATAGAAAACTAGGGTTTTTCTCTAAAGCGCTGCGCGCTGGCGGTCCGTGCGGCGGCCGCCGCAAGGTTGCGGCACCCGCCGCAAATGCTTTCCTCACAACCCGCTGCGGCGGGCTTTGCATAGGCCACGACAGACCAATGTGCCGCGGGCGCAGCAGAGCCCGCCACAGCGGGTTGTGAGGAAAGCATTTGCGGCGGGCGCCGAAACCTTGCGGCGGCCGCCGCACGGACCGCCAGCGCGCAGCGCTTTAGAGAAAAACCCTAGTTTTCTATGTTATTTTGGAAGGCCGACTTGGATGGTTTTATTAGGCCGACTTTTATGTTATTTTTCATCACTTCCATTCTATTCTTACGAACCATCAGACAATTAGAGGGAGAGCGATGTTCGCCATGGGCGGCTAAACTCTCTTCGTTTTACTTGCAATTTGAAGCTTTGTTTGGATTGATTGTGAGTTTCTAATTCTTGTTCCTCATTTCCTATATTGAATGCTTCAACTTCTTTGTGCTTGATTGTTTATTGTTTTGTTCTATCTTGTCTGGCCAACTTGTTAGATCAATTCAATTGTTAGGGTTTTGTAGATTCCTGATTGTGAACCTTAACCCAAGTGGCAAACTTATCCCTTTAGGGCTGATTGAACTAATTGGATGGGTAGGAAGTTGGATGTGTTGTTAAATCCCTCTTTAGGGACTGCAAATACCTTGGCTAATCTCTGGACTTAAAGCTATCAATTGGGTTAAATCCTTCTTTAGGGACTGTTTGATTGATAAGGGTTTCTATGACTGATTGGACTAGTAACTATATTAGGTTGGGACAAGGGCATTCATAGGAAAACTAAAGGAAAAGAGGAAGTTACAATATCAATTCAACCAAATAAAGTGGATAGTTGTAGGTAGAGCGATCTTTTCTAAATTGTTTTGCATCAATCTGTTTATAGTTGATTTTGCTTTCTTTCTATTTCAATCAATCAAAACCCCCCTTCTACTAATTGGTAAATACACATTGCTGAGAAATACTTGATTCTTTGTGGGATCGACCTCTTACTTGCTTGATATACTAGTTTGTAGGTTTGAGTTTTATTTTGATACGGTTTATGCGACTAAAAACCTCTCATCAGTGACGCATACCAAGACGTTTCCACTTCGATATGATTTCGATGATGACATCAATCAGCATAGTGATGGATTTGGTGACATGATATAATATATTAGGTGACACGTATAAAACCAATTCCCTTGTTCATGGTGACAAGATAAAATAAGTTAAGTGACACGTATAATTCCATAATCTGACATGCATCATTTATAGCATAAACAGTTGTTCATACATAGAAGCTTCATATATGTGCGTAACCCCAAAGTACCAAAAGTGTCACATATGGGCTAACCCCAAAATACCAAAAGTGTGACATATGTGCAAACCGCAAAATACCAAAAGTTTGTCATGTGTGCGTGTTCCAATCCCTAACCCCAAACTGAAAATGCAAACTCAGCCTTTGTGGTGAGGCGTTGGACGACTAAAATACCTACGAACGACGACGCTTGACCCAGGGAGTTTCTCCGCGGGATGGGTACCGGGATGTCTTAGGTCATCCGGGCCTTCTCCTCACGGGCGAGGAGAAGCACGCCATCTCCGATAGCTTTGTAGGGATTCTCCATTCTGATCTTGGAGGAACCGGATATAGCACATCCGCATAACAAGCCTTCCATGCGTCAACTTTGTAGAAGTCATTGACGAGAGCGAAGACATTCGTACCTCGATGCTTGGCAGCGGCTATGGCATGGGTGCACAGGAACTGATCAATGTCGAAGCGCTTGCATGTACAGGTACGGGCACTCAAGTTCACAACCCACGACGACGGACCCTTGCGGACCATGAACTCATGCTGGCTGAGCGCCTTTATGTCTAAGCAAATTGCCATGCTATAGTTCGTCTTAAGCGCACCATCCATAAAATCACTCACCAACTTACCCGGTTTGGTGCTCGTTTCTCTGCGCTCGCAAAACCACTTTGACACGGTTTCGATGTTGCCATCAATCAGCGCAGTCAAGCATAGGTCGCGGGGCTCATTGAAGACAGAGTTGAGACACTCAGAGTTGTTCGTCGTCATTATGTTGTACCGATTCCCCAAGAAGAATGCCCGAGCCCAGTTCTGGAAACCGGTCTCCTTCACGTATTGGCCCGCAGGGGCTGACATCGAACAGAAATCAACGAACAATTGTTGGAACTCCGCCGTCGTGTACGCCTCCGCCATCTTGAAGAACATCCTCTGCAACCCCGATACCCCTCTATACTTACACTGGGCGTTCTGAAATAGATGCCATGCGCAGAAGCCTTGCTTTGCAAACACATAGTTGTCCCTTATACCTTGGACGATACTCAAATGGCGATCAGAGACAAACATCAAGTCCGGCGTGTCCTCGACAATATATAGCATGTTCTTGAAGTAGAAGCTCCATGACTCGTGGTTCTCACTGTCGACGATCGCAAACGCGATCGGGTACACTTTTTGGTCCCCATCTTGGGTTGTGGCAAAGAGAAGTGTGCCCCTGAACTTCCCTTTTAGGAAACTCCCGTCCACCGAGATGACCTGTACATCGAAATCAGTAAATGTCAGTTATGTGATATGACATTTCATATTAAGTGACATGTAACATTGTACAACCGACAGGGGGTTTTACTTTTCTAAGGTGGGGGATCGCCCTGCGCCATACCCCGAAGCTAACAAAGGCGTACTTGAATCGTCGGGATGAGTCCACCTCTACCCTAGTATATGTTCCGGGGTTAGTCTGCTCCACCATGTGCAAGTATGGAATAATATCTCGGTAACCATCTTCGTCGCTCCAATGCTTAACCTCCCTCGCTGCCAAGCGTGACCTTCGGGCCTTCTAGTAGCTACACGTGACGCCGAACTCAGACTTGGTCAGCGATTGCACTTGATGGGGAATGAGGTTCTTTTGAGTGCCGGTGAACCTACGAGTGATAGGTATGATTGGTGTGACACGTATAATGAACTAAGATGACAAGTGGAATATTAAGAGGCGACAGGTAAAACAGTGTTCCCATGTAAAGTAAAACTTACGTCGACACGAGGTTTCGTCCAATCATACTCGGCGTAGCATGCCGGCTATGGTTGTGCGCCACGTTCAGATCACAAGTATGCTTCTGGATATACTTTCGGATGGTCCACGTAGTGGTGCGATTATAAGGCTTTGCCTTACACATCCACGTGCACTTTTTGCCCACACATCCAACCACATACAATGTTTTTGTCGACTTCTTCACACTAAACTCAAAGCAGTTCTCCACCGCATTCTAGCAAAGCTGAGTCTGAAGGTCAGCCTTCAATGCAAATATTTGTCCCTTTGAATGTTCTATGATGTTGCGTCGTGGGTCCTGGGTGTGTGGTGTTATTCTGTACACCATAGCCTCAACGATCTCCATTGTAGGTGGGGGTGTGATAGACCTCGACACGCCATCTTCAAGTTCCATCATCACCTCATCCTCAACTTCCTTACCCTCCACCGACACCCTCATTCTTTTCTCCCCAACAACGCCGTGACACTCCAAATCCTCCCACTCTTCTTTGAGCTTCACCCCGACACGATCGCCATTGTTGGAGCCCCCAACGTCGAGTTCGGGGGTTGACCCATCCTCATCTTCGCTGCTAATGGCTATCACCTCCAACCCTTGTTCCATGTCAGATGAAGAGTTATACGTGCCACCCAATTTGATCACATCCGGATATTTTACCCTGTCACCTGAACACATACCCATGTCAGCTGATCTGAAGTCTGTGTCACTAATGTCCATCAGAACCAGATCTTTGGTCTTCACTATGGCCTCGCTCACCTCTCCCTCACCACATAACACGTCATCTATAGAAACAGGGTTTAGTTGTGACTTACCTTCGACCTCGCATATCACAACCTCATCCACTTCGTCCACTTTTTCGGAGGTAGGTGTCCCGCTCAAACGTTTTTCCCTGATGCCTTGCTTTAGTTCAAAGGTCTCCTTACGCAATGGACCAACATATATGGCCATGGGCCATGGATGTTCTCCAGACTTCGAGTTCAGGAACTTAAACGCCTCAAGGTCGTCATCGTCAGCTATCGTGATTGGATGACCCCCCTTCTTTCGACTTTAGCATGTAACAAAACTCCCACTCTTCATATAAAGCACCATCGCCGACCTTCACCATGATCAACTTTCTTTAAAGAGGTGAAGTCGATGTTCTCTTGGATCATGACATTCTTGTGCGTCTTCTCCCCCTTAAACACCCATCGGCCCCCCTCGAAAACCCAAGAACCATCGAAGATGAGAGTAACACATACCAAGGCGTTTCCACCTGAAAGTGAAACGAGGGATGAGGGGAAACGTTCGTTGGTATCTAGATTTTGTCATAGATGAGGAGGTCTTTGTCAAAAACACTTACCCATTGCAGCCGAGAAGATAGGTTTCTGGGAAACCAAGGTGACACGAGGATTTTGATCACTGACAGGAGCACAGAATGAAGGCGACAAGTTATTTGCATATGGAAATACAAGCTCTCCGCTTATCTTCCATGGTGGAACCTTCTCCATCTATTTCTTCATTTGTTTATGCTTTAGAAAATATAAGAAAATGAAGAAAATGAAAAGCTTCTCCCATCCTCCTCTTTTATAACCTCCACATGGTTAGACATCACATCACTTCCATCCAAATATCCAATCAATCCTTTTTGGCGCCAAAACTCAATTCTACAAAATCTTTTCCCACCCTCACGTGTACCCTCCCACCTCGCGAAAATTGCAATACCCCAAGGGTACCTCGCGAAATTTCCGTTAAAAAAAGTGGCATTTTTACAAAGTAAAAAAAAAAGTGTATAGTAATGCAAATAGCCCTTGATTTTATGGCGTTTTGAAAATGCCATAAAATTTGTTCATAATATTATAGTTTAATAACATGGCATATTACAAACGCCATAAAATTTATGGCGTTTACAAAACACCGTAAATAAGTTACATTCTAAAAAAATATAGCGTTTTTATATTTAAACACCATAGAAGTTATTTTTAATGACATTTTAAGAAAAACGCCATCTTATATATGTCATTAATAACCATATATCTAGTAGTGATTTTTCATGTATATGAAATAAAAAAAATATTAATATCAAGCACTTATGAATTTTATTTATAAATAATAAATGAGGTAGAAAAGGGAATAAGGTAACATTATGATTGCAAGAGTAACCTCTAAATAAGAGGTCAAAAAAGTAAAAATTAATTTAAAAAAATATATATATAAAATGTTAAATTATGATAAGAGGATGACAATTAAAAAGGAAAATAGGTAACCCATGATTTCTCATGCTCTCAATGTCTAAGTCTCCTCCGGTCATCCTCAAGTAAGTAAGGTTTTGGCCTGGATTTTTGAATTTATGGGATTGTTGGGCATATATAACGTGTGGCGAACATTGTATAAATTGTAGAGTAAATATCTTTTTGCATTTGAACACGTATTAACAAGTGAAACTGCGATAAACAGACAAACAGTTGAACTCGAGAGATTACCACACATTATAAATATATACTCCCTCCGTTAATTAAAACTTGACGTTTTACTATTCACGCACGCATTTTTAGGTGTTAAAAACTATATAAAATATTAACTTTTTTAATAATTTTTTTAAATAATATCATACTTATTACTATTAAGTATGAATTTATAAAAACAAATTTTAAAAAAAGTTAATATTTTATATAGTTTTTATCGTTCTAAAAAAGCGTGCATGAATAGTAAACGACAAGTTTTAATTAACAGAGGGAGTAGTACGGAATATTGTCAGATATTTAACAACATGTAACTTTGATTTGATGAGATATTCCTCTTCAGGAAAATTAAAAATGATGTACTTAATCTTTAAACGACCTGGCTGTGGTGTGAATATTTCACAAAAATCGTTCAAAATAATGGATCGAAGTAGGCAAACTCTTAAACGTAATATAATGTGAGAGACGCCAAACCGGCCTCCCGTCAAGTCTCAAGTCCACCCTCCCTCACCCACTTCACCGGTTCACCTATCTAATTAAGTTGGAGCTGTTGACCCGTTCTCCTCATCCAACGGCTCATCTTTCAATCCCCCCACTAACCCCTACGCCACGTGTCATCCATCCATTGCTTTACCAAATCACCCCCTTCTATAAATACCCCAATTAGTAGGTACTCTTACCACGCTTCCATCTAACAAAAAAACAAATCTCTCACTTAATTGGTCACTATTCATATACAGCAAACCAAACACGGCCTTAAATAGCTAGGGGACGACCTTGGGACACAAATACAATGGCAGGAGTAATGAAGCAGAGCAAGGTTGGTCTTGGGGCCGTGTTAGCGGCGTGTTTGGCAGCATCGTTGATTCAGAGCTCGTTGGCGGCCGCCGCCTCCCACACGGTTGGAGGCAGCACTGGCTGGACTGTCCCTTCATCCTCTTCCTTCTACTCTTCATGGGCTTCCCAGCAGAAGTTCAGTGTTGGTGATTTTCTTGGTATGTACAGTAGTTTTTACCTACATTTATTTCCTAATTAATTTACTCCTTTTTCTATGATATACCATATATGCAACAAACATTGCATACTAGCTCGATCAATTTGATCACTTATGTCGTAGCTTCCGAAGACTTTAGCTCTTTCAATTGAAATCTACTCAACAATAACAGGTAAAGTGTCTACTAGGAATACAAGCAAAAAGCAAGTGAACTAACTTTAATTTATATAGGAAGTTAACTAATTAAGTTTCTTTTATCAATTTCAAAATAGGAAGAAAATAAAAAAAGGATCTAATTTTGTTCTATGAATTTTGTCTATCCATTTTAAAATAGGATCCCATGTTACCAAGTTGGAAGGAATTTTCTAATAGAAATATATCAATCCTGAAAAAATAACATGACTGAAAATGGACAAATCTCAACATATATTATATAGTTGGTGTTAGGTAAGAAAATTAATTAAAGATCCTTAAAAGTAGAAAATCTCAAAAACTTTATGAAAATGCCGTATGAACTTTATCTGATGTAAAGTGAATTATACCACTTACTTTGAAGGGGGAAAAACTTCAACCTAAAAGAGTCCTAATTTGAAATCAATAAGTGCCTTTCGAACTTATGTTAGACATAAATTAAAAATCTCAGTTATTATGATTAACTTGTTTTCTGAAATAACAATATCTAAACTCCATATAAAAATATTTTGAAAATGATAAATTTAGTTTATTTAAGAGAATGCGGAAACTAAATACACCATAAATTACTACGTTTATTGGGACGTGATGATTTGAGGTGTGCTAAATAATTAAAAATCGGTCTTTTTATCCTATGCCGTAAGAACTTAAATTGGAAAAAATTTCCTTATAAAAAAATTTATCGACCCTAGAAATCTAATTAAAAAAAATCTAATTTTGATTAAAAAATTTACCACGTGATTATTAAAAGAGGATTTATAATGTATCTAGCATCACCTAATAGAATCTAACTTTACTATTAAAAGAGGATTTTTAATGTATCTAGCATCACCCTAATAGAATCTAACTTTACCTAGTCTTATAAAATACCACTTAAATAATAATATAAACATGCATGGATATTAATTAACATTCCAAACTAGACCAATCTAATTGAGCAGACGACAAGTCTACCGGTACAGTGCGGATCACATGCATGTAACAACACATTAATAAGTTAGAAGAAGCATCTTTAATTTGAAGTTGTTTTTTTTTTAAAAAAAAAAAGAGTAAAGGACCAATCATATATATATATATATATATATATATATATATATATATATATATGACAGATATTTTATACACAAGCTTTAGGGTATACATTGTACACAAATATTATTCGGTAAAATATAA
Source organism: Persicaria tinctoria (assembly GCA_037127255.1). Lineage (NCBI taxonomy): Eukaryota > Viridiplantae > Streptophyta > Magnoliopsida > Caryophyllales > Polygonaceae > Persicaria > Persicaria tinctoria. The sequence continues at coordinate 30,535,419 of JBANSL010000001.1, forward strand.
AACATTATTCGATAAAATTTAAAGCATTATTCGGTGAAATATGAGTATTGTTTAGGGAAATGTGAAACATTATTCGGTCAAGTTTGAAACATTATTCACATAAATTATAAGTATTGTTTAGGGAATTAAGTTTTCTTTTATTTAAAATAGATGAATAAAAAAACTAAATATTATTCGGTAGAATGTTAAAAATTATTTAGTGTAATTGAGACATTTTCATCTGAATCGAACGGAAAAAGAAAACATAATAATATTCGGTAGAATATTTTAAAATTTCACCAAATAATATTTTACATTTTACCGAATAATATTTGTGTACAATTTACCTTAGTGTGTATATAATCGATAGAGTTTGCTTTTTGAAGGCAAGTATATATTTAATTAACTGTAATATACTTGGGTGGGATGCAGTATTCAATTTCCAGAGCGGAGCACACACGGTGGCAGAGGTGTCAAAATCGGCCTACGATGCCTGCAGCAGCAGCAACCCCATCTCCTCCGCCTCCACCGGCCCCACCAATCTCACCATCAGCACCGCCGGCAACCACTACTACATCTGCACCATCCCCGGCCACTGCAGCAACGGCCAGAAGCTGGCAATCACCGCCTCAAGAGGCAGCAGCTCTTCCGCCCCAACTCCCTCCGCTGCCGCCCCGACCCCGTCGTCCCCCTCCGGCAGCCCGGGCTTACCGCCCTCCCCCTCCACTTCCACCATCCCCTCGGCACTTTCGCCCGCAGGTGGCTCCGCCGCCGCCGCTCCCCCACCTAGCTCGGCCTCAGCTGCCGGAGCCGGGTTGGCGTTGCCCTTTATGATGATCGCTGCGGCTTTTTTGGGTTAGATTATGATTGATCATCATGTGGTTATGAGTTTTGGGGAATTTGTTTAATCGATTTGATTCTTCTTTAATTTTGTGACTCGATCAGTTTCCTTTTTATTAATGGATTATGACCCGACAATAAAGTTTGTTACAATATGGGGTGTTGTTTTAAATAATTAACTTTGTTATTATGCTTGAGTAATTTAACATCACTTATTTGTGTTCGAATATGAGTGTAAGGAGATTCTTGTTATTAAAGTACAGGAAAACTAATTAAACTAGGCAAGTCATGCCCGTGCTACGCACGGGACATAAATATGCACAGAACATATAAGTTTTGATATTTTTAATATTATTTAACATGTTATTTTATGTTATATTGTTCCCTAATCTAAACTATATATGTGTCCATATATTCATCTATATGAACAAAGAAGAATCTGTGAGAAAGAAAACAATCTATTCCTAAAAACATCGATAAAAAAAAAATTGACGGTGAATGGGAGAAATCGACAAATATCAAAGCAGTTGACGAACGACCGTGATCGGAATCGAATTCAACAGATGTTTCGAGGACGTTTCCATAATTCACCTTCCCCTCTTCGTCCTTAACCCTATATATAGTAGGATATTTTTATTATTAATTATATATTTTATTGTGATTAATTGTCTTTAAACTTGGTGATATATTTTTATCATTTGATTTACTATCCCATTAATTACCTAAACCGTTTACATTCGAGTTTTCAGCAACAGTTACATAAGAGAAACCGTTATGGCCTTTGACCTTCCTAATTAGTGAGATTAAAATAACAATAACAATACTGTATATGATAAGAAACGGTTATGACTTTGACCTTCCTAATTCCCATCACATTTATCTTTAAGAAAATGTGCAATTTTAAACAAATAACATACTGGATTATTTTTTGTAAAAAGTGTGATTTAAAACAAATGATCATACTCTATTTAGGGAATACAAACAAAAAAAATAAAAGAGGGATAAAATAAATATGATCATACTTTTTTAAAAAAAAACTTATAAAATATAACAAAAGTCTAAATGATAAAATAAATATATCCAAAATAACATAGAAGTAAATTAAGTGTTTATATATAACAAATGACTCTTGAGCCATATTATATACTCCGTATTAGATATAACAAAAGATGTAATTGCTAAGGTTCAAATTCCAGTCCCGGACTTTGTCCATAAACCATCTAAAGGTATGTTGCTTTCGATGTCTATTAGGGACATCGGTTAGTCTAAAGAGGATCTAACTTATCTTGCTTATAATTGTGGTAGTACTGTCTTCTTCCTTAGGAACATGGTATGGATTGTGATATTGTAGCAGTAGAAGCTCCCTGATGTTGAATTTAACATAGAGCTTATTTAAATTGAATTTTGTATTTGATGATGTATTGATTAATAACAACCGTCCCAATCCATAAATCAAATATATCTTCCAAGTCATTTCTATTACAGAAAAACCTATCTACCCACAGCAAGTCACCGGGCATCAGAATCCAGTCCCAACCAAACAGGATGACGTCCAGCAACTGGAAATCAATCCAACCATCCAAGAAGCCTGTCGTAAGAATCAAGTCCATTATGTTGTTGAAGAATGGTAGTCTCTGATTAGGAGTCACATATAGAGGAAGCATAGTGCGGAGTGCTATCACTTCGCTGAATGGAGTCCAGTGCAACCGAAGCAATCGTTACATTTCGTATTCTCACTCTCACCCCGAAAGTCCCTGTGTCCACACTGTAATCCAGACCGATCCGATCATCATCCTCGGGTAAGGCTTCAAGTAAAGCTTGGTGATCTCCGACATCATACTTGTGAGCATAAGCTTGTGAGCCAGGTTCCAATTATCATTACAGTGACCTCCGACATCATACTTGATGTACTCTTCTAGCTCTTTCTTCAGCAACACTGCCCTATCGTGTTGAACACACTTCCCATCCTGTATATGCTTGTCTTCCGATCTCTGTTCGCTTTAGGCGTGATGTAGTACCTCCTCGCTTACAGCTGTTGATCAGCGGCTCCTCCTTGAAACTCGTATTCCGTACCCCTTTCAGGATAGGAAACCTTATCTGCCTGAAAGTGATATGAGCTTCATATAGAGGCTGAATAACCTCCTTTTCCAAGTAAACCTTCAACTCCGATCTTCAAATATCTGCATTGTCTAGGCGATCTCTATCCTTCTCCATGTCTTGTATTGCGGACTCTATAGCTTCTTTTGCAGGCTCTTCGTCTTCTCAAGCACTTTAGCTACGTTCTGATAATGCCTTGGCATCAAATCCTTCATAAGCATCCTCCATAGGCAGACGTTGATAGGCGTCTTCACTGCGTAAATAGAACCAGTAGAGGAGATTCCAAGTAAGCTACAAACGCTTAGAGTGATCACCATCCCTCCAACAGATTGATTTAAAACACAAACCCTGAAACCCCAAATTCATTTTTCAAATCTCAAGTCTCATACCCTAATTTAACAATTCCAACAAAATCAATTTAACATTTCAACAAAATCAATTCAATAAGTTCAATAACGTGTATTAACATTCATCAATCTCGAATTAATTGAATTATTGACAGAAGATCAAACCTAAAAGAGGAGAAACTTACAATTAGGTCTCGCGGTGTTCCCCTTCGCCTCCAGCAACAGCAGCGAAGCCATGGGCAATAGCGGCGCCGACGCAGCAGCACAGCAGCCCTCGCCCAGAGCAACCCTCGCACTTCGCCTGTTGCCCTACTCTTTTGGTCTCGACAGTGCTGCTTCGCTCGCCCACATTCGACCTTGAATCTGAAAAACTTACATATGCAGAACCCCCGTATATATGAAGAAGGAAGAAACCATCGGTCATGAAACGGTTCTGTGAATTAATTTGAATGTAAACGCCTAATTTTCAACGTTGAATTGACACCAACAGACTATACAGTACACAAAGAAGGGGGATGACAACATTATACAATAAATGGCTAATTTGTCATCAATTCTAAATAATATTAAATTATTAAATTATAAGTAATTTTTTAGGTAATAAGATGAATAATGGCACTCATTTATGAAGGGCTCAACACACCTCAAGAGTCAAGATATTATTATGCATAAAAAAGATCAATTAAGTTTTTAAATAAAAAAACTTTTCTTGTTATTATTATTATTATAGGGTCATTATGGTTGAGAGTCATTAAGGACTCTAAGGACACAATTTTTATAGGTTTATAGATTATCCCACGTTTAGGGTATGGTTTAAAATACCACCACCTTTAAAGTTTTTGGTCCCATATTGAATTGGTGTGGATTCAAGGAGGTTGATTGAGATTCAAGGAGCAGTTGTTAGACTAGGTTTAAGGTTGATTTTTTCATCTATAAAAATGAAAATAAGTTGTTGGATATGAACCCAGCCCACTCTTTATTTCTTTCCTCTATTTAATAAAACTCAATTTTAGTGTTAATTTGTAAAAAGACGTCCACGTAGGCTGCTTTGTCAAAAAAAAGTCCACGTAGGCTGTCTTGTTCGCATTTTTTACCTTTGTCAAAACCTGTGGTAATATATTACCACTATCCTCAAAGATCGGGATATTTTTTATTAAATTTGAAAGGTGAGAATATATTTTTACCATCCCAAAAGTGAGGGTATTTTAATTAGATTTCCCTTAAAGGATGACCTTGTCAGGAAGGGTTTCACAAAATTTGATCCATAAGGGCTATAGATAATATCTTAAAACGGCTATTGACAAGACGATTTACGCTAAATTGCACACAAGTCCTAAATTACACACGGGCCCTACAAACCATTGCGGCGTTGTCGTTCTTCAATCTCCACCAACAATGGCAGATTCGATCAAATTGAGTTTGAAGAGGAGCCAATACTTCGGTGAAATATACTCTCTCCTTCCTCTCGCTCCTTTCCTACTTCTATCCTCCTTTTTATCTCCTTGCCTCGTGCGCAGTTGGTGTTGTTTTCGATTTGGGTGTTCGAACTGAATTGGGGTTGTTTTTTCGGGGTGTGGGTGCTTGAATGGTGGTGCTGAGGCACAATGGAGGATCGATACGACTGGATGAGAAGATTATGGAGCGTCGATGCTGCTGGATGAGGCAACTCCATAACCTCCACCACTAGAGCAGCCAAACCCCACCCTCAACAACCAGCAACGAGGGAACATGGTGACCTCGTCAGCCCTTAATTAGTAAGGGTCCTTCATCCCCTCGACATCTCTCACTAACGGTCCTTCATCCCCTCGACATATCTCACTAACTAGTCCTTCATTACATCGGCATCTCTCACCGAGGGTTCTCCATGAGAAAATGAGAAAACAAATGCCATTAAAAGTACACGATAGCATCCATTTCTCATTTGTTAGAATATGGGGCGTTGTTTTAAAAAATCAACTTTGTTATTATTCTCGAGTAATTTATAACATCACATTTCTATGTTCGAATATGAATGTGAGGAGATTCTTATTATTAGGAGTTCTTATTATTAAAGTATTGTTGGGCCAAGTGGCTCATGAAGAGTCCATCCCAAGTTTGTTTTGATAATTAATGTTTATAGTAATTGTCTAACAAACGAAAATAAGCAACAAGGGTTGCTTTTAGGAAGCATGAGTTCCGCCATCACCAAAAGAAAGAGGAAAGAGAAAAGAAAGAGGATGGAGATTGAAGAGGAAAGATATAAGATTTGAGCGGGTGTTTCGTCTCTTGATCCGGTAATCCGTCTCATTCCTTCGGCAAGTCAACAACGGGCGTTTGTTGATAGGTATTTTCTCTTCCTGAAAATCTAATATGATTACAAGTGTTTAGCTAAGTTTTGGAGAGGAATCCATTCTAGATTCAGGTTGTATTTAGATTGGTATTTGAGATCTCCATGTTTGTTTGTCTCAGCATGAGACTAGATTATTAAACACTTGTACTGGTTTATTGATTAGTGGATGGGTTGCTCTAGCGGGCGGAAGGTGGGTTTTTTAATCCTCTAGTTTTAGAGGGTTTTTTCCACGTAAATCTGGTGTCGATATTTGTGCTTTTATATATGTTTGTGGTTGCTTGGTTGTTTGGTTACTGGATTGGATATTATCGTTTGGTCATTGGTGTGCTGGCTGATTGTTGTCGGCTCTCTTATAACCCGAATTCGCTTCCGGGTGTGGCTGGAAAGTTGTTTCTAGCCCAATAAATGGTATCAGAGCCCTTGACTGATCTTTGGTTGTGTTGTTTTTTGGGTAATAAGAGTAGAGATGTCGAAAAAGACTGAGGAATTTGCGAGTACAATGATAAAGTTAACGGCTTCAAATTTCTCTATTTGGAAGACGAAGATGGAGGATGTTTAATTTGTATTGCAAAGACTTGTTTGATCCGGTTGAGTTGGGATCGACAAAGCCAACTGAGACATCTGATAATGATTGGAAGAAACTGCACAGGAAGGTGGTTGGAACCATCAGAAAGTGGGTGGATAATAGTGTTTATCACCACATAAGCACCGAGACAAATGGACAGGTATTGTGGAAAAAATTGGAGGATATGTATGAAAGGAAGTCAGCCTAGAGTAAAGCTTTTGTGATAAGAAAGCCGGTGAATCTCAAGTACAGAGATGAAAAGCCTATTGTAGAGCATCTGAGTGAGTTTCAAGAATTAGTGAATTAGTTTAACACCATGAAGTTAGTCCTTGATGATGAGTTGCAAGAGTTGTTGCTCTTGAGCTCTTTGCCTGATAGTTGGGAGACTCTAATGGTGTCGATTAACAACTCTGTCGTGGGTGGGGTTGTGTCCTTATCTGCAGTGAAGGATAGTCTTTACAATGAGGAGACTAGGAGGAAGAATATGGGGACGAATTTGTCATATGCTCTCATGACAGTTTTAGGTAGCAGGTCTAGAGGGAGATCTCAGACTAGGGGGTTTAACGAACGGATTTTTTAGTTTCTAAAAAGGGAAAGTTTTGAAAAACCGTCCTCGAACAAACTCAATTTTTAGAATTTTTTCAACATATCACGACATGTTTTAAGATTTGACGGATTTTAAATCCTGGTCGCTTGTTTTCGATTTCGGGAAATTCGGATGTCCTTGGAAATGGATTTAGGAATTGGGTCGGATTTTGGGAATGTCGGGTGTCGGGATTTAAGGTCGGAAGAGCGGAATCACCCACACTCCCTCTCTCTCCCTCACGCCTCTCTCTCTCTCTCTCTCTCTCTCTCTCTCTCTCTCTCTCTCTCTCTCTCCTCTTAATGGTTTTGTCTTCTTGTGAGTTAAACCCTAGGGAGCCACTATATAATGCTCCAATCCCTAAGAGGATCCTCACTTTCACTCTTCCATCAAATGAGCCCCCAAAACCTGATTCCCACACTCCTAAGAAGATCCCACTCTTCTCTAAAAAACCCTAAGCCAAGAACCGTCACTTTCCTCCTCTTGGATCCAAATCTCCCAACTCTCTCTCTCTCCTCCTTTTTTGGTTCTCTGAGCCAAGATACCTCAAATCCCCCCGCCCCCCCCCCCCCCCAAGAAGTCTCAATCTCACAAAAACAACCACGAAATCGAGTTTGGAAGGCCAAATCCGATCGAAAACCCGGATCTAGGGAGCAACTCATGGCCATGACCCCCTTGTCTCGCCGCCGCGACCAAGAACCCTGCAACTGGTGTTCTTCCTCACGGTAGCGACGTTCTTCCTCGCCGTCGCGACTCCGAGTCCAAAAGCTCCGTCTTCGTGGTAAATCGTGTCCTTTTCCTTCGTTTATTATCCTTTCTCGAATCCGTTTCTCGTCTTGTGTTCCTGACTTCCTTCTCTACCTTCCAAGGTCAATAAATCCTAGATCCATCGTGGTTTGGTGAGGATTCGAGCCTCTTTTCTCATGTTTCTCAATTTTGTGCAAAGGTAATTAAACTCTCCCTCCTTTGGATCTTTTGATTTAGAGGTTGTTTCTCAATAAAATTACTCTTTTATCTCACATCCAACCTTCCTAGGCTTTGTCGTAGCAAGGGAACGTCAGATCTAAGCTTCTAAGGCCTCATTCTCTCAAGATTTTTGCAAGCATTTAAGAGGCTAGGTAATCCCTCTTCCGCTCTCCCCTCTAGGCATGTTTGGAGTCGTTTTTGTGTTGGTTGCATGTTATTTTGATTTAGAAAGGTTTTTAAATAAATTTGAACAAAAATGGGTTTGAAACGAGCGAGAACAAGCAAGAATGGACAAACCCACGTTCGTACTCGCGGTGGCGACCATGGTTTCTATACCGCGAGTCAGAACCCAGGCCAGAGGTTGAAGACAACCTCTCCGGGTCGCGACCACGACTCTCGCGGCCGCGAGTCACAGCAGTGAGAGGTCTCTTGCGGGACAGTCTCTCGTGGCCGCGACCACGGCCCTCGCGGCCACGAGTCACAGCCAGCGAGAGAATTCTCGCGGTGGGGATCTGGAGGATGTCGCGGCCGCGACTTGCCCTCTCGCGACCGCGACATGCGCCCAGTAGCTTAGCCGAGCCCCTCACCCTATGCTATGGACTTACCTTGTCGATTCTTGATCCGATTCTTGTGGGAGTATTTTAAATGGGGATATTTTGAGAAATGAGTTTTGAAATATTATTTTAATATTCAATGTTAAAGAAGGGGATTTGACAGAACTTGAACTATTTGATCTTGAGCTTGAAGTTATGTTATAAAGTGTTATTTCAAATGTCGGGATTCTTGGTCTTGGTTTGATGATGTTAGTTTTGGGAAGGAAGTTTGGAATATATGGTTGGTACGATTTTACCAATGGGTTCGATGAGAAGTAAATGATTTTGGTTGAGGTTGATCATAGCGGAAAGGTTTTGGAAAATGATTTTACTATCGATTGGTTTTGAGGATGTTGAACACTTGGGCTATGTGTGTATGAATGTTGGTTCAGTAGCTTATGGCATTGGCAGGATTATAGGTGTTTATTGCTTTCAGGCCCGCTTTTGGATTAGCTTTTGGACTTCGCTTACGTTATACTGTTGTTCTGCACCTCTAGGTAAGTATCCTACGGGACTTACTTAGCAACCTGGACCTCGAGAGGATACCACTTAGCAGGAGAAAACATCACGAAAATCATGAAGTTAAGCATGCTATGGTTTAGTGGTCATAAATGTTAGGTTTAAAGGTAATGTTGTTTTAATAGGTTGAAGGTAAATTCGGTTCTTTTAGATCCTTTCGGATAATCAAGACAATTTGAGTAGACCCAAAAAGGGTAATCTCATGGGTAGACCTCGAAAGGTAATCCCGAGGGAGTAGGCCAAAAAGGCAATCTCCACCGAATTCTTTTAGGCGACAAAACTAAGTGTTTAATCCCTTTAGAAAAGATATATAAAATGGCTTGGATAATGGCAAACGAGTCACTCAAATAAATTGAGTTTTCCTTCAACGTTTATTGCCCCTATATGCCAAAGGGTTGCACTACAATAACGTTGTGGGATAAAACGTTTCCTATACAATAAAAGGGTGGCATCCCATTTCATTATTGCATATATACATACCTTGTTTGTGTTTTAAGTGTTTGTTCTTCCGATTGAGAGAGATATCGGAAAAACTCATGCCTTTCCAATTGGATGGCAAGGGCCTTTTATAGGCAAAATGGGGTGGAAGTTTTTGGGTGGTTATGGGTAGTTATTGGTAGTAATTGGTGGTTATGGGTAGTTATGGTGGTTGGGCGGTTACCCCCCAATAACTACCCCCAACCGTCGGCCCAATAAAGGCCCAATAAGAACCAGCCCAATTAAGGACAAGCTAGCATGACGGAGCTAGCATGGTGGGGCTAGGTCACTCATAAAATATAAAATGTGCATGACATTTATACAAAGGCGGGTGTAGCTACCATGCAGCTAAAATGACTAAGCTAAAGCTTCAATGAAGCTAAAACCCTAATCAAGCTCAAAATTAGAGCTAGGTCATTTTTGGAGTTCCGAAGCTCGGCTAGCTCTCAAATTTGCACCAAGACTTTAGAGCTTAATATCTTCCTTTACAAATCATGAGACGGTGATTTAACTTACTATAAGTGAACAAAACTCGATCATAACCATATTAGATCGAATACCGAACATATCCCTATTGCTCACTTTTATGGAAAACATCCAAGCAAGCTCAAGACCGATTTTCTCAATGTTGATATCATTGCATGGGTCTTTCCTCATGATTTCCTTTCCCCTTAAAATCTTAGAATTACTTAGGGCCGATCACATGGGCCGTGCCTCCCGCACACCCTAAGCTCGAGTGATGCTCTTAGTAATTCTCCCACTTGACATTTATGATTTCAGACAAATGGATTGACGACTTTTCAGAAATCACCAACATTCCTGCCCCATTTGAGCAATGTCATAAATCCTTGAACAATTTACAAACTCTTTGTATAGACATAAATATCCATTGGATTTGAATTTATATCTTGTAAAAATTACAATAATGTACTCAAGAATCATGGTGTTCTAAGACTTGAACCACATCAACTTGTCTAAGCACACGTAATAAAAATTACAACATGAGTTACATAATGTATATACACTAAACTTTGACGTTTTGAGGCTTTACGTCCTTTATCCTTCACATATGCTTCGAGACGAGTCATCCTTGAACTCTCTTGGAAGAAGCCTTGCACTTCCACATATGCTTAGTTGAATTTCTAATTTGCACCTACAAAATGTATTTTCCAAAATTCATTAAGAAACTATGTTTCAACTTTTCTTTTCATGTAGACTAGAGCAGATTACCTTGATGGGTTGTTGATTGCTCCAAAACTCTACGTCCTTGGCCTACCACATTGAATTCTTCCCTACACCTTTTGGTAAGGGGGAATTGGGCGTCCAAGTCATAGGTTCATTTAGGATTTTAACCCCATCCCTCGAGATGCTTTGTACACAAACTCTTTTGCCAAACTCTTGGTTAAGTGATCGGCAATATTGTTGTGTGTTCGCACAAAGACAACCGATATGACTCCATGTGTGATTAGTTCTCGGATGGAATTATGCCTCACACCTAGATGTCGTGACTTCCCGTTATATACTTGGCTATAGGTCTTTGCCAAAGTACTTTGGCTATCACAAAAGATAGCAATCGGGGATATTGGTTTTGGCCACAAAGGTATCTCATGTATGAGATTCCTAAGCCATTCCGCTTCATTGCCGGCCGCGGCAAGTGCAACAAACTCCGACTCCATCGTCGAGGTTGTTATGCATGATTGCTTCTTAGATGCCCAAGAAATCGGACCACCACCTAATAGAAATACCCAACCACTCGTTGAAGAGTGATCTTCCATATTGGTGATCCAGCTTGCATCGGTGTATCCTTCCAAAGTGGAGGGAGAACCCACATATGCAATTCCATAGGTCATTGTCCCTTTCAAGTACCTAAGTACTCTTCTAAGGGCCTTCCAATGACTTGAGCTTAGTCGACTTGTATATCGACTTAACTTACCCACGACAAATGCTATGTCGGGGCGAGTACTTGTCATGGCATACATTAGACATCCTATTACTTGAGAATACTCAAGTTGTGAGATTGGTTCTCCTAAGTTAGGGAGAAGTTTCTCACTTGGATCCATAGGTGTACTAACCGGGGTGGATTTATCACATTGGAAACGTTTTACCACATTTTCAATGTAATGGGATTGTGTTAGGTTAAACCCTTTCCTTCCCGTTTGATCTTAATTCCCAGGATCACATCAGCTTCTCCTAGATCCTTCATGGAGAACTTAGTAGACAAGAACTCCTTAGTTTTGTCCACTTCTATTTGGTTTGTGCCAAATATAAGCATGTCATCTACATATAGACATATTATAACTCCTTGACCGGAATTATTAAACTTACTATATACACATTTATCAGCTTGATTGATTTTGAAGCCATCACCTAAAATTACTTCATCAAACTTTTGATGCCAGTGTTTTGGCGCTTGTTTAAGTCCATAGAGGGACTTGATCAATCGACACACTTTGTGTTCTTGACCTTTTACTATGAAGCCTTCGGGTTGCTTCATGTAAACCTCTTCATCCAAATCTCCATTGAGGAATGCCGTTTTTACGTCCATTTGATGGATGATAAGACCATGAATGCTTTCTAAGGCAATTAAAAGTCTTATAGTGGTGATTCTATCCATGGGAGCATAGGTGTCGAAATAATCAACTCCTTCTCTTTTGTTTAAAACCTTGGATTACCAATCAAGCTTTAAATTTGTCAATGGACCCATCGGCCTTCATCTTCCTTTTGAAGATCCATTTACAACCTAGAGGTTTGCACCCGGTTGGAAGGTCTGACAACTCCCAAGTGTTGTTGCCAACAATAGAGTCCATCTCATCTTGGATTGCTTCTTTCCAAAATGCGACATCTTGAGAACTCATTGCCTCGGTGAAGGTCTTAGGATCCTCATCCATATGTAGATATGAGATGATTTGACCTTCTTTATTCCTAGAACCCTCCATCAAGAAGACTTGAAATATTGGTTCAGGATACGTATGTTCTACTAAGAGTGCGGAGTGCACTCGTTGTCGCTTGGGTGTGTGGGACGTCAAAGTAGGAGCTTCGACGTCATCATCGCTCGCATGCGTCGAGTGCATGTTTTCACCATCGCTACCGTCGCTAGTGTCTTCCCCAGGTACGCCCATGGCCATGCGCTTTAGCGCCCTTGGCTCTGTAGCTGGGGAGTCTTTGTCGAGCAGTGGCTTTGGGTCAGTGACATCGATGCTTGGTGCTTGCAGCAAGCTAGCGCGCGTCATAGACCTAGTGACCCTAGGTCCAAGTACAGGCGTCGGCTCCTCGGTTTCCATTGGATCCGATGATGGGTCGACATCCTCTTGGTCTATCCCGCTAGGCCTAGGGCTCGATGTGAACCTAGTCTCATTGAATATGGCATCACGTGATTCTATCACGGTGTTAACCGAGATAGCGTGATTTGGTTCTACGACGAAGAACCTATAGGCCTTAGAGTTATGTGCATATCCAATGAATATGCACTCAATACCTCTATCTCCTAAGGTTTTACGCTTAGGTTCCGTTAGTCTAACAACCGCACGACAACCCCATATACGAAGATAATGGAGATTTGGTTTTCTTTTAAACCAAAGCTCGTATGGTGATTGACGATTTCTCTTGCTTGACACCCTATTTAAGATATAGTTGGCTGTTAGCATCGCCTCACCCCAAAACGAGTTCTTTAACCCGGAGTATGACAACATGGCATTAACCATGTCCTTAAGAACACGATTCTTTCGCTCCGCCACCCCAATTTGTTGTGGGGTATATGGAACCGTCGTCTCATGAATTATGCCACAAGACTCGAAATACTCCACATCCATGTATTCACCACCACGATCGGTTCGTAGCCTTTTAATTTTATTTCCCGTTTGCAATTCAACTTCGGTCTTGTATGCTTCAAACCTATCTAGTGCCTCACTCTTCGAGTGAACTAAATAGACATAGCAAAACCTTTTTACATCATCGATGAACGTTATGTAGTAACGTTTTTTACCCAATGATGGCGTTGCATGTAGGTCCCCTAAGTCCGAATGGACTAGGCCTAGGACCCCTTCCTCTCTTTTAATTGCCTTAAAAGGAAGCCTTGTTATTTTTGTTAACAAGCAAGTTTTACACTTTTCATTTGTTGGTTCAAAGGCGGGAATTATATTTTCCTTAGCCATATCTAACATACGCTTCATATGTATATGTCCCAACCTTGCATGCCAAAGATCATATAAAGAATCATTAGACACGAGCATGTAATCAAATAATACTTTATTATTATTGATAACATTGAGTAGGAACATATTGTTTTTATAATGGTCGAAGCCTACAAATACTCCCGCCCTACTTATTACTAATCGATCGGCTTCGAAAACCAATCGATAACCTAACTTGTTAAGCACACCACCACTTACAACATTTTTGCGGATGGCGGGTTCATACAATACATTATGTAATACAAGTTCCTTCCCACTAGTAAAGTTGAGATGTACGTCCCCTTTACCTAGGACTGGGGTTGTTGACTCATTTCCCATGTAAAGCACTAAACCGTCCTCTACATCCTTCATGTGCTTGAACCAATTTCTTTCCATGCACACGTGGGTGGTGGCACCCGAGTCGAGCCACCAAAGGAGTTTTTCATCCTTCATAACAAGACATTGATCAATGTTAGATACAAAGAATAATGACTCATTTGTAACTAAAGACACCGAAGTGCCTTTACCTTGCCCGGGGCTTGTGCCCGAGCCCGACGCCGGTGTCATGACACCTTTGTCCTTTGACCCCTTGGACCTGCAGTCCCTCTTCATGTGGCCTGCCTTTCCACACTTCCAACAAGTTCCCTTGGCCTTAGCCTTCTTGTTAGATCCTTGCTTACTGCTGTTTCCTGATTTGGGGCGCTTGGAGCCCTTAGCGCCCACGGTGCGTTTGCCGTTGCCCGCCTCCATTGTGTTTATTGAGTGGGCTGATTTGTCTTCGCCCTTCTTTCCCTTTTCATTCGTCTTGAATTCCTCCTCTATACGTAGATGGGAACCTAATTGGACAAGGTCCATGTCCTCCTTCGAATGCTTCAAGAGATGTTTTGCCTCCTTCCACGAGTGAGGTAACTTATCGATTATGGATGAAACGGCGAAGTTCTCATCCAAGGTGATCCCATGTTGGGTTAGTTGACCCAATACTCGGAGCAATTTGTGGTATTGCTCCATTACTGGTCTATTTTCAACCATCTTGTAGTTGTTGAAGTTAGACACGAGAAACTTCTTTGAAGAGGCATCTTCCGCCAAGTACTTGGCTACGAGTGCTTCCCACAAAATCCGAGATGTCTCATGATTTTGATACACATCGAATAGAGAGTCGACCATGCCATTGAGGATGTGCCCATGACAAATGTAGTCGTCGTTCTCCCACTTCCCAACACGCCTATGTTGAAGCATTATAGCCTCCCTTTCGGCGATTTGAGCCTCGGTCTCTCCGTCGACTTTTTCCGGAATCGAAGGTGGCTCTTCGGGAAATGGCGTTGAGAGCACGTACACCACCTTAAATGAAGTAAGCATGAAGTTCATCTTCTTTTGCCATCGACGAAAGTCTTGCCCTTCAAACTTCTCGAGTTTCGCGAATTTGGATGCTATCTCCGCCATCGGTAACTCCTCTGTTCTTGCCATTCCAACCTTGTTCCAAAACAACAAAACCAAACAATAAATAAACGTTGAAGATTGTTAGGTTTAAAGGTAATGTTGTTTTAATAGGTTGAAGGTAAATTCGGTTCTTGTAGGTCCTTTCAGATAATCAAGACAATTTGAGTAGACCCAAAAAGGGTAATCTCATGGGTAGACCTCGAAAGGTAATCCCGAGGGAGTAGGCCAAAAAGGCAATCTCCACCGAATTCTTTTAGGCGACAAAACTAAGTGTTTAAGCCCTTTAGAAAAGATATATAAAATGGCTTGGATAATGGCAAACGAGTCACTCAAATAAATCGAGTTTTCCTTCAACGTTTATTGCCCCTATATGCCAAAGGGTTGCACTACAATAACGTTGTGGGATAAAACGTTTCCTATGCAATAAAAGGGTGGCATCCCATTTCATTATTGCATATATACATACCTTGTTTGTGTTTTAAGTGTTTGTTCTTGACGGAGGGAAAGTCGTTGATTCACCTCGCCAAAAATAAATCCCAAACAAACAAACTAGTATAGTATGCAAGTAAGGTGTAAAGGCTTGGATTTTTTTTTAAAAAAAATAATAAATTCCCACAAATAATATAAAATGGATTAGAAAAAAAAAAGTATATATATATATAATGTTTGGAGTTCTTATTCAATTCGGAATTGGAAATTTAAAAACTTTTTTTTTGGGTCGGATAACATCAAGAGAGCGGGTTTCGAGATTCAGTTTTTGTCTATTTCGAATTTTAGAGTTCGGACCACAAATGTTCTCTTTTCCCCTTCTTTTTCCTGTCTTTCTCCCCCTCTCTCTCCCTTGTTCAGAAAACCGTGGCTGTGGGATCGCTATTGCCTTGCATTGTACAGCTTTCAAGGTTGTCCTCTTGTGCCATTCCACCCTACTAAACCCACCTCCTCTTACCCTTGTTTATCTATCAGTAATCCACAAAAAAAAATTGCCTCATCCAAATATCCTCTTCTCTGTTGCCTGCAGTTGCCAGAAAAGCATTCTCTCTCCCGTTTTCATTTCTGAATCTGGGCATTGTGAGCCACCATACTCCTTCCATTTCCTTTTCAATCTGATTTCAAGCAACCCTCCACCACCATCCTCCTTCAGATTCCGTGAGCCGACACTCCATCCTTCCTCGGTCTTTTGACGCGGCCACCGTCACCGGCCTCCCTGTTCTGTCGTCCGAGCGCCCAGCCGAGCACCTGCCGTTGTTTCTCCCTGGAGCCGGGAGCCACCACCGTCGAACCAGTAGCATTCACCGACCGTCGGCGCCGCTGTTCTCCCTGCCTTCCTCTGGTTCTCTTCCTTCCGGTCGGTAAGACCCCGTTTCTCTGTTTCCGTTCAAGAACAACCTAAAAGTTCACCTTTATAATTCCTCACTTCGACCCAGGCCGGGAGTGCTTCGATTCCATCTCCGACGGGTCCGAAGGAGGCCCGATTGAACACTTTCCGGCGAATCCAATCGAGCGGCGACGTTTTCCGACGAGTCGAACCTTCGGTGAGCCTCCTTTTCCTCCCTCTCTTTTACTCGCGTTTTTCCCTTTTGCCTGGGGTTTTGGTCGGAATTTTATACCGTTCGGATTAGGAGTGGTTGGAGTCGGAAAACAGTCCGCCGGAGCCTGGGCTTCTTCTTTCTTCTCTTCCGTTTCCGAGCCCCAGATCTGCAGAGGTTGAAGGAGACGTTGAGCCCGGTTTTATCCTTCCCTTTTTCTTATTTTCTGAACAGGTTCACTTAAAACACAAACCTGAGATTCGGGTACGGGCTTTTGGATTCGGGTTGGGCTATTTCTTCCGGTTCTTTTAAAGTGTTTCTGGGCTGGGCAAGTGAACCCGGGTCCTGGGCTGGTAAATTCGGGCTTCTCTCTCAAATTGGGGTTTGGGCCTTTCTTGGGTGATTGTTGTTTTAAATGTTGTTTTGTGGCTTGTTATACGTTATGTGGTTATATAGAATGTGATTGTTATTTGTTGGAAATATAATAATTCTGAAATTAATATATATATTTTGAGTTATTTTTATAAATATTATTATTTGGGAAAAGGTTGTTATATAATGTTAAAATATAATTTTGGTGATTCTTATATTTTAAATATTATTTGGAGTATGTTGTTAAATGTTGTTCATAAATGGGATTTTAAAGTGATTTGTTGGTTTTGATTTATAAATGGGGTTTTTAAAGATAGATTTATTATGGAAATGTTTATCATTGTCCTAAATTACTTGAAACATTTCAAGTCAAGGTTTTGAAATAAAATGTCGGAATTTAGCCAAGTATGATTTGAGAAATTATTATGGAAATGCTTATCATTGTCCTAAATTACTTGAAACATTTAAAGTCAAGGGGTGGAGGTAGGAGAGGGATATGCCACTTGGCATTGTCTTGGGCCCTTTACAGTACTTCTGCACAATATTATGAACTAGGAGCATGCTAGTGTGTTTGAATTTCGTACTGCATTAGAGCATCTTTATTAGGTATAGCGTATATGTGTGCTTATGGTTGGGATGCAGAGTTAAGTGGGCATCGATCTGATCCCGCCCCAAATCAATTTTTTTAGGAATTATTTATGTTCATCCTATCGGTGTTGGTTGCTTATTGCGCGGGTCATTTTGTCGGTGGAGAGTGAGCGCTGGAGTTATAGACTTCACCAGACTCTGATTATATTGTTTTGGATTTATACTTTTGACTCCGTTTTGACCCGGCTCCGCCTTGGCACTTGTATCTGTACTTTACTTCCGCTTTACTTCCGTTTGAAATGGTTTCCGCGACATAGTCTTAGGACAGGTTAAGGGTACCCAACGGCCCTTCGAGGTTTTAGGGTTTGAAATCCCTCTTTCTATTAATCTTAAATGACTTTGAAACCTCGACCCGTACTTGGATTGCAAGATCCGAACAAGGGGTTTTATCGCTTGAAACGTAACCCGGAAATCATAATTCTGGGCCGTTACAAAGATGGTATCAGAGTTGAGGTTGTGCAATTCGGGTACAAAAGGGTCGAGTGTATGTTTTGGAAAACCGCCCATGAATTTCAAAGGATTTGGAAGCGTTTTAAAGGGGCAAAATGAACTTAACATGCCTAACCGAAATTGGTCTAAGTAATGAACTTGACTTGTAATAAAAGAGGAAAATCGACCTAACGGGGACGCGAGTGGGTAGTAAAGGCACTAGACCGCCCCTAATGGGTGTAGTTGGGAACGGTAGGCAAAATATTAGCTTGTTCATTACAGGTTGGTTGGGAGACCCCAATGAGATCATTATGAGTGTTATTAACTGATTCGGTGCTGAGTGCTTACTATGTTAGAGACCTGATTTGGTATGCCTAACAATGAGTTGTGTACTGACTGACCTGTGCAAACAAGATAGCGGGAGTGCCTTTATTTCTACACTGTCAAACCCAGCTTGTGTAAAACAACCCTTCCACTATGATTGTTAACCCATTGACGGGTCTATCTAGCTTTTCTTGGATGCCAGTGTCCTCCCCGGGAAATTGGGTTGGTAAACACATTGTGTCGGGAATTATGGTTGGATGTTAAGTTGTCTGAGTGAGTGTTGGAAGTTCTTGATGTCACTTGAGTTAGAAGTGAGGTGTCTATGGGGCTGTCCTTCCTTATTCTTATTATAATCAACTAGTGCCTTCTTGCCATGAAGAGTGGTACCGGAGTCTCACGGGAAAGAGGGGTGATGAGTTGGTTGGGAAAAGTCAATGGTTACCCTTAGGGATCTCTGTTCGATTGTAATGGTGACTCTCTATGAATTTCATGACATAATATGATTAGTTATATTGCTTAGGTCTAGTGTTATGCCCTACTTTCAATCATGATTACATGTTGTCATAACATGTCTACTTGGCCTATTGTGTTGACTTGATTAATGATTGATTAGAAGCATAAACCACATTATATGAACCCACATGATAGTTATTTTCTCCTGGGTTAGGTCCATGATAGTGTGATAAAATCTTCTTCGTATGAATGCCTGTAAATGATCTCTTTATCATACTAGCTAATGACGCGTCGATGCTCCTTATTCCTTTTGTGACAAGAATCAATAGCATGCCCGTTTGTTATATATACATCAGGTTAATTATTGTTGCTTACTCTGCAATTTATACTGTTGTGTGATACCTGCACTAAATTGGGATTATGTTGGTGTAAATGAGTCTTGATAAATGCATGTTTTATCCCAGTATGTGTTGGTTTGAACTCATGTTCCCGTGATCCAGCTATATTGCCTTGTTGTTTAAACTCGTAGTATACATCGTGAAACCTTCCTCATGATTCTATATTGTTGGAATGTGATTGAATTGATTTCTTACATGACATCATGATTAGTTGCATGCATGTATTGTATGTTATGTTGAACCTTTAGTATCATGTAGGATCCTTGATGGTGACTCGTGTGAATTGTATATTGCCTGCATTATTGCTAATTCTCTCTCGAGCTAGGTTTCTAGTAGTGCGGCTCTTCCCTCTTTCTGTTACCATAAAATGTCTTACTCATGCAAATTGGATTGATGTTGAATTCGATGATCGATTGCTTTCGGTGATGGTTTATCATAGCATGCTTACATGTTATCACTCGGCAGTGTTTCCCTATTACGTTATGAATTCCTCTTGTGCTGACATAGATGTATAACTTGGCACCTCGCATGATCACACACCACATTATATCATTTCGCATATGCAGGACGCATGAGTGTTAGAATGGATTTAGTCGAGTTACCTTGATTGTGGTCACGATTCGATATGTGCTAGTATTATCCTGTAGGGCTTATGATTTCCAACATGACTCGCTAAATGATTACATGTTGTACCTGTTCTATGATGTGATAACTATTGTACACTTATATGTGTCCTATGATGATTCGTTCTTGGCATGATTATAATCTACTGCCCATGATGTCCTTCTTGTTACTTTGATGATTCCTCATGTTTCGTGAACATCTTGTTAACCCCTTTTTTATGACTCCTGACCGTGCTTGTATCACATCATGTAATGCTAGTACTGTTCAGGACCTATGCTTTCTAAATGTATCTCGCCGTATGATTACATGTTGTTCTTAACCTACTATATGATCATTGTTGTCAGATGTGATAATTACTATGCTACTTTATGTGTGCTCGTATGACGCTTCATCTCATTGTTATGATATACCTCGTAATGCCATATTTGAACTCAATTGTTGATGAGTATACCATGTTCGCCCATCGTTCATATACATGATACTTGTTATCCTCATTAAATCCCGCATGACTTCGAATATTGGATGATCATTACTGGTTTCGCATATCTTGCTTGAAGTTGCTAGGCATCTCTGCTTCCATAGAATGATAGACTGCTAGCTGCCTCACAAGCATCAGTGTAGGAATCGATTGTGCCTTTGGAATGAATATGCATGTCGTTCTCCTTGCGATAGGTACATGTTAGTGTGGATTAATATGACTAATGTGCTCCATGATGAATCCATTTTGCTCGTCACAATTGTAACCTAATAGACTTCCCTAGGGGCATCGTTACTATTCTCGGGTCAAAGTCTTGTCTCTAGTCTTGTCGTTCTTTAGCCTTGGTCAATGTTTGGTTCCGAAGTGAACCATGGGTTGCCCGTCCCTGTCACTCCCCTATCTCTGCTAACTTAGACTCCTCTGCGATATTTGGTGAGCGACTGCTGGGGAGAGAAAGGAAGTTGCATAACGATAAGAGCTGTGTGGCGGAAGCGTGGGCCCATAACCCACAAGCCTCATGATCAAAGATGTCGGTAGGACAAGTGCATTTCGAGGATTTCGGCTACCGAGTACGATGTGATTTGCAAGCGGGAATGCCCTCTGTTTGAATTGCTAATCATTTTTTAAATTATTGATAATGATATTGCACTGACATGGCGATGAAGTTTCGTATTGATGTGCTTATTTGGTGAGGAATATTGCTTGATTGTTCAGTGTCTATGATGATATGATTCGATGCCTTCCAATTCTAATGTACCATGATGTCTTGACTCGTTGCTACGCTGAGCTGCTAAGTATGATTTGAATCCCTTTGCCTATAAAATGTGAACTACATCTGCTAAGAAGCCTGAATTACATCTGATAAGGTTATAATACAACATGCTAGCTTGACTTGGTTATGTCCATATATGATGTTGCAATGATTATTAAGCATGATGGTAAACCAAGACTTGTTGAATCCATGATGTTATGTTTGTGAATGCTAGTTGATATGATGTAGACCTTATGTTTAATAATTCTCATGATTGCTTCTTCCTTAAACCCGTGGGTAAGGTCTTTTGGTAGCGTGGTTGAAGAATAGTGAAAGAACTTTGGGCGGTTAGGATGATTGATGGTATTAGGGGATAAGTCGCGAGGGAGTGATGTTGGCCTAGGTAAGACTGAGTGAGCTTTGGGATTAATGAGAGGCAATGTTGGTGATTCTGATGAGCTTCTAGGTGATGCTTCGGGTAGTACGAGAAGTGTAAGGAATGGCTTCTGAATATTGAGAACATGGTATTAGAGGGTAATTGGGTGTGAAGTGGAGATAGGAGTTGGATTCTTAGAGGTGGATGGTGTGGTAGTGCTTGGCAGAAGGAGGGGCGAGATTTGAGCATCGGGATGAATTGGGATTTCTTTGGGAAATTTTTCTGATATGACGTTGTCGGTCTAAAAGAGGATTAGTCTTGGCTTGAGAATGGAGATGGGCGAGTGGGGATTTTGTTTTATTCTGACTGGTATGATGTGAGGATTTTCGTGATGATGTGATTTATTTATATCTGATGGCATGACGACAGATAGCGACCATGATAAAAACCTGATATGGAATGGCATTACATGTTGATACGCAATGTTGAAATCTAATTGATAGTGGCAAGTTTTATCATGATATATTGATGTTTTGTTATCCTGTTATATTATTTGAGAAGCATGATAGGATATGTTGTGACATGATACATAAGATAATAATGTGTTATTATGTGAAAGAATTATGTTATGCTACATGGTCATTAAGCCTGATTAGGGATATGTTATATGATGAATATGACTTTGAGGATGAATACGATTGTATATATGAGATAACGATACCCGATTTCTAAATGATTGTTATATGACATTGTGATGAGTTAAGATGATGTTGGGTGAATATGCTGACATTCGATGGTGATATACTTCTTGATCTTCCCTTTTTTTTTTAATCTTAATAGCATGACCTTGATTGTATTGATGTGTTGATAAGTAGTTTTGTTCCGTTGACTTGTGATGAAATTTCGCTATGGCTAACCTTGCAAGTACCAATGATTGACGTGATAAAAATGTTATGCTAATGCTGGATAGAAATTGGATAGGATGACTATATGAGTTTATGGGTTAAATGATATCCCTTGTTGTGAATAACCCTACTATGATTGCGATGATGATATGTGATAGTGAGATATCCTTTATGACTTTTGATGTGATATCGATCCATGTGTTATGATTTTGGCATATTGTTGAGATGTGTATTATGGCCTTAGTATGTGGTGGAGACGTTGATGTGATCTTGTGGCAGTGTGCTGGCATATGTTTAAGACTTGTTATATGATATACTCGTTGATGATCGATTGGTTATTTGGTTATGCATTTCTTATAGCTTGTGAAGCTTGTTTGAATTGAGACTGATAGCTTGTTTTGATTCTGGAAACTAGACAGAGAATATGGGATTAGCCCTTAGAGGTGGATGATTCCACCTCCCAGCTTCTGAATTTTATTGATTGGTATGCGAGAAATTGATCTGGTGGTTGGAAGATTTTGACAAAATCTTGATTTGAAGAGATTTGACTTGTTTTGGTATAAGGTTGCTTGATTAGACGATTGGATTTGAAGATTTTGAACGATTTTTAAAAAGGACCAACTTGGGTTGTAAAAGAATGAACGATACCGAGAATTTCAACGATTTTGGGGTTAATCTTTATTTTCAATTATGGAATCCCTTTTGAAACTTTTCAAACCCGGGCAACTCTATGATACTTTACGAAGTGGATACAGGCATTTTATGAGGGCGCTTGTAGGGTTCTTGCTAAGACCTAGTGATGATATTATAGAACTTTTAGAGTTGTGGTACTTCCGAAAGGTCGAAGCGAGGATGTGGTAGGGGCGCTTATTGCATACTCGTCAAGGCCAATTGGAGATGTCACGACCGTGACTAGGATGTTGTGAGAATCCCGAAAGACGCAACCGAGGTGATTACAAGATTTTGGTCATGGTCCTTGGACTCATCAATTTCAAACCTCATCCCCTACTTTATTTTGGTTTTAGTCTCGGGGACGAGACTTGTTTTTAGAGGTGGATGATGTAAAGGCTCGGATTTTTTTTAAAAAAAAATAATAAATTCCCACAAATAATATAAAATGGATTAGAAAAAAAAAAGTATATATATATAATGTTTGGAGTTCTTATTCAAGTCGGAATTGGAAATTTAAAAACTTTTTTTTTGGGTCGGATAACATCAAGAGAGCGGGTTTCGAGATTTAGTTTTTGTCTATTTCGAATTTTAGAGTTGGGACCACAAAGGTTCTCTTTTCCCCTTCTTTTTCCTGTCTTTCTCCCCCTCTCTCTCCCTTGTTCAGAAAACCGTGGTTGTGGGATCGTTATTGCCTTGCATTGTACAACTTTCAAGGTTGTCCTCTTGTGCCATTCCACCCTACTAAACCCACCTCCTCTTACCCTTGTTTATCTATCAGTAATCCACAAAAAAAAAATTGCCTCATCCAAATATCCTCTTCTCTGTTGCCTGCAGTTGCCAGAAAAGCATTCTCTCTCCCGTTTTCATTTCTGAATCTGGGCATTGTGAGCCACCATACTCCTTCCATTTCCTTTTCAATCTGATTTCAAGGAACCCTCCACCACCATCCTCCTTCAGATTCCGTGAGCCGACACTCCATCCTTCCTCGGTCTTCCGACGCGGCCACCGTCACCGGCCTCCCTGTTCTGTCGTCCGAGCGCCCAGCCGAGCACCTGCCGTTGTTTCTCCCTGGAGCCGGGAGCCACCACCGTCGAGCCAGTAGCATTCACCGACCGCCGGCGCCGCTGTTCTCCCTTCCTTCCTCCGGTTCTCTTCCTTCCGGTCGGTAAGACCCCGTTTCTCTGTTTCTGTTCAAGAACAACCTAAAAGTTCACCTTTAAAATTCCTCACTTCGACCCAGGCCGGGAGTGCTTCGATTCCATCTCCGACGGGTCCGAAGGAGGCCCGATTGAACACTTTCCGGCGAATCCAATCGAGCGGCGACGTTTTCCGACGAGTCGAACCTTCGGTGAGCCTCCTTTTCCTCCCTCTCCTTTACTCGCGTTTTTCCCTTTTGCCTGGGGTTTTGGTCGGAATTTTATACCGTTCGGATTGGGTGTGGTTGGAGTCGGAAAACAGTCCGCCGGAGCCTGGGCTTCTTCTTTCTTCTCTTCCGTTTCCGAGCCCCAGATCTGCAGAGGTTGAAGGAGACGTTGAGCCCGGTTTTATCCTTCCCTTTTTCTTATTTTCTGAACCGGTTCACTTAAAACACAAACCTGAGATTCGGGTACGGGCTTTTGGATTCGGGTTGGGCCATTTCTTCCGGTTCTTTTAAAGTGTTTCTGGGCTGGGCAAGTGAACCCGGGTCCTGGGCTGGTAAATTCGGGCTCCTCTCTCAAATTGGGGTTTGGGCCTTTCTTGGGTGATTGTTGTTTTAAATGTTGTTTTGTGGCTTGTTATACGTTATGTGGTTATATAGAATGTGATTGTTATTTGTTGGAAATATAATAATTCTGAAATTAATATATATATTTTGAGTTATTTTTATAAATATTATTATTTGGGAAAAGGTTGTTATATAATGTTAAAATATAATTTTGGTGATTCTTATATTTTAAATATTATTTGGAGTATGTTGTTAAATGTTGTTCATAAATGGGATTTTAAAGTGTTTTGTTGGTTTTGATTTATAAATGGGGTTTTTAAAGATAGATTTATTATGGAAATGTTTATCATTGTCCTAAATTACTTGAAACATTTAAAGTCAAGGTTTTGAAATAAAATGTCGGAATTTAGCCAAGTATGATTTGAGAAATTATTTTGAATATGAGTTGACTTAATTTAGGATTTTAGAGTTTGGAAAATAGTTTTATCACCGTTTGGTTTTGAGTATATTGAGAACTTGGAAATCGTGTGTATGAATGTGGTCCGTTAGCTTATGGAAATGGCTTGATGATAGGTGTGTATCGCTATTGGATTATACTTTGGACTTGCATTGGGCCCTTGCTTGTATTATCCTGCTGTTCTGCATCTTCAGGTAAGTCTCTTCGGAGCTTACTCAGATTGAATAGAGCTATTCCCTGCTTTAGGTGCATGATATACTAGGTGCTTGCATTCATGATCAGCATGCCATGTAGTACCATGCTAGGTTACATCGATCGTTGAGCATTCTATTTCTTTATGCGTATGTAAACAGAACGGCCGTTATCTGTGATAGTCCTAGAGTCTTTGCTAGGGTCATAGGGTAGCCCAGCCTCATCGGGTACCCTGAGTCAATCGAGTACTTCCTTATATTATGATATGTCTGCGGGCTTTATTGTGGAGCGGGTTAGGCATGCACGAGCTGGCCAGTCTCCGCCTGTCGGAAGGGGTGGAGGTAGGAGAGGGATATGCCATTTGGCATTGTCTTGGGCCCTTTACAGTACTTCTGCACAATATTATGAACTAGGAGCATGCTAGTGTGTTTGAATTTCGTACTGCATTAGAGCATCTTTATTAGGTATAGCGTATATGTGTGCTTATGGTTGGGATGCAGAGTTAAGTGGGCATCGATCTGATCCCGCCCCAAATCAATTTTTTTAGGAATTATTTATGTTCATCCTATCGGTGCTGGTTGCTTATTGCGCGGGTCATTTTGTCGGTGGAGAGTGAGCGCTGGAGTTATAGACTTCACTAGACTCTGATTATATTGTTTTGGATTTATACTTTTGACTCCGTTTTGACCGGGCTCCGCCGTGGCACTTGTATCTGTACTTTACTTCCGCTTTACTTCCGTTTGAAATGGTTTCCGCGACATAGTCTTAGGACAGGTTAAGGGTACCCAACGGCCCTTCGAGGTTTTAGGGTTTGAAATCCCTCTTTCTATTAATCTTAAATGACTTTGAAACCTCGACCCGTACCTGGATTGCAAGATCCGAACAAGGGGTTTTATCGCTTGAAACGTAACCCGGAAATCATAATTCTGGGCCGTTACAAAGATGGTATCAGAGCTGAGGTTGTGCAATTCGGGTACAAAAGGGTCGAGTGTATGTTTTGGAAAACCGCCCATGAATTTCAAAGGATTTGGAAGCGTTTTAAAGGGGCAAAATGAACTTAAGATGCCTAACCGAAATTGGACTAAGTAATGAACTTGACTTGTAATAAAAGAGGAAAATCGACCTAACGGGGACGCGAGTGGGTAGTAAAGGCGCTAGACCGCCCCTATTGGGTGTAGTTGGGAACGGTAGGCAAAATATTAGCTTGTGCATTACAGGTTGGTTGGGAGACCCCAATGAGATCATTATGAGTGTTATTAACTGATTCGGTGCTGAGTGCTTGCTATATTAGAGATCTGATTTGGTATGCCTAACAATGAGTTGTGTACTGACTGACCTGTGCAAACAAGATAGCGGGAGTGCCTTTATTTCTACACTGTCAAACCCAGCTTGTGTAAAACAACCCCTTCCACTATGATTGTTAACCCATTGACGGGTCTATCTAGCTTTTCTTGGATGCCAGTGTCTTCCCCGGGAAATTGGGTTGGTAAACCCACATGATAGTTATTTTCTCCTGGGTTAGGTCCATGATAGTGTGATAAAATCTTCTTCGTATGAATGCCTGTAAATGATCTCTTTATCATACTAGCTAATGACGCGTCGATGCTCCTTATTCCTTTTGTGACAAGAATCAATAGCATGCCCGTTTGTTATATATACATCAGGTTAATTATTGTTGCTTACTCTGCAATTTATACTGTTGTGTGATACCTGCACTAAATTGGGATTATGTTGGTGTAAATGAGTCTTGATAAATGCATGTTTTATCCCAGTATGTGTTGGTTTGAACTCATGTTCCCGTGATCCAGCTATATTGCCTTGTTGTTTAAACTCGTAGTATACATCGTGAAACCTTCCTCATGCTTCTATATTGTTGAAATGTGATTGAATTGATTTCTTACATGACATCATGATTAGTTGCATGCATGTATTGTATGTTATGTTGAACCTTTAGTATCATGTAGGATCCTTGATGGTGACTCGTGTGAATTGTATATTGCCTGCATTATTGCTAATTCTCTCTCGAGCTAGGTTTCTGGTAGTGCGGCTCTTCCCTCTTTCTGTTACCATAAAATGTATTACTCATGCAAACTAATTAACTAATTAACTAGGAATTGAAATAACTAATTTAGGAAAACTTACCTCGGGTTGCCTCCCAAGAAGCGTCCTTGTTTATCGTCATAGACTCGACGGTTTATTCGTCCATGTGTTCAAGACTCACTCGGACATTGCCAACGCTCTCTTTAGCAAATCAAACTCCGGTGCACACCATCTAGGTAGGCGAGCACCACATATGAAGAAGTCGAAGTCAAAAGATGTGGTGTTGAAGAAGGTCTCCAACTCTTCATATGCTCGAGCGTGACTTCTCGCCGAGGGTATGTAGTACCACCAACATAGTTCCGCTGGTGGTTTGTTGAAGTAATGCTCCCAAGGATCTACATATTCACCAAAATCCACAAAAGTGTCAAAAATATCATTACCTTGCTCAAGAGCCACAGAAATCGGCTCCGGACTTGGTTCCTCAATAGGTGCGTTGGGGATGATTTCTATTGGTGGAGTAGGTGCCAAAATACATGGTTCCTCATGCGTGCACTCACGAGACTCCATGTCAAGAGGTATCGGGCTCCCTTCTCCATCATCGATTGAACCATTGGTGCTTGCGTCTTGGCTTCCCTCATGTATCTCGCTCGCCATTGGTTTGAAAGGTAAGGGTGTGGATGCCAACATGTATTCTTCTTCCACCTTTGCCATGTCACCCACACAAAGGAAAATATCCCACAATTCCGGCCAATCCAAACCATAAAAGCCTTCGTTTTTCAAAGATTGGGCGAATTCTCGTATCTCGGGAAGCATGCCATCTTGAACGCAAAGTACTTGTTCTTTCACATCATCTTGGATACCCCGTGAAGCACGGACATCCACTAAATCTTGCACTCTTGCGAGGTAATGGTGAAAGTATTCTCCTTGGTATTGCCATAACTCCAACTCCATTGCAAACAATTAGTAACGAGGTGTCGCAAACCGTAAGATAGGTCCACGACGGGGATAGATTTATATACAAATATTAATAACTACACAAAATAAAGAAATAAACTTGATTCCCCGGCAACGGCGCCAATTTGACGGAGGGAAAGTCGTTGATTCACCTCGCCAAAAATAAATCCCAAACAAACAAACTAGTATAGTATGCAAGTAAGGGGTCGAACCCTAGAGAATCAAGTATTTCTAAATATTGTGTATTTATCAATATAAAAGAAAAGATTTTTTATGAATGAAAATAAAAGAAAATAATATTGACAAAAGAAAATAAAGGATAGAAGAAAAGGGTTTCCACCTACAAGTTCTCGACATTGGTTGGTTTTATTGATCATCGAATCCTTTTCAAGTTATTATCTTTTCCTAGGAATTCCTCTCGTCTTGGTTTAAGTAGATTAAAAGTCCTACGAGTCCAATTAATCCCTTACACCTCAATGCAACCTTAACACGGTCAAGATTTAACAAAGAGATAGCAAATAATCCCAAGAACTTGAGCATATAAATAACACCAATTAAACACGGTAAATCGATGTTTAAGATATATGTCAACTCCTTACATAATCATGCTTCAAACACGGAATCCACAATCTTATGCGTGCTACTACGGAAATAACACAAATACGAAAGTATCAAATCCTAGCATGAAATCAATATTATCAAGGTAGCTAATCAAGATAACACCAATAACATAATCAATATCACACAAAGAAGTTGAAAGAATTATAGAGGAAAAATAACTTATATTAGAAACTCACAAACCACCAACCAAGTCTCGAAAGTGTAGGCGGAAACTACAAAATTAGCCAAACATGGCTTACCTAAGCTTTCTTCTCTTCAATGGTGATTTCTCTACTTGGAATTAATTAAACTAGCCCTAGAACATCCTATTTATAAGCCTAATGTCTTCCATAAAAGATAGATAAAAGATAAAAACTTCCTAAACAAACTAGATAAAAGATAGAACTTTCCTAATTTAATTCAGCGTCGGATTCCGCTGGCAGCGAAAATTTCCGCTGGCAGCGAATGGCGTCAATCAAGCTCCTGTTGGATTTTCGCTACCACACTCGCTGGCAGCGAATGTCCATGCCTTAGAAAATTTCCAGCTTCTTCGGTTCCGCTTCCGCGAGTCCACCCTTCCGCTGCCACGAGAGCTTACATCCGCTCCAGCGAATCCGGTCGTCCGCTGGCAGCGACTCCATTCGCTGGCAGCGAGTTTGCTTTCGCTGGCAGCGAGTCATGCTGCTCCTGGACATGCTTCCGCTGACTCCAGTCGCTGGCAGCGAGATGCCATTCGCTGGCAGCGACTCATGCTCAGGCCGGCCACCTTCTCGCACATGTTGTTGCTGACTTGATTCGCTGCAGCGGAAAGGCATTCGCTGGAAGCGAAAATCCAACAGAATACCATCACGTAGATCTTCGAAAGAGCTTTCCAACGCATGCTCATATGCGTCGATCGGACATCCGAGGCCTCCGGAAAGTGCGTTACAAGTTCAGCTCGCCGAGCGGACAGCTTTCGCGACTCGTCCTTGTTTTCTCTCTTAGACCTCAATTTCGTACTCCGTTGCTCCTTAGGTTGTTCCATTCTCTTCAGGACTTCTTCCTTAAGCTCTCCCAAGTCTCGCCTTAGCCTTACTTAGCTCCGTTCCTCGTGTTCTTTGCCTCGGATCTACGAATCTACATAAAACCATCGAAATAGCTTAGATTCCGAACTTTTCCACAAAATGAATGCTAATCTAATTAACACTAAAACATGATTATATAACAATGAAATGCACCTAAATTAACCTATAATGCCTATTGGAAACATGCCTTATCAGTTCTTCCGATTGAGAGAGATATCGGAAAAACTCATGCCTTTCCAATTGGATGCCAAAGGCCTTTTATAGGCAAAATGGGGTGGAAGTTTTTGGGTGGTTATGGGTACTTATTGGTAGTAATTGGTGGTTATGGGTAGTTATGGTGGTTGGCCGGTTACCCCCCAATAACTACCCCCAACCGCCGGCCCAATAAAGGCCCAATAAGAACCAGTCCAATTAAGGACAAGCTAGCATGACGGAGCTAGCATGGTGGGCCTAGGTCACTCATAAAATATAAAATGTGCATGACATTTATACAAAACTGGGTGTAGCTACCATGCAGCTAAAATGGCTAAGCTAAAGCTTCAATGAAGCTAAAACCCTAATCAAGCTCAAAATTAGAGCTAGGTCATTTTTGGAGTTCCGAAGCTCGGCTAGCTCTCAAATTTTGCACCAAGACTTTAGAGCTTAATATCTTCCTTTCCAAATCATGAGATGGTGATTTAACTTACTATAAGTGAACAAAACTCGATCATAACCATATTAGATCGAATACCGAGCATATCCCTATTGCTCACTTTTATGGAAAACATCCAAGCAAGCTCAAGACCGATTTTCTCAATGTTGATATCATTGCATGGGTCTTTCCTCATGATTTCGTTTCCCCATAAAATCTTAGAATTACTTAGGGCCGATCACATGGGTCGTGCCTCCCGCACACCCTAAGCCCAAGTGATGCTCTTAGTAATTCTCACACTTAACATTTATGATTTCAGACAAATGGATTGATGACTTTTCACAAATCACCAACAATAAAGGCATGATGAGGGGCGAGAGTTAGACTGACATGCTAAGGGTCACACTATCATGAACCTAATTCAGGAGGAGATAATTGTAAAGGCTCGGATGTTTAATTCCTAATTTTTACGAAAAAAAAAGAGAGAATTAAAAATGAAATTAAATCGGTTGTAAAACTCGTTTAGCGGATTCCGACCGGAATATAAAATTTGACGAATAATTTCCATCCTTTTACCTCGAAAATTCGAAATAATTATCGGATCGCGATATCCTTGTCGTTTTTTTTAAATCTAATTGATCGAGGGGCGAGAGTCGGGGAAACTAACATTCGAGAACCAATTTCAGGATTCGAAATTCGCGTATTTGGAATTCATTTCTTGATATCTATTTACCCATTTCTACACTCCATCCTTACCCACTCCCTCACCATACCCTTTCAAATCAAACCCTCTCCCTCCATCCCTAAATTGAGGATCATCACTGTCACCTCCCCACCCACGCCATTCTGCTTTCACCATTCCCATTGTCACCATCTCCATCACCTCACGCCACCATCACTGCCGCTCTCCCTAATCACCATCTCCTCCCTTCTCAGTTGAGCATCACCATTTCTGCACCACCATCCCACCTCCCAGCACCTCGCCGTTGTCGTCCATCCAAGATCCGCCCAGGAGACCTCAGAGCAGCCATCGCCACCATTTCTCCCCTGTTTCGCAACCACAAGTAACCGAGCACCATCACCTCCAATCCTTCTGCGAGACACCAGAAACAACGGCTAGACTCCACCTCAATCGAAGCCCAATGGCCGCCCAGGAGCCACTAGCGTCGCCGCCGAGCCACCGTTTTCCCTATTTAGCGCGAGCCACGTCTCGGTAAGACATTCTCCTCCATTTTTAATCGGAATCGTCCTCGAGCTTCTCCATCATGCTCACTCATGTCCGACGCAGGTATGACGAGCCATCGCGAGGCTCCGACGACACCCGAACCTCCGATTGAGACCTCCGAAGTCGCGAATACCTCGGTGAGCGTTCGAACCTCCTTCCTCTTCATTGGTTCATTTCGATTCCTTTCCTCGTCCTTGGGTGGTCGGAGAGTGAGTGTGGGTTGTGTGCGGAATGATTGGGCTAGGTCGATAGCTCCAGCGAGCCCGGGGTCCGACGATGTCCGGCACGAAGGTCGTGAGCGCGAGAGACGGGCGTGAGAGCGAGGGGAGTGAGTGGGCGAGTGCGAGCGGAGGCGAGCGAGAGGTCTAGGACGAGCACGAGCCGAGGTACCGGGCTCGAGCCCCATCGATCAGCACTGGCGGCCTGATCGAGCTGCGCCGGCGGGCGAGGCGCGAGGAAGATGGCGCCAGGGGAATCTTCCGTTTGAATGGGGAAGAAGATTGAGCTGACGTGGCTTGTGGGCTCCCCCCTTTTCCTAATTTATATATATATTTGTTATATTATTTAACCGGTTGGGATTAAGTATACAGGTTTGGTTCGGTTCGGGTTTATTCGATTATTTATTTAACTAATTAACGACATTTCAAATTATATTACAATATTATTTGAGGAGTTAAACGATAAAATATTATTTCGGGAGATTTATAAAGGGTTGATTTTATCGAATATAAATGGGTTCAAATTATTTTATAAAGGATTTAGAAATACTCTATAAAAGTGTTGATAAAATGGTGTTTAAAATATCTATAAAATTATTTGGGATTTAAATAAAATATTCGGATTTGTCGATTTAAAAAGAGAAGTTGGGAAATGACGTATTAAATAATTAAAAACGGGTTTTGCTAACATTTTTAAGAAATGGGATTTCTTACCGTTTGACTCGGATTTTGAAACGACTTGGGACTAACTTGGGGATATGTGTTATTCCATGACTGACTAGCATGATAATATGATCGTTTGACTAACGGCATGATATGTGTGACTAATAGCATGGTATTATAGTGATTATTAGAAGCGACTAAATGTTCGATATGATGATAATGGTACATATATCCTTATGGAAAGTATGAGTATAAAATGATAATATGCGAATTTGGATAAATATGATATCGAGGTTATCTTAAGCTGATGAGATGTTGGATTATATATGTTGAATACGGTATGAGATGATGAAACGAGATGAGGAATTGAATTGAGACATTAATGTTGTTGTTGATGGGATAGTTAACTTATATATGCTTTATGTGAATCTTATGTGTGTTATTTGATATGCTTTGTGTAAGTTAGACTTAGACTTATTATGTTACTTATCTTCTAGGCGAGCTCTAATCTGCCTGGATTTGCTTGATTGCTATATTGCTTGGATTCTGCACTTCTCAAGGTAAGTTATTTGAACTTACTCATGATGGGCGCTCTATGCACTGGGTGTTATATAGAAGGCTAGTGTTCATGCACCATACGACTTAGAATCACGCTTAGGATCTAAAATGGAAACCATATGACTTGCTATATGTCTTTGCTAGAAAACGGCCGTTATAGGTGTTTATTGGATGTGACCTTTTTCTCTATTCTTGTCATATTAGTGGGGCTTATTATAGAAAGTTGCTTGCAGTTGATGGGTGAGGTAGGCTTTTTGGTAATAAGTCGCCATAGGACTCTTAGAGCATTAGGCCTTATATGGGTGTCGTTGTTCGTCTTCCCTTCATAGTTAGTAGGCTCCTTACGTAGGGACGACCTGCACCGTGGGTGAGGTAGTTCCCTTTGAAGGGAGTTGCTAGAGGATTCCTTATGAGCCTAGAGGGACATGCTATTTGGCATTTCTTGTAACTGTGCGCCTCTTTATTTATGTCCGCACTTAATTATTCGTATGCTTGCCTCTTTAAGTTCCACTTTGCATTACGCATTTCATTTTAGGAATAGGATGCTTATTATATGCCTCTCAGAGTGTGTTTACACACGCACATGAGTGACCTGATGATTGACCCAGATCCCCCTCATTTTTTTAGATTCAGGTAACCGCTAGCCGCTATCTTTGCTTATATGGATGCTTGGGGGGTTCAGACTTTTGGCGTTAGATTGAGAGCTCGAGAGACCACTAGACTTCCTCTCTTTTACTTTGTTTTGTCCCGGCTCTGCCCTGGCACCTTTGGGATTGTATTTTGCTTTAACTTCACTTATGCTGGTTGCACGCTCAAATGGATTTTCCGCGTTGTAGACTTAGGACATGCACAGGGGTTTACCCCGGGGTCTCCGACGGACGTTACGGATTTGGGTGAGAAATCCCGTATTAAAATACAAATCTTCGGTTTCAAACATTCAACCTGTACTCGGAGCGCAAGATCCTAACGAGGGGTTTTATCCCTCGAAAGGTAACTCGGGAATCATAATCCCGGGCCGTTACAAAGGTGGTATCAGAGCTGAGGTTTTGCAATCCGAGTACAATAGGTTGAAGATGTTTTGAAAATCGCCCAATGTTTTCAAATTGTTTTGGAACATATTTTTAAAAGGGCAAAATGAATTTAATTGGAATTAAACATAAATGAATAAAGGGGGAAAAAACTCGTGGGTAGATACCAAAGCGATAGACATCCCTTATGGATGTAGAACTCGGGGAAAAGTAGGCAAAATACTAGCTTTTATTTACAGATGGGCCTAGAAGACTCTAAGGAACACCACAGAGGTTGGAGTGTTGAGTTAGGAGGCCGTGAGGTTTTCGCCCCTCCGGCCAGCCGTTCCTCGAAGGACGGCATAGATCGTCTCTATGCTTACGTTTATATATACATATATGCAATTGGGCCCGAGGGCGATCTTCCCCGAAGAGGATCCTATTAATCTTGTTGATTGCTTCCGTGATGAGTGCTATTGTGCTTAAGATAGCGAACTAATTAGAATGACTTAACGTGAACATGTAAATGGATGTTTTTGCAAATGGGATAGCGGGAGAAAGCCTTGTTCTTATGTAATCAGAATTCTTGTCTTGTCGGGATAACCCTTACATAATTCAAACCCCCTGATGGTTCTGACCCTGTCATCCGCCCCACCAAAACACCTAGGCATGTTAGCAAGGGTCGAGAAGCATCCGCTCTCCTGGTTTTGAGTCATGTTTTGTATTTCACCATCGATGCTTCTATCGAGTCTTGTATCTCCGGTTGGGGTCTTCCACGGGAAACCTGGGTCGGTCAACTAATTACCTTCGGAAATCGTGTCGGATGTGAGGGTTACCTAAGTATGTTAGTGGGGGTGTGGTTTTAGATTGTTTCGAGATAGAAGTGAATTGTCTTATGGAGTCATCCCTTTCAATCCACGTAATGGCCAACCATGTATTCTTGCCACAAGAGTCTAAACACGATTTGTACACTCACCTCAAAAACAACGTGAATGTCCTTGTCACCTACCCAGCGAGTCATACTAGCGTCCCACGGGGAAACGGGGTGGTGGGTCTGTGATTGTCTTTAGATAATTATGTCAAGTTATAATGATAACTCCTTGTGATTTAATGACATGCTATATTGGTATAATTCAGCATGACTTGCCTGGTACCTCGCATGGTTGCACTTATGAGTGGATGTATGTGCCGTATGTATTGAATTCCCATGATTATTGTCTCCCTATAACGTAGGTCCATGCTAGTATGGTCAACTCTCATTGCATGTTTAAAATGTGAATTGGATGACTTAGCATGCCAGATTAACCTATGTGGACCTCATGGTTGTGTAGATGTTTAATGAATATTGCTAGTATCATATAGGACATATACCTCCCAGTTATAGGCCCTTATATGATTGTGTGACTGCCTAGTCTTACTATGCGAATATGGATGTATGTGAGGAGATAGTTGCTATACCAACCCTGCATGAATTGACCATACCGTTATCATGATTTTTAGGGTACATCTTAGCATGCTTTACGCAATATTATAACTTGGTTATGTGTGTATCGAAATGAGTGATAAGTCTGCATATGATATCCTGTGATGCTTGCTAGATCTTCCATAACTTATGCCATATATCTCCCATGTTAGTCTGTGCATACATGTTCTTAGTCTGTCAAGCATGATTGGTGAATGAAATGATAGGTTGCTAGCTTGTTCTACGCACATATAAAGATGATTATATGAACATGTTATGAATGCATAAAGCGATATTTCTTGAGATTGGTGCATACTAGTGTGAAATAATGTGATGATATCTCTTGATTTTATGTGTTTGCGTTCCAAAATTACAAGGGAACCGTTGTAACTCTCAGTTTGGGATCTTGTCTCTGGTCTTGTCGTCTCTAGTCATGGTCCATGTCTGAACCCTTAAGGAAGTTGTGTTGTCTGCCCTTGTCTCTCCCCTATCTTCGTAACTTTTAACCCCTGCGATCCTTCGATGAGCATCGACATGCAAGAAGGGACCGATGACCAAGTGGCACCGGAGCGGAACAGTCGCAGCGTGATGGGTCCATGACCCATAGACAACAAGACAGACGTCGCCAAAGGTATACAAAGGACGGACACATCTTGAAGATGGTAGTCGCGGGCTTGATTCTCTTAATTAGATGACTCAAGGAAGTGTGTTCTTCATTCAAATCGTGAATTCTTCTATATCAATTGGAATAAGCATAGGGCAATAGGTCTAGAGCTGATGTAAATGGGCGTGCAATGACTGATATGCTAAACTGGTGGCAAGTGATTGTCTAACTAACTTGTTTCTATGATGGTGTGCCTCGATGCTTGATGTATTGATTTCCTGGTAAATAGATTATGGGTTATATATGATAGTGCTTTCTTATTGAGCTTGAGTCGTGAGATTCTTCGGTGAGACGGGTCGAAAAGTGGCAGGTGGATTGAGGTCTTCAGATTGGGTCTTTGATTGTCTGAGATGGGGTGCAGGAACGATGCGTTAGCTTGAGTAGAGCCGAGTGAGTGGTGATGTGTTGAAGATAGTAGTATGTGAGTATATGTGAGCTTCAAGGTAGGTCTTAGGTGGGGAGTGGGGCTAGTATGTCAAGATTTTGAGAGGGATGTCCTAACTAGAAGTGTCGATAGGTAGCGGGTGCGCGGTGTGAGCGTTTAGGATAGGAGGGTAGCGGTTGAGGTCTAGACTAGTTCCATGAGGGTGACCTTAAGAGTGGGTGTGAGTATAGGTAGTGGGCGTAGTTCTAGAGGTGGATGAGAGAGAGCTAGGAGTGGATCGGGAGGATTGTTGAGGGGAAATGTTGTGAGGCGAGTTAGTATGCCCAGGGGATGACTATGTAGAATCAGTGGTTGGTCTTTGAGGATAGGTGCTGGTGATGAGGGTCTTGGAAATTCGTGGTTAGGAGTAGCACGAGATGGACTTCTGCGTAAGAGTTGGTCGAGAGTGACATGTGTGAGATGACTAGTATGAGTTGGATTCTTAGAGGTGGATGGTTAGTGAGATTGGTTAGTGGTATCTCTTTGATTTCGTGCTTATGCTTGGTAGTTGTGTGCAGATCCTTGGTGATATGATGTGATGAGCCTCGTTGATGTGATGATGTGCTAGATATGTTATGGTATGCCACCATCCTTGATGTGTTATGTCCTACGAACGTGAGATGTGATTGCTATTCTATATACGGTACATGATGATAGAAATGATAGAAGCTGGATTACTGAAATTTGATTCTGACTTGAAACCTAGGAAGAAAATATGAGGTTAGCCCTTAGAGGTGGATGATTCCACCTCCTGAATTTGGAACTTGCTTGACTAACATCGGGTTGAGGGATTTTGAATGGTGTTTAAAAAGGTCTGAGTTGGATTTAGAGAAATCGAACACGATTGATAACATCAATGATTTTGGGACAAAACCTTTTCAAACTAAGGACCCTCTTAAAATTTCTAACCGAGCTTGCATTATGACGCCCCACGAAGTGGATATAGGCATTTTATAGGGGCCCATATAGACGGCTTGCTAAGACCTAGTGGAGATGTTTTAATGCTTTTCGAGTTATGATATAGCCGGGAAATTAGAGTAAGGATGTGGTAGGGGCCCATATTACATTCTTGCTACGATCTATTGGGGATATTATGATCATGACAACGGTACAGTGAGGATCTCATAGGGGCACTTATGAGGTGTTCACGGGATCAATGTCATGATCCTTGGACTCACCAATTTCAAACTTCATCCCCTGTTTTAAAAAGATTTTAGTCTCGGGGACAAGACTTGTTTTTAGAGGTGGATGATGTAAAGGCTCGGATTTTTAAATCCTAATTTTTACGGAAAAAAAAGAGAGAATGAAAAATGAAATTAAATCGGTTGTAAAACTCGTTTAGCGGATTCCGACCGGAATATAAAATTTCACGAATAATTTCCATCCTTTTACCTCGAAAATTCGAAATAATTATCGGATCGCGATATCCTTGTCGTTTTTTTAAAATCTAATTGATCAAGGGGCGAGAGTCGGGGAAACTAACATTCGAGAACCAATTTCAGGATTCGAAATTCGCGTATTTGGAATTCATTTCTTTATATCTATTTACCCATTTCTACACTCCATCCTTACCCACTCCCTCACCTTACCCTTTCAAATCAAACCCTCTCCCTCCATCCCTAAATTGAGGATCATCATTGTCACCTCCCCACCCACGCCATTCTGCTTTCACCATTCCCATTGTCACCATCTCCATCACCTCACGCCACCATCACTATCGCTCTCCCTAATCACCATCTCCTCCCTTCTCAATTGAGCATCACCATTTCTGCACCACCATCCCACCTCCCAGCACCTCGCCGTCGTCGTCCATCCAGGATCCGCCCAGGAGACCTTAGAGCAGCCATCGCCACCATTTCTCCCCTGTTTCGCAACCACAAGTAACCGAGCACCATCACCTCCAATCCTTCTGCGAGACACCAAAAACAACGGCTAGACTCCACCTCAATCGAAGCCCAATGGCAGCCCAGGAGCCACTAGCGTCGCCGCCGAGCCACCGTTTTCCCTATTTAGCGCGAGCCACGTCTCGGTAAGAGATTCTCCTCCATTTTTAATCGGAATCGTCCTCGAGCTTCTCCATCACGCTCACCTATGTCCGACGCAGGTCCGACGAGCCATCGCGAGCCTCCGACGACACCCAAACCTCCGATTGAGACCTCCGAAGTCGCGAATACCTCGGTGAGCGTTCGAACCTCCTTCCTCTTCATTGGTTCATTTCGATTCCTTTCCTCGTCCTTGGGTGGTCGGAGAGTGAGTGTGGGCTGTGTGCGGAATGATTGGGTAGGTCGATAGCTCCAGCGAGCCCGGGGTCCGACAAAGTCCGGCACGAAGGTCCTGAGCGCGAGAGATGGGCGTGAGAGCGAGGGGAGTGAGTGGGGGAGTGCGAGCGGAGGCGAGCGAGAGGTCTAGGACGAGCACGAGCTGAGGTACCGGGCTCGAGCCCCGTCGATCAGCACTGGCGACCTGATCGAGCTGCGCCAGGGGAATCCTCCGTTTGAATGGGGAAGAAGATGGAGCTGACGTGGCTTGTGGGCTCCCCCCTTTTCCTAACTTATATATATATTTGTTATATTATTTAACCAGTTGGGATTAAGTATACGGGTTTGGTTCGGTTCGGCTTTATTTTATTATTTATTTAATTAATTAACGGCATTTAAAATTATATTACAATATTATTTGAGGAGTTAAACGATAAAATATTATTTCGGGAGATTTATAAAGGGTTGATTTTATCGAATATAAATGGGTTGAAATTATCTATACAATCATTTGGGATTTAAATAAAATATTCGGATTTGTCTATTTAAA
This sequence comes from Persicaria tinctoria, assembly GCA_037127255.1. NCBI lineage: Eukaryota > Viridiplantae > Streptophyta > Magnoliopsida > Caryophyllales > Polygonaceae > Persicaria > Persicaria tinctoria. The sequence goes on from JBANSL010000001.1 coordinate 30,574,948, forward strand.
AAGAGAAGTTGGGAAATGACGTATTAAATAATTAAAAAACGCTTTTGCTAACATTTTTAAGAAATGGGATTTCTTACCGTTTGACTCGGATTTTGAAACGACTTGGGACTAACTTGGGGATATGACTTATTCCATGACTGACCAGCATGATAATATGATCGTTTGACTAACGGCATGATATGTGTGACTAATAGCATGGTATTATAGTGATTATTAGAAGCGACTAAATGTTCGATATGATGATAATGGTACATATATCCTTATGGAAAGTATGAGTATAAAATGATAATATGCGAATTTGGATAAATATGATATCGAGGTTATCTTAAGCTGATGAGATGTTGGATTATATATGTTGAATACGGTATGAGATGATGAAACGAGATGAGGAATTGAATTGAGACATTAATGTTGTTGTTGATGGGATAGTTAACTTATATATATGCTTTATGTGAATCTTGTGCATGTTATTTGATATGCTTTGTGTAAGTTAGACTTAGACTTATTATATTACTTATCTTCTAGGTGAGCTCTAATCTGCCTGGATTTGCTTGATTGCTATATTGCTTGGATTCTGCACTTCTCCAGGTATGTTCTTTGAACTTACTCATGATGGGCGCTCTATGCACTGGGTGTTATATAGTAGGCTAGTGTTCATGCACCATACGACTTAGAATCACGCTTAGGATCTAAAATGGAAACCATATGACTTGCTATATGTCTTTGCTAGAAAACGACCATTATAGGTGTTTATTGGATGTGACCTTTTTCTCTATTCTTGTCATCTTAGTGGGTCTTATTATAGAAAGTTGCTTGCACTTGATGGGTGAGGTAGGGTTTTTGGTAATAAGTCCCCATAGGACTTTTAGAGCATTAGGCCTTATATGGGTGTCGTTGTTTGTCTTCCCTTCATAGTTAGTAGGCTCCTTACGTAGGGACGACTTGCACCGTGGGTGAGGTAGTTCCCTTTGAAGGGAGTTGCTAGAGGATTCCTTATGAGCCTAGAGGGACATGCTATTTGGCATTTCTTGTAACTGTGCGCCTCTTTATTTATGTTCGCACTTAATTATTCGTATGCTTGCCTGTTTAAGTTCCACTTTGCATTACGCATTTCATTTTAGGAATAGGATGCTTATTATATGCCTCTCAGAGTGTGTTTACACACGCGCATGAGTGACCTGATGATTGACCCAGATCCCCCTCATTTTTTTAGATTCAGGTAACCGCTAGCCGCTATCTTTGCTTATATGGATGCTTGCCGGGTTCAGACTTTTGGCGTTAGATTGAGAGCTCGAGAGACCACTAGACTTCCTCTCTTTTACTTTGTTTTGTCCCTGCTCTGCCGTGGCACCTTTGAGATTGTATTTTACTTTAACTTCACTTATGCTGGTTGCACGCTCAAATGGATTTTCCGCGTTGTAGACTTAGGACAGGCACAGGGGTTTACCCCAGGGTCTCCGACGGACCTTACGGATTTGGGTGAGAAATCCCGCTTTAAACTACAAATCTTTGGTTTCAAACCTTCAACCTGTACTCGGAGCGCAAGATCCTAACGAGGGGTTTTATCCCTCGAAACGTAACTCGGGAATCATAATCCCGGACCGTTACAATAATGAACATGTAGGTGCATGTCATGCGGTTCATGCTTCCAATCGATCATACGGTCAATAGGCCAGGTGAACATGCTATAACGACATACATCCATGATAGAAGGCAAGACGCAGTGCAAGACTTGAGATATGTAACTAATATAACCATGACATGAGCTTAAACAATAAATCACGACAGAAAGCAAGGCATAACATGAGCAGCTTCTTACCAATGATCATTTGCAGCGTACATACGAGAAATTACAAAATCATGTCGTACAATTCAAAGAGAGTCACCATTACAATCGGACAGAGATCCCTAAGGGTAACCATTGACTTTTCCCAACCAACTTATCACCCCTCTTTCTCACAGGACTCCGGTACGACTCTTCATGGCAAGAAGACACTGGTTGATCACCATAAGAATAAGGAAAGACAGCCCCAGAAACACCTTACTTCTGACTCAAAGTGACATCAAGAACTTCCAATACTCACTCAGACAACCTTAATATCTAACCATGATTCCCGACACAATGTGGCTACCAACCCAATTCCTCATGGAAGACACTGACATCCAGAGAAAGGCTAGATAGAACCGTCAAGGGGTTAACATAGTGGAAGGAGTTGTTCCACACAAGCTGGGTTTGACCACTCAGAAACAAGGGTACTCCCACTATCCCGTTTGCACAGATCGGTCAATACACATTTAATTGTTAGGCATACCAATCAGACTTTAGCATGTCAAGCACTCACCATAGAATCAGTCAACGACAATTATAATGACCTCCTTCAAGGGAGATCGTGCTCAGGCTCAATATATAAAGCACATCAAGCTATCTAACGTCGCTCTTCGAGGAGCGACTGACCGGAGGGGCAAAAACCTCGCGATCCTACCTAACTCGTCACTCCAACCACCTTGGTGCAATCTCCTTGGAGTCTTCCAGACCCTCTATAAAGAGCAAGCTAGTATTTTGCCTACCGTTCCCAACTACACCCAATAGGGGTGGTCTTGCGCCTTTACTACCCACTCGTGTCCCCATTTGGTCGGTTTTCCTCTTTTATTACAAGTCGGGTTCGTTACTTAGTCCAATTTCGGTTAGGCATCTTAAGTTCGCTTTGCCCTTTTAAAATCCTTTCAAATCCTTTGAAATTCATGAGCGGTTTTCCAAAACATACACTCGACCCTTGCGTACCCGAATTGCACAACCTGAGATCTGATACCAACTTTGTAACAGCCCGAATATAAATATCCGGGTTAGGTTTCGAAGGTTGGATGCCTTCGTTCGGATCTTGCAATTCAGGTACGGGTCGAGGTTTCAAACCTCAAAAGACAATCCTTTTCAAGTGGGGATTCCGAACCCCAAAGCAATCGGATGGTCGTTGGGTACCCTTAGCCTGTCCTATAGACTGAGTCGCGAAAATTCATTTAACAGTAACTGCGAAAACGAAAAGAAGGCACAGCTTGCCACGGTGAAGCCGGGTCGAAATAAAAAACATGGTAAATACGAGTATCCAAATTATCCAAGTTTACAAGTATGGAAGTCGGTCTTTGAGTCCAATAATCGCCAAAAGGGAACCCCTTCATATAGACATCGAGCACTCAAAATTTGCAGAAAATACCTTTAAGAGATGAACGGGGAAAGGAGTCAGATCGAGCCACGCATGCGGGATCGGAAGTCCTCGCTGAGGCCACATAGTATGTGCTATACCTAATAAAGATGCTCTAATGCAGTACGAAAGTCAAACACACTAGCATGCACCTAGTTCATAATAATGTGCAAAAATAATGTAAAGGGCCCAAGACAATGTCAAATAGCATATTCCTCTCCTACCTCTGCACCCCTTTTCGTTAGTGTAGAGGCTGGCCAGTCGGTGCTATAGCATAGCAATTCCTCGTGGTGGTGCACGGACCACGGAATAAACATCAACATAAAGTAACAAAGCTTGCCCGATGGTGTTGGGCTGTAGTAACATGCTCATATTGACTCGATTGACTCAGGGCACCCGATGAGGCTGGGCTACCCTATGACCCTAGAAAAGACTCTAGGACTATCACAGATAAAGTCCGTTCTGTTTCAAACACACATAGTAACCACATCCTCAGTTCAATCCAATCCTAGCATGATACTACATGGCATGCTTTTATTCACATGCAACACCTAACATAAAATGAAACAATAGATATGAGAGTCCAACTTTAGTAAGCCCTCTAGGGAACTTAGCTGAAGATGCAGAAAAGCCGGATAATAAAAGCAAGGGCCCAAATGCAAGTCCAAAGGAATCCAAAAGCAATATACATCTATCATCAAGCCATTTCCATAAGCCACCGAACCAACATTCATACGCGCGAAACCCAAGTTCTCAACTTACTCAAAACCAACCGATAGTGAAACCGTTTTCCAAAACCTTTTCGATATGATCAACATCAACCAAAATCATTTTCCCGAGTTGGCGGCTGACGTAGGACCCGCCAGGCTAAAGAAGGGAGAGGAGGATGTCACTGTTCACTTCCTCCCCCATTCAAGAGCTCTGTTCGACGGAGAAACAGAAGGAGGAGAAGAGAATAGGCTCACCGAGGCGTGGTTTCATCTCATCGGGATATGTTCGTCGGGGCTCGATGTGGCTCACCGTAGTCGGAAACGTACGAGCTTCCTGGGTTGACAATGGGAGGTCAAAAGGCAAAGCTTTTCGCAACTTGAAGTCGAGTGGAAGGAGAATGAACCTTACCGATTGTATTGGGAGGAAAACATGGGAGATAGGGGAGCAAGGAGGCTCGGCGGTCGACGACTAGCAGCTGGGGATGCGGGCTCTTGGCGGTTCGGGCTTCGTCGGGTGCACTTGGGAAGCCAGGGCAAGGTGCTCAGACAGCGCTCGAAGGCGCCCCGGGAGGTGCTCGGGGCGACGAGGGCTGCTACTCGGGGTCTGGAGCTGCTACTCGGGGTCTGGAGCTGCTACTCTGCGCTGGAAGCTCTCGGAGATGGGGTGGTGCTGGTGGACAGAACAAGGAGGAGGGTGGTGAGCTGGTGGCCGACAAAATCAGTAGGAGGAGGAGTGGTGTTTGGATTGGAGGGGGCTATGGGAGTGCATTTGAATTGAACCCAAAATGAAAAGGGGAAGGTGTGTTCTCTGCAAATTTCTTCTAAATTGAATTAGGAAAGATGCTTTTGGGGTTGGCGTGGCTACAGGCATGGTAGAGAGGAATTATTTGGCTTCTTTCTAGAAATGGGGGAGCCTGAACCTGAGAGAGCAGGAAGGAAGGAGTTGCAGGAGGGTTGTCCTTGATGTTATAATGGTCAAAGGTAGGGAAGCTCTTTTCCTGCTTGAATTCGGATGACAGAGAGGGGGAGCAAGTCCCACAAGTGGTCCCAAGGGGAAAAAAAGAAAAGAAATTGAGGATACCTGAACCAAAAATCTTGAACCCTGCTAGCTCGATCAAATCCCGACATGATCAGTATAAATTTTTAAAATTTTCAAACCGAATTCAATAATGAAGTCCGAACATCATTTTCCGAATTCTCGACATATGAAAGCGGAATAAAATCTACCTTGCATAAATTTAAAAATTTGGCCGGAATCCACTTTAAGAGTTTTAAAATACGATTTTTGAGGTGAAGAAAAGGATTTTCAAGTATCCAAATTTTCCGACTTAAATCCATTTTATTTGATTTATTTTTAAATTATTATTTTAAAACCCGAGGCGTTTACAATGGAGGATTGGATTAGAAACTCCAATAATTTTGGTACTTAACAAGCATAGTATCTGTAGAAGATATTATCATAATTTATCTAAATTATATATATATATATATATATATATATATATATATATATATATATATATATATATATATATATATATAATGATATTATGAAAATATATAGCCAAATACTATTAAATCCAAACATCCAAATAATCATAAAAAATATATCAAATCCAAACATCCAAATGATAAATATACTAAACAATTCCATTCACTCGATTCACATATTAGATTGATAATTAAAAGGCGATATATATATATAGGGTGAGGTTAAAGTGAAAAAGGGGCTTAAGATGAAAATTTCTCTTAAAGTGAAAAACACATACCCGCTTTCCATTACAACAGTAGATCGAAAGAGGCAAGCAGCGCTCTCGGACTCCCGCACCCACACCCACCTCGAGCCACCTCCGGCCACCAGCGACCAGCCGCCCTCGAGCCCACCGTTGTGCGCACCCCCGAGCCCAGACGTGGCCAGTTCGAGCCACCTGCTGCCCCGACAAGCCCAGACGAGGCCTGTTCGACGCGCTCCCACGCCGCCCCACGAGCCACCTCCGGCCACCAGCCACCACCTGCTCGAACCCCCTCCCTCAGCCGCACCCCCTGAGACCGGAACCCACATGGTTCGAGCCCAGCCGAGCCTACACCGAGCCATCTTCCCCAACAACGCTAATCGGTGGTTTTGGCTCGGAATTCCTTCGAAATCCCGATTTCGCTCCTTGTTTCCACTCGAATTTGGTATGATTTCTAACCCTAAACTTACCCTAAACTTGTTTATTACAACTATTTAGGTTGTTTGAATGATTTAGGTTGAGATTGAAAACCTAGGGTTTGATTTAGGAGCGGAATTTGGGGCTTTTTGCCAAAAGCCAAATTGATTGAAATTGATGATATGGTTGTGTTGTTGGGTTGATTTTGAGCTAATTTCATGTTCATATCATTGTCAAATTGTTTATAGATCATTAGCTAATTGGATTTTAGAATTTTTTATTGCGATATGTTTTATAATTTGGGGCTTTTTGCCAAAAGCCAAATTGATTGAAATTGATGATATGGTTGTGTTGTTGGGTTGATTTTGAGTTAATTTCATGTTCATATCACTGTCAAATTGTTTATGGATCATGAGCTGATTGAATTTTAGAATTTTATATTGCGATATGTTTTAGAATTTGGGGCTTTTTGCCAAAAACAAAATTAACTGAAATTGATGATATGGTTGTGTTATTGGGTTGATTTGGAGCGAATTTCATGTTCATATCATTGTCAAATTGTTTATGGATCATGATCTAATTGGATTTTAGAATTTTATTGCGATATATTTTAGAATTTGGGGTTTTTTTGCCAACATCCAAATTGATTGAAATTGATTATATGGCTGTGCTGTTGGGTTGATTTGGAGCTAATTTCATGTTCATAGCATTGTCAAATTGGTTGTGAATCATGAGCTAATTGGATTTTAGAATTTTGTTGCGATATGCTTTAGGTCGATTAGGCTCTTCTATTTTAGCATGAAAATCATAATTTAGCCTATTAGCTCAATTGGTAGAGCAATGTGCGTTTGCACAAAGATGTGGGTTCAAATCCCACATAGGTTACATAATAGACAAGAGCGCAACAATCGCAAATTTTTAATCATGCACATTATAATCTTAGTTATGCACAATTGTATACTACTTTTGCACAATCGTATCTTACTTTTGCACAACTGTATTATTAGATATGCACAACATAATGTTACATTTGCAAAAGATAGTGTTATATTTGCACAACTTAAAGTTATGTTTTGCACAATATAATGTTATATTCGCACAACATAATATTATATGTGCATAACGTAACATTATATTATTAGATATGCACAACATAATGTTACATTTGTAAAACATAGTGTTATATTTGCACAACATAAAGTTATATTTGCACAATATAATGTTATATTCGCACAACAAAATATTATATGTGCACATCGTAACATTATATTATTAGATATGCACAATATAATGTTACATTTGCAAAACATAGTGTTATATTTGCACAACTTAAAGTTTTATTTGCACATTATAATGTTATATATGCATTATATCATCTTATTTTTGCACATTATCATTTTTTTATTGCACTTTATGATCTTATTCATGAACGGGGACACAAAAAAAAAAAACCATAAATAGCTTATGCGGGATTTTGAACTCGAATGTTTGTGCATTGGCACATCACTATACCATTTTTTGAGCTAATAGGCTTTTAATGGCACATGTTGCATTCAAGTACAAAACTGTCATAAAATAGCGGTGCATAAAGAAAAATTTTGGTAGGACACATTATGAAAATGCACATTTATTAATAATAACATTTATTGTATTATTTGTTCACTTTATATTTTGTAATCTCATCTTTTTCCCTTTTTAAAATAAAGACAAAAACTGTGATGTAACATTCCTGTTGTATTTTTTTAATATTATAGTTGCACCTAACAATATTATTTCAAATAAAAATTACGGGCTAAAATCTGTAATTTTCATAATTGAAATAAGGGCAATATTCGTATGAATGGAAAGTTTGGGGGAGGCGTGTGAAATTTACCCCATAATTATGGTCATTTAACCATTTTTCCCATTTACTCATAAAATTAGGCTCATTTACACCAAAATTAGGCCCATTTATTCATTACTCATTTAATTAGGCTCATTAACCTTTAAATTAGGCCCATTTACATCCAAATTAGACTATTTTCACTTTAAGAGGGATTTTCATTTTAAGCCCCATTTTCATTTGAACCTTTACATATATATATATATATATATATATATATATAGAGAGAGAGAGAGAGAGAGAGAGATGCACTCCGGTGAAAACCAAAATTGCGGTAAAAACCTATGAGGACCGACTTTTTAGCTCGGTTCAGTTGCCTTATAGCCCGACTCTTAATAGTACCGGTCTATAAAGTCACAAATTTTAGCCCGGTTTTGAATAAAACCGAGCTATAAAGTCACTATCTAATTTTAAAATATGATTTTTTTAGCACGGTTTTTAAGCTTGACCGAACTATAAAGTCATGTATTATTTTAAAATTGGAGTTTTTAGCACGGTTTTTAGGTTGAACCGAGTTCTAAAGTCACCGTGTGATTGAGGTTTTTAGCACAAGTTTCAAATAAACCAAGCTATAATGTAGTCCTCGCGGTTTTTACAATCCTCCAAGGTAAAGCCTCGAGTGTAAAGTCACTGTGTGATTGAGATGTAAAGTCACCGTGTGATTGAGATGTAGTCCTCACGGTTTTTATAATCCTCCAATGTAGTCCTCACGGTTGAACCGAGTTGTAAAGTCACCGTGTGATTGAGTTGTAAAGTCACCGTGTGATTGAGATGAGGTAAATTCATACCTTCTAGGTGTTTGATAAAATGCTTAGGAGAGAAATCGAGATTGAGTTTTGGTTAATTCCATGCCTACTAGGTGTTTGATAAAATGTCTAGGACATAAATAATATTCTTGGCTGAAATTTTAGCTTCAATTTTGGAGCTTTTTTTTTTTTCTGAAATGTGGCATGTCATACACTAGATTTCTTTATGAATAATCCTCTCCTTGTTATGTCTGAAATTAACATCTATCAATTCATCAGCAAATGTTGTTAGGTTAAGTAAATTTGTCTAGAGCTTGAAAACTAGGTGAGTTGAACTAAAGATATTTGCATTGTTAAGTTCTAAAGTGTTTGTCTTAGAAATGCTTTGATCAATTGAGGGACTGAGAGAGTATTTATTCAATTCTTAGATGTATCTTCAAGTTTTAAGAATTGAATAAATATACAAGGAGTATTTCTTATCAAGATTCAACTTCTAAAATAAGATGTTTTGATCAATCAAGGGACTGAGGGAGTATTTATCCTTTAAACAATTATCTAGGTTCCATTGACTAGCTAGTACTACTAGGTACTAAGCAGTAGAAAGTGGGATAATCAATTGAGAGGGGTCTAGAAAAAGAATTGTATGTTCTAGCAACATCTTGATTAATGTGAGAAAAATGGAAGGTAGAACGTACATAAAACACCCCACCTCTAAAGTTTTACCAGCCTAGAAGGTTTTAAAGGTTAACATATAGATTGTAAAATAGAACAAGTACTCATGAGATGATGGCGATGATGATGACGGGGAGATATTTCTTGCACACAAGTTGGTACTTGTTGCACGCTCGCCTATTTTTAGGGCACAACTTTTTGGTCCAATGAAAGAGAAAAGCATGCATTGTATAAAGGTTGAGGACAGGAGAAAAAGGAAACACTCTGAATGGTTAGCAAACGGGGAACGGTGAAAGGCTCCGAAAAGGGGCAAACTGAGGCGGCGCCGGACCCTCCTCCTCCGCCGGTTGACCCAGGCCCTGGGACGCAGTCCAACGGAATGGGAGCTGAAGGAGCACAAGAGGGAAAGGGAACCTGGCGTGACATGGTCGTGGCGGGTGGGGGTTTTCAGAGGAAAACTGTCCTAAGTGACGGAATGCTAAAGGATAGGATCGTTGTATCCTTCCCTAAAGGCCTGACCGGCGACCCTGTGGTTACAATAGACCCTTTGGTTCTGGATAGGCTTGCGGGAGCCTGGTGTAATTCGCTGGTCATCAGAATTCTTGGACCAAGGATCCCCTTCTATGTAATGGAGAAAAAGCTGAGAGAACTTTGGAAGGAGTTTGGGAGATTGCAAGTTATAGACCTCCCTTATGGGAATTTTCTTGTCAGATTCGAACATAAGGAGGACTGTGTGAAGGTCCTCACAGGAGGGCCGTGGTCGGTTTTTGGCCGGTGTCTCATCGTTCGGATGTGGTCTCCGGATTTCAAACCTTCGGACGCGATTAAAACGGTACCAGCTTGGATCAGGATCCTAGATCTTCAGATGATCCTTTACCAAGAAGAGGTGTTGTTGAAGATCGATGAAGGTCTGGGTAAGCCGAATAAGGTCGATCACCGGACAATGTTCACTAATAGGGGAAATTTCGCACGGGTTTGCGTCGAAGTCGACCTGGAGGAAACTTTGACGGGTTCTAAGACTATCAATGGAGAAAGATACCTACTAGAATATGAAGGGATTTCAAAGGTTTGCTTTGGGTGTGGCCGCGTTGGGCACTTGAAATCTCAATGCCCTAGCGCCATTGGTAACCCTGGAGATGAAATAGAAAGAGAAAAAGCTGTGGAACAGCGTGGGGAATCTCCGGAGTCGAGTAAGAGCAAGGGAGCGCCAGAGGAGGGTGAAAGCCACCACGGTCCCTGGATGGTGGTTACTAGGAAGGGACGGGCCTCCGCCGCTAGGCAAAGTCCTCCGGGGTTGATGCAACCGGCCGCCGGAAAGCAGGATAGACGCCCACCTCCGTCGAAGACAAGGACGGAGAAGGTCGTTCCGACCGTTGCCAAAAACGCGGGCTTCAATGGTGGTGGTAAGTTTCGCACGAGGGCCGATCAGACGGGGGAACCGAGAAGCCACGGGAAGAGAATTAATGATGGGAAAATTACTGACACAGCCGCCAAGGGATCTCAGGGCAATCAAGAGAAGAAAGAGAAAAAAGTTATAATGAAAGATTCTCAAATCCCTAAGAATGATGTTGGGTCTTCGGGTTCAGAACCGATGGAGGCTGAGATGGGGCCAAGGCCCAATTCAGACTCTTCTAATCTGGTGGGCTTTGGGCCTAACCCAGACATCAGGCTAAAAACGCAGCGGGGCCTGAATTTTAAGAAGAAACAAAAGAAGCCCACGATCTTGAAGAAAGCCTGGAACAAGAAGAATACGCAGTCTGGTGCTAATCGGGAAGTTGTCCGTGACCTGGAAGCTGCGCCTGAAGTGACTAACGGTGAAGAGGGACAATCCAATGGCTCCATCGATCAATCGATGGCTGGGGAGGAGAGCAATTGGTCTTGCTAAGAGAATTCGGCGCCATCCTCCCCTCTTGGAGGGAAATTCTGGGCCCCTAGCAACACTGAAGCCATCATGAAAGCCGATGAGGGTGTTAATGCTGATGAGGCGCTGCCTCATGTCACTTTAACATCTCTCTAGTGTTCCCTCATCTCGTTTCTTTTCTTTGATTTGCTCCCCTCTTCTAATGGATAAAGGTATTAACTTGCTCTTTTGGAATTGTTTCGGTGCAGGTAAGAAAAGCTTCGGTAGAGCGATTAGATTCATTCGCAAAAAGTGCAAGCTAGATGTGTTGGTCTTGATGGAAACTAGGATCTCTAGTGCTCGGGCTCATGAAGTCTGCAAGAAACTGAATTTCTCCAAGTCCGTCCGGATTTAGGCCACCGGCTTTGCTGGGGGTATATGGCTTCTTTGGAATGAGGAGGCTGTTAACTTGGATATCCACGTGAGTATTGGGGATTTCATCCATGCTTCTTGGGCTGTGGGGAGTGGGAGGACTCAAATTGTGGCGGTCTATGCGCCTCCTACGGTGGCTAGGAGAGCCCTGTTCTGGAACAATCTGGCTGCTTGTATTGAGAATATCAAGGATCCTCTGATCGTCGGAGGAGACTTCAATTGTATTACTTGCCCGGAGGAAACGTTCGGAGCCACAGTGGTTGTTCACAGGGACACGTATATTTTCAGGGATCTCATTAATTTGTGATCTGGTTGATATGGGTTTCTCCGGTCAAGACTTCACTTGGAGTAAGATCTGCTTTGAGAATCGGGAGATCTCGAAGAGGCTGGACAGAGTCTTGATGAATGTTGCTGGGCGGCTTCGCTGGGAGGATGCTAGTGTCCGTCATCTCCCCAGGTACTGCTCTAACCATTTCCCCCTGCTCGTCGAGCTCTTACCGGTAGTCACAGCTAACAAGGCCAGAAGACCCTTTCGTTTCGAAGCTGCTTGGCTGACTCACAACCAATTCCCGGACTTTATTAGCTCGAAATGGAGGCACGAGTGCAGCACGCCGGAGGCTCTTGATTTGGTTGGCACTGATCTCTCCAAATGGACCAAAGAGGTTTTCGGTAGAATTCAGACTCGGAAGAGCGACCTGCTAAGCTCGCTTGGTACCTTGCAGAAGCGCATTGCTAGAAACCCGGACGCCAATCTGAGACTTCAAGAGGCCGAGACGCGCAAGGCCCTTGAAGATACCTTGGAACAGGAAGAGATTATGTGGTAACAGAAGTCCCGCGAAAAGTGGCTGACCTTTGGAGATCGGAATACTAGTCTCTTCCACACCTCTACTCTGATCCGCCGCAAGAAGAACCGTGTTGAAGGATTGAGAAATGAGGATGGTATTTGGGTTGAGGACTGTAAGGATGTGGAATCATTGGCTGTTGAGTATTTCAAAAATCTGTTTGGTTGTCCCTCTCCTTGTGATCTGAGTAGTGTCCTGCCAGCGTCCTTCCCGCCTTTGCAACAGGAAGTGTGGGCTGCGTGCTCTCGGTTGCCAGAGGACAACGAAATCAAGAACTCTTTCAAGGATATGGGTGCAAATAAACCCCCTGGTATTGATGGTTTCCAACCCATTTTCTTTCATAAATGTTGGAATGTCGTTGGTAACTCGGTCACCGATTTTATTAGAGACTTCTTCTGCTCCTCTAAACTTCCGCTTGGGGTGAATGTGATGTGCTCGAACCCGGGCTCGAGCAAAAGGACCGGCGACGAGAGTTCCGAGAAGTCGGGAAGTTGTTTGCAGTTCTGAAGCAGCAGATCAGTCGGCAAAGAATGCCGATTTCCCGTCGATTGGCTGGGCTTCTGGAAACGTGCGAGTACTACTTTTGTAGATCTTGAAGTCGCGGTCGCGGATTGGGGCAGATCTCGTCAATCGGATCTCAGACGAAGCGGGAAATCGAGTTTTACCGAGACGTCGCCTGTGCAGAGACGATTCCGAAATTGGGTTCTTTTGAGAGGTATTGAGGGCTGTTTTGGGAGTGACGTTTTGGGTAGGATTGAAGGTGATAATGGGGCTGTGGAAGGCCTTAGAATGGTGGTAAAGAAGGGGTATGGGGTTGAGGGATATGTGATGCAAGATCGCTCTCGGCCTCGCACTCCGAGCTCTCTCCAACACTCGATCTTCCACACTCTCGGCCTCGCACTCCGAGTGTTTCCAACCCTTTGATTCCGTCGTCTCTCACTAAGGAATCTCCTTCAGCCTCTCACCGAAGGTTTTGTTCCCGGCCTCTCACCTAAGAACGAGATTCTTAACCCGAATCACAGGAAGCTAAAAGGCTCACTTTTTCTCAAAATTCAACTTAATTTCAAATGAAAAGTGTTTACACATATATAGGAGTTTATTGGCATCTCCATATGTTTGTAATTGATGTGGGATAAAGAAACAACTTCAAATTTCGTCCAGCTTAGAGCTGCTGCAAAGAACGAGATTTAGGACCATCTTCGGAGTAGAATTGGTGGGGGACATCTTCAACAATGTCATAGCCCTCGAAATCAGCTTTCCAACGAGTCCTCTTGCGTCTTCGTCGGACAAACACAACTCCAGTTAGAGCCAAAATAGCGAGCAGATGTCGGTTGATCAAGTTATAAGACTTTGATGTCTTCTTCTTCCGGAAATATGATGTCGTCCAAGGTAAGAACTTCTGAGGTTGCCTTGTCAACGCTAGGATCACATGTTCATCCCTCCAAGATCCATCAACGGTGTCATATTCTCCTCCAGGTTCATTGACCAAGCTACCATCGTCGAGGATCACATCATCCTCCCTCCCTTTAAAAGGATTCGACCTCGAATCCGGTGGGTCGCCTAGCAAACATGTACCTGCACGAATCCCAAGAAAACTCATAGAAGAAGGACCAAATAACACTTGAGAAATCAAAACATCACTAAAAGAGTAAGAAACACCACTCCGCTGGGTAACTCGGCTAACATCCTGCAAACGAGTGACTAGTTGATTCCCAGGGTCCTTTGAAGGCCCTAAAACTAACTTCAGTGGCTCTACAACCTTCCAAGCATTTTCCTTGTCTCGCATGCAGTATTCCCTAGCAACCAAATTAACCATATAAGATGAGGACAACAAAAATAAATCACTAGGAAGCATAGTAAGTACACAAACTCGACTCCCTTGTATAACATCTCGTTTGTCGCAAGAATCGTCGACCTCAGGTAAGAATTGTCGCCCTATGGGGGAATAAGTGTCCATCTTCCTCTTCCTTGTAGATTCATTTAACTCTCTAGCAAGGTGCGGTGTGATCTCTAGTTCCTCCTTCTTTACGAGAGGTTCGATGACCTCCAGTTTGGGGCTAGGTGGGCAGTCCTTGTAAACAACACCAGACTTGGGTCTAACAACATGTGTTGTAGGGATCGGTGTGGCTATAGAGACAAAATTCATAGCGGTGGCCAACAATGTCTTTGTTCGTTGTGAATTAAGGCCAGAAGGATGCTTGGTGGTGCTATCTCGACTAGAGCAACGTCGAGAAGGAGGAGCAACGATAATCTTCTTTAGAACTTTCTCATAGACATGAGTAGCATGGTTCAAAGCATCAACAACATGGGTATGATGAGAGCGCAAGACAAATTCTGCCACATCCGAATTAAGCCCTGCAAGAAACTTAGCAAGTATATAAGCCTCATCATACCTTGTCCCAGAATATTGCAGGAGAGTACGAAGATCTTTGTAGTAATCATCGGGAGAGCGAGGACCCTGTCTTAGCTTCTCAATCTGTAGCAATGATGTCTGAATGTCAACCTGTTTTCCACGCATATCTCGACGGTGCTCTCTAGAAGGAGTCCTCTCAAAGCATGTAGATGACTCATGTCGAGGCTTATGGTGCCCATGATGACTTCCACTATGTCCTTCTCGGTCTCGTCTCAATTGATGCGGGTCATCATGTATGTCGATGTCACTGACCTTGTTCTTTGGAGTAGAAGGCAGGCGTCGTAGGATCTCAGCTACATCATCTTCCATCCGTCCAATCCGGGTTGCTAGCGCCTTGATCGTAGTGGTGCCTCCTCCACCATGCACCATACTAGGCTGGCCTAAATGATGCGACATCATACAAAACAAGCAAACAAGTCAAGTTAGAGAAAATGTAAATCTCTCTCTCACTTTGGTGGACGCTCACACTCTCTCACACACTCCGCTCGTGTGTTTAAAGTGTTTGCCTCACTATAATGTATTCCATAAAAGAATGAGACTTCAGAACCTGCAAAATGAGCAAACAACAGATATAATAGCAGTTACTAACAATAGATCTCCTCGGTGTTTGGCTTTCCGCTACTTACTCTGGATGGTTCTCTCCTCTCCCTCACCTTTTCCAACACTACTCAGTGTTGCTCTCACCTCTCCTTTTTCTGTTGCAGCAGGCAACACTCTCCACTCTCCTTTTCCCAATGCAAGGGCACGACACTCAAGAACCTGAATAATCGCTAGCGGCAACTAGCACCAACAATAGCAATCAACCACCTGAAATTCACCCTCGGACAAAAGCAAGCTAGTAGTAGAACTTGGGACAAAATGATCAATAGCACCCAACGAAAACACCAACGCACAATAGCAAGCACAATAAGCCTAACGAGTATCCTTCGAGCACTTCAACAAGGGCCTTTCGACGAGTATTTACCAAAACCCGCTATGGTCCTTAGGTAATGCAAAACAAGTGATCTAGCCCGAATAAAAAATTAAAATTGCAATGTAGAAAGAAACTAAGTAATATATACGAAGCTTGGTAGACTAAAGCTAATTCACAAATATGATGTTTTTTTTTTTTTCTTCTGTGGCACCTCTTTTTTTTTTTTTTATTGAAACTTTTTTTTTTTTTTGGGAACACAGTGCTCTTTTTTTTTTTTGAATAAATGAAATGAAAACCCAGAACTTTTGCTTGCCCTTTAATCAAATAAGGGCAGCTCAACCAACAATGGCATTAATGTAACATTCCAGTAGGCCACTCAAGCATCAGAGAAAGCAAGGAAGGAAATGAACACAAATTGTGTTTGAACGGTTCTGGATGAAACACAAACAGTCAAAGACAATGTAGGTCGATGAAATACTGAGAAGACTGATACTGAAACAAGCACCAAGAACCAAACAGGCGGTAGAATGATGGATAGATAGAAATGACTAGTTTTCCGTGGTGAAAGATGGTAGAAATAGATGAACAAATTGCAATCTCTCGGGCCTAATCAAACAAGTTTTGCAAAAACTAAAGATTAAGCGAAGAGATAGTAATTCGTACCCCGAAAGCTTAAGGAACCCTTGTCGTTGCTCTGATACCACTTGATGTGCTCGAACCCGGGCTCGAGCAAAAGGACCGGCGACGAGAGTTCCGAGAAGTCGGGAAGTTGTTTGCAGTTCTGAAGCAGCAGATCAGTCGGCAAAGAATGCCGATTTCCCGTCGATTGGCTGGGCTTCTGGAAACGTGCGAGTACTACTTTTGTAGATCTTGAAGTCGCGGTCGCGGATTGGGGCAGATCTCGTCAATCGGATCTCAGACGAAGCGGGAAATCGAGTTTTACCGAGACGTCGCCTGTGCAGAGACGATTCCGAAATTGGGTTCTTTTGAGAGGTATTGAGGGCTGTTTTGGGAGTGACGTTTTGGGTAGGATTGAAGGTGATAATGGGGCTGTGGAAGGCCTTAGAATGGTGGTAAAGAAGGGGTATGGGGTTGAGGGATATGTGATGCAAGATCGCTCTCGGCCTCGCACTCCGAGCTCTCTCCAACACTCGATCTTCCACACTCTCGGCCTCGCACTCCGAGTGTTTCCAACCCTTTGATTCCGTCGTCTCTCACTAAGGAATCTCCTTCAGCCTCTCACCGAAGGTTTTGTTCCCGGCCTCTCACCTAAGAACGAGATTCTTAACCCGAATCACAGGAAGCTAAAAGGCTCACTTTTTCTCAAAATTCAACTTAATTTCAAATGAAAAGTGTTTACACATATATAGGAGTTTATTGGCATCTCCATATGTTTGTAATTGATGTGGGATAAAGAAACAACTTCAAATTTCGTCCAGCTTAGAGCTGCTGCAAAGAACGAGATTTAGGACCATCTTCGGAGTAGAATTGGTGGGGGACATCTTCAACAATGTCATAGCCCTCGAAATCAGCTTTCCAACGAGTCCTCTTGCGTCTTCGTCGGACAAACACAACTCCAGTTAGAGCCAAAATAGCGAGCAGATGTCGGTTGATCAAGTTATAAGACTTTGATGTCTTCTTCTTCCGGAAATATGATGTCGTCCAAGGTAAGAACTTCCGAGGTTGCCTTGTCAACGCTAGGATCACATGTTCATCCCTCCAAGATCCATCAACGGTGTCATATTCTCCTCCAGGTTCATTGACCAAGCTACCATCGTCGAGGATCACATCAGAATGACACTTTGATTACCTTACAGCCGAAAGTTGGAAAACCGGAAAAGATACAACAATTCCGGCCTATTAGCTTGTGTAATGTGATTTACAAAGCTATTACGAAGATCCTGACCAACCGGTTGAAACCGCATATGAGCTCTCTGGTCGGTCCTACACAGGGTAGCTTAATACCGGGGAGATTTATTTCTGATAATATCATAATCGCCCAAGAAGTTATCCACTCGATGAGGCGGAAGCAAGGGGTCAAGGGCTGGATGTGCCTTAAACTGGATCTTGAGAAAGCCTATGACAGGCTTAGTTGGAGTTTTATTGAGCAGACTTTGCGTCTTGCTGGGTTCCTGGATGTTTGCGTCGGTTGGATTATGGAGTGCATCCGGACGCCCCGTATGCAAGTCCTTTGGAACGGGGAGGTTACAGAGCAGTTCACGCCCTCTAGAGGAATAAGGCAAGGCGACCCTATATCGCCTTATATTTTTATTCTTTGCATGGAAAGATTGAATCATCTCATCTCGGAAAAGGTCGGGGAGGGCTGCTGGAAGCCTATACGTATTGCTAGGGGTGGTCCGGCCCTCTCCCACTTGTTTTTCGCTGACGACATCCTCTTGTTCGCCGAAGCCTAGCGGGATCGATGTTACTTGGACAGTTTTCTGAAGTCGAAGAT
The DNA here is from genome assembly GCA_037127255.1 of Persicaria tinctoria. Taxonomy (NCBI): domain Eukaryota; kingdom Viridiplantae; phylum Streptophyta; class Magnoliopsida; order Caryophyllales; family Polygonaceae; genus Persicaria; species Persicaria tinctoria. Next base: position 30,593,200 of record JBANSL010000001.1, read on the forward strand.
TACTTGGGCAGTTTTCTGAAGTCGGAATGTCAGGGACGCTCTCCGGGACAGTTTTCTGAAGTCGAAGATTACTTGGGCATTCCGATTCTTCACAAACGCATCAAGGAAGGTACTTTTGCTCACATTTTTTTATAAATTCACGTATAAGCTTTCGGGGTGGAAAGCCTCTCTTTTGAATCTTGCAGGTAGGACCATGCTCACCCGGGCTGTCCTCTTAGCTATCCCGGTGTATACTATGTCATCCATGTTGTTGCCAGTGGGGATCTGCAAGAAGATTGAGAAAGCTTGCAGGAGCTTTATCTTGGGCTCCTCCCCGGAACATCGTCGTATGCACAAGGTGGCCTGGGATGTGGTTACTTGGCCTAAGGAACTTGGTGGGCTGGGGATTAAGCGGATGGAAGACCTCAATTTGGCGTTAGTGGCCAAACTTGGATGGAGGCTACTCAATGGGGACGAAGGTATGTGGGCTGATGTGCTCACAAGTAAATATGTGGGCAAAGCTCTTGGTTGTTCGACCGGTGCTTCTCTTGTCTGGAAAGGTTTAAGGACTGCAACTGATCTAGTACTCAAACCCAAGGTAAGGTGGTGTCTCGGGGATGGCCAAACCATCCGTTTCTGGAAAGATAAATGGATTGAGGAAGCCCCCTTAGGCACCTCTAACCCCACTGCGGCTGCCATGGGAGATGTCGATGTGCTGGTCTTGGACCTGTGGGACTCGGCTAGGGGCTGGCGTTGGGAGGATTTCGCGCCTCACCTCCCTGCGATGACCACTCTCAGAATTACGGCTACTGCGATCTCGGAAAGGGAGGATTCTCTGAATTGGCCTCTTCGCAAGGATGGTGTTTACACCTCCAAGTCCGGATATGGCGCGCTCGGAATGTTGAATGACTGGGCGACGGGAGACAATGACCTTTTCAAGGCTATTTGGAGGTTGGAGGTAATGGAGAAGGTTAAGTACTTCTTATGGACAGCTGCTAACGGTGGCATTTTGACGAACAAGGAGCGCCTCCGCACACACCTTGGTAACTCCGATCTCTGTCCCTCATGTTGTCTTTCTTGTGAATAATCTCTTATCCATCATTTTCGAGACTGCACTACTGCGAGGTGTTTTTGGATGCAGGTGGAGGGAACCCGAAAAAGGCCGGATTTCTTCTATCTGCCTTTTGCGACATGGATCCGGGAAAACATCGTGTGTATGGATGGGGATAGTGGTGACCTGAGATGGAACGCGTTTTTCGCTATGGCGTTATGGACTCTCTGGATTTGGAGAAATGATTGCGTTTTCAGAGATGGTCGGGCTGCTAAGCCCTCCCCGGATACCTGTTGTCGGTATGTTCAGGATTACAAAAATGCGAGGAGGAGGGTCCTGTGTACTGGTGCGAAAAAGAAGTGTGGGGATCCTGCTGTGAGATGGGTGGTGCCACCAGCTGGTTGAGCTCCGGATTAGCTGCTGCTGGAGGTGCCTGTCGTGACGAGACGGGTGACTGGCTCTCGGGATTCATTTTCAATATCGGAGCCTGCTCTGTTGTGAATGCCGAGCTGTGGGGCATCCTCAAGGGCCTTGAAATGGCTTGGGATCAAGATTACAAGAAGGTGATGGTCGAGACTGATGCTCTGGATGCCATTAAGATGCTGAAGAATGGGGTGCCCCCGTCGCACCCGAGTGCCAGCCTGGTGCTTAGCTGCCAAGGCTTCCTAAGTAGGAGTTGGTTTGTCGAACTCCGTCATACTCGCCGGGAGGGGAACCAGCTCGCTGATTTCCTTGCTAGCTTTGCACTTTCCTCCCCGATTGGTTGTTTTCCCTTGGTTACTGCACCTCTTGGTGCCCTTAGTCTCTTACGGTGTGATGCTCAAGGAGTCACTACGACCTGCTCTGGTGTTACCTAAACTGCTTGTCATGTACTCCACGGGTTTCTGAGGGCCCTTTCCCTCTTTTTAGTATTTCTTGTTTTGCCTACCAAAAAAGATAAAGGTTGAGGACATGGAAGCTCTAGTTTTCAACGTAGTATACATTTTCAGCACCATGTATATTGTGCTTTATCTCCAAAGAGTTCTATATTCTGTGCTTTTGCACCCCCTCCCCCTTGATGTTGCTCGGCTCCTAGATTATGCACGTTACTAAGCTGGTGAACTTAAATTGGGTGACAGTTAGAGCAAGTCCAACAGCTTTTGTAAAAAATCTCTAAAATAGAGATCAAAATATCGAAATCTCTAAAAAATTTAGTCTCACACTCCAACAGATTCTCTATTATACAGATTTCTACATTAATTATATAATATAATAAATACAAAAAATTTCCCCTTTCTCCTAAAGAAATTAATTTTTTCTCATCTCTCTCACCCAAAACAATTAATGTTTTCTCATCTCTCTCCTAAAAATGGTGGATCCTACCAAAAAAGAGATGGTGAATCATTAAATTTTTCCCTCTCTCTCCCAAGGCAATTAATATTTAGAGGGAGTTTGTTTTTCTGCAAATATAGAGAAAAAATGTAGTCTCTCTCCAAATTTCTCTATTTTGCATATGAATATACAAAAGTTGTTGGGGCAAAAATCACCCATTTTTCTCAGAATTCTCCACATTTCTTTATTTTAGAGATGATGTTGGGGTTGATCTTAGCAATTAGTGCCCGAAAGACACTTGACAATCATCTTCTTGTCGTAATGGATATTTCCTATAAGACCTCAATTAGGCTGTTAAATGCATTTTTTAAAAATAAGTGAGATATTTTTCTTTAAATGAAAATGCGTCCATTTGGGGGTGGTTTTCATAAATAATACTTTTTCAAATACAAATGTGGAACTTCAGGAATGCTGCAGATTTATATTTGACCAATAAAAACGGATATAGATAGGCATAGAACTGAAGAGAAGAGATGATCATTATAGGAGGGTTGGAGGCTGAATCTAGTTAGACTGTGAGAATCGCCTGCTATTGAATAAAATATATTCAAATGTTCATAGACATTTTTTTTTATTCAGTATATGTATAAGTGAAGTGATCGCTTTGGCAATTCATTTCAAGTACTATAACTGCATATTGCAACAGCTAGTTGAATCCACGAGGAAAATACTTAGAGTTTTGACTATCACTTAGCAAAAATACCCTGCCTTGTTGAATGTCAATTCTACGTAAATAGAAAATGTTGATTTGTAATGCCTTGTCCATTTGAAGATTATTGTAGTTTCTGTTTTTCCATAATTATGAGTGCCTTTTCTACCTTGCACCATTGCATCTTACATGTATAATAGAAACGCTACTAGTTCTGCTGAAATTCAAGTGTTTGATTTGGCAGAAAATATAGTTTTGGACAAGCTAGATTTCATCCTATTGTGTATCTTGCTTGTAGCATCTTAAAATATGTATGCTTGATTTCACTGGCGTGTCTTTCATTGTTTGGGGTTTAAATGTTGGCTTTCATAGTTTCATGTACTTTCCTAGTTACCAGTGAGCTGGATATAGCAATGAAATTGCAATAAATGTTCTTATAGTGAACAACAAGTGTTATTAAAAACAATTACTAGCCTCGTGTTCACATTCAAGAGCATTCTATTTGCGGTTATTGTGTTCAGATATTTTTGTTAAACTACTTCACTGCTTGGTGCTAAGGGGGGCTAGAGGATATGGTTGTTCAATCTGGTTTTCATTATGCTAAAATTCAGTATAATGAAAGCAGCTGAAGCAATCCGGGCATCTGTCTAATATGGATCTGTTTGTATATTTAACCTGTAGTTTGAGGCAAGTGATGAACCTCTTGAAAAGATTACCACAACTGAAGCAATCCGGGTATCTGTTTCATTAGGACTTGGTGATGATTAGTGATGTTTAACCTGTAGTTTGTGGCAAGTGTTGATCAATTTGTATATTTAACTCCGGGTATCTATTTCATTAGGACTTGGTGATATTTAAATGCAATATCAGATAGCAAATGTGCTAACTTAAGACATAATAGTGCATACTTAAGAGATAGCAAAGCGAATGCACTTCTGATGCTGAATTTGATTCATTTCAGGATAATAAATTGCAAATAGTCTTTGTTTATCTTTTCCGCATTGTCCTGCTTAAGCCTTTTGAAGTTTTGCACTAAAGCCTATTAGCTTAAAATGGGAGAGCAATGTGCCTATGCACAAAGATGCGGGTTAAAACCCCGTATAGGCTATCTATGTGGTATCTCTTATTATGTTTCTCTTTGTGAATAGTATAGGTGCAAAAATAAAATTATAATGTGCATTTGTGCAACTGTGAAGTGCATTTGTGCAACTTTAAAGTTCAAATATAAGAACATAAACTGCAAAAATGAAATTGTAATCTGCACATTTAGAATACAAGTGTGCAAAAGTAGGATACAATTGTGCAAATTTAAACTATAATTGTGCAAAAGTAAGATACAATTGTGCAGATTTAGAATATAATTGTGCAAAAGTAAGATCATAATGTGCATGAATAAGACAAAAGATGTTCTTTTGAAATCGACGTTTTAATTTTGTTTTTTTTCTTACTTTTGAGAGTTTGGGTTCACCTCTCGCATAATTTAGGTTGATAGATTTGAGTTTGAAATCGATTTTTTTACGTATAACAATTTCAAATTAAAGTGCATACTTAAGGTTAAAAAGTGCATAACTAAGATTATAATGTGCATGATTAACAATTTGGGATTTTTGTGTTCTTATCTATTATGTAACCTATGTGGGATTCGAACTCACATCTTTGTGCATACGCACATCGCTCTACCAATTGAGCTAATAGGCTATTCATATATAATGTCAAATACAAGATAAATACAGGAGAGAATTCATAGGATGGAGATATGTTGCAGATGGAGCAACATATTGTAGCTGTTGGCGGGTCAATTCCACCCATGGATTTATCTTCCAAAGCCACCTAAGCTACTATCTTGGCGAAGATTGTAACATAGGGTGAGGGCCTGCTATGACAAGTAAGGGAGTAGTTCTATGACCTTGTCTACTGTGTGTACTTATTGATTATCATTAAAGTTAGGATGGAGCTTCTGTTGCTCAATGATCCAATTGAATGACTGTATCCACCTTGTGCAATACTTATAGGTTGTTATCAGACTTGTATCCTTCTTTTGAGCTTCTAATGGTAGCTTTTATTTTTCCAGAATCATAATCTGCCTGCCAACCCTAGATTAGGGTGATTAGTAGCTCCAAATCGGGAGTTATAGATCAGGGTGATTCTCTAGATTGATCCAAATCAATATAATAGTTTGAAGCATCTAAAAGTGTCTGAGCAGTTCAGCTAGATGAAGGTTGTACTAACAGTCTAACAGCTACCTATTCGCTCATCGATTCGTCTAACTGCACTCTTAATCTCAGTTGGAAATTGAACTCATGAGATCACAATGAACAATGCTTTCCTTGGGATTTCATTCAGTCTAAATCCATATGCATTTCCAGAAATCAATCGTATGTTTTTTTTTCCTGTGATTTCACATAAACTGTGTTATCTACACATTTGGGGGGAAAACACCATAAATGGACTAATCATATCAAACAACATCCAACATGCTGGTATACATGCCAGTTCTTTGTTTTTTTTATAGAACTAAAGCTGAGGAATGTTTTTAGTTTTCGTCGAACAAAATGCTTTACTCTGAAAATAAGAGAGAAAAACAGACAAGAATAACTATAATCATCTATTCTCTTTTCTCCTTTCCTTTCCCTATGAATTCTCTGCTCTATTTTATGTTGCTCTAATCACCTATTCATCTGTGACCTCAACTGCAATGGCTATTGCCTATCGGTTTTGCTGCAAAGTCAAAGAAACAACTATACCCTTTCCCTGTGTAGAACCGAAAACAACTGAAACTCCTCCTTAAGGTATCTGTCAATCTCTTGTAGGATATCAACTATTCTTTCTCTTACAAAGCAGAAATTGAACCTCAGAGCTACACTAGACGAAATCAAACAGGGGAAACGAAAATACGGAGAAAATTCTGAAGCAAAACTAGGTCCGACCAATTAGCAATCCTTAATTTTCAGAAATCTCAATCTTGAACAAATCAGGAAGTGCGAAAGTGAAATACCACTAGGACGTTGCGATTCAGGAAGAAATCCCTCGCCATTGGCGCCAGTTCTCTCGGATTCGGAAACCTTCCTTATGCGTCTCAGAACAAGCGATCTCCAAAGGCGATTCGGGTCGGAGGTCTGTGGCTCCATAACTTGCCGTTGGCGGCAAGTGTGGTCGGAGGGAGGCTCGCCGATGGCGTCGGCGGCTGGTGAGGTCGGAGGGATGGAAACTCGGAAGGGATGGAGTAGCGACCGAGGAAGGTCGGGTGCGTTTCTCTCAACTCTATGCAGGTTTCTCCATCTTTCGTTAAGATGGGCCGGTTCGGAGATTTTTTAAAACGGGTCGGTTCACTTTTTTTTTTTAAATACAACTCGCGCGTCCGGTTTTACACTAAAACCAAAATTTTACACCTTAAGCAATTTTACACCCTAAAGATATTTTACATTTTAACTCTTCCCTATATATATATATATATAATATGAAAACTCTATAGCAAAATACTATTAAATCAAAACATCCAAATAATCCTGAAAATAAATCAAACCAAATGATAAATATACTAAACTGGTTCGGCTCACTCAATTCACGTATTCGATCGATAATTAAAAGGGTACTATATAGATCAAGACAATTTCATTAATCCACAAGGTTGGAGAATTCAAGGCGTCGTTACACAGTTTTGGTGTTGGAGGTATTGTCGGGTTTAATAAACCTGTAAAATAAATATAGTTCACCATATTAGTATAGATATATCAAGTAATAATATATACAACAAATAAGTGAAATAAGAAATTACCTTCTTCGATATGCGTTACTTTCGAAAAAAATCGGATTTATTTATAACTTTGTCACATCGGCTAAAGTTGATAATTATATCTAACCTACAAACAAAAAAAGGTAAAAATATAAAAGTAAAGAATGCATGTTCACGAGGTAAAATAAAAGAAATTATAATTGTGGACAATATTGAGAAATAGGGTCAATATGATTTTAAACTTACTTCCAACTTCTTTTACAATAAGAAATTCAAATATGACAATTACTTGTCTCTTCAGCTCCGGATCGATGATATGTAGTTGTTCAAATATTTCCGGACCAACAAAGCAATTCAGTATACGATTCCTGTGAAATAATTCAATGTCAAAAGTGATAAAGTAAATAACTTATATATAACAAAATATACAAATCAGTGCATATAAAATGAACTTGTCTAACATTCTTCAAGATAAAATCAAATCTACCATCGATGGTTAGAAATATTTGATGTACTTCTCCCATAAAATCTATCACAAAGTATAAGATAGAAGAATGAGTGTATATAAATATTTTCTTATTAAAAGAATATATTATAACATACCTATCACCCAACTGTGATGCATCCTAGGAGTATCGAGTATACGTTCAATATATATATATATATAATGATATTATGAGCCACTTAATCACCACCACCACCGTTGTCTCCTCCTTTCTCCTTGGTTGTTTCGAGAGCAAGGCACCAACGCCACCTTCTCATTCTTCCTCCTCCTCGAGCCCCGTGGCTGTAGCACCGTCCCGCCACCTCTTTCGATATACATCGCCACAACGGAGCCTCCCAGGAGCCGCCAACATCACCGATGAGCCACTGAATCGTCGTTTCCCCTGTTTAGTGTGAGCCACATTCCGGTAAGTCGTTCTCCTCCGTTGTCGATCGAAATCGTCCTCGAGCTTCACCATCACACTCACCTATGTCTGACGCAGGTCCGAAGAGCCATCGTGAGCCTCCGACGACGGCCAGATTTCCGATCGAGAGCTCCGAAGTCGCGAACATCTCGGTGAGCGTTCGAAACTCCATCATTTTCCTTGATTCGTTTTGGTTCTTTCTTGTCCTCGGGTGGTCGAGAGAGAGAGTCGGGGATGGGTCGGAGAGTGGTGGGCGAACTCGAGAGCTTTGGCGAGCTCGAGAGCGGCAAGATCGGGCGCGACTTAGTGGGCGTGTACGGGGCTGCGAACGAGGGCTGTGAACAGGCGAGAGAGAAAACGTGTGGGAGCAGGGGGGTGTGAGCGTGATCGGAGAGGATGTTCCGAGTGAGCAAGGTCGAGGCGAAGCTGAGAGGCGCAGGCCCGGCATCGTCGATCTCCATGGCCAGCGAGCAGCTGCAGGCGAGCACGAGCGGGAGCCTTCAACTTTCAAAGGAAGGAGATGAAGACGTGGGTCCCACCTCCTAAATTTATATTAATTGATTATTATTGAACCGGTTGGGATTTAATTAAACGGGTTCGGTTCGGTTCGGTTGGATTTAAATGGGTTTGATTCGATTTGGGTTAAAAGCGCTGGTTCGGTTCAGGTTTATTCGTTATTTAATTATTTGATTTATTAATTAATTGCTTAACCGATTTCCGATAATTGATTATTTAGAAATCGATTTTTATGACGATATTTAAAAAGGGTCCGGTTTAAAGTATATACATTGAATTATTAAGTAACGGTTGAAAGCTAATTAAGTCCCTAGAATGATGATTTTAATTAAAGTAAAGTATGCTGGGATTATTTAATCGGATTTTTTGAAGTAGTTTTAAAGATTAAATATTTTATGAATTAGAAATGGCTAAGTATAATTTTGAAGTAATTGTTTTGACTAACAACCGGACTAGCTAGTGAGATTATATGGATTGAAGTATGACTGAGCCAGTTATGAAAATGACAATGGAATAAGATATTGAGATAAAGGATGCTGATGATGCTATGATTAATGGATTGATGAACATGTTATGTAGTGGTAAATGGATCTCGTTAGGTGCAGTTTACTTATGCATATTTATTAATAATTGCTAGGTGATCTGTAACCTGCTTGCTTATATCTTGCTGCTTTTCATCTTGCTGATCTGCTACTCCAGGTAAATTCTTTGAACTTACTCATGATGGGCGCTCTATGCTCTGGGTGTTATATAGTAGGCTAGTGTCCATGCACCATACGACTTAGAATCATGCTTAGGAGCTAAAATGAAAATCATATGATTATTATATGTCCTTGCAAGAGAACGACCGTTATCTGTGATAGTCCTTGAGTCTTTGCTATGGTCATAGTGTAGCCCAGCCTCACCGGGTACCCTGAGTCAATCGAGTCTATATGAGCATGATATGATAGCCCAACACCATCGGGCAAGCGATGAGATGATATGATATGATGATGCCGTGGTTTGTGCACCACCACGAGGAAATTGATATGCTATAGCACCGAACTGGCCAGTCTCCGCCCTACTGAAAGGGGGTGGAGGTACGAGAGGGGCATGCCACTTGACATTCTGTGTGGATCCATTTATCGCTTTCTGCATTATATTAAACTGTCAGTATATATATGTGATTTAATTTACGCATGACATTACGCATTTTATCTTAAGAGTAGGATGCTTATTATATGCCTCTCAGAGTGTGTTTACATACGCGCATGAGTGACCTGATGATTGACCCAGATCCCCCTCATTTTTTTTAGATTCAGGTAACCGTTAACCGCTATCGTTGCTTATGTGGATGTTTGGCGGGATCAGACTTTTGGCGTTAGATCGAGAGGTTGAGAGATCACCATACTTCCTCTCTTTTATACCCACCTTTTTGGATTGTATTTAAATTTAACTTCATGTCTGCTTTCGCTCGATTTCACGATTAGACTAAGGCAGGTATTTGGTCCCTAGTCGATCCGCGATCTTTAAGGGTTCGAAATCCCTTCTTTTAGTACAAATATTTTGTTTCAAAACTCAACCCGTACCTGGATTGCATGATCCGAACAAGGGGTTTTATCCCTTGAAACGTAACCCGGAAATCATAATTCTGGGCCGTTACAAAGATGGTATCAGAGCTCAGGTTGTGCAATTCGGGTACACAAGGGTCGAGTGTAAGTTTTGAAAACAGCCCACGAGTTTCAAGGACTTTTCGAAAAGGATTTAAAGGGGCAAAATGAATTTAAGATGCTTAACTAAAATTGAACTAAGCAATGAACTCGACCTGTAATAAATAAGGAAAATCGACCAAACGGGGACACGAGTGGGTAGTAAAGGCGCTAGACCATCCCTATTGGGTGTAGTTGGGAACGATAGGCAAAATACTAGCTTTCTCTTTACAGAGGGTTCAGAAGACTCCAAGGAGATTGCACCAAGGTCGTTGAAGTGGCGAGTTAGGTAGGATCGCGAGGTTTTTGCCCCTCCGGTCAGTCGCTCCTCGAAGAGTGACATTAGATAGTTTGATGTGCTTTATATATTGAGGCTGAGTATGATCTCCCTCGAAGGAGGTCATTATAATTGTCATTGACTAATTCTATGATGAGTGTTTGATATGCTAAAGTCTGATTGGTATGCCTAACAATTAAATGGGTTTCGACTGATCTGTGCAAACGGGATAGTGGGAGTACCCTTAATCCTATGTGGTCAACCCAGCTTGTGTGAAATAGCCCATTCCACTATGTTTGTTAACCCTTTGACGGTTCTATCGAGTCTTTCTCCCGGATATCAGTATCTTTCATGGGAATCGGGTTGGTAAACACATTGCGTCAGAAACTCATGTATGTATATGGAGGTTGTCTGAGTGAGTATTGGAAGATAGTTCTTGATGTCATTTTGAGTCAAAAGTAAGGTATTTTTGGGGTTGTCTTCCTTGATTCTTATGATGATCAACCGAGGTTTTCTTTCCACAAAGAGTCGTACGTACCGAGGTCCCACGAGAAATAGGGGTGATGAGTCAGTTGGGGAAGGTCAATGGTTGCCCTTAGGGATCTCTGTCCGGTTGTAATGGTGACTCTCTCTGAACTGCATGACATGATTTTGTAACCTCCTGCATGTACCTTGCAAATGCTCATTTGTAAAATGTTGCTCATGTTATTACATCTATGATTAGTTACATTGATCAAGTCTTGTATTATGCCTCACTCTCTATCGTGATCACGCTGTCATAGCATGTCTACTTGACTTATTGTATTAATTGTACTAATGATTGATTGGAAGCATATAAACCACATGATATGAACCTACATGATAATTGTTTTCTCCTGGGTTAGGTCAATGATAGTGTGATAAACTCTTCTTCATATGAATGCCTGTAAATGATGTCTTTAGCATACTAGCTGATGACGCCTTGATGCTTATTACTCGTTTTATGACAAGAATCTACAACATGCCATTCTATTTTGTATTCGTCAGATTAACGACTGTTGGTTGTTTGCACTTGATATTATTGTGTGATTAGTTGCGTTGGATGGGGAATATGTGGTATAATTGTCAATTAAGTCTTGATGAATGCATGCTTTAATGTTCATGATGGACATTGTGTGAGTCCAAGTTACACATGTTAAGTCTCTATCATCCCAACATGCCTTACTGAGTATGTTGCATCGTCATACTAGTGCATTAATGTAAATGTCATGTGTTGGAAAGCAGCATGATTAATGTTCTCCCTATAAATAGGTTCATGATAGTGTGATCGTTCAGTTCTTGTATCATGATAGAGTGAGTTCCTTACTTGATGGATACGTGTTACAACTTGATGTCAACATGCCTTATATGATATGTAATTCCCAGTACATGTTAAGATGATGATCCTTAATGTAAATTCGTGGTTGTACGACATTATGTACTCATGCTTGCCCTATTGCTTAGGTCCTGTGTTGCACCTTGCTTCCTGTCCGGATTATATGTCGCCTTTGCATGTCTAATTGACCTGTTGTATTTGTCGTACTAACGACTGATTGAAGCATGAATTGCATGATAGGAGTCTGAATATAGTGGTTGTCTTTCCTTAGATTAGGCCCATGATAGTGTGTTACACTTCCCTTGTATGAATGTTGTATGATGATTTCCCCTGCATGATTAGTCGATGTTACTCGTGGTTTGTTGACTAAATTATTAGTTCAATTGTGATCATGTTATTGGACGTGATGTCTTGGTAAATTCATGCCTTATTCAAATGGTTGTTGAGTTGGAATACATACCTTGTATGCTAGTCATATTGCCTGTTGCGTAGGCCTGCATTATGCATTGCTATATTCCTCCCATGCTTCTATATAGACGGGCTATGTTAATATGATTCTTGCAAATCGATGTGTTGGTCATTCAAGTGCATGTATGTATCGAATGTCATGTTGAGCCTTTAGCATCATGTAGGACCATTGGTTGTGACTTGTGCGAATTTATACCTTGCTTGCATTATTGCTGATTCCCTCTCGAGCTAGGTCTCTTATAGTGTGATCCTTCCCTCTTTCTATTACCTTGAAATATCTTACTCATGCAAATTAGATTGATGTTGAATTCGATGATCAATTGCTTTCTGTGATGGTTTATCCTAGCATGCTTACATGTTATCACTCGATAGTGTTTCCCCTATTACCTTATGAATTCCTCTAGTGCTGGCATAGATGTATGACTTGGCATCTTGCATGATCACACACCACGTTATATCATTTCGCATATGCATGACGCATGAATGTTAGAATGAATTTAGTCGAGTTACGTTAATTGTGGTCATGATTCGATATGTGCTAGTAATATCCTGTAGGGCTTATGATTTCCAATATGACTCGCTAAATGATTACATGTTATGCATGTTCTATGATGTGATAAATATTGTACCTTTATATGTGTCCTATGATGATTCATTCCTAGCATGATTATATTCTATTGCCCACGATGTCCTTCTTGTTACTTTTGATGATGTCTCATGTTTCGTGAACATCCTGTTGAACCCCTTTTATTGACTCTTGACTATGCTTGTATCACATTATGTGTCGCTAGTATCATGTAGGACCTGTTCTTTCTAAATGTATCTCGTCGTATGATTACGTACCATGCTTGACCTATTATATGACCAGTGTGTTCGGATGGGATAGTTACTAGGCTGCTCCTATATGATCTCGTATGACGCTTAATCTGGTTGTTATGTTACACCTCGCCATGCCATATTTGACCTCATCTATTGATGCGTACACCATGCTTGTGCATTCTTTCATATACACCATACTCGTCATCGTCGTTAAATCCCACATGACCTCGAATCCTGCATGATCATTCTTGATTCCGCATAACTTGCTTAAGTTGCTAGGCATATCTGCTTTCATGGAATAATAGACTACTATCTTGTCTCGCATGCATTAATTAGTATAGGAATTGGTCGTGTCGTTGGAAATGAATACGAATGTTGCTCCCCTGAGATAGGTACATGTTAGCGTGGATTAGTGTGATTGATATGCTCCATGATGAATTCGTGTTTGCTTGTCGCGATTATAACTTAATGGACTTCCATAAAGGCATCGTTACTATTCTAAGGTCGGAGTTTCGTCTCTAGTTGTCCTCTTTAGGGTTGGTCTGTGTTTGTTTCGAAAGGAACATTGGGTTGTCCGCCCTTGTCACTCCCCTATCTCCACTAATTTGGACTTCTACGCGACACGTTGGACGAGCGACCACATGAAAGAGGAAATGGGAAGTCGGATAGCGATAGAGCAACGCCACGAAGGCGTGGGCCCATAACCCACGGGCCTCGGGATCAATGATTTCGGCAGGACAAGCACGTTTTGATGATGACGATTACTGAGTACGATATGACTTGCAAGCGGGAGTGTCCTCCGTTCTAACTCTTTATCCTCTCTGAATTAGTTGAGGATGGTATTTCATTGATATGGCGATGGAATTTATGTGTTGATGTGCTGACCTAGTAATGAATCTTGCATGATCATCCATTGTCTATGATGATATGATTCGATGTCTTATAGTTTTAATGTACCATGATGTTTCGATGTTTTGCTACCCTATATTGCTAAGCATGATCTAAACTCTTGTGCCTATAAAAGTATGAACTGCGAATGCTGACGAACATGAATTGTTTTCTAATAAGGTTATGATGAAACTTGCTAGCTTAAATTGACTATGTTCATATATGGTGTTTTGCAATAATTTTGAGCATAATAGCAAATTGAGACTTGTTGACTTATGATAATTTGGGAATTTTCTTGCTTACATGACTTGTTAACATGTACTAACATGATGTTAGATAGCGACCATGAGGAACTTGGTATGAAACAATACTACATGTTGATATGCAATATTGAAATCTAGTGAAGTAACAAATGCTATCATGATATACTGATGATTTGCTAACCTGTTATGTTGTTGTAGAAGCATGTTAGGATGTGTTGCGACATGATATATGAGATAATGATGTGTTATTATATGAAAGCATGATGATGTATTATATAGTTAAACATGATTATTGATACGTTAAATGATGAACGTGACTTAATGGTGTTTGGTTACTAAATGATCGTCATTCGGTATTGTGATGAGTTGAGGTGATGTCTTTCAGAGCATGCTGACATGTTGGTGATTTATATACTAATTGATCTTCCTTTTAAGAATCTTAATAGCATGACCTTGATGTATTGATATGTTGACATGGCAAATCTGCTATGACTGGTTCTACTTGTAGTGCGATGTTATGCGATTGTGAGAATTGATGTGTACTGACATACTAACCCATGACACCTAGCCCATTGATCTCTTGACATGTGTTCTTGCATGATAAGTTATGAGAATTCGATCACGGACTTGTGATGCCTTCAGTATGATGTAGATATGCCTTATGGCTCGAGGTATGATGTTGAGATTTTGTTATTTCTTTTGGCATGTTTTGAAGGGATGGTATGATTTATGTTATGGGTAAACATGTTATGCGGTTGAGATGTCGATTGGTTGAGATTATCATGATTAATGTTGAAATTTGCCACATGAGAGGTGGCTGATGATGTTATGAGTTGGTTTACTTTTGTTCATGCTGAGCTGAGAATGATTATTGATTTGATTCGGAAACTAGGAAGAGAATATGAGATTAGTCTTTAGAGGTGGATTCCACCTCTCGTGATGTGAAATTGCTTGACTAACGTCGAATTTGAAGATTTTGAACGGATTTGAAAAATACTAACTTGGATTTTAAAAGAATAAATCCTATCAAGAATTTTAACGATTTCGAGGTCAATCTTTCTATTTGCAAAACTTTTTTGAATCATTCGGGACTGGATTTAAATTATGACGCCTCACGAAGTGGATACTAATATTTGAGCTATGATATGGCCAAAGAGTCGGAGTAAGGATGTGATAGGGGCCCATATTACATTCTTACTACGGTTTATTGGGGATATTATGATCACGGCAACGGTACTGTAAGGATCTCATAGGGGCACTTATGAGGTGTTCACGGGATCAATGATATGATCCTTGAACTCACCAATTCTAAACTCCATCCCCTTTTTTAAGATGATTTTAGTCTCGGGGACGAGACTTGTTTTTAGAGGTGGATGATGTAAAGGCTCGGATTTTCAAATTCTAATTTTTCGGAAAAAGAGAATTAAAAATGAAATTTAATCGCTTTTAAAACTCGTTTAGCGGATTACGACCGGAATATAAAATTTGACGAATAATTTCCATCATTTTACCTCGAAAATTCAAAATAATTATCGGATAGTGATATCCTTGTCGATTTTAAAAATCTAATTGATCGAGGGAGCGAGAGTCGGGGAAACTAACATTCGGGAACTAATTTCGGGATTCAAAATTTGCGTATTCAGAATTTAATTCCGGGTATTTGGTTACCCAATTTCACACTCAATCCCTCAACCATACCCCCACCCCTCACCCCGTCATTCAATCTCTCATCACCATCACTCCCACTCTCTCTTCATCACCATAACCCCGTCACCACCCCTCCCACGCATCACCACCACCACCGTTGTCTCCTCCTTTCTCCTTGGTTGTGTCGAGAGCAAGGCACCAACGCCACCTTCTCATTCTTCCTCCTCCTCGAGCCCCGTGGCTGTAGCACCGTCCCGCCACCTCTGTCGATGTACATCGCCACACCGGAGCCTCCCAGGAGCCGCCAACATCACCGATGACTCATCGGTGATGAGCCACTGAATCGTCGTTTCCCCTGAATCGTGTGAGCCACATTCCGGTAAGCCGTTCTCCTCCGTTGTCGATCGAAATCGTCCTCGAGCTTCACCATCACACTCACCTATGTCCGACGCAGGTCCGAAGAGCCATCGTGAGCCTCCGACGACGGCCAGAACTCCGATCGAGAGCTCCGAAGTCGCGAACATCTCGGTGAGCGTTCGAAACTCCATCATTTTCCTTGATTCGTTTTGGTTCTTTCTTGTCCTCGGGTGGTCGAGAGAGAGAGTCGGAGATGGGTCGAAGAGCGGTGGGCGAACTTGAGAGCTCTGCCGAGCTCGAGAGCGGCGAGATCGGACGCGACTTAGTGGGCGTGTACGGGGCTGCGAACGAGGGCTGTGAACAGGCGAGAGAGCAAACGTGTGGGAGCAGGGGGGTGTGAGCGTGATCGGAGAGGAGGTTCCGAGTGAGCATGGTCGAGGCGGAGCTGAGAGGCACAGGCCCGGCATCGTCGATCTCCATGGCCAGCGAGCAGCTGCAGGCGAGCACGAGCGGGAGCCTTCAACTTTCAAAGGAAGGAGATGAAGTCGTGGGTCCCACCTCCTAAATTTAAATTAATTGATTATTATTGAACCGGTTGGGATTTAATTAAACGGGTTCGGTTCGGTTCGGTTGGATTTAAGTGGGTTTGATTCGATTTGGGTTAAAAGCGCTGGTTCGGTTCAGGTTTATTCGTTATTTATTTATTTGATTTATTAATTAATTGCTTAACCGATTTCCGATAATTGATTATTTAGAAATCGATTTTTATGACGATATTTAAAAAGGGTCCGGTTTAAAGTATATACATTGAATTATTAAATAACGGTTGAAAGCTAATTAAGTCCCTAGAATGATGATTTTAATTAAAGTAAAGTATGCCGGGATTATTTAATCGGATTTTTTGAAGTAGTTTTAAAGATTAAATATTTTATGAATTAGAAATGGCTAAGTATAATTTTGAAGTAATTGTTTTGACTAACAACCGGACTAGCTAGTGAGATTATATGGATTGAAGTATGACTGAGCCAGTTATGGAAATGACAATGGAATAAGATGTTGAGATAAAGGATGTTGATGATGCTATGATTAATGGATTGATGAACATGTTATGTAGTGGTAAATGGATCTCGTTATGCGCAGTTTACTTATGCATATTTATTAATAATTGCTAGGTGATCTGTAACCTGCTTGCTTATATCTTGCTGCTTTTCATCTTGCTGATCTGCTACTCCAGGTAAGTTCTTTGAACTTACTCATGATGGGCGCTCTATGCACTGGGTGTTATATAGTAGGCTAGTGTCCATGCACCATACGACTTAGAATCATGCTTAGGAGCTAAAATGAAAATCATATGATTGTTATATGTCCTTGCAAGAGAACGGCCGTTATTTGTGATAGTCCTAGAGTCTTTGCTAGGGTCATAGGGTAGCCCAGCCTCATCGGGTACCCTGAGTCAATCGAGTCTATATGAGCATGATATGATAGCCCATCACCATCGGGCAAGCGATGAGATGATATGATATGATGATGCCGTGGTTTGTGCACCACCACGAGGAAATTGATATGCTATAGCACCGAACTGGCCAGTCTCCGCCCTACTGAAAGGGGGTGGAGGTACGAGAGGGGCATGCCACTTGACATTCTGTGTGGATCCATTTATCGCTTTCTGCATTATATTAAACTGTCAGTATATATATGTGATTTAATTTACGCATGACATTACACATTTCATCTTAAGAGTAGGATGCTTATTATATGCCTCTCAGAGTGTGTTTACATACGCGCATGAGTGACCTGATGATTGACCCAGATCCCCCTCATTTTTTTTAGATTCAGGTAACCGTTAACCGCTATCGTTGCTTATGTGGATGCTTGGTGGGATAAGACTTTTGGCGTTAGATCCAGAGGTTGAGAGACCACCATACTTCCTCTCTTTTATACCCCCTTTTTGGATTGTATTTAAATTTAACTTCATGTCTGCTTTCGCTCGATTTCACGATTAGACTAAGGCATGTATTCTGTCCCAAGTGGATCCGCGATCTTTAAGGGTTCGAAATCCCTTCTTTTAGTACAAATATTTTGTTTCAAAACTCAACCCGTACCTGGATTGCAAGATCCGAACAAGGGGTTTTATCCCTTGAAACGTAACCCGGAAATCATAATTTTGGGTCGTTACATATATAGATCAAGACAATTTCGTTAATCCACAAGGTTGGAGAATTCAAGGGGTCGTTGCACAGTTTTGGTGTTGGAGGTATTGTCGGGTTTAATAAACCTATAAAATAAATATAGTTCAACATATCAGTATAGGTATATCAAGTAATAATATATACAAAAAATAAGTGAAATAAGAAATTACCTTCTTCGATATGCGTTACTTTCGAAAAAAATCGGATTTATATATAACTTTGTCACATCGGTTAAAGTTGATAATATTATCTCACCTACAAACAACAAAAGGTAAAAATATAAAAGTAAAGAATGCATGTTCACGAGATAAAATAAAAGAAAATATAATTATTGACAATATTGAGAAATAAGGTCAATATGATTTGAAACTTACTTCCAACTTCTTTTACACTAAGAAATTCAAATATGACAATAACTTGTCTCTTTAGCTCCGGATCGATGATATGTAGTTGTTCAAATACTTCCGGACCAACAAAGCACTTCAGTATACGATTCCTGTGAAATAATTCAATGTCAATGGTGATAAAGTAAATAACTTATATATAACAAAATATACAAATCAGTGCATATAAAATGAACTTGTCTAACATTCTTCAAGATAAGATCAAATCTACCATCGATGGTTGGAAATATTTGATGTACTTCTCCCATGACATCTATCACAAAGTATAAGATAGAAGAATTAGTGCATATAAATATTTTTTTTATTAAAAGAATATATTATAACATACCTATCACCCAACTATGATGCATTCTAGGAGTATCCAACTTCTTATTAAAAGTAAAAGTATAGAATGCATGTTTACGTGGTAAAATAAAAGAAATTATAATTATTGACAATATTGAGAAATAAAGTCAATATGATTTGAAACTTACTTCCAACTTCTTTTACAATAAGAAATTCAAATATGACAATTACTTGTCTCTTCAGCTCCGGATCGATGATATGTAGTTGTTCAAATAATTCCGGACCAACAAAGCACTTCAGTATACTATTCTTGTGAAATAATTCAATGTCAAAGGTGATAAAGTAAATAACTTATATATAACAAAATATACTAATCAGTGCATATAAAATGAACTTGTCTAACATTCTTCAAGATAAGATCAAATCTACCATCGATAGTTGGAAATATTTGATGTACTTCTCCCATGACATCTATCACAAAATATAAGATAGAAGAATTAGTGTATATAAATATTTTCTTATTAAAATAATATATTATCACATGCCTATCACCCAACTGTGATGCATCCTAGGAGTATCGAGTATACGTTCAATATATATATATATATATATATAAAATGATATTATGAAAATATATAGCCAAATACTATTAAATCCAAGCATCCAAATAATCATAAAAATCTATCAAATCCAAACATCCAAATGATAAATATACTAAACAATTCCATTCACTCGATTCACATATTATATTGGTAAATAAAAGGGTTCTATATATATATTATAATATTATAATATTATAATATTATAATAATATGAAAACTCTATAGCAAAATACTATTAAATCCAAACATCCAAATAATCCTAAAAATAAATCAAATCCAAATGATAAATATACTAAACTTGTTCCGCTCACTCAATTCACATATTCTATCGATAATTAAAAGGGTACTATATAGATCAAGACAATTTCATTAATCGACAAGGTTGGAGAATTCAAGGCGTCGTTGCACAGTTTTGGTGTTAGAGGTATTGTCGGGTTTAATAAACCTGTAAAATAAATATAGTTCAACATATGAGTATTGGTATATCAAGTAATAATATATACAACAAATAAGTGAAATAAGAAATTACCTTCTTCGATATGCGTTACTTTCGAAAAAAATCGGATTTATATATAACTTTGTCACATCGGTTAAAGTTGATAATATTATCTCACCTACAAACAACAAAAGGTAAAAATATAAAAGTAAAGAATGCATGTTCACGAGATAAAATAAAAGAAAATATAATTATTGACAATATTGAGGAATAAGGTCAATATGATTTGAAACTTACTTCCGACTTCTTTTACAATAAGAAATTCAAATATGACAATTACTTGTCTCTTTAGCTCCGGATCGATGATATGTAGTTGTTCAAATAATTCCGGACCAACAAAGCACTTCAGTATACGATTCTTGTGAAATAATTCAATGTCAATGGTGTTAAAGTAAATAACTTATATATAACAAAATATACAAATCAGTGCATATAAAATGAACTTGTCTAACATTCTTCAAGATAAGATCAAATCTACCATCGATGGTTGGAAATATTTGATGTACTTCTCCCATGACATCTATTACAAAGTATAAGATAGAAGAATTAGTGCATATAAATATTTTTTTATTAAAAGAATATATTATAACATACCTATCACCCAACTATGATGCATTCTAGGAGTATCCAACTTCTTATTAAAAGTAAAAGTAAAGAATGCATGTTTACGAGGTAAAATAAAAGAAATTATAATTATTGACAATATTGAGAAATAAAGTCAATATGATTTGAAACTTACTTCCAACTTCTTTTACAATAAGAAATTCAAATATGGCAATTACTTGTCTCTTCAGCTCCGGATCGATGATATGTAGTTGTTCAAATAATTCCGGATCAACAAAGCACTTCAAGATAAGATGAACTTGTCTAACATTCTTCAAGATAAGATCAAATATACCATCGATGGTTGGAAATATTTGATGTACTTCTCCCATGACATCTATCACAAAATATAAGATAGAAGAATTAGTGTATATAAATGTTTTCTTATTAAAATAATATATTATCACATACCTATCACCCAACTGTGATGCATCCTAGGAGTATCGAGTATACGTTCAAATTCAATGAAATTGAACTCAAAAGAAGGAATTTCACGATAACAATTAGGGTTATAAATAACCGTAGTAGGCAAGAAATTAATCGAAAATCGGTGGTCGCTGATTTCTCTAAATCCAATCTTCGCCGAAGATTGAAATGAAGAAATCATATCAATTGATCGTTCATATAATATATCATTGAATTTTCACCAAACATCCTCCCTAACCCTGACCTCTATTTTCATACCCTGAAATACAAAAGATCAAAAGTTAAACAGTAGTCACTTGTAAGTAAATATAACGGCCTTAAAAAATGGTGGTAACACGACACAATCAAATAATATGAAATAAGATGTGAGCATTATAGTTGTTAGGATGTGCCATATCACACTACAAATGACAAACAACCATGCATTTTTAAGTTACCACCTATAGTGGTTAGGATGTGATCTGTTTTTCCCCGGATATATCCACTTAATTTTTTTGGGTTAAGATATGTAGATACGCACATACGTAACATCATATCTATCTATATTTATAGTTGGGTAAAAGTCCGATTAAGTGCACTAATTAATGATGATAAATTCTATTTACATATAAAGTTGGGTAAAAGCCACCTGTATTTATTTACGTACAATCAGCAAATCAAATCACCCATTTAACGGAAAATGGATGTAAACCTAACCAAATGACTAATTTTGAAACGTTTTTTTCTAAGTTTGGGTGACTGAACTGGAACGATTAAAAGGTTAGGGACTAAATTGGAATGTATTGCAAAGGTTGGGACTAAACCCATAATTTACCCCAAAAAAAAAAAACGAAATGCGTCGTCTTGCTTTGCATTGAAAAACCCTAACCACTCTCCTTCTCCCCCAGTCTCCCGTGAACGTGTCCCTCCGCCTCTGCTTTCCTTCCTATCCCCGAGTCTCACTCTTAGTCTCCCGTGAACGGCAATCGGCATTGCCGCCCATCACCTTCGTTGACCGGCACTGCAGGCACTTCCGGCCATCGCCTCGCGTCGTCCCTGGCATCTCCATTCTCGAGTAGTCGAACCCACGCCACGCTATGCCATCTCCATTCTCGAGCAGTCGCCACTCATCGGCATCTCCATTCTCGAGCTCCACTCTGTCGCTGACCGGCACTGCCGGCTCTGCAACATGTCACTCCCGATTCTCGAAAGCCGAGCGCCCGACCCAAGCCCCATCTCCTCTCATCTGTCGAATTCGAAGTGTCGAAAGGCATGTTTTCTAATCCTAACTCATTTTCGAATTCACAAAATTATTGAAATTATTGATTGAGAATTGAGATTGATTTTTAATTATAATCTGATTACAGTTTTACTGTCAATTTTCGAATTGAGATTGTTTAGCTATCCATTTAGTGTCAATTTTTGAATTATTATTGCTTGAGAATGATATTGAATTGTTATTGCTCGGGATTGCTTGAAATTGTTCAGCATTTACATAATTTACAATCTGATTACAGAAATTGGTTAGCATTTCCTGTCAATGTTTGAATTTACAATTTGATTATTGGCAATTTACAAAATGATATTGAATTATGATTAGAGAATGATATTGAAATTGGTTCACATTTTGTTTGAATAGGAATATTGATAAATTTGTTATCCGAACTAAGAATACATCTATCCCAAATGTTGGGTCCGCCGATCTGAGTTTAGAAACAATGAACTCTCCTTGTAGTAGGTTGTAATATCATTTCACACTGGTTTGTTTATAATTTTTTGTTTTGTTTATAATTTTTTGGTTAGGTAATAAAATATAAAACACAATGAGAAAAGAGTGCACCATAGTTATATCACAAAGCCAAAAGTCTTCCTCTTATAAATTGTTAAAAATTGATCTTGGACTTAATATTTTGGTGGACTCGATAATTGTGTTACAGATTTAGTCTTTACAGATTCGGAAATCGATCTTGGACTGTAATATCGATTGACACTGGTTTGTTTATAATTTTTTGATTCGATGGGGGAAGTGATATCGAGAGGGTGCAAGAAGGAGAAAGCAATGGAGATTGCCAACGATCCTGAAACACAAATGTAAAACAGTAAGTAAAAGTGGATTGCGAAGAAGTAGAAAAGGAATGAAGATGAAGCAGGAATAAGAAGTTGAAGTAAACCGGTGTAGGGGATGAAAATAGTCTGAACTAATTGTTATCTTTAACTATCAATATATATATATATATATATATATATATATATATATATATATATATATATATATATATATATATATATATATATATATATATATATATATATAGGGAAACTTTAAAATGTAAAATATCCTTAACGTGTAAAATTTGCTTAACGTGTAAAATTTTCAAATCCCACATAAAACAACCGCGTTCAACGCTGCTCACGTTTGCTCTCGGCCTCCTGCACCCACACCCGCGTCGAGCCGCACCCACACCCGCGTCGAGCCACCTCCGGCCACCAGCGCCTGGCCTCGCTCGAGCCCACCCCTGGGCGCACCCCCCGAGCCTTGACTAGGCTTGGTTCGAGCCAACTGCTGCCCAATCGAGCCAGTCGAAGACCCACGGCGTTCTTCTCTCATCGGCCTCCCACGCCACCCACGAGCCACCTCCGGCCACCAGCCCCGACCAGCTCGAACCCCCTCCCTCAGGCGCACCCCCCGAGCCCGGAACCCCCATGGTTCGAGCCCAGCCGAGCCCACACCGAGTCCATCTTCCCAACAACGCTAATCGGTACTTTTGGCTCGGAATATGTAAAGGCTCGGATTTTCAAATCCTAATTTTTCGGAAAAAGAAAATTAAAAATGAATTTAAATCGAATTAAAAGCTCGTTTAGCGGATTCCGACCGTAATATAAAATTTGACGAACGATTTCCGTCCTTTTACCTCGAAAATTGAAAATAATTATCGGATAGCGATATCCTTTCGGTTTTAAAAAAATCTAATTGATCGAGAAAGCGGGATTCTGAAAAAATTAACATTCGAGAACTAATTCGAGATTTGAGATTCGCGTATTCGGGATTTATTATCGGGTATTAGTTTAACCAATTTCACACTCCACCCTTACCTTACCTTACCGACTCCCTCACCTCACCTTACCTGCAAACCGACCCATCCCCTGCGGCCCTGCCTATTTCACCCGTCACCTTCACCATTACCCTTCACCATCACCGTCATCAACTCATCCGCTTCCACCTGCTTCACTCTCCTTCATGCCATCGCCTTCACTTCGTCACCATCTCCATCCTCCATTCCGTTGAAGCCAGCAGCTTCCTTGGCACCTCCACACCCTCCCCAACGTCCGAAGGTGCAGCCAAGCCACCAAGGAGCCACCCAGCGCCGCCGTCGAGCCACCGAAGCTCCTTCCCCTGTTCGAGTGCACTTCGCCGCTTCGGTAAGCCGTTCTCCATCGTTTCCGATCCAAATCACTCTCGAGCCCTACCATCACACTCACCCATGTCCGACGCAGGTCCGAGAAGCCGTCGCGAGCCACCGACGACGCCCATAACTCCGATCGAGAGCTCCGAAGTCGCGAACCTCCTCTGTGAGCTTTCGAACTCCCTTCCCTTTCCTTGGTTCATTTGGGTTCCTTCTTATCTTCGAGGGGTCGAGAGAGAGAGTCGGGGATGGGTAGGAGAGGAGAGGTGAGCCTGGGGCGTCGGCGAGCTCGAGAGCGAGTGCGGGAGGGCGAGGGGACGCGAGGAACGTCGTGAGCGTAGGCCGGGAGCAGCGAGCGCAGGAGAGGAGAAGGCTCCGAGCGGGGGCTATTCCAGGCGAGCTGGCAGCGTGGCGGAGGGTGGACCAGGACCGGCGAGCTGCGCGGTTCCGGCGGGAGCAGTCGAGCAGCTGCAGACGTAGGCGGGCGAGAGCTCCTTTCCGGAAGAGGAAGATGAGCCGTGGGGTCCTTGCCCAGTCAGCTCAATGGGGGCCTACTCCTTCACTTTTCAATTTGTTTTAATACTTAAACCGGGTTGGCAGTTGCGGGTTCGGTTCGGTTCGGTACGGTTCGGGTTATCCGTTTATTATTTAACTAATTACCGGTAATTAAAATATATTATAACAGTAATTTAGGATTTAAAAGATAAATTAGTATATTTTGGAAAAATTATACGAGTTGATTTATTAAATAAAAATGGTCGGGATTTTAGGGGATTTGGAAATAATTTATAAAAGTGTTAAATAAATGGTATTTAAAATACCATGTAATACTATTTGAGATTTAAAATATATTATTGGGACTTCAAGATTTATAAAGAATTTGGAAAAGAATTTCAAGGATGGAAATCAATCTAATCAATAAATTTAAAAGGGAATTTGGTGAGTATTTTCAAGGGTCGGAATACTTAACTATTTAACTGAGATTTGAAACGGTTCTGAAACTAACTTGGGAATAAGACTTATTTGATGGCTAACTAGCATTATAATATGATCGTGTGACTAACAGTGTGATATGTATGACTAATAGCATGACTTGTAGTGAATTATTATATGCGATTAAATGTTGGATAACTATGACGATCTAGTAGGATTTTATATCACACAAATTATGTCTTATGATTTTGATGAACCGTTGAGGTATATGCGGAAATGATGTATATGAACATGCGGAATTGGTTGAATGATTTATGGAGAACGATGTGGTCTTGAGGAGCAGATGATGCGATGAAATGACTTTCATAATATGTTACTTGTTCTATTGATTGATGTGTGCTTGAGTGGTTAATAGTTGGATGTAGACTTATGTATATTCCATTATGTACTAGGTGATACTCTGTGATTGTGACTACTGTGTGCTGGATTCCTCTGTTGTCAATCTGCTAGCCAGGTAAGTACCTCCGGGGCTTACTCAGTAACCAGTACCTCCTGCCTGATGTGTCATATAGTATGTAGGTGTTTCATATGCATAAGAGCATGCCATGTAGTATCATGCTTAGGAATTGCACTTACGAATGAGCATTCTTATTCTGTATGCGTTTGAATACAAAACGGCTGTTATCTGTGAGTCCTAGAGTCCTTGCTAGGGTCATAGGGCAGCCCAGTTTCACCGGGTGTCCTCCTTGAGTTATATATATATATATCACGAGATACGAGATGAGCACGAGATACGAGATGATCATGAGATGCGATATGATGATGAGATTTGATATGCTATAGTATCGAACTGGCTAGTCTCCACCCTATCTGGAAGAGGGGTGGTGGTAGAAGAAGGATATACCACTTGGTATTCTTTGTTAAGGCCTTACTTAATATTCTGCACATATGAGTTAGGAACATGATAGTGTGGTTAATATTCCAGTACTGCATGAAGGCATCTTTATTCTAGGTATAGGCGTATTTTATGTCCTCAGCGCGGTCAGAGGACCCGCGGGCGGACTCTTGGCCTGACTTAGTGGTATAGTTTCAGGTACCCGATACACTGCTTGATTTTGTGCTATTATGACGGGGTCTATTCATGTGGCGGAGAGTGAGTGGTTGAAACCTAACTTCACCAGATTCATGCTTTATGGGATTTCTCCCTACTTATACTCTGTTTTGACCCGGCTCTGCCGTGGCACTGGTTGTATCATTTTCAGAACTTATGGCCTTTGCATGATAAATGATTTCCCGCGTTGTAGACTTAGGACAGGTATAGGGGTTTACCCCGGGGTCTCCAATGGACCTTCCAGATTTGGGTGCGAAATCCCATTTTAAACTACACATCTTCGATTTCAAACCTTCAACCTGTACTCGGGGCGCAAGATCCCAACGAGGGGTTTCATCCCTCGAAACGTAACTCGGGAATCATAATCCCGGGCCGTTACAAAGCTGGTATCAGAGCTGAGGTTTTGCAATCCGAGTACAATAGGTTGAAGAGGTTTTGAAAATCGCCCAATGATTTCAAACGGTTTTGGAAAATGTTTTAAAAAGGGCAAAATGAATTTAATTGGAGTTAAAACCTAAAATGAATAAAGGGGAAATAATCTCGTGGGTAGAGACCCAAGCGGTAGACATCCCTTATGGATGTAGAATTCGGGGAACGGTAGGCAAAATACTAGCTTTTATTTACAGATGGGCCTAGAAAACTCCAAGGAACACCACGGAGGTTGGAGTACTGAGTTAGGAGGCCGTGAGGTTTTGCCCCTCCGGTCAGCCGTCCCTCGAAGGACGGCATAGATCGTCTCTATGCTTATGTTTATATATGTACATATATGCAATTGGGCTCGAGGGCGATCCTCCTCGAAGAGGATCATATTAATCTTTTTGATTGATTCCGTGTTGAGTGCTATTGTGCTTAGGATAGCGAACTAATCAGAATGCCTTGACTTGAATCATGTGTTGAATAATTGTGCTATCGGGATAGTGGGAGAAAACCTTGTTCTTATGTAATCGGAATTCCTGTTTTGTCGAAATAGCCCTTTCATAATTCAAACCCCCAGATGGTTCTGACTCTGTCATCCGCCCCACCAAAACATCTAGGCATGTTAACAAGGGTCGAGAAGCATCCGCTCCCCTTTTTAGAGTCTTGTTTCGTATCCCACCATTGATGCTTCTATCGAGTCTCGTACCTGTGATTGAGGTCTTTCACGGGGAATTTGGGTCGGTCAACTAAATACCTTTGGAAATCGTGTCAGGTGTGAGGGTTACCTGAGTATGTTAGTGGGAGTGAGGATTTAAATCGTTTCGAGATAGAAGTGAGTTGTCTTATGGAGTCATCCCTTTCGATCATCATAATGGCCAACCATGTCTTCTTGTCACAAGAGTCTAAACACGAGTTCTACCCTCATCTATCAGAAACGGCGTGAATGTCCTTGTGTCCTACCCAGCAAGTCATACTAGCGTCCCACGGGAAAACGGGGTGGTGAGTCGGTGATTGTCCTTAGAGAATTCTATCAATTTATAATGATGGCCTCCTTGTGATTTCATGAAATTGTATATTGGTATAATTCAGCATGACTTGCCTGGTACCTTGCATGGTTGCACTTATGAGTAGATGTATGTGGCGTATGTATTGAATCCCCATGATTACCGTCTCCCTATGAACTGGGTACATGATAGTGTGCTCAACTCTCGTTGTATGTTAAAACGTGAATTGGATGACTTAGCATGCCAGATGAACCTCATTGGACCTCAGGATTGTGTACATGTTTAATAAGTATTGCTAGTATCATGTAGGATATATACCTCCCAGTTATATGCCCTCATATGATTGTGTGACATCTTAGTCTTAGTATGTGAATATGGATGTATGTGATGAGATAGTTGCTATACCAACTCTGCATGAACTGACTATACCCTTAGCATGATTTTTAGGGTCCATCTTAGCATGCTTGCCTCGATTTCGCAATATTATGACTTGCTTATGTGTGTATCTAAATTGAGTGATAAGTCGTGCATAGGATATCTTGTGATGTTTGCTAGGTCTTGCATAACTTATGACATATATGTCCCATGTCAGTCTGTGCATACATGTGCTTAATCTGTCAAGCATGATTGGTGAATGAAATGATAGGTTGTTAGCTTGTTCTAGGGACACATACAGATAATTATATGAACATGTTATGAGTGCATAAGTCGACACCCTTGAGATAGGTGCATACTAGTGTGAAATAATGTGATGATATCTCTTGATTTTTATGTGCTTGCGTGTCATAATTATAAGGGCATCGTTGTAACTCTCGGGTTGGGATCTTCTCCTTGGTCTCGTCGTCCCTAGTCCTGGTCCATGTCTGAACTCTTAAGGAAGTTGTGTTGTCCGCCCTTGTCTCTCCCCTATCTCCGTAACTTCTAACCCTTATGATCATTCGCTGAGCGCCGATATACAAGAAAGGACCGACGACCAAGTGCCACCGGAGCGGCGCAGCGGAAGTGTGATGGGTCCATGACCCTTAGGCCCCAGGAACAACGTCACCGATAGCAAAAAAGACGAATATGCTTCAAGGATGACAAGCGTGAACAGGTTCCTCCCAGCTGACACGAGGAAGAACATTCTTAATTCAAATCGTGGATTCTTCTATACTAATCGGAATTGATGTTGTGTGATAGGCCTAGAATTGACATAATTGAATGTGTGATGACGGATGTCCTGCACTGGTAGCAATGATTGTTTGACAAACTTGTTTCTATGATGATGTGCCTTGGTGCCTTGGTATACTGACTTGCAGGTGAGTAGGTTATGGGTTATATGCCTGGTAGTGCTTTCTTCTCGAGCTTGAGTCGTGAGACTCTTCGGTGAGACGGGTCAAAAGGTGGCAGGTGGATTGAGGTCTTCGGATTGGGTCTCTTTTTTTTTTTGGGAAATGGGGTGCATGAATGATGTTTTAGATTGAGTAGAGCCGAGTGAGTTGGGATGTGCCGAAGATAGTGGTTTGTGAGTATAGATGAGGTTCCAAGTAGGTCTTAGGTGGGGAGTGGGGCTAGTATGTTGAGACTTTGAGGGAAGTCCTAGCTAGAAGTGTCGGTAGGTAGTGTGTGCGGGTAGTATAAGAGAGTGGTTGACTGAGGTCTGGACTAGTTTCATTAGGGTGATATTGAGATTGGGTGTGAGTAGAGGTAGTTAGGATAGTTCTAGAGGTGGATGGGCAAGCTAGGAGTTGATTGGGGGATTCTTGAAGGGAGGTGTTGTGAGACGGATTGATGTGCTAAGGAAGGTGTCTAGATAATCTATGAGCGGAACGTGGGCGGTGTCAAGGATGATCGATTAAGGAATGTCTGAGGAATCGTAGAAATTTGGGACTAGGTGATGGGTGCTAAGAGTGGGGGCGATTTCGGTAAGGGATGAGGTTGAGGAATTTCCTAGGAAAAGTAGTATGAGGTTGCTTGGGAAATTATCGATCGGGGATATTAGGTTGTTCATATCAGGGTTGTTCGTGTGATGGGTATTTGAGGGTTGTACAGATGAGATTGGTAATGCTTGGGGAATTTATGAGTGAAGGATCTCTAGATGCATTGTTGGGGGATTTTAGGATAGGGAATGAATCGGGATTTATGTGTGGAGATCATTGTGGCTATTGAGGTAATTGAGGATGTGAGATGAATCTTCGAGGAAAGGCTGGTAGCTAGGCAAGGATGTAGTTGACATTCCTAGTAAGATTGTGGGCTTAAGGCTGAGATAGGGAGATTATGAGCATGGATTTGGGAACCAGGCAAAGCATAAGGTATTGAGGACGCTAGAGGATAAGAGATTTTTGAAGGTTGGTGAAGTTACGTTGCTTAGGAAATTCGGACGAGCATGTCATACGAATTCGGTGAAAAAAATGATCGGTACATTAGAGCTTAAGTGGTAGAGATTTCGAAATTTAAGGAAGCGTGATCTGAGGCAATTTGGGAAAACATACAGAGTTGAGGGGACTAGTCCAGGTAGAGTATGATGGGAAGAGGATCTAGGGTAGGTCAGCTTGAGGAGCCATGAGTGGTTCTGGTTTCGTGAGTTCTGGAATGGGATGAGTAGGTAAAATCAGTGGTTGGTCTTTGAGGATAGGCGTTGGTGATGAGAGTCTTGGTGATTCGTGGTTGGGAGTACCACTAGTTGAGCTCTGCATTAGAATTGGTCGGGAGTGTCAGGTGTGACATGGTCAGCATGAGTTGGGTCCTTAGAGGTGGATGGTTAGTGAGAATGGTGTGTGGCGTGGGGTGTATGCTTAAGTTAGCAAGGCGATTCGCGATGTCTCTTTAGGAGATGATAGTCGAGTGAAAGGTAGGACTTGAGATCGGGATGTCGAGGTGGATTGGCCCTTAGATGGCTTGATGGCATAGGAGTTGGGATACCTTGTAGTTGGTTTGGGACTTTGGGTATTCGACCTTGATTGCGAATAGTTATGAGGCTAGAAAGGTTGTATGTGAGCAGGATACAATGGTTCTTAGAACTGGTAGTGGATTGAGTTAGTAGTCCTCGGTGAAGTTGATCTTAGTGCAAGGGATGGTGAGTAGTGGTCGTGTCTCGTCATGATTGGTAATGTAAGGCAGATTCTCCTGAGATAGTGATCTAGTGTATACTTTACTTGGGGTCGAATGTTGTGCGAATTCTATGCTATAGACGATGTTGATTCTCTGATGTGTTGTTGTTGACAATAGGGAACTGTAGTACTAACATAGTTATCCCTGAACTCGATGGAATGCTACTGTACGGAAGTAGTTGTTTGCCTTTAATGCGATGACGCTTGATAGTTAGAATGAGTATGATGTACCTATCTGATTGATATAACGTGCTTATATGATTGATATATGGTGTGTAACTTCTGTGAGATAATGTGATAAATTCTACCATATATGATACGATGCTAGATATGCTATGCTATGTGGCTATTCTTGAGGTGACTATGTTATGCTTTTAAACGTGAGGTGCTATTGTTATTCGATATATATACATGATGCTTGATGATGGAAATGAGAGAAATTGAACTGTTGAGCCTTGATTCTGACTTGGAACCTAGGAAGGGAATATGAGATTAGCCTTTAGAGGTGGATGGTAGGATGAATGGAGAGGTTAGAAATGTTTTTGACTAATGCCGAACTTGAAGTTTTCAACGGTGTTTTAAAGAGGACGTTGTGATATTTTGGGTTATGATATGACCGAGGAGTCGGAGTAAGGATGTGGTAGGGGCCCATATCACATTCTTACTACGGTCTATTGGGGATATTATGATCACGGCAACGGTACTGTTAGGATCTCATAGGGGCACTTATGAGATACTTACGGGGTCAATGCCATGATCCTTGGACTTACCAATTTCCAACTTCATCCCCTATTTTAAAATGATTTTAGTCTCGAGGACGAGACTTGTTTTTAGAGGTGGATGATGTAAAGGCTCGGATTTTCAAATCCTAATTTTTCGGAAAAAGAAAATTAAAAATGAATTTAAATCGAATTAAAAGCTCGTTTAGCGGATTCCGACCGTAATATAAAATTTGACGAACGATTTCCGTCCTTTTACCTCGAAAATTGAAAATAATTATCGGATAGCGATATCCTTTCGGTTTTAAAAAAATCTAATTGATCGAGAAAGCGGGATTCTAAAAAAAATAACATTCGAGAACTAATTCGAGATTTGAGATTCGCGTATTCGGGATTTATTATCGGGTATTAGTTTAACCAATTTCACACTCCACCCTTACCTTACCTTACCCACTCCCTCACCTCACCTTACCTGCAAACCGACCCATCCCCTGCGGCCCTGCCTATTTCACCCGTCACCTTCACCATTACCCTTCACCATCACCGTCATCAACTCATCCGCTTCCACCTGCTTCACTCTCCTTCATGCCATCGCCTTCACTTCGTCAACATCTCCATCCTCCATTCCGTTGAAGCCAGCAGCTTCCTTGGTACCTCCACACCCTCCCCAACGTCCGAAGGTGCAGCCAAGCCACCAAGGAGCCACCCAGCGCCGCCGTCGAGCCACCGAAGCTCCTTCCCCTGTTCGAGTGCGCTTCGCCGCTTCGGTAAGCCGTTCTCCATCGTTTCCGATCCAAATCACTCTCGAGCCCTACCATCACACTCACCCATGTCCGACGCAGGGCCGAGAAGCCGTCGCGAGCCACCGACGACGCCCATAACTCCGATCGAGAGCTCCGAAGTCGCGAACCTCCTCGGTGAGCTTTCGAACTCCCTTCCCTTTCCTTGCTTCATTTGGGTTCCTTCTTGTCTTCGAGGGGTCGAGAGAGAGAGTCGGGGATGGGTAGGAGAGGAGAGGTGAGCCTGGGGCGTCGGCGAGCTCGAGAGCGAGTGCGGGAGGGCGAGGGGACGCGACGAACGTCGTGAGCGTAGGCCGGGAGCAGCGAGCGCAGGAGAGGAGAAGGCTCCGAGCGGGGGCTATTCCAGGTGAGCTGGCAGCGTGGCGGAGGGTGGACCAGGACCGGCGAGCTGCGCGGTTCCGGCGGGAGCAGTCGAGCAGCTGCAGACGTAGGCGGGCGAGAGCTCCTTTCCGGAAGAGGAAGATGAGCCGTGGGGTCCTTGCCCAGTCAGCTCAATGGGGGCCCACTCCTTCACTTTTCAATTTGTTTTAATACTTAAACCGGGTTGGCAGTTGCGGGTTCGGTTCGGTTCGGTACGGTTCGGGTTATCCGTTTATTATTTAACTAATTACCGGTAATTAAAATATATTATAATAGTAATTTAGGATTTAAAAGATAAATTAGTATATTTTGGAAAAATTATACGAGTTGATTTATTAAATAAAAATGGTCGGGATTTTAGGGGATTTGGAAATAATTTATAAAAGTGTTAAATAAATGGTATTTAAAATATCATGTAATACTATTTGAGATTTAAAATATATTATTGGGACTTCAAGATTTATAAAGAATTTGGAAAAGAATTTCAAGGATGGAAATCAATCTAATCAATAAATTTAAAAGGGAATTTGGTGAGTATTTTCAAGGGTCGGAATACTTAACTATTTAACTGAGATTTGAAACGGTTCTGAAACTAACTTGGGAATAAGACTTATTTGATGGCTAACTAGCATTATAATATGATCGTGTGACTAACAGTGTGATATGTATGACTAATAGCATGACTTGTGGTGAATTATTATATGCGATTAAATGTTGGATAACTATGACGATCTAGTAGGATTTTATATCACACAAATTATGTCTTATGATTTTGATGAACCGTTGAGGTATATGCGGAAATGATGTATATGAACATGCGGAATTGGTTAAATGATTTATGGAGAACGATGTGGTCTTGAGGAGCAGATGATGCGATGAAATGACTTTCATAATATGTTACTTGTTCTATTGATTGATGTGTGCTTGAGTGGTTAATAGTTGGATGTAGACTTATGTATATTCCATTATGTACTAGGTGATACTCTGTGATTGTGACTACTGTGTGCTGGATTCCTCTGTTGTCAATCTGCTAGCCAGGTAAGTACCTCCGGTGCTTACTCAGTAACCAGTACCTCCTGCCTGATGTGTCATATAGTATGTAGGTGTTTCATATGCATAAGAGCATGCCATGTAGTATCATGTTTAGGAATTGCACTTACGAATGAGCATTCTTATTCTGTATGCGTTTGAATACAAAACGGCCGTTATCTGTGAGTCCTAGAGTCCTTGCTAGGGTCATAGGGCAGCCCAGTTTCACCGGGTGTCCTCCTTGAGTTATATATATATATATCACGAGATACGAGATGAGCACGAGATACGAGATGAGCATGAGATGCGATATGATGATGAGATTTGATATGCTATAGTATCGAACTGGCCAGTCTCCACCCTATCTGGAAGAGGGGTGGTGGTAGAAGAGGGATATACCACTTGGTATTCTTTGTTAAGGCCTTACTTAATATTCTGCACATATGAGTTAGGAACATGATAGTGTGGTTAATATTCCAGTACTGCATGAAGGCATCTTTATTCTAGGTATAGGCGTATTATATGTCCTCAGCGCGGTCAGAGGACCCGCGGGCGGACTCTTGGCCTGACTTAGTGGTATAGTTTCAGGTACCCGATACACTGCTTGATTTTGTGCTATTATGACGGGGTCTATTCATGTGGCGGAGAGTGAGTGGTTGAAACCTAACTTCACCAGATTCATGCTTTATGGGATTTCTCCCTACTTATACTCTGTTTTGACCCGGCTCTGCCGTGGCACTGGTTGTATCATTTTCAGAACTTATGGCCTTTGCATGATAAATGATTTCCCGCGTTGTAGACTTAGGACAGGTATAGGGGTTTACCCCGGGGTCTCCAATGGACCTTCCAGATTTGGGTGCGAAATCCCATCTTAAACTACACATCTTCGATTTCAAACCTTCAACTTGTACTCGGGGCGCAAGATCCCAACGAGGGGTTTCATCCCTCGAAACGTAACTCGGGAATCATAATCCCGGGCCGTTACAGAATACCTTCGAAATCCCGATTTTGCTCCTTGTTTCCACTCGAATTTGGTATGATTTCTAACCCTAAACTTGTTTATTACAACTATTTGGATTGTTTGAATGATTTAGGTTGAGATTGAAAACCTAGGGTTTGATTTAGGAGCGGAATTTGGGGCTTTTTGATAAAAGCCAAATTGATTGAAATTGATGATATGGTTGTGTTTTTGGGTTGATTTTGAGCTAATTTCATGTTCATATCATTGTCAAATTGTTTATGGATCATGAGCTAATTGAATTTTAGAATTTTAGGTTGCGATATGTCTTAGAATTTGGGGCTTTTTTCCAAAAGCCAAATTGATTGAAATTGATGATATGGTTGTGTTGTTGGGTTGATTTTGAGCTAATTTCATGTTCATATCATTGTCAAATTGTTTATGGATCACGAGATAATTGAATTTTAGAATTTTATATTGCGATATGTTTTAGCATTTGGGGCTTTTTGCCAAAAGCAAAATTGACTTAAATTGGTGATATGGTTGTGTTGTTGGGTTGATTTGGAGCTAATTTCATGTTCATAGCATTGTCAAATTGTTTATGGATCATGATCTAATTGAAGTTTGGAATTTTATATTGCGATTTGCTTTAGAATTTGGGGTTTTTTGCCAACGGCCAAATTGACTGAAATTGATGCTATGGTTGTGTTGTTGGGTTGATTTGGAGCTAATTTCATGTTTATAGCATTGTCAAATTGTTTGTGAATCATGAGCTAATTGAATTTTAAAATTTTATTCCAATATGCTTTAGGTCGATTAGGTTCTTCTATTTTAGCATAAAAATCATAATTTAGCCTATTAGCTTAATTGGTAGAGCAATGTGCGTTTGCACAAAAGATGTGGGTTCAAATCCCACATAGGTTACATAATAGACAAGAGCGCAACAATCGCAAATTGTTAATCATGCACATTATAATCTAAGTTATGCACCTTTTAACCTTAATTATGCACATTTTAATCTTATTTATGCACTTTAATTTTAAAAGCTTATACGTAAAAAAATCGATTTCAAACTTACATCTATCAACCTAAATTAGCCGAGAGGTGAACTCAAACTCTCAAAAGTAAAAAAAACAAAATTAAAACATCGATTTCAAAAGCACATCTTTTGTCTTATTAATGCACATTATGATCTTACATTTGCACAATTGTATTCTTAATCTGCACAATTGTATCTTACTTTTGCACAATTGTAGTCTAAATTTGCACAATTGTATCCTACTTTAAATTTGCACAATTGCACAATTAAAGTTGCACAAATGCACTTTACAGTTGCACAAATGCACTTCACAGTTGCACAAATGCACTCCACAGTTCCACAAATGCACTTCACAGTTGCACAAAAGGTATCGAAAACGGGAAAAAGTGCATGTACCCATAAAATTAGACATATTTACCAATTTACCCATAAATTAAACATATTTCAATTATAAATTTTTATAATTGAAATAGACACATTTACCTATTTACCCCATAATGAATTATTTGTCTGCACAAAATAAACTTATATTTGCACAATAAGATGTTATATGTGCACAAAAGCAAGTTATACTTGCACAGCAGAAAGTGTTACCACGAAAAAAAAAATTCTGGGCAAAAAAAAAAAAACAAAAAAAAAAAAATCGGGTGTGAGAAGGGGGGCAAGGGGGGCAGATATTCTACTAATAAAATTAGGCCCATTAGTAATTAAATTAGGCCCAATAGTAATTAAATTAGGCCCATTAGCAAATTTTACACAATAAGCATATTTTACACTTTAAGGACTTTTTACATTTGAAGTAAACCCTATATATATATATATATATATATATATATATATATATATATATATATATATATAGATGAAAATAGGAATAAGAAGATTACAATCTTTCTGTTGAAAATAGATAAATATTGGAATTTAACAAATTATTCCAGCTTAGAGAAAACTTAAAATCGTTTGATTTGATTGTATGAGAAAAAAAAAATCCTTATTTAGTTTTAATTATAAGAAACCTTAACTAAATAATCTAACACCCTCCCATTTTTTTCAAATCCAACCCGATGGACGGCTTTGTGCCGTTTATTTAGTTTTAATTAAGTATATTTTGTCAAGAAAAAAAAAACCTTAAGTAAATCTGAATCTGGGTTGATTTGAACATCTCATCTTTGTAAAAAACAAATAAATTTTCCTAAAATATCTTTGTAAAATCGAGTAGGGGTTAATAATCATTAAGGTTGTGTTTGGTGGGGGGTGTAGGTGGGGTTTTGTGAGGTTTGAGGGGTTCAAAGAAAAAAGAAATCTAGAAGCATGGTGTTTGGTGGAAGGTGTAAGAGAGGGTGCATGAGGTGCAAGTGGAGTTTTTTTTTCCAGAAAAATGGAACCTTGGGAGAGAAAGGTTTGAGAGTTTTTTTTTTTGGATGGAGAGAGAAGGAGAGATGAGGGGCATTTTAGTGAGGGCAATTTTGTTATTTTTACCACAAAACACCTTCCAAACCCTATAAACACCAAACATCATTCAGATTGTTTGCAAAAAAGAATCTCCACCTTTTACATCTCCATAATCTAAAAAATAAACTCCACCTCCAAAAAACCTCTACCTCCCAAAAAACCTCGTTGTTGCCAAACCCAGCCTAATTAACAGATTGCATATCTAATCCAAATCTGGTTGCATGTCTTTCTAAAAAAGTATATATTTTCCTAAAATATCTTTGTAAAATCCTATATCTAATTAAACAAATAATTAAAACCAAATCAACCAAGATTCAGGTTGCATATTTTATACATCTAATCCGAATATGGGTTTATTGTTTTTTTAAACGGGAGGGTGTTACTCTGGATGAGATTTAATATCCTATATATCTAATTAAACAAATCATTATTCATTGCAGTTCTCTGGAGCAAAGTATGAAAGCAAGAGAGTGGCAATAACAAGTTTTCTTTCTATGAGCCAGCCATCCACGGTAAAAGTGCGCAAAGGCCTTTCAAGTGGCAGTGGTTTGGCAAGCATCCAGTGACGAAAGAAGAAGGGTATTTCTCATATTGCATATCTTATATATCTAATCTGAATATGGGTTTATTTTTTTTATCTAAATGGGAGGGTGTTAAGTAAATGTGGATGAGATTGCATATCCTATATATCTAATTAAACAAATAATTATTCATTGCAGTTATTTGGAGCAAAGTCTGAAATCTGGGTTTATTTACTTTCAAGAGGCAGCGGTTTTTTCACCATGGTGCCGACCATTGTGCGGTTGAATGGTGCGCAAACGTATCTCAAACATGTAATACTCTGCACAGACGTTGAATGGTGCAGACCATGGCACAAGGATTTCACGATGGCAAGCATCCAGTTATAAAAGAAGAAGAAGTGTATAAGTATCATGTTATAAGTTAACAAATCTCATTGTTCTAGCTTCATTCATAGTTTGATCTTAAGAAATAGTGAGAGAATGGTTTATAATGTGATAGGTTTCATGTATGATGAGAATGGTTTATAATGTGATAGGTTTTGTGTATAAAAGTGTATTGTAATTTTATTAAATTATACTTATCAGATGATATAAAATTAAGTCTGATTTTTAGGGAATGCTATGAAATTTGATTTTAAGGAGATTTATTTTAAGGTGGGTCCAAGAGGCATAAAATTTTCCACATGGGATTTTTAGGTCTATAATTAAGGAGAGTTTGCCAAGTGACATCATTAACATCTCTTTTAGTATTATAACTAGCGCAGTACCCGTGCGTGACGCACGGGATTTGCAAAATATATTATATTGGTTAAAAGATATTATCATAATTTATTTACATTATGTAAGAGATATATTATAATATTATAATGATGTGATCACACCTATGATCAATCAAGAAGCAAGACCTACCGAAGCTCCAAATGAGCAGCCTCTCGGATCCATCACTCAAGCTCGGGCAAGACGTCTTCAAGCCGACCTTCTTCAAGGACTCTTAACCATTTTCATAAACTATGAAGATCAAGGTCAATCATTCACAAGTTTACAACAAATTGAAGATCGCAACTCGCAGCCCAAGAAGCCCGGAAATGCCTCGGTTCCCGCTATTGATTATGGAGGCAAATCTGATTCAAATTCAAACTTCTCATGCATTTAAAGGCACATTGGGAAGAGAAGACATCATGGAATACATCCCCCATGCAGCTGGTGCTTTTGTGCAGAGAACAACTTCCAAGATTGCATTTAATGCAAGCCACCTTTTCCCAAGCATGCACAAGTTGTCCACAAACTTCCTCTATATTACTCAGCCCTTATGGCCATTAGGGGACACGAAATTATCATCAAAAAACCAGGTTTATATCCTTTGTTTGAAGCTTGAAAACACCATCTCCTTCGTGAGTCATATCGAAGGTCCGATCTTGTATTTTCGGTGCGTAATATCCGTTTGTACTTGATCTTTGTTCAAGAACTTGTGGTGAGTCATATCCACTTGTTTTTGTTCACCTATCCTTTATGAAATTCAGTTTGTGGAATATTGTCAAATAATATTACATTATGTAATAGATCTTTGTTCAAGAAAATTCAATTTGTTAAAAGATATTATCATAATTTATTTACATTATGTAATAGATATATTATAATATTATAATGATATAAAAATGATATAGCCAAATAATATTCATTTGGAAAAATAATGCTTATATTATATCGGTATATAATATATATGGAAAAACGCTAATGTTTCAACTTTCTAGATAGACACAGTTGCATGAACTAATTATGTAGAGAGTGTTTTAAGTTTTTTGTTTCACCTTATATGTTTTTTTTTTTTAACTTGATTGGTTACTTTTGAACATTAAACAAATATTTTTTGTCATAATAAGCTGAAAGGTAGAACCAAATACTTTGTTAAATGGACTACACATTCCAAAAATGTAACAAAGTTAATCCTGAATTTAGTCATTTGCAAATCCTTCATATATGTAACAAATTCCAATCACCATGAATTTAGAAGATAACAACCTGTATTAGTCGATGAATTTCTCTTCTGCATATATCTTTCATTGAAGCTGAATTCAGAAATTGATTTTGCTTCTAACCGGAGATATGAAACAATGGGTACTTGGAATTGCTACGTAATTTAGTCTAATTCGTGTAGATAAATCCAATTGATAAGATATATACGTGGTTTTCTTAATTAAAAAAAAATTAAAAGTTAGGTATGTGGTTGGTTTAGATTGTTCTTATATTTATTATTATTTTTTTGGTTTTTTTTATAAATTAATAAGGATTGATAGTTAAGCAATCTGAGTAAAAAAGGTAAAACAATTTTATTTTCAGATTGTATGTTTATTTTAATTAGAATATATCGGGTTTTTTTTAAGGGTCAACCACCGAGAAAAAAACGTTAAAGAAAAAATAAAAATAATAAGGGGTATGTAAATTAACTAAATTGATTTGTGAAACAAAGGGTTTGTAAAAATAAAAAACATTTAGGAACGCCCAAATTGAAACCCATCCTCCTCCTCTTCCAAGCTAAACGCCCAAATCGCACCGTTCGCATCCGGCCACCAATCGCACACCTTCCAGATGTGTCGCGCCGACCGCTCGCATCACCATATTTTATCTATGTTTTCGAAACCACAACCTCCCAAGCATCCCTATAGAGGATTTCGGCCCTGCACCCACTCGCCCACCAATCGATTCTGGTACCACTCGCATCCCTTACAGATGCAGTGGGCTGACCACTCGCAACCACCACCCCCAAGGTTACATGTCGAGAAATCCCGCCCTACGACCTACTCCCTCTAAAAACCTTGGTGAATCAACCTCGATCTGAGAAGCAAGAAGAAGAACAAAGAACAAATGTACAATGGGAAAGATTGGCAAATAGGTAATTTCTGGATTTCCTTACAATTTCATTTTACAATCGACTTATACAAAGATTCATAGACTTGTCTGAATGTTTTTTATTTCGTGAAAGACGATAGGACATGGAGCGGATTGAACTTCACTTCGACGATATGGCAGAGATGCTGCAGAGTTGGACGGGTACACAGGGAGAGCAGACAAGTGATACTTCAAAGAATTTTATTATTGTTTTTTAATTATTTGCATTTATATGATATACATTTCCAATCAACATGGAGGAGTGGTAGGAGAAACTTTATGGAAGATAACAAATAATTAACAAAGCAAAACAAAAGAAAATTAGGACAAATATAAATAGATAAAATAATTTCCAAGCCTAACAAAACAAAGAGAAACATAATAATCGAATGACAATGTCTTGATCGAACAATGTCAATAAACGAATAAAAATAATCCTTGGAGTTGAAAGCATAATGGGCAAATTTCCAACATCTCCATTCTTCTAATCATTTTCAATCTTGACAACTTGTTTCTTTGTGGAAAGTGTCAAATCAGTGACCTCGTCTTCACTAAGTTGATCAATGTCGATAGTATCATGTGGTCGTTTTAATGGAGTCTCTGTTTGCTGAAAGCCTTTTTTGAATTCGGTGATTATAGCTTGATCATCTGTCACCTTGTGGCCAGTGAATCCAGAATTAGAATTCTCAATATTGTACTCCTTCACATCAATTATGAACAAAAAGGTTTTGTTCAAAAAGACATGAAGATCTGCTGGAATTGATTGAACATCGACATCCTACAATTGAAATAAGAAATAAGAAATGGGAAATAATTAGTTAGGTGAAAGTTAATTGTTCTTGGCTTGGGCAAAAGGACGGATATGTTCACCTTACTCAAGGAGCTTAGAATAGAGGATACAGACTTCCCCCACGATTTGTTCAACATCAGAATCGAAGATAGTAAACGACTTGATGCTCGATCCATCATTAACCATGACTTCGACTTTAAACCTAACATATACGAATTACACTTCGAAATTAGGAATTTACAAAAAAAATATTGAGGAACAAATATGATAAAACATATATAATAATTAAGCTATTTACCTTAGAAATGCAAATTTGATAGTGTGCTTACACTTGGGATACCAAAAGTGTCCTCCCTCGGGGATGAGGGATTTTTTGCAAGGTTTACATGATTTATAGTACCATCCATTTTTATCTTCAATATCCTCAATGGTAGCCATGGTGACGTATCTACCCACCTAAATTCATAATTCATAATATAATTCATAATATAATATTAGGATAAATGTGTAATCTTTTGGTTAAATAAAAGAGATAAACATTGGTTAATAGGTTAATTGAAGTAATATTTGATGGAACTTGAAAAAAAAATTAATAACGAATCCCCAATTCCTAAAAAAAACAGTAACAACTTGTAAATGGTTAAAAAATTCCTGCAGATCTAAATGTTTTAATTATTTTAACAAAAAGTAACAGAATTGAGATAAAGATTGGTTAAGTGGGTAATTGAATTAATAACGAATCCCCGATTGCTTAAAAAAAACAGGAACAGACTTGATTGTAAATGCCTAAAAAATCTATGCAGATCTAAATGTTCTAATTATTTTAACAAAAAGTAACATAATTGAGATAAAGATTGGTTAAGTGGGTAATTGAATTAATAACGAAACCCCAATTGCTTAAAAAAAAAACAGGAACAAAGTTTATTGTAAATGCCTAAAAAATATATGCAGATCTGAATGTTTTAATTATTTTAACAAAAAGTAACAGAATTGAGATTAAGATTGGTTAACTGGGTAATTGAATTAATAACGAATCCCCAATTGCTTCAAAAAAAAAAAACAGTAACAGACTATGTAAATGGGTAAAAAATCTCTGCAGATCTGAATGTTTTAATTATTCTATCAAAAAGTAATAGAATTGGTTTAAAAATTAACCGAAATGAAAAAGCTACTAGAAAGGCCTATATTATATCGTTTAAATACTATTTAACTCACTCTTGATATAATATACATAATAAGATATTATTAAATAATGTACCTCAGTTATATCCATAAGCTCATCCAATGTCTTTCTCTCATAAAGTGATAAAAACTGATCTGGGATTGAATGTGTCGGTTGACTCGATAGTTGTGTTATCTTTTGAGGTTGAAATTGTCCATCGGAATCCAACAGTCTTTAAAAGTTAAGAGACGTGATCAATTAAATATTTGCATAAATAATACCCGGTAAACTAAAGAGAAGAATGATAAAATATAAATTGATAAGAATTAAAATATGAACCTAGTTTTGAAATCAAGTATCTCTTGAATACTATCATCCTCAATGAAAACGTGAGTGCTTCCCTTGACATTGTTGGCAAGTTTGTGTACACATAAAGAAAAAGTTAAAATATAATCTAACACCATCCAAAAGAATATAGATTGAAATGAAGGAAAAAAAGCAAAAAAATTACTTCCGCTGGGATTGATTCTTGCAAATTGATTGGATAATGACTATGACCCTATCATCCAATACATC
Source organism: Persicaria tinctoria (assembly GCA_037127255.1). Taxonomy (NCBI): domain Eukaryota; kingdom Viridiplantae; phylum Streptophyta; class Magnoliopsida; order Caryophyllales; family Polygonaceae; genus Persicaria; species Persicaria tinctoria. The sequence continues at coordinate 30,636,402 of JBANSL010000001.1, forward strand.
ATCGATGTAAGAGGCAAACTGATCGGCATATGCATCCCACAAAGTGCAGATGATGACATCATTCCTACAGATTGGATAGAATGAACAAAATGAATATAATCATAATATAAATCGTATATTCTATATATAAAAATTGTAATATATTGAAATACAAAATTTAACAATTAACATTACTCAATAATGTTTCCTATCTTAACCAAGTTACCAATCACATCTAAAAAAATCAAAGTGGGTTTTATCATAGTTTATCACAATATCACAATAAATAATAAAATATTTTATCACAATAAATAAGAACTTACCAACCAATCGGGTTAGATCAACATCTTTACTTAAAATGTCATCAAATTCAACGAATTCAAGCCCAAATCGCGAGATTGGAGCTTCGACAACATCTTTCAAGATTGTGTTCATGGAGAAGGCCACCTTGTGAGGGTGAGATCAGTGACGATATTGGTCAAGGTACTTGATTAAACCGAAGTTTGATATTGAGTAAGTTCCATACTACTTTATACAATCAAATTTTTAAACTCGTGATCCTAATTCATATGTGCAGAATATTAAGTAAGGCCTTAACAATACCAAGTGGTATATCCCTCTTCTACCACCACCCCCTTCCAGGTAGGGTGGAGACTGGCCAGTTCGATTCTATAGCATCTCAAATCTCATCATCATATCGTGGATCTTGCGAGAAGAAAATAATAATGCTGATAATAGTAAAGGTGTTCCAACGACTCGAATGACTCAGGACGATCCCGATGGGACTAGGCTGTCCTATGACCATAGCAAGGACTCTAGGACTAACAGATAACGGCCGTTATGTATTCAAACGCATACACAATAAGAATGCTCATTCGTAAGTGCAATTCCTAAACATGATACTACATGACATGCTTTTATGCATATGCAACACCTATATACTATATGACACATCAGGCAGGAGCTACTGGTTACCGAGTAAGCCCCAGAGGACTTACTTGGCTAGCAGATCGGCAACAGAAGAATCCAGCACACAGTAGTCACAATCACAGAGTATCACCTAGTACATAATGGAATATACATAAGTCTACATCCAACTATTAAGCACTCAAGAACACCTCAATCATTAGAACAAGTAACATATTATGAAAGTCATTTCACCGCATCATCCGCTCCTCAAGACCACATCGTTCTCCATAAATCATTCAACCAATTCTGCATGTTCATATACATCATTTCTGCATATACCTCAACGGTTCTTCAAAATCATAAGACATAATTTGTGTGATATAAAATCCTACTAGATCGTCATAATTATCCAACATTTAATCTCATATAATAATTCACCACAAGTAAGGCTATTAGTCATACATATCATACTGTTAGTCAAACGATCATATTATCATGCTAGTTAGTCATCGAATAAGTCTTATTCCCAAGTTAGTTTCAAAACCGTTTCAAATCCCAGTCAAATAGTTAAGTATTCCGACTCTTGAAAATACTCGCCAAATTCCCTTTTAAATTTATTTATTAGATTACTTTCCAACCTTGAAATTCCTTTCCAAATTCCTTATAAATCTTTAAGTCCCAATAATATATTTTAAATCTCAAATAGTATTACATGATATTTTAAATATCATTTATTTAACGCTTTTATAAAATATTTTGAAATAACCTAAAATCCAACCCATTATAAATTCTCCCAAAATAATATTTTATCTTTTAAATCCTCAATTATTATATAATATTTGAAATACCGCTAATTAGTTAAATAATAAATGGATAACCTGAACCGAACCGAACCGGTTATATAATCCCAACCGGGTTTAATAAATAAAAAATATATATGTATATATGTTAGCAAGGGGGGCCCACCAAAGGCCACATCAGCCTTCTTCTTCCCCGAATTTCAAATGGAGGCTCCCGCCATGGCCATCCTCAAACCATCAGCAACAAAGAGTCACACTAATCAAAACTCATTTCAGCCACATCAGCAACTATTCCTGCAACGTCAGCTTTCCACTAACTTTTTCAGCTTTTTACATTTTTCATCCACAACAAAGAGTCGCGCGAATCAAAACTCACTTTCCAATTTTTTATTTTTATTAAGCTAAATGTTGATTTATTTTACCTAAATTTTTTTGTTAATGATATTATTAATATTAATATTAATACGTATAATTAAAATAAAAAAATACACACAATTAAATTTAGAGATATTTGAACGTTGAAATTTAAATTTTAAAATTTCGCCCATTCAAATTGTACGACAAAGTCTAGTTGGTAGTATATTTTTATGTTTTAATGTTCCGGGTGTAGTGTGTATTGTTATTTAATGTTCAAATTTATGTATTTTTATGGTGTAAGTTTATGTTGATTTAAGTTAACGTTGTTTATGTGACTATTAATCTTTAACATATGGTAAACTTAGCGATTTTGTTTTTCATCTAAACATATACAAAGTGGGTGTCATTGGGTAGAGAAAAATAAATTGTATTAAAAAATAATTTTTTTTTATAAATACATTATTTATTTAACGAGTAAATGAGAGTTTTAATTTAATTAAAACCCCCTGCCATGTGTCTCACTACCATTGGTTACAAAAAAAAAATTAATGGGATGATGCGCATCACCCAGCAACACCTTCATCCATTTTTTGACACGGATCAAAAGATTCTCTCGCCTCGATCTCATGATTTTGCTGAGCTGGCCTCCCTATTTGATCCGTGTGGATCTCCATTGCGCATGGTCTCACGCGATCCCGCCGGCGAGGTTGCACTATGCCACTGATCGACGGACCTTTCTACATCCCTCAGCCTCGCCCAGATCCTTGGCCTTCCCGCCACCCTCACTCACACTTGTTGCTCCCGATCTCGCTCTTGACGCTCGCTCGCCTCGCCTCGCGCTCGCAATCGACTCTCTCGAGCTCGACGGACCTCTCGATCTCGCCGAAGCCCTCGACCTCGCCCCACCTTCCCACACTCGGCTCCCAAGTTCTACGATTCCTTACACGTTCCTTCATCGATCATCCTCACACCGCCCACGATCCGCTCCTAGAATATCTAGACACCTTCCCTCAAGAATCCCCCAATCAACTCCTAGCTCACCCATCCACCTCTAGAACTATTCTAACTACCTCTACCCACACCCAATCTCAAGATCACCGTAATGAAACTAGTCCAGACCTCAGCCAACCACTTTCTTATACTACCCGCACACACTACTTGCCTATACTTCCACCTCTAACTAAGACCTACCTAGAAGCTCATCTGAGAACCCCACTACCTACTACCTCCTACCAGTCCTAACTCACTCGGCTCTACCTAAGTTAATGCATCCTTCCCACACACCCTCTCACTCATCTCATGACCAAGAACAAAGACTTCAATCCCTCTGCCACTTTTCGACCTAGCTTACCGAAGAATCTCTCGATTAATTTCCAAGAAGAAGAAGCACTACACATATAACCCGTAACCTACTCACCAGTAAGTCAGTATACCAAGCATCATTGCACCTCATCATAGAATCAAGTTAGTCAGGCAATCATTGCTACCAGTTCAACACATTCGTCATCACACATTCAATTATGTCAGTTCTACGCCTATCACACAACATCAATTCCGATTAGTATAGAAGAATCCACGATTTGAAGTAAGAATGCTCTTGCTTGAGTCAGCTGGGAGGATCATGTTCGCAACTGTCATCTTTGAAGCATATTCGTCCTTTTTGCCATCGTCGACGTTGTTCCTGGGGCCTACGGGTCATATGTCCATCACACTTCCACTGCGCCGCTTCGGTTCCATTCACTCGTTCGCCCTTTCGTCCATGTCGTTATTCAGCAGGGGATTGCGAGGGGTTAGAGGTTACGGAGAGAGGGGAGGGACAAGGGAGGACAACAAGACTTCCATAAGGATTCAGACATGGTCCACGACTAGAGACGACAAGATCAGAGACCAGATCCCACCTCGAGAGTTGCAACAATGCCCTTAGGGTATTCCATGAAGTTATAGCTGTGGTACGTAGACACATAATAATCACGAATATCATCACATCATTAGACACTAACATGCACCTATCTCACGGAGTAGCGATCTATGCATTCATAACATGTTCATCTCATCCACTTTACACGTTCACAGAAGAAGCTAGCAACCTATCATATCATTCATTAATCATTCTTGACATACTAAGAACATACATGCACGAACGGATATGGGACATGTGTGGCATAAGTTGTATTAGTTTTAACAACATCAAAGGACATTATATACATGACTTATCACTCAGTTAGATACACATAAGCAGGTCGTAATATCATGGGGCCAAGGCAAGCACGCTAGGTACATCATATACATCCATATTCACATAGTATGACAAGGACGACACATGATCATACGAGGGCCTATAATTGGGAGACATATGTCCTACATGATACTAGAAATGTTTATTAAACATATACACAATCAACATCGTCTAATTAGATTAATTCAGCATGCTAGGACAATCATCTCATATATTAAACATACATGATACAACGAGGGTTGACCACACTATCATGGGCCTAATTCATGGGAAGACAATAATCATGGAAGTTCCATACATATGACACATACATCGCCTCATAAGAGCAACCGTGCAAGATATCAAGCAAGTCATGCTGAAATACATCAATATACTATGTCATACAACCACAACGAGGGTTGACCACACTATCATGGGCCTAATTCATGGGAAGACAATAATCATGGAAGTTCCATACATATGAAACATACATCGCCTCATAAGAGCAACCGTGCAAGATATAAGGCAAGTCATGCTGAAATACATCAATATACTATGTCATACAACCACTGACGAGACGGTTTCTCAACCAAATAAATTTGTAGTCAAGACCCCACTATAGGATAGTGGAGCCAGGTTCGTCCTCAGGAGAGAAGTCAGCGGTTCTAGGTTTAGTGTGTTTTGGGGTTCAGGGATAGCGGGAAAAGGTGGGGAGGTTGTTGTCGATGTCGACTAAGACTTGGTCGATGTCAAGGGAATGATAGAAGAAGAGGTGGTCGGTGTCGGGTAACTTTGCAGGATAAAAATAATGAAATAAAATAAATAAAGATGCAAACTTCCAAGGTTAGGGATCACCACAACAATAAACATATGCGCAGATCATAAATCACATAAAGATGCATGCTTTATATCAAAGAATCAACTTTCGCAAATTCCAACAATTTAGGTGATAGAGGCTCTCGCATAAAAACCTAATTTGTTTCTACCTTTTCTTAATTAGGATCAACCAACTTTCGCAGGCAAACCCTATTTACTATCCAATTCATAATAAGATCACTTTCGCTTCAATATCATGAATAAGGAATTTCCTCAACTTTCGCAAAGGATTAAGCACATAGGTAGATGATGATAAGGACATATAAATTCATGGATTTAAATCAAACACACATATCTATGTTGGGATCACCCCAACCCTAGAATAAGAAAATTAGAAACAAAACATAATAAAAGAAATTAACTTTAACATAAAATAAACTAAAACTTACAAAACCTTCCAAACGTTCCTTCTCTCTCTCTCTCTCTCTCTCTCTCTCTCTCTCTCTCTCTCTCTCTCTCTCTCTCTCTCTCCTTCTCTCTCTCTCGCCTTGCGCCCTAAGACGACTTGACTTGAATGAATGAAAATCAGCCCCCTAGGGCTTTATTTATAGCCTTCTAATTCTTGCTATTCAAGGATAGAAATCTCTATCTATATCTAAAGTTATATCTAAAAGCTTAATGATAAATAAAAACAATAAAGGAATTAAATCTAAATAGGGAATTATATCTAAAAGTCTTCAATGGATAAATCTTCTCCTTCCATGATGATGGATCTTGATAGCTCTTGATAGATCCGGATGGAATTTGATCTCGAAAATATCACAATCGGATTCGGGATAGAACCTTAACAAGAATCGGATTACTCGACGTCGGTCTCTGGGATTTACTCGATATCGACTAGGACTCCTCGATATCGAGTAGCACTTTCTCGACGTAGACCAACCTCCTCGACATAGAGTAAATCTCCTCGACGTAGAGTAAATCTCCTCGACGCAGAGTAACATTTGTCTTCATCTCGTGCTCGATCTCGTCCTCTGGAGCAAATGTCGAGTAAACTCTTGTCGATGTCGACCAATGTGGTCAATTTCGAGTAACGCTGTTGCTTTCAGCATTCTGCTCCGTTCTTAAAACGCACTTTCCCGAGTCCTCATTTGTCGGATTGACGCATATGATCATGTGTTGGAAAGCTCTTTTCGAGGGCTACAACTTTCATGAAGACATCGAAGCTTGATTCAGAATGATGAATGGTGAAAAATGGCCTTTTCTCCCGCTGCACCATCCTTAGCTTCTCCATGAGTTTCCTTTAAGCTCCAAAGTGCGTCCGATTTCTGCGAAATATAACCAAAACTTGTGTAGACCTCCATATATTGCAAATAAGTGTAAACTACACAGATTCTGTATTATTCTAACCCAAATGCATACAATGTATGCAGAAATCGATATTAAAATAAGTGTAAAACATGGCAAATTAGGCTTACAACAAACACCCCATACTTAAGCTTGCTTGTCCTCAAGCAATACTTTTAATTGTCATTCAGGGGAAGAATTCAAAACTCTCAACATCTTAGATTCATTCTCATATAACCTTGCAATCAATTACCATCCTTGAAAAGGTACTTATGTCGCAGATACATGCATGTGCAAACATCTACTCACAAAAGGAGGGTTATGCAAAAATATTCATGTGACAAAGCATTAATAATCAAGAGAACTTTAATTAAGCTCAAATAAGGAGTAGAATTGGTAAAAGGCTAAAGGTGGGCAATTTATGGCAATGTGGTGCTAATGATCCGGGGAAATGGAGTATTTCTAAATTGAATTTCCACATTCGTTCTCCATAAGATTCATCACCTTTCATAATGCTTTTTCTCAGTAATAATGCTTTTACCTCTCTAACCTCAGCACTGCCTTCTCGCGAGTCACAAACATGGGTGTCATGAATGGCCCCGGATACTTAGTGCTTTGGACTCCTCACAATGTGTCCCATCTCTCCAAACTATTATCTCAGAGAGCAGGGTCAATCTACCTTTATCTCCTAAGGTGATTGGATTTTCTTTCACTCACTAAATTTTGCATATATTTCAAACAATTTCCTTCCCAACTCCAATAATGATAATAATCACAACACAAACACCATATAACATCTCCATAATGTAACATCATTCTCAACAAAATCCCCGGATAAGGTAAAGAATGGCAAATATTTATATCATGTGGAGCAATATTTGAAATAAGGCATATTATGGCTTTTTTGTGATGCATAAGCATAGGTAAGGCTAGGATATACACAATGAGCATGTATGGAAATATAAAGTCCTCCATCATCTTATCATGCAACATGTCAAAAAAGCAACTTCAAATTTTACCTTCTTTCATGGTTTTCATCTAAAATATGTACTTCATTGTGACTTCCCTTTACTAGGCAATTTCATGCTATATCTCTAATGAATCCAATTTTGCATCGTCGAGTTCAATAAAGCTTCCATGACATTTATCAAAAAATTCAAATGGGGGTCATTTTTTCAAACTTTGAAAAACATGCATATAAGCACATAAATCAATAATGCATTCCAAAATAGCCATGTAGCAATTCAAAGAAATAAATTCAAAATATGCACAAATAATGTCAAATATGGAAAATAATGCATAAAGTAAGCCCTTCCCCCACCCCATACTTAAACATTACAGTGTCCTCACTGTATAAAAACAAGGGTAAAGAAAGAAACTCACAAGACAGGTGTGCAGGGCCTCAAAATGTCGAATAAAAGAATCCTGGGCCGAGTCTGAATGTAGTTTGCTTCTATCCATGGACCTGAAAAGTGTAGAAGACATATACCCATAATAGAAAAACTAAAAGGTGTTCAAAACCAAAAACAAACAAAATAATGTCCAAAAAGTCCCAAAAAGTAAATGTCTATTTACAAGCTCTAGATTTTATAGTCGCTAGGCCGACTTCTTCATTAAGCATTAGCATGGCTCATCTTTGTCCGGAGGTATAGGTGGATCTGGTGGTTCCTCCTGATACGTTTGGGATACCCGATCCTTCGCCTGTGGGCTTCAGATCAAGAACCATGCCGTATATTTGCTCCGATCTTGCAATGCTCTTTGATATCTCCTGATTTGGAACAATTCAAAGAAGTGATTAAAATTTTGATTTAGCGACAGAATTAAACTTGAGAAAATTCAGCAACTTTGAACAAAGTTATAGCGACAGAATAAGGGACGAAGAACAGCGAGGGTGGTAGCGAGGACTGAGCGCGGGACTTCGCTGGGCACACAAGCTTCAAGCCTCAGGGTGTGCGAGTGATGCATGCGGAGGTCTTTCCCTGGAGCGAAGAGGACAGCGAGCGAGGGCGAGCACGCAAGGGGAGCGCGCGCTGGAGTTCCTGGGCGCTGGCGATCACTGGGCGCGGAAGCAGTCGACGAGGCTGGGAGCGAGACGCATGGGACATCCGCGCTCGCTGGAGCGGGTCTGCTCGCGGGTAGCGCCAGTGGCTGAAGTTCCTTGGCTGCGTTGCTGGTCTAGGTCGAGCACGCCTGGGCTTGTGTCCTCGATCTCGACGAGCGCAGGCTAGGGCTTGGTTGTGTTTAGGGTTGTCGAATGGATTCAAGGTGAGGGTGATATTTGTGGTTGCCGAAAATAGTAAGAACACAAGAGCTTTGGATTGATTAATCGAAGAACCCTAATTCCGTTAAGGGTTTCTCGATTCTAATTTTCAATCTGATTAATTCAAAGTGCGGAACATGAACTTATAGTAAAACTATGATCTATCTAACCAATCCTTCCTTGCAAAGGAAAGGGGTTTGGATAGATTAATTCTATCTAATGATAAGTGAAATAGCTTAAAGATAAATAAATCCTAAGAGATAGAAATATAATAACTTGGTGGGAAAGTAATATATCTAGAAGAGATATAATTAATTTCCACCTTATTTATCTAATTTGCATAAAATAACAACTAATTAAATAACTTAATTTCGGCCCATGCACAATGTAAACTCGGTCCATGCATTAAGCCCATTCGGCCAAGCCTTGATCAAGGTGGGTGTAGCCGAGTCTTCATGAGCTCCGAGTGTGGACGCAAGCTCACTTCTTGTGCTGGCGGTGTAACCTTGAGCCAATTGATCCAGGGTGGCCTGAACCCTTGCTCTAACGTTCCATGGTGACGGACAAGAAAGGCCTTAGTTGCATTTTGAATCTTCTTGGCCCTTGAACGAGTGACAGGGCTATCAAATGGAACCTTCATGTTGTCCTCAATGTCACCAGGAGTCATCGATAATTGAACGGCATCACCTCCGGTGGTGGGAAGCGTGGGATGTCATCCGGGAGCATCATGTGAAGAAGTTTAAACCTCCCTGAGTGAACGCTCCATGGCTTCACCCATTCATCTTCCTGGGCTACAGTTGTCATGCATAAAGGAAGATATAAAGAAAATATACAAACCTCATCATCATACCTCTTCCGCTTCATAGGTTGACTTGGTTGCGCGTCTCCACCACAACAAAACGGTGGAGTGGGAAGAGATATTTCCACCTCATCATGCGGAGCTTCATGCCACTTTGCTTGGACCCCATACTTGAATATGAACATCGGTTGCTCAAAATCATCGGGGATAGCCTTCACCTTGTAAGGTAAAAGCGATCTTGGAATGCCCTGGTCAACAATGTCCAACTTCTTCTCTTCTAGTGATATTTCGCCTTGGGATCCTTCATATGATTCATCAACAATAGGTAGCAAAGTAGGAATGAAATTCGAGGAAGGACATACCTAATTGTCGACATTGAGTGGGTCAATTGGCTCGTCGAGAGGAGGGCATGGCCCTTTAGACTTAATGGAAGCCTCAAGCCTTCGGATTTCGTCTTCCAACCGAGCTATTTCCCTTAATCGTGACGCCTCCACTGCGATCCTATTTCTCCGTCTCAAATCATGATACCATTCTTCCCATGCAGGATTCCCTTCGACAAAGTCTTCCATCTTTGTACCTAAGCTTTGAAATCACAATCAAGAACACAAATTAGTGGTAAAAGCTTGGCACCCAGTTGGTACCGGTGAGGTAGGTGGTGGTAGGGTATGTGAAGGGTAAGAAAAAGGGATAGGCTTTTCTGAACCTTAAACACAATTAAACTAGGCGTGATTGATATCTCCCCGGCAACGGCGCCAATTTGACGAGAGGGTTTCTCGACCAAATAAATTTGTAGTCAAGACCCCGCTATAGGATAGTGGAGTCAGGTTTGTCCTCAGGAGAGAAGTCAGCGATTCTAGGTTTAGTGTGTTTTGGGGTTCAGGGCTAGCGGGAAAAGGTGGGGAGGTTGTTGTCGATGTCGACTAAGACTTGGTCGATGTCAAGGGAATGATAGAAGAAGAGGTGGTCGGTGTCGGGTAACTTTACAGGATAAAAATAATGAAATAAAATAAATAAAGACGCAAACTTCCAAGGTTAGGGATCACCACAACAATAAACATATGCGCATATCATAAATCACATAAAGATGCATGCTTTATATGAAAGAATCAACTTTCGTAAATTCCAACAATTTAGGTGATAGAGGCTCTCGCATAAAAACCTAATTTGTTTCTACCTTTTCTTAATTAGGATCAACCAACTTTCGCAGGCAAACCCTAATTACTATCCAATTCATAATAAGATGATGATAAGGACATATAAATTCATGGATTTAAATCATGAATAAGGAATTTCCTCAACTTTCGCAAAGGATTAAGCACATAGGTAGATGATGATAAGGACATATAAATTCATGGATTTAAATCAAACACACATATCTATGTTGGGATCACCCCAACCCTAGAAGAAGAAAATTAGAAACAAAACATAATAAAAGAAATTAACTTTAACATAAAATAAACTAAAACTTACAAAACCTTCCAAACGTTCCTTCTCTCTCTCTCTCTCTCCTTCTCTCTCTCTCGCCTTGCGCCCTAAGACGACTTGACTTGAATGAATGAAAATCAGCCCCCTATGGCTTTATTTATAGCCTTCTAATCCTTGCTATTCAAGGATAGAAATCTCTATCTATATCTAAAATTATATCTAAAAGCTTAATGATAAATAAAAACAATAAAGGAATTAAATCTAAATAGGGAATTATATCTAAAAGTCTTCAATGGATAAATCTTCTCCTTCCTTGATGATGGATCTTGATAGCTCTTGATAGACCCGGATGGAATTTGATCTCGAAAATATCACCATCGGATTCGGGATAGAACCTTAACAAGAATCGGATTACTCGACGTCGGTCTCTGGATTTACTCGATATCGACTAGGACTCATCGATATCGAGTAGCACTTTCTCGACGTAGGCCAATCTCCTCGACATAGAGTAACATAAAATAAACTAAAACTTACAAAACCTTCCAAACGTTCCTTCTCTCTCTCTCTCTCTCTCTCTCTCTCTCTCTCTCTCTCTCTCTCTCTCTCTCTCTCCTTCTCTCTCTCTCGCCTTGCGCCCTAAGACGACTTGACTTGAATGAATGAAAATCAGCCCCCTAGGGCTTTATTTATAGCCTTCTAATTCTTGCTATTCAAGGATAGAAATCTCTATCTATATCTAAAGTTATATCTAAAAGCTTAATGATAAATAAAAACAATAAAGGAATTAAATCTAAATAGGGAATTATATCTAAAAGTCTTCAATGGATAAATCTTCTCCTTCCTTGATGATGGATCTTGATAGCTCTTGATAGATCCGGATGGAATTTGATCTCGAAAATATCACAATCGGATTCGGGATAGAACCTTAACAAGAATCGGATTACTCGACGTCGGTCTCTGGGATTTACTCGATATCGACTAGGACTCCTCGATATCGAGTAGCACTTTCTCGACGTAGAGTAAATCTCCTCGACGTAGAGTAAATCTCCTCGACGCAGAGTAACATTTGTCTTCATCTCGTGCTCGATCTCGTCCTCTGGAGCAAATGTCGAGTAAACTCTTGTCGATGTCGACCAATGTGGTCGATTTCGAGTAACGCTGTTGCTTTCAGCATTCTGCTCCGTTCTTAAAACGCACTTTCCCGAGTCCTCATTTGTCGGATTGACGCATATGATCATGTGTTGGAAAGCTCTTTTCGAGGGCTACAACTTTCATGAAGACATCGAAGCTTGATTCAGAATGATGAATGGTGAAAAATGGCCTTTTCTCCCGCTGCACCATCCTTAGCTTCTCCATGAGTTTCCTTTAAGCTCCAAAGTGCGTCCGATTTCTGCGAAATATAACCAAAACTTGTGTAGACCTCCATATATTGCAAATAAGTGTAAACTACACAGATTCTGTATTATTCTAACCCAAATGCATACAATGTATGCAGAAATCGATATTAAAATAAGTGTAAAACATGGCAAATTAGGCTTACAACAACCACAAGAATGGCTACTACTATAACCGACAGAATTATCCAAGGCCATTCACCGACTCGTCACCCCGTTTCCCCGTGAGGCGCAAGTATGACTCGCTGGGTTAGGACATTCATGCTGTGTCCGAGAGGTGAGGGTAGAACTCGTGTTTAGACTCTTGTGGCAAGAAGAAACGGTTGGCCATTATGAGGATCGAAAGGGATGACCCCATAGGACAACTCACTTCTAACTCGAAACGATTTAAATCCTCACTCCCACTAACATACTCAGGTCACCCTCACATCCGACACGATTTCCGAAGTTATTTAGTTGACTAAACCAGATTTCCAGTGAAAGACCCCAACCATAGGTACGAGACTCGATAGAAGCATCGATGGTGGGATACAAGACAAGACTTGAAACAGGGAGAGCGGATGCTTCTCGACCCTTGCTAACATGCCTAGATGTTTTGATGGGGGCCGAAGATGGAGTAAGAACCATCAGGGTGTTTGAATTATTGTAAGGCTATTCTGACAAGACAGGAATTCTGATTACATAAGAACAAGGTTTTCTCCCACTATCCCGTTTACACAGTTATTCAACACATGATTCAAGTCAATGCATACTGATTAGTTCCCTATCCTAAGCACAATAGAGCACTCATCACGGAAGCAATCAACAAGATTAATATGATCCTTTTTGAGGAGGATCGCCCTCGGGCCCAATTGCATATATGTATATATATAAACGTAAGCATAGAGACGATCTATTCCGTCCTTCGAGGGACGGCTGACCGGAGGGGCAAAAACCTCACGACCTCCTAACTCAACACTCCAACCTTCGTGGTGTTCCTTGGGGTCTTCTAGGCCCATCTGTAAATAAAAGCTAGTATTTTGCCTACCGTTCCCCGAATTGTACATCCATAAGGGATGTCTACAACTTGGGTGTCTACCCACGAGATTATTTCCCCTTTATTCATTTTAGGTTTTAAGTCCAATTAAATTCATTTTTCCCTTTATAAAATATTTTCCAAAACCATTTGAAAACATTGGGTGATTTTCAAAACCTCTTCAACCTATTGTACATGGATTGCAAAACCTCATATCTTATACCACCATTGTAACGGCCTAGGATTATGATTCCCGATTCACGTTTCGAGGGATGAAACCCCTCGTTAGGATCTTGCGCCCCGAGTACAGGTTGAAGGTTTGAAACCGAAGATTTGTAGTTTAAAGTGGGATTTCGCACCCAAATCCGGAAGGTCCGTTGAAGACCCTGGGGTAATCTCCTGTACCTGTCCTATGTCTACAACGCAGGAAATCCTTTATCATGCAAAGGGCATAAGTTCTGTAAATGATACAACCAGTGCCACGACAAAGCCGGGTCAAAACATAGTATAAGTAGGGAGAAATCCCAAAAGCATGAATTTGGTGAAGTCGGGTTTCAAACACTCACTCTCCGCCATATGAATAGACCCCGTCATAACAGCACAAAATCAAGCAGTGTATCGGGTACCTGAAACTATACCACCAAGTCAGGCCAAGAGTCCGCCCCCGGGTCCTCTGACTGCGCTGAGGACATATAATATGCCTATACCTAGAATAAAGGATGCCTTCATGCAGTACTGGAATATTAACCACGCTATCATGTTCCTAATTCATATGTGCAGAATATTAAGTAAGACCTTAACAAAGAATACCAAGTGGTATATCCCTCTTCTACCACCACCCCCCTTCCAGGTAGGGTGGAGACTGGCCAGTTCGATTCTATAGCATCTCAAATCTCATTATCTTATCGTGGATCTTGCGAGAAGAAAATAATAATGCTGATAATAGTAAAGGTGTTCCAACGACTCGAATGACTCAGGACGAACCCGATGGGACTAGGCTGTCTTATGACCATAGCAACGACTCTAGAACTGACAGATAACGACCGTTCTGTATTCAAACGCATACATAATAAGAATGCTCATTCGTAAGTGCAATTCCTAAGCATGATACTACATGACATGCTTTTATGAATATGCAACACTTAAATACTATGACACATCAGGCAGGAGGTACTGATTACTGAGTAAGCCCAATAGAACTTACCTGGCTAGCAGATCGGCAACAGAAGAATCCAGCACACAGTAGTCACAATCACAGAGTATCACCTAGTACATAACGGAATATACATAAGTCTACATCCAACTATTAAGCACTCAAGCACACCTCAATCATTAGAACAAGTAACATATTATGAAAGTCATATCATCACATCATCCGCTCCTCAAGACCACATCGTTCTCCATAAATCATTCAACCAATTCCGCATGTTCATATACATCAGTTCCGCATATACCTCAACGATTCATCAAAATCATAAGATATAATTTGTGTGATATAAAATCCTACTAGATCGTCATAATTATCCAACATTTAATCTCATATAATAATTCACCACAAGTCATGCTATTAGTCATACATATCATACTGTTAGTCAAACGATCATATTATCATGCTAGTTAGTCATCGAATAAGTCTTATTCCCAAGTTAGTTTCAAAACCGTTTCAAATCCCAGTCAAATAGTTAAGTATTCTGACCCTTGAAAATACTCGCCAAATTCCCTTTTAAATTTATTTATTAGATTACTTTCCAACCTTGAAATTCCTTTCCAAATTCCTTATAAATCTTTAAGTCCCAATAGTATATTTTAAATTAATCTCAAATAGTATTACATGATATTTTAAATACCATTTATTTAACACTTTTATAAAATATTTCAAAATAACCTAAAACCCAACCCATTATAAATTCTCCCAAAATAATATTTTATCTTTTAAATCCTCAATTATTATATAATATTTTAGATACCACTAATTAGTTAAATAATAAATGGATAATCCGAACCGAACCGAACCGGTTATATAATCCCAACCGGGTTTAATAAATAACAAATATATGTATATATGTTAGCAAGGGGGGCCCACCAAAGGCCACATCAGCCTTCTTCTTCCCCGAATTTAAAATGGAGGCTCCCGCCATGGACATCCTCACGCGATCCCGCCGGCGAGGTTGCACTGTGCCACTGATCGATGGAGCTTGCTACATCCCTCAGCCTCGCCCAGCTCCTTGGCTCTCCCGCCTTCCTCACTCACACTTACTGCTCCTGACCTCGCTCTCGACGCTTGCTCGCCTCGCGCTCGCAATCGACTCTCTCAAGCTCGACGGACCTCTCGATCTCGCCAGAGCCCTTGACCTTGCCCCACCTTCCCACACTCGGCTCTCAATCTCACTCCCCAAACAATAAACATGAAAGAAACGAACGGTATAAGGAAGGGAAGGAACGAAGCTCACCAAGGTGATTTTGTGGCTTCAGAGCTCTCGATCGGAGGTCTGGGCGCCTTCGGAGGCCATCGATGGCTCGTCGGACCTGTGTCGAACATGGGTGAGCGTGATGGTGAAGTCCAGGGTGATTCCGCTCGAAAACAAGTAAGAACGGCTTACCGGAAGATTGTTCACGCTTAAACAGGGCGATGGACTTCGGTGGCTTATCGGCGGCGCTGGTGACTCCTGGGCGTCTCTTGGGTGGCTCGGGTTCATCCCCAAACGTCGGTCTTCGCGAGGAAAGGATGTAGTAGTGCTAGGTGACTCGAAGGAGGAGGAGGAACTTGGAGTTTGAATGTTCCCAGCACGTAAAGAGGAGATGAAGGTGGTGGTTGAGATGGTGAGGGCGACGACGGCTCGTGGAGAATTGGAACAGAAGGAGGGCTGGATTAGAGTTAATGAAGAAGGGAAGGGAGAGTTCTCTCATCCTTGTTCCAATGGGAATCGAAGGCAGATGATGGGGAGATGGAGTTGGTGAAAGTGATGGTGAATGGTCATGGTGAGAGTGACGGGGTAAGGTGATTTGAAGGAGGCATGGTGAGGGTGAGGGAGTGGGTAAAGTAAGGGTGGAGTGTGAAATTGGTTAAACTAATACCCGACAATAAATCCCGAATACGCGAATCTCAAACCTCGAATTAGTTCACAAATGTTAGTTTTCCTGACTCTCGCTTCCTCGATCAATTAGATTTTTAAAATCGACAAGGATATCGCCATCCGATAATTATTTTGAATTTTTGAGGTAAAAGGACGGAAATCGTTCGTTAAATTTTTGGATTCAAGTCGGAATCCGCTTTACAAGTTTTAAATCGGTCATTTTTATTTTCCTTTTTCCAAAAAATTAGGATTTGAAAATCCGAGCCTTTACAAAAAATCCCCTAGGGTAAATGGGATTTTAACCTATGAGGATAATTGTTCACCAAAGAGGATAAATGATCTTAGCTTCACTTGATATCGAGTGGCTGACTCGATATCGAGTCATCTTGTGTGCCTCGGATGAGCTCCTCTCGACATCGAGTAGGATGTGTGATGTCAAGTGGTCTTCTCTTCTCCTGGATTTTGATGACATCTAATTTAGTCATATTTTAGGATTGCATTTGCATATTAGTTTAGAGCATTTTCATTCATATTTGTCATATTTTATACTTTATTAATTTTATTTTGCATTTTTTGGAGTCTACACCTACTTTTTATTGATTTCAGGCACTTTGAAAGCGATATTTGTCGACGGAGTTTTAGGTTTTAGTTACTTTTGTTTCCTTTGTTTTCGGTATTAACCTTTGGATTGAAAACGGAGATTTCTGGTTTGCATTTTATTTTAAGCACGTCTTTAATTTATTCAATTGCTTTCTATATTATGTTTAGCTAAATTTTCCGTTCTAGGGTTAGGGTGAACCCGACAAAGTCGCAATTTGTTTGATTTCGATGGTTGCTTGAACTTTATCTGAATTCTATGAATTGATTTGATCCTAGTTGCTTTACCTAATTGATGACAATCGATTAGTATCCTTTTTAGATTCGAGATGCTACCGTTGAGAATTGAAATTGGATAATTGGATGGACTTCATGAACCCGAAAGGGGAATTGTGTCTATTGGAACCCTAGGATTGAACTTGAGGAATCGACAATTGTTATTGTGACATTTAAACGATTGTTGAGGACTCTTGAGGATTAATAAATTATCGTAGATTCTTAGGTTTGAATCGGTTAGGCGGAACGCGACAGCGAATGTTTAATTGATTTTCTCCTAAGATCTATAAAGAACTTAAAGGGTCTAGATTTTGTTAATTTAGACACAATCACTACAACATGCGACAGCTGAGTAGTGATGACTTTAGATAATTTACCTTCAATTTGACATATTAAAAAGACGAAGTTCGAGTCAGCATCGGGTTGAATTCTTTGTGGCATTGTCGTCGGAATCCTTAACCCTGGAATTATTTCTCTTATATATTTTCTTCTTAATCTTTGCTTGTTTTCTAGGTTTAGTTGAAAATCAAATCTCTCCCATTTGGCTTAGCTGATTAGTTCTAGATAACGATTGATACATATATAATCCCCGTGATCGATATCCGTTTACTGCAATTGATCTCGTATTCTTGCGAGGTTGGTTCAGGCTACACAATTCTTGTGTTGGTTTAGACCACATCAAGTTTTGGCGCCGTTGCCGGGGATTATTGATAGTATTGGTTGTTTCTATAAACTAGTTTGCTAAGTCTTTCTTTTACTTTTGATTTTTTCCTTCTTTTTGTGATTTCAGGTGTCTTCTTCTAGAGATGAACTGTGTTCCATATTGTGATGTTTTGTCATCCGTTGGTCATGCCACTTTGGAAAATCAATTCTCAATGTATGAGAACCATGCTCATTGCGAGTTTTGCGGGGGTTTTGGGCATATGATCTCTGAATGCCCGGTGTTGTGGGCCCCCACCTACGAGGATGCTGATGACATATCCCATAGGTGCAATTCTGATGAGTATTATGACAGCAATCACACTCAAGAAAGGGTTCCGATAGGATTTCAGTTTCAACCTCCACAACCTCCTCCCGCGCAAGGACCGTATTCACATCTATCAACGGAGGAGCTACTCGCTAAGATTGCGGATATTGAAGCCCGAATTGCTCAACTTACCATGAATGGTCAAACTGTTCCAGAGAGCCTCTCGAGCCAAACAGATGTCAATGACAGTGACAATGACGATTGCACTGTCGTAACTATTGAGATTGAGGAATATCTGGAAGAGCATATACATGAGTCTAAGGTGCCTGAGATTGATGATCCTAGGGAAGAGGAATCCAGAGAAGAACCCGGATTGGTTGCTCCCCGAGTATACATGTCACCGTCGCTATTTTCTGAAGTGATGGTTCAAGAGAATGTTAAGGCACGGTTTGGGGCGTTTGCTGGACTACTCTCCAAGTGGCATATAGATGACATTTCAAAGGAATTTCTCGTTGACATACCGCCATACACCATGTCCCAAGGGAAAGTCTTGCTATTCGAAGATGGTGGTAACGGTGAACACACAAAGGGACGAGATACTAAGGAGAAGAGCACGTCATTCGGGAGATTGAACTTCAATGGATTCCAACTATATCACCCCGAAAAGACTTTACTAGATGGGTGGTTCGAGCCATGGACCATCCATTCGGGAAGGTTCAAACGTTTTCGGGTCAACCCCAGGTAAGTTCTCCTTTTATTTTATTTAGTCAGGATTGTTTGTTATTATAAGCTTCAAAAAAATAAAACAAACAAATGCACGCCGGTGTGCACTAGTGCGCGGCCGCGCGTTGAGCCCCTGTTGTTCAACAAACAAACCAAGAAATATATATAAAAAAAAAAAGAAAACCTTTCCGTCTCTTCCTCTATGTCCCTTCTTCTCCGTCGCCTCTCCCGTCCAGGCGCTTTCCTCTTCCCCCTTCCTTCTTCGTCTCTCTGTCACCACCGCAACAGTCCGCCACTCCGCCTCCCAGAAAGCGCCGGCAACCCCTCCTTCTTTCGTCCGCTTTCCTGATCCCACTGCCCCGCGCAACCAGCCCTGCTCTCTCTTCCCCGATCTCTCTCTCTCCTCACTCCTAACCGTCGCCGGTTTCCTTTCTCTCCCCCGTTTCTTCCCTCAGCATCTCAACCTCTTCACACCACCCCACGTCTCGCCGGGATCTCTCTGACCGCCACTAGCCCGCCTCCTTCTTTCCCTCTTCTTCTCCCGTCTGCTCCCCCTCTTCCCGACTGCCTTTCCCCATCGCTCAACCCACACCCGAGCCTCCGTCGATTTGCCCTCACCACCACCGGCTGCATCTGCTCACTCGCCCTCGCTTCGGTACTCAGCCCTCGCCGCTTCTGGCCACCGCCGGAACAACCTACTCCCTCTTCCCGACTGCCAGCTGAACCACCACCGTCGCCCCGGCACCCTCCACCAGATCTCCCTCGCTCCTCTCCGCCTTCACCACTAGAGCCCTAGCCGCTCCCGATGCTTGAAAGCTTCGTTGCTGCCCTCAATTGGTCGTGAATCCAGATGGCAGATGAAACTCCCGGATGAATTCTCAAACATACATTCCACTGGTAAGTGCAGGTATGCATTTTTCCTTCCTCTTTTGATTTGCATTAGTGTGAATTCAGTCTCTAAAGTATCTGAATTGTGAACTTGTTGAGTTGTTGTGGATTGAGTTCACATTGATGATTTGATTATCTGCAATGCTTAATTCGTGCTGGATTCATGAGATTTTTATTGCCTGAGTTGAATGGGAACTTGAATGCCCATCTAGGAGTTTATATTCGCTGAGTTGTTGCATTGGGACACTATGTTTGATTGTGTTGTGGCGGAACGAATGAATTGAAATTGGGGTGTTACTAGCGATAAGCTTTGATTTGGGGAGAGACGTTTTGGAATTACCATGACTCTTGATCATTCTCCTGGACTAAACTACTTGTAACACACAATGCTTCTATTTAGTCTGTTTGGTCTTGAGTCTCTTTACTCTTATTTTTTTCCCTGACTTGGCTTACTTGACTTGTGTTAATCCTTGCTAGATTGTGAGGCTTTGAAGTGATATTCTACTCCATGGGCTGATTGAAATCTCCTTGTTATATAGTCTCAAGATCTTGGTGGTTTGTTGATATGTGTTACGAGGCATTTAACCATACATATTTTTGCTAGCACTATGCTTTTGAATGAATTAAGAGTGTGGTTTGACTATCTTTGTTGCTGAAATTGATCACTTTAGCTCTTGAAGTTTAGTCATATACACTAATTGTTTGAAGTGTTTGCTACTTGGCTTTGTGATTTCTATCACTTTGTCTATCTTGGAGTTCTTTTGTTTATCTCACGCTCTCTCTGTCCGTATCGATTTTTCATGAATTGAATCATAAAATATGGATGAGCATGATCTAGAGGGCTGATTTTATTGAGTTGATGTTTTTGAGGGGGTTTTGTGCTGATTTTTGGTTATTATTGGATCTTGGTTGCTGTGTGATATTATTTGTATTTGTTAGGCTGGTATCTGCTTCTGTTTTTTGTGCTTTGCGCAGGCCAAATTACGAAGGAGATGCCGCTGAAATTTGATCAAATATCACAAATGGTTCCGTAACAATTCTTGCACTACTACCTCGGATTAAGATTGTTTGAATTTTTCTCGAGTGTGCCTGATTCTTTAGTGAGTTTCCTCTTCCCTTACTCTTTCTTTTTCTCTACTTTGAGGACAAAGCAGATTTTAAGCATGGGGTGGGGGGTAACTCACTTGTAATTCACATGTAGCTCTTTTGTAACTCCGTTTTTGCATATAATTTTTTCATTTTTTTTTCTTTTTCATGTGCATTTCATACATTGCATTTCATTTGCATATAGATGTTTTGAGATGAACCGTTGCTAATAAAAATTCCTTGCTCTTCTTGAAGAACATGTCACTTCCTTGATTGAAATTGGTTGATGATATCCTCTAAGGCATATTAAAAAAGCTTGTGATGATTTGGATATTTGGGTTTATGCTATAATTCTTTCAAAAACTTATGATTGCTTGAGACTTGTTAAGATTGAGATTCTAAGACAAAAGTCGCGAGCTTCTGAGCCTAGGACTGACATCCATGAGTCCTCTTTTCTTTTGTGTGTGAATTGCTCATCTTGATTGCTTTATCTTCAAAGCTTGCGTTAGAATCTATTAAGGTCATATGTATGACTTGTGTGCATTGCATTAACATGATTGAGGCAATTTTGTTAGCCTATTATTCCCTTCCTACCCATAGTTATATCCTTTGCTTGAAGCCCATTGAGCCTATTTGCTTATTCATTTGTAGCTCCACAAGATTATCCTTAAGCCTATTTTAGCCTCATTTACCTATCCGGGAATTAGGATGAAGTAGATTTATGGTTGAGTTGAGTGAAGAAGGGAGAATAATGTGCTTTGAGTGATTGATGTATTGAGTGGAGGATTTTGTGCTTCAAATGTAATTTTCTTGTGATGAAGAAATAAAAAAAAAAGAAATTAAAAAAAAAAAGAGAAAATGGAAAAAAGTGAAAAAAGAAAAGAAAAAAGAGAATAAATTTTTCTTGGTCACTAGGAAAAGTTTGTGAAAAGGGAATGGGTTATCAAAAGTTGAGAGATTATGAGTTTATTCGATTATGTGATGTGGTTTTTGTGAGAAATTTGGTATGTTTGAAATGAAGTTGAAATTGTGGTTGAATTTTAGGAAGTAATTCTATTTCCCGGATTTAGCACCACAAGCCAAAGAATTCATACCTTTTGTTTCTTACCTTGGCCTCATTACAACCCATGAAAAGACCTCATGATTTATGTTTATGTGCATAGTCCAAGTGGTGGAGAGTTAGGACGCTAATTCAAGCTTATGGTAGATGAGTTTTCAAGATTTGAGCTCGAGCGGAATATTTAACCTTAAACACAAGAGTGAGAGCGTTCCATGTGAATATGTCCTATATATGGGAGGTCTTGGAATTGATTTCTTGACATGAGCAAATACATAGCTTAGATAGAAATCGAAATCCTTCTTGTGAAATCTTTACACTGTTCTTGCTTGAGGACAAGCAAGGTTCAAGCATGGGGTGATTTGATGACATCTAATTTAGTCATATTTTAGGATTGCATTTGCATATTAGTTTAGAGCATTTTCATGCATATTTGTCATATTTTATACTTTATTTATTTTATTTTGCATTTGTTGGAGTCTACACCTACTTTTTATTGATTTCAGGCACTTTGAAAGCGATATTGTGGAAATTCAAGCTTTAATATGGAGCGGCGACGATATTGGATTGGACTTGAGGAGCTAAATTGCCAATGAGTGAAGTTTCTAAACTTGGGGGTTATTTGATGGAATTAACTTTATAATTGGGTATTGGTTAGATTTTAATTATTTAATTTCGTGGGTTAAAAATGTAATTTCATTTTTATTCACATATATACTCTCTCGTATGTGAAAGAACCAGGGGGTCTCTTTTCTGACTTTGGAGCCGCCGCAAGGCTTCGGCCGATGTAGTTTTAGGTTTTAGTTAGTTTTGTTTCCTTTGTTTTCGGTATTACACTTTGGATTGAAGACGGAGATTTCTGGTTTGCATTTTATTTTAAGCATGTCTTGAATTTATTTAATTGCTTTCTATATTATGTTTAGCTAAATTTTCCGTTCTAGGGTTAGGGTGAACCCGACAATGTCGCAATTTGTTTGATTTCGATGGTTGCTTGAACTTTATCTGAATTCTATGAATTGATTTGATCCTAGTTGCTTTACCTAATTGATGTCAATCAATTAGAATCCTTTTTAGATTCGAGATGCTACCGCTGAGAATTGAAATTGGATATTTGGATGGACTTCATGAACCCGAAAGGGGAATTGTGTCTATTGGAACCCTAGGATTGAACTTGAGGAATCGACAATTGTTATTGTGACATTTAAACGATTGTTGAGGACTCTTGAGGATTAATAAATTATCGTAGATTCTTAGGTTTGAATCGGTTAGGCGGAACGCGACAGCGAATGTTTAATTGATTTTCTCCTAAGATCTATAAAGAACTTAAAGGGTCTAGATTTTGTTAATTTAGACACAATCACTACAACATGCGACAGCCGAGTAGTGATGAATTTAGATAATTTACCTTCAATTTGACATATTAATAAGACGAAGTTCGAGTCAGCATCGGGTTGAATTCTTTGTGGCATTGTCGTCGGAATCCTTAACCCTGGAATTATTTCTCTTATATATTTTCTTCTTAATCTTTGCTTGTTTTCTAGGTTTAGTTGAAAATCAAATCTCTCCCATTTGGCTTAGCTTATTAGTTCTAGATAACGATTGATACATATATAATCCCCGTGATCGATATCCGTATACTGCAATTGATCTCGTATTCTTGCGAGGTTGGTTCAGGCTACACTATTCTTGTGTTGGTTTAGACCACATCAGCTTTAAGTGTGGCATATGGACTCGATGTCGAGTCACTTCAGTAGACGTCGAGTGGATCTTTAGTATACTTGCTTTGTTCCAACACTTAGCCAAATTCCGGCTTCAGTTTAGTAGATGTCGAGTGATTCCGTAAACATCGAGTGAAAGTCCAGCTTGATTCCTTCTTCTCCGAATTCCTCCAAAAACATTCCGATTTCTACGAAATTAAATAGAAACTTGTGTAGATCTCTATATATCGCAAATAAACATAAACTACACAAATCTCATACTTTCCTAATCCAAAAGCATGAAATATAGACAGAAAATGGAATGAAAGTAAGCATAAAACATGACAAAATTAGCGCACATCAACGAGCTAAGGATTTGTGCTTGAAGCATGAGGGATTGTTTGAAATGATTTTAAATAGAGTTGTATTTTAGAGAGCAAAGTCACTCCACTTGCGAACAAAGTTACTAACCTTTCTGATAATTTGTTTTCTAATCGAGAGGGTAAAAATAGTGGTGGGAAAGAACAAAAGAGGGATTGGGGGAGGGGGGGGGGGGGGGGGAGACTGATGTTAGAGTGAAATGTTAGTTTTGAATTTTTGTTTAAGAACATGTTACTTTATGATGTTGCTGATTTTCGAAAAATCTTGTGTTTTGCGATTTATTGGTGTATTTCATTATATATGATGATATATGTCAAGTCTGTAAAATCACTTTTATGCTGATATTTCCATCCTTTTGTCTGTTATCTATCATTATTTGTCAGCTTATGTTTTATCATTTATCAGTTTGTGTGTAGTTGTTTGTTTTCTTATCTTTTTTAGTTATGACTTTATTTCTAATCTTTTCAGAGGATGCTGAAATCTCTTATAATGATTCTGAATTAGGGGAGTGAGTTGACAGTGATAAGGACATTAGGGGTAATGTTGAGTATGATGGTGAAATTGAATTATTAAATTGTTTTAATCTTATTTCGAAATCAAGTAGTTTATGCTTAAGCCCATGTGAGAATGTGAAGCAGGGTAGAGTACCGAAGTACAATCGATCAAAGTATTGTTATATGAACACGAGTGTGTCTTTTTGTACTCTTTTGTAAAGGATAATAGGTGTCATAATTATGATAGTTGACTTTTTCTGTTTTTTGTCCTGTAGAGACTTCTCCGTCAAAAGGTATGACTTGACGATGACAAAGAAATAGTTTTTTAAAGTTGTAATTGGGGAAGACAAATGGATTTACAATATATTAAAAAATGTATACTAAGCATTTTCAGCATATGGAGGAAGCTTTTTATAATATGAGGAAGAGAATATCAAACAAGGCTTCGAAATATGATAATGTTGTTATTTTGGACTGGTTGTTCTGTTAATAGAACCCATTGATTGTAATGACTCATTACAATCTATGAGTTCTATTGAAGAAAATATATTGAAGTATTTCATTGGGTTATATCCTAAAGATTATGTGAAAGATTTGATGACTACAACGAGGATTTATACCCCATTCAATATTAACAACGTGCATTAGGTTGCTCTAGAAATTCAAATCCCTTAAAGGAACGTTGTAGTGTACAATTGTAATAAGTATGTTACTGATCGTTGCAACTTGAAAAAGTGTTTATGGGCGTTGACTGAGTGGCTTCCTGTTCAGTTGAGAAAATCAGGGACTACAAGGACTTTGCTGCTACTCCGACATTCGCTATAGAGAGAGCCCTTGATATCATGAATGATGAAACTGGGTATCGTTTTTTATAATTAATATTTTTGTTTTTGTTCAGTTTTTTTTATTTATATTTGTATGCATTAATGTAATTTTCATTCATGTTGGATGTGCAGAGTGTCTTGTGGGATTTTTTTTTACTATCAAGGCTATTGAAGCTCTGATGTTTGTCGAAGATGTTAGATTGTTTAATCAAGACAAGCGTTTTTGGTACCGGGAACAGATGTGTTATGATCTCCTAATGGAAAAATGGGGCTTTCAATTTTAATATTTGGTTGCAAAACATCTGTAAAACATGATGATATGCAGTTTCTACTTTTGTACTTTCAAAAATCTGCGAAAACATCCTTGGGTGTGTATGTCGGTTTGAATTTAAATATATGCTGACATTGTCAAATATCAGCTGTCAGTTTATGTTTCATCGTTTGTCAGCTATCTGTCATTTGTTTGGTAGCTATCTGTCATTTGTTTGTCAACTATCTGAATTGCTTTTATCAGTTATCTTTAATGTTTTTGTTAGTTTATGTTTCATCCTTTTGTCAACTATGTATAATGTTTTTCTCAGCTCAATCATATATATATATATATATATATATATGCTGACATATACTCTTGAATACAATCTACATTATGTGCTGATGTTATGATGACAAACGAACAACATCGAAACTGTTAAGTAAAATTTGGAGGCAGAATTTGGATGCTAGCATTCACGGGGGGGGGGGGGGGGAGAATGGGAGATTGCTGATATGTACGGGAATATGTACGGGAATACATATATATGCTGACACGAGATTTTTAGTAGGAAATATGTGCTAATTATGCTGATAAGAGAATTTATTTAGTCAATATGTGCTAATATTATAATGAATAGAGATTTTTATTTAAAAAATATGATAAGCGAATTTATTTTAAGCATGCTCATATATATGTGAATAAACATACTAACTAAAGAAGAGAATATGTGTTGATTATGTTGAAACGAATATTCGAATATATTATGATGAAAAACGACATGTAATCGAAATTGATTTCAAAAGTTTGAGGGGCAATGAGGAGGCTGACATTCACGCGGGGGTAATGGGAGATTGTTGAGAGGATGGGGATGTCGAGCCAACTTATTCAAACATCAAGCGATATAATAGCAGAGCAGATGGTCACCCCTCAAGTTGATAAAGAAAGCCAACCCATTCCGTCATCTCCTCAGACAGTGAAGGAAGCAAGAATGGAAGATCCTGCCGAAGTCATTGTGCTTAATTCATTCCCTCCTAGTTGGTTTCATAACGAGGAGGAATTGTTCACAGACAACAATAGTTTCTTTGACGATGGAGAAGAGGGTCTAGTGCTTCCTAAACTGGAATTTCATGAGTCGACGCATGAGGTTTCATGTGTTGTGTCTCCTACTCCATCTGATGCATTCCTTCTCAGCTCCCCCGTTGATGAGCCATGTCTAGAGCCACCTGCTGAGGCTCAAGAGGTAATTATGGTAAACTTTTGCAATTTGGAAGGTAATAGTGATTATGTTGATCATTTTAATAATTATTTTGAAAAGCCACCATTGGAACTGAACTGGTGGTATCATATTCCTTCAGTAGACATTCATGATAAATTGAAAAGGTTTATAACTTCTAGATTTTATAATTTCAATTTATTATGCTATGATGTCTTGTGGAAGATGTGTGCACAGGAATATGATAGGCTACTCAGGGCCTTGACGATGTCTGATAGGTAAGGAATTAAGATTGAGAATAAGTCATGCCGATGACATAAAACAAAGGCGCTGGTTGGGAGGCAACCCAAGGTATGTAGTTCTAGATTTCTTTTTCTTAAATTTCATTGAATTAGTTTGGTTTTGGCATTTTTCGTGGGGCACTAACACTGTAGGCTGAAAGCTGAAAAGGGAAGAGGCCGCCCCGCAGCTTGTACGGGCCGCCCCGCGGCCTCTGACGGGACTGACAGTTTCCTCTCCTCACCTCCCCTCCCAGACCTACCCACCCTACAATTAGCATGTCAGTTTTCTCTCTTTCCTTCAGATTTTGATCTTTTGTTGTTTTTAATTTATATTCATTGAGAACAATGAAAGATTTAAGTGTGGGGGAGGGATTGCATTGCATATAGATATATTTTGCATATCATGTTTATTTATGTTTTCATATTTATTTTTACTCATATATTGCATTTGTTAAAAAAAAAAATCCAAAAATACCATGCATTGCATACACTTTAGGTCTTATTTTCCCATCTAGGCTACTTGTCCTCTCTATTTATCTTATCATGTGCCCCATGACTTGCTTGAAGTGTTTGAAACTTTGAATTGTTTTATAGACTTTTTGGGAACATGATTGATGAGAAAATTGAGCATGTATAGTCTTTGGAATTTAAGTGGTATTGAAGTTCTAACAAATTGACCTTGTGAGTTGTTTTGGCCTTATTGGGACTACACATATATGTTCTCTAGTTTCTTTGTGTGTGAATACTCTCCTTGATTACTTCCTCTTTAAATTGCGTTTAGATATCTCTATTGAGGCTGCATTTATATGATTTTTGCATGTAACCTTAAAGTGATTGAGGCATGATTTTCTTTTAGCCATAATATACACTATCCACCCGTACAGATTATCCTTTGCTTGAAGCTAATTTGAGCCTTATAAGCCTATTTTGTTAGCTCCACAAAATCTTCCTAGCCAATGATTAGCCTGACCCATCCGGGAATTAGGAGAAGAGTTGGTGAATATCATGATGTATTGATAGAGTTGCTTTGAGTTGAGAAATTATGTTGGGTGATTCATTTGTACTTCATAGAGATGGTTTTTATGTGCTTATTACTTGGGACCTAAGGAGGATAAAATTCACTTAGGGGTAAAAGTCAAGAAAATAAAAAGAAAGAAAAGAAAAAAATCATTATCAAAAGAAAAAAAAATGAATGAGTTTGCGTGGTTATTTAAGAAGTATGCTTGCATTGTATTGTGAAAGAGTGCATGTTATTGGAATGTTATATGAAGTGTTTTGGTGTTGATGTTTTTCTGGTTGTTTACTAACCTTTTTTCCCGGATTTTTAGCACCACAGAACCTAAATAATTTCCATACCCTATGTTCCTACCATGACCCCATTACAACCCATAGAAAGACCTCGTGATTTTGGTTGCATGTGAAGTCACTAGCGGTGGAGATTTAGACCACTGTCGCAATTTTGTTGTAGCTAAGTTTTCAAGGATTGAGTTTGAACGTGAATGTTTAACCCTAAACACATGAGCGAGAGTGAAAACACATTTTCCTGGTGAGGTTGAATGAATATGCTTGCTTTATTCCTTGGATTGCACCTATACATGTTATGACGTTAACTGTCAATCTTCGTTTCCTTATTTTGAGCATTAAGTATTTTACCAAATTTATTACATAGATTGCTTGTTTGTGGGGTGTTGATTAGATTTGGTTTTAATTGCTTGAGGACAAGCAAAAGCTTAAGTGTGGGGGAATTTGATAGCACGCATTTAGGTAGGCATATTAGGATGCATTTAGCATGATTTAGATGTGCATAACATATAAGGTTAAGCTACATTTGCATTAATACTTGTGTTGTTGGTGGAGTCGGAATCTACACGCTTTTATGGATTATTTCAGGTATATGTGGATTCGACGAGGAATGAGGAGGCTCATGGATGAAGGAAGAGTGAAGAGGAGGAGGAAAAGTGAAGAGCCCAGGAGCGGAATCGAAGTTAGAGAGCCTAAGTGAAGAACAAGTAAGCAGAAGTTGTCGCCAGACATGCTGAACTTGTTTTGCACTTTCTGGAGGCCTCGGTGGTCCAATTGACTATTATAACCATGCGTTGGAAAACTCTTTCCGAGATCTACAACTTTTGTGTGGACATCGAGACCAAATTCGAAGAGGAAAAGTTTTTGTGAACAGTAAAATCCGCCCCGCGGCCCGTAGCTCTGACGAAGGATTTTGCAATCGCCTGGCCGCCCCGCGGCCTGGGTTGGCTGCCCCGCGGCCTATGCAGAAACGCCGAATCTGTTAAAGGACTTTTTATCTCTTTAATTAGTTTTGAGAATTATTATTTGGCCGACTCTTTTGAAGCTTTTTAAGGAAGTTTAAGGGTTTTATTTGAGGGATCTAATTCATTAGTTTATGCACTTGGATACTATCAATTGAGAGAACCCTAGAGAATAGCCTCCATGGCCATGGAGTGCTAAACTCTTTCGTTTCGTCTATAGATTGAAGCTTTGGTTTGATAAAGTTGTGAGATTTCTATTCTTGTTCTATTCCTATTGATTCGTATTGATTCTTTTGCGAATATTGTCGATTTCTTCTAGTCCGCGCAACTAGTAGAGATTATTGCTAGGATTTTGTAGATTCCTCGTAGTGAACCTTAATCCATGGTAGCAATCATGCCTTTTTAGGACTCGTAGGACTAAACTGGTGTGTAAAGAATCAATTATATGTTAAATGTTGACTCGTAGCTTGGTGTTGCATGTATCCTGATTAGTCCTTAATGTTAATGCTACTATTAGGTTAAATCTTGACCGTATTAGGGTTATCTAATTAGTAAGGGTTACTGGGACTCGTAGGACTAGTAATTTACACAAGATCAGGACAGGAACAATAATAGGATGAAAAGAGAACTTGACGAAGAATCAAGGATCAACTAGTCAAACTAAAGTGGATATTTGTAGATGGAACTACTTTCTCAATTATTATCTCTATTAACTTGTTTATAATTATTTTATCATCTTCAATCACCGAAACCCCTCTTTTATACTAATTGCTAAATATACATTGCTTATGAATACTTGATTCTCTGTGGGATCGACCTCTTACTTGTTTACTATACTAGTTTGTAGGTTTGAGTTATACTTTGATAGGAACAACGACAGTTTCCTCCTGTCAGTAGGCTTCGATTATGTCTTTTGGAATGAACACATATGTCATGCCCTTTTAGATAGGCACATTTTAGTGTGGATTAATGTGCTTGATATGCTCCATGATGAATTCTTGTTTGCTTTTCACGATTGTAACCTAATAGACTTCCATAAGGGCATCGTTGCTATTCTCAGGTCGAAGTCCTGTCTTTTATAATTGTCCGGGATTATGATTCCCGAGTTACGTTTGAGGGATAAAACCCCTCATTAGGATCTTGTGCTCCGAGTACGGATTGGAGGTTTGAAACCGAAGGGTTGTAGTTTAAAGCGGGATTTCGCACCCAAATCCGGAAGGTCTGTTGGAGACCCCAGGGTAAACCCCTGTACCTGTCCTAAGTCTACCAGGTGGGAAACCCCTTTATCATGCAAAGGGCATAATTTATGAAAACCATACAACGGGCGCAACAGTAGAGCTTGGTCAAAACAGAGTGTAAGTAGGGAGAAATCCCAAAATTATAAATTTGGTGAAGTCAGGGTTCAACACTCACTCTCTACCATATGAATGGACCCCTTCATAACAACACGAAATCAAGGAGCGAAACGGGTACCTGAAACTATACCACAAAGTCATGCCAAGAGTCCGCCCGCAGGCCCTCTGACCGCGCTGAGGACATATAATACCCCTATTGTTTGGAGGAAAATCAAGTATCAAATATATATCTCAAATTTGACTCCCTGTCTCCGCAAATTAATTACAAGACTTCCTCCCGCCGCAGTAGAAGGTAGTCAGGATCGATCAACGAGGAAGCGTGTCAGCGCCCGCCTTTTCAGTTCCAAATCTCAACAGAAAATCAACCAGACAAACATAAATAACAGAGAAAAGCAGAAAATAAAACAAAGGCAGAAAGTTGGTCGATATTGACCTTCTTGAAGTCGATATCGACTAGAAAAATCGACTGACAGTAACTCGAAATCGACTAGACATAAACCAAAGATCACAACTTTTTGCAACAGAACTTCAAAATAAATGAAATAAACCAATAACATAAAAGACTTCCAAGATCAGGGTTTCAACACCACAACGATAACCATGTAAAATAACACATAAATGCATAAAAGATCATGTTTTTTCATCAAATAACTTTCGTTATTAACAAATAGGAATATAGAGGCTTTCGATTCCTGGATCTTTCTCCATTTTGGTCCAACTCGATATCGACTTTGTCAACTCTATATCGACCTGCTCTTTCCTTACTTAGTCGATTCTGGCTTTTCTGGGTGGAAATCGACTTGCTTTACTCGATATCGACTAAGTGTACTCGATATCGACCAGTCTGTGTCGACTCGATTTTCTTGTCCTTTGCTCGATTTGTCCTGGTTCCGCTACTCCTTGACCTCGGACTTCTGTAGTTGACTTCGAGCTTTTCCTCCTTTCTCTGAACTGATGTAAATTGCCTCGATTTCTGCGAAATTAAACAGAAACTGTTGTAGATTCCATAATTGGCAAATAAACATAACTACATAGATTCTGAACTTATTCTAGCCCAAATGTATGAAATGCATGCAGAAATCGATATAAAAGTAAGTATAAAACATGGAAAATTAGGCTCACAACAAACACCCCATACTTAAGCTTGCTTGTCCTCAAGCAATACTTTTAATGGTCATTCAGGGGAAGAATTCAAACTCTCAACATCTTAGATTCATTGCCATATGTCCATGCAATCAATTACCATCCTCGAAAAGGTACTAATGTCACAAATCCATACATGTGCAATAAAAGCAACTTCTACTCACAAAAGGAGGGTTATACAAAGACAATTCATTCGTAACAAAGCATTAATAATCAAGAGGACTTTAATTTAAGCTCAATAAGGAGTAGATTGGTAAAAGGCTAAAGGTGGGCAATTTTTGGCAATGTGGTGCTAATGATCCGGGGAAATGGAGTACTTTCCAAACTTTCATACCACATTCCTTCTTCTTTTGATTTCTCACTATTCGCTCATTCGCTCATTGCTTTTTTTCAATATTATGCTTTTACCTCTCTAAGCTCAGCACCGCCTTCTCGCGAGTCGCAAACATGGGTGTCATGAATGGCCCCGGATACTTAGTGATTTGGACTCCTTACCTTGGTGTCTCATCCTGCGGAACTATTATCTCAACGTAGGCAGGGTCGATCTACCTTATCTTCTGAGGTGATCGGATTTTTTTTCACTCATTAAATTTTCCATATATGTGGAACATTCTTGCCAAACTCCAAAAATGATATATAACAACACAAACAACCATATAATAATCTCCATAATGTAACTTTCATTCTCAACATAATCCCCGGATAGGAATAAAATAGAAAATAGACATATTTAGATCATGTGGAGCATAATATGAAATAAGGCTCAATATGGCTTTTGTGATGCATAAGCATAGGTAAAGGCTAGGATATAACGATATGAGCATTTATGGAAATATAAAGTCCTCCATCCTTTTATCATGCAACATGTCAAAAGCAACTTCAAATTTCATCTCCTTTCATGGTTTTCATGAAAAATATGCACTTCCTTGTGACTTTCCTTTACTAGGCAATTTCATGTTATATCTCTAATGAATCCAATTTTGCATCGTCGAGTTCAATATTAAACTTCCATGACATTAATCAAAATTTTCAATGGGGGTGGTTTTAATAAACTTTGGAAAACAACATATACGTACATAAATCAAATATGAATTCCAAAATAGCCATGTATAAGCAATTTCAAGAAATAATGCCCAAATAATGTCAAATATATCAAATATGCACAAAGTAAGTCCTTCCCCCACCCCATACTTAAACATTACAGTGTCCTCACTGTATAAAAAATAAGGGTAAAAAAAGAAACTCACTAGATAGGCGTGCAGGATGTCAGAAGTCGAGTGTAATGTTATCGGCCCATGCCCACTCGAAATCGAGTGCTGCTCTTTTCCTTATTCCTGAAAAAAATAGAAGAGAAATACCCACAACAGAAAAACTAAAAATAATGTCCAAAACCAAAAACAAAAGCAACAATGTCCAAAAATCTGAAAAAGTAATTGTCTATTTACAAGCCCTAGACTTTATAGTCGTTAGGCCGACTTTTCCATTGAGCTCAAGGTGGCATTTGCAGGGCCCATGTAGCTTGGGCTTCAAACAGGACCCCATTCTTGTCCATCAGCTTCAGTCCTCCTGAATGGATCTTGTTCACCGTGAATGGGCCCATCTTCTTCTTCTTGAACTTGTTGGGGAACCAATGATCCTTTGATTTGGAAACATAGAGCTTGTCTCCAACTTCATATTCCTTTGGCTCATCATTGGAAACCCTGCATAAGCGCACATACCAAGGCAAACCTCTCCCATGTATAGATAAATCATTAATGGAAATAGGAGAAAAAAGATCCATACCTTGGCTTACCTTCGCAAATTCGGATTTCGGGACCTCGGGGTCTGGTCGATATCGAGTAGGGTCACTCGATATCGAGTTCTGCTGCTCGAAATCGGGTTGTGTTGGCTCAACAGGTGGAATTGAGTCTGTATGGGCGAGTCGATATCGGGTAGGTCACTCGATATCGAGTGGTCTGGCTCGATTTTGCCTTGGTCGATTCCTGGTGGAGATTCATCGACTTGGGTGGGTCGATATCGAGTAGGTGAGGTCGGTATCGACTGACTTTGTGCTCCATTCGATTTCTCTAGGTCGATTTTCACCCCATACTTAAGACCTGGCAAAGCATCCGAAAAATAGTTAGTTCATATCGATGTACCTTGGTCTATGTCAAGTGGATTCTTTGCTTCTTCGTTCAGGATGGCCATGATCTTCTCCACCTGGGCTTCCATATCCCTCTTTTCTAGCTCTTCGGGGGTCATATTTCTTACCTTAGGCTCCCCTCAAGTGATGTATCCTGCTGATATAGACTTGACTTCTTCCATGGGACTTGTATGTCTTTCGGTTTTATTAATGGAATACTCAATTACCTCATCGTTGATGTTGAAAGTGAGCACTCCCTTCCTTACGCTTGTGTTGGCATCCACCGTCGCCAAAAAGGTCCTTCCTAGAATAATTGGACAAGCAGGGTCCTCTGCCATATCAATAACTAAGAAATCAGGAGGGACGAAGAACTTACCTACTGGTACTGGCACATTGTCCACCATGCCTCTTGGGATGACCACCGTGTTGTTCTCCATGTATAGTTTTACATCCACAGGTTCTAGGGCACCTATCTTAATCTTGGACCAGATTGATAAAGACATTATACTCACATTGGCTCCCAAGTCACATAAAGCATTGAATTTATATTGACCAAATCCAATGGTTATAGCAAACTTACCTGGATCTGGCCTTTTCTCAAGAACGTCCATCTGGATGCACTCCTTTGCGATCTAAGCCATTCACCGTTTTTTGCTCAGAATCTCCTTTAGGAACTTGACGTATGATGGCATCTCATTAAGAGATTTTGTAAAGGGTATTGTGACATTGAGCCTTTGAAGCATCTTGATGAAGCGTTGGAACTTCTTCTCTGCTGGATCCTTTGGATATTTCGTCGGGAAAGGCTGCTCTTTCTTTTGCGGAGGTGCTGATGTCGAGTGGGGATGGTCAAAACCGACTAGCGTCTGGTCGATATCGACTTGTGTCTGGTCGATATCGAGTGGATTGGCTGGCCTTGGGATTTGTGGAGGAATTGGGTCGATTTCGACCTGTGTTGGGTCAATATCGACTGGGGATTGGTCGATATCGACCGTCGATATCGACCGGTCTCCAATGCCCTTTTTCTCCGTCATTTGCTCAGGCGTTTGCATCTGTCGCCCACTCCTTAGGTTCATAGGAGCCACTTGTCCAGTAGATTTACCTTTAGGGTTAGGTTCAGAGGCTCTAGGGAGCGTACCTGATTGTCTGGGGACGGATGCTGCCAGCTGGCTAATCTGTGTGTCAATCGATTTCCTCCACATATCGATTTCCCCAAGCCTAGAGTTGACACCATGCATCTGAGTGTAGATGGAATTGATGGACTGCTTGGTGCCTGAGTGATTCCTCTGCATCTCCTCAAGGATGGTCTGCAGGTCATCCTTCTTACCTTCTCTGTCAGGGTGACCAGGAGCTCTGTAGGGAGGGGGGGTTCTGATGTTGGGGCTGTCGATAGTAGCTCCAGTTCTGGTTCTGATGTGGCCCTGAGTAGTGTCCCCTGCATACCTTACCTCCTCATGGGTCTCTCCTTGATGTACTTGATCGACGTGTGGGCACGCAGTGGTGTTGTGCCTCACGGACCCACATTCCAAACAAGGCTGATTTTTAGAGAGTAATTTAACTTGTTTGGTAAGACGGCGTACCTGGTCATTCTGGAATTGCTCCCTAACCTCCGGATCAACCTCCTTGGATGGCACATACAACGACATAGATGGGGCAGGCCTTTCATACCTTTCGTCAGAAGCGGCCGCAGAAATCCCATAGGTGTTGTCGTAGTTGGCCAGTGTCTCAAATACCTCTCATGCTCGACGCTGAGTGTATCCAAGATAGTCATAGTTGGTGTAGTTGTTGATCCTATCCTTAGTAGGCGTATCCAGGCAGTTGAAGATGATCTCCTGGATGATGTAAAGCGGTTGTCCATGCGTAGGATAGGATTTCAGGAGCCTCTTGTAGCGCTCTCAGACTTGTGCTAATGGTTCTCCTGGCTTTTGTCTAAAAGTCGTGATTTGTTGTTTGAGGGCAGCTGTCTTTGCAGGAGGAATGAACTTGTTGAGGAACAGGTCCTGTAGTTAGTTCCAAGTGCGAATTGATCACGCAGGCAATCCTTCTAACCACTGCTGTGCTATTCCTACAAGGGACCAACGAAAAGCCTTTAGTTTTAAGTATTCAAGATTAGCACCATCAGCTATAGCTTCGCATAAGTCTATAAAAGTGGTGACATGCTCTAAAGGACATTCATTAATTCTTCCTCTAAATTGACTCCTTCTAATTTCAGTAAGAAAAGAAGGACGAATTTCAATATTAATAGCAGGAAGAAAGATCGCTGATTCTGGAACTTCCAAAGTAGGATGCAGATATTCCTTTGCGTTGGTTGGGATATCCCCAATCCGCTCCTCAAGTTCCCTTCTTGCGTTGATCTTGCGATCTACCCTTGCCTCCCACCTCTACTGGTTCTGTGCATATTCCGCCTCTCGTCAGGCGTGTTCTGCTTCTCTAGTGGTGAGTGCCTCAATCTGTTGGCGGAGTTGCTCAAGCTCCTGTGCTGGTGTGAGCTGGCCCACATGTTCGTTGTCGGATGTCGACATGAGTCCCCTCCTAAGCCTTTGCTGAAGATGGAAAAACCGCTCAGGCTCGAGAATTAGGTCTATAGGCGTGTGATCAGTTCTTCGCGTGCACCTGAAAAGCAAAAGCAAAAAGAAACAAGTAAAAAGAAACTAAAAAGAAAAAACAAATATAAAGAAAAGAAAATGAACTAAAAAGGGCGCGATTTATGGCTTCCCCGGCAACGGCGCCAAATTTGTTAGGAGGAAAATCCAGTATGAAATATATATCTCAAATTCGACTCCCTGTCTTCGCAAATTAATTACAAGACTTCCTCCCGTTGTAGTAGAAGGTAGTCAGGATCGATCGACGGGGAAGCGTGTCAGCGCCCGCCTTTTCAGTTCCAAATCTCAACAGAAAATCAACAAGACAAACAGAAATAACAGAGAAAAGCAGAAAATAAAACAAAGGCAGAAAGTTAGTCGATATCGACCTTCTGAACTCGATATCGACTAGGAAAATTGACTGACAGTAACTCGAAATCGGCTAGACAGAAACCAAAGATCACAACTTTTCGCAACAGAACTTTGAAATAAATGAAATAAACCAATAAAATAAAAGACTTCCAAGATCAGGGTTTCAACAGCACAACGATAACCATGTAAAATAACACATAAAGGCATAAAAGATCATGCTTTTTCATCAAATAACTTTCGTTATTAACAAATAGGAATATAGAGGCTTTCGCATAAACCCTAATTGTTACTAACCCTTTTTCACATAGTTAATCCAAGTTGCATTAAGATCAGTTTCGCTTCAATAACACAAACAAGGATCACAAGATGAATTACATCCAAAGATTGTACATTTACCGCATCACCTCACATGGCTACCGTCGGGCTCACCCCAACCCTAGAAGTTGGGTGACTACTCGCTCTTCATCATCAAGAAAGACATCAATAATAAAAGAGAACTAAATTGCATTAAATAAACTAAAAGAAAGCTTACAACCAATCGAAGCCAAATCCCGCTCTCGCCTTCTCCAACCTCAATCGGCTCCAACTCTCTCTCTCTCTCTCTCTCTCTCTCTATGTAACTAATTGTCTCTAGAATTGAATTGAATTTGAATGAATAAAAATCAGCCCCTAAGGCCTTATTTATAGTGTTCATACCCTAGGAAATTAGGAAAGAAAAAACTATATCTTTAGCTATCTAATAATATAAGATAAAACTTGGAAATAAAAGAAATAAATCTAAAAGGGAATTATATCTAAAGTAGATAAATATCTCTTCCATCTTGATAGAACTTGATAGAATCTCCTCTTGTGGATATCTCCATTGGACTTTCGATAGAACTTTGATTAGAACTCGGACATGCTCGAAATCGGCTACTGGGCACCACTCGATATCGACTTGATGTAGTCGATATCGACCTGCGTTTCCTCAGCTTCAGCTTCTTGACTCGATCTAGGCTTCCATGATGAAAATGGACTTGTGGTCACTCGATATCGACTTGTTGTAGTTGATATCGACTTGCATTTTCCTTCTTCAGTTTTCTGTCGATTCCTGGATGTTGCTCGATTTTGGGCCAACTCGATATCCACTTTGTCAACTCGATATTGACCTGCTCTTTCCTTACTTAGTCAATTCTGGCTTTTCTGGGTGGAAACTGACTTGCTTTACTTGATATCGACTAAGTGTACCCGATATCGACCGGTCTGTGTCGACTCAATTTTCTTGTCCTTTGCTCCATTTGTCCTGGTTCCGCTACTCCTTGACCTCGGACTTCTGTAGTTGACTTCGATCTTTTCCTCCTGTAAAGGCTCGGATGTTCAAATCCAAATTTTAAGGAAAAAGACGAATAAAAATGAATTTAAGTCGAATTTAAAGCTCGTTTAGCGGATTCCGACCGTAATATAAAATTTGACGATCTCCTTTAAGTTTTAAAAAAAATCTAATTGATCGAGAGAGCGAGAGTCGGGGAAACTAACATCCGGAAACTAATTTCGAGATCCGAAATTCGCAGATTTGAGGTTCATTTTCGGATATTTGTTTATCCAATTCAACACACAATGTTCACCAACTCCCTCACCTCACCATGCCTCTTCAAAGGCCATCCCTCTCCCCGTCACTCTTCATTCACATCACCCTCATCACCATCACTTTCACCAACTCCCTCTCCCTCCATACCTTTGCTGATCAATACCACCATCGTCACTTTCTCGTTCCTCACTCCTGCATTTCCATCACCAATTCTGACCACCATGTAAGCTTTTATTCGATTTCGATCATGAAATCTATAACATATAGGATCTAGATTTTACACAAATCAACATGTGATAACCTGCAAGGAGACACATACAAAAACTACCTGAATCCATTAGATGAAGCTTTGATGCGGAAACACGATTCGGGATATAGAGTAAACAATATTTTCTCCTCCTTGCCTTTTCCTTTAGTTGTTTTATGATGGATTAAAACCCTTCATCCCCTCTTTCTTTTATAGTGTGGAGGTGTGCATGTATGGCATCTAAACTCCACAAAAATCCATACGTTCTTCATTCATGTATTAACTAACACACTTAATAGAGTTCATAACTTTAACTTTAATGGAAGAAACAATTCTTCACTTAATAATGAAACTCTTGTGTAGTTAAATTACAATTAACTTAGTATGTATTAAGAGGATGGGTTTACGTAATTGTGTTAGGCAGGAGAAGAGGGAGATCCTTTCATATATTAAATCCTCTCGGATTTTAACGTCTTTAACCCGACACCGATCCATCACGGTTCTGACTCTTATATTAAAACCATAACTATAATATAATGTATGTGGACTTAATATAATTAAACCAAAGACACATAGACCATATAAACATTATATAGAAGATATTCTTACATTCTCCCACTTGGTCCATGTGACGACTTTACAGTTCAATATCATCTATAAATGCGCACTTTTATTATCAAGTCCATATAGTGTCAATAACTTTACTTGAATTAGAATTGATCGGATCATGGCGGTCACATGTTATTGAGTGGCATGATCCCTTCCATGTATCACAGATTAATCCAAACTCAATATCACTTTTATAATTTGAGAAATCCCATAAGTCTCAAAATATATATTTTATCGAATCAAACAGAATGTGTACACATTACTATAATGATGACATATATAATAAACCTGAAACATAACTATAAGTGAATTCAAAGTGTCATAAACGTAATGAGCACACCTCAATTAAGCTAGCAAGGCTCCTTCCTTTACACCCATACGGTCAACATGACCAATAAACGCCTTGGGCGACAATCCTTTAGTCAACAGATCCGCTACCATGAGATGAGTTCTTATATGCTCAATAAACACCTTTTGTTTCTGCACTTCTTCTTTAACTGTCAAGTACTTCACATCAATGTGTTTAGCACCCTTAGAGTACTTGTCATTCTTTGAGAAGAAGACTGCTGCGGAATTATCACAATAAATTCTCAGTGGCTTGGGTATACTGTCAGCAATCCCAAGTCCTGAGATAAAGTTCCGCAACCACAATGCATGAATAGTGGCCTCAAAGCATGCCACAAATTCCGCTTCCATGGTGGAAGTAGCAATGACTTATTGCTTTCCACTCTTCCATGATACTGCTCCTTCAGCTAATAGGAACACGTAGCCAAATGTTGACTTTCTACTATCCACACATCCGGTAAAATCTGAATGAATATCCAATGACCTCAAGATGATCGGATCTCCTATATGTAAGCATGTGATCTTTGGTGCCTTGCAAATACATGAGAACCTTCTTTGCAGCTTTCCAGTGGTCCATTCCAGGATTACTTTGATATCAACCCAACATTCCAACAATGAAGTTGATGTCAGGTGGAGTACAAGTCTGAACATAGTTCAAACTTCCAACCGCTGGCACATAAGGAATTCCTTCCATTTCTTTTCGTTCCAACTCATTTCCAGGACATTGCATTTTTACTGAACTTGTCCCATTTTTGTATTGGAACTATCCCTGCAGAGCATTTATCCATTCTATATCTCTCTAAGATCTTGGTGATATAACCTTTCTGAGACAATCCTAATAATCCTTGTGACCTATCTCGAAATATTTCTATTCCAATCACATAGGATGCTTCACCCATATCTTTCATTTCAAAGTTATTAGAGCGATACTTCTTAACTTCATGTAACATTCCTATATCATTTGCAGCAAGTAATATATCATCAACATATAGGACTAAAATCACAAATTTGCTCCCACTGACCTTAATATAGATACACCGATCAACGATGATTTCTACATTACCATAGGACGTGATAGTATCATCAAATTTAAGATACCACTTTCGGGAAGCTTGCTTCAGCCCATATATTGACTTTCTTAGCTTACACACCATGTGTTCTTTTCCTGTGGCCAAATATCCTTCAGGTTGGTCCATATATACTTCCTCCTCTAAATCACCATTTAGAAAGGCGGTTTTGACATCTCTTTGATGAAGCTCGAGGTCATAATGAGCCACCAATTCTAAAACAATTCTCAAAGAGTCCTTCTTAGATACCGGAGCGAAGGTCTCTTTATAGTCAATGCCATCTTTCTGGGTGTAGCCTTTAGCAACAAGTCTAGCCTTATACTTTTTGATGTTGCCTTTTGAGTCACGTTTGGTCTTAAACACCCATTTAGACCCAACGGACCTGGAACATTTAGGCAACTCGACTAAGTCCCAGACCTTGTTGTCATCCATTGACTTAATTTCCTTTTTCATGGCATTTAGCCACTTTTCATAATTGTTGCATTTCATGGCTTGTCTAAATGAGATCGGGTCATCATCAATGCTTAAGTCACATCCATCTTCAATGGCATAAACCACATAGTCATCTGAAATAGCAGGTCTTCTTTCCTTTACAGACCGCCGCAATGGTTCATGTGGTTCATTTGCCTCTTGTACTATGACTGGTTCATGTACTCTATCTTCATCTTGTGGGTTTTGGACATCGTTTGATTGCTCCAATGCATCGCGTAACTGTGATACGACAATTAGTACACCAACTTTAGAAGAAGTAACGGGTAAGGAAGTGTCTACCCGAATTTCTTGAATGTCTACCTTTCGTGGTTCACCACTCCCACTAGTTTGACCATTCTCAATGAACCTAGCATTGCCCGTCTCTACTATTCTTGTACTATGATTAGGACAACAAAATATATACCCCTTTGACTTTTCAGGATAGCCAATGAAGAACCCACTGGTTGTCCTTGAATCAAGGTTCTTTTCATGTGGATTATATACCATTACTTCTGCTGGACAACCCCATACGCGAAGATGCCTTAAACTCGGTTTCCTTCCAGTCCATAGTTCATAAGGTGTCTTAGGAACTGCCTTACTAGGAACACGATTAAAAAGGAATACAGAAATCTTTAATGCATACACCCACAGAGAAAAGGGTAAAGAGGAATTACTAAATATGCTCCTAAACATATCCATTAATGTACGATTCCGCTTCTCAGCTACACCGTTCTGCTGAGGTGTATAAGACAGTATGGACGTTGTCCATTCTCATTATATTTATCATAAAATTCACCACCTCTATCAGATCTCACTACTTTCACTTTTCTTTCTAACTACCTTTCCACCTCATTAATGAACACCTTAAGGACATTCACAGATTTAGATTTATCATGCAGCAGAGATATATATATATATATATCCATAACGTGAGTAATCATCAATAAAAAGTGATAAAATACTTTTCTACGCTCCAAGATAGAACGTCAAAAGGACCACAGATATTAGTGTGAATCAATTCAAGAAGCTGAGTGCTTCTTGTGGCCGGTTTCTTTATTGTGTGTTTAGTTTGCTTTCCTTTAATGCAATTTACACACACATCTAGGTCACTAAAGTCCAAATGAGGAAGAATCTCACTTTTCACTAACCTCATTAACCTTTCTTTAGAAATGTGACCGAATCTTTGATGCCACAAGTAAGCGGAACATTCATTAGATGCACTACGTTTAATGCCTTGACTTTCAACATTAAAGGATTCAGAAAACATGGTATCAAGATTGAAC
Organism: Persicaria tinctoria; assembly: GCA_037127255.1. Lineage (NCBI taxonomy): Eukaryota > Viridiplantae > Streptophyta > Magnoliopsida > Caryophyllales > Polygonaceae > Persicaria > Persicaria tinctoria. The sequence continues at coordinate 30,678,953 of JBANSL010000001.1, forward strand.
CTTTAAAGTGAGTCTATTAAAGTAGAAGAACCATAAAAACAGTTATGTTTGTATAATAAAGCTTCACCATGTTCAATCTCAAAACCAAAACCCAAATTATCCAGTCTACTAACAGAAACAAGATTTCTAGAACATTCAACTACAAACATAAATCCTTCAAGATCTATATGACAGCCAGTGTCTAATATCAATCTGTAAGTTCCAATGCCTTAAATAAGTGCTTTCATCCTATTCCCCATGAACAAATACTGGTTAGTTCCTCTTATTGGCTGGATCGAACTGAATCCCCGTTTAACATGAGACATATGAGTAGTTGCACCAGATTCTAACCACCATGTATTATTAGGCACTTCCATAAGGTTCAATTCAAAGCAAACAGAACAATAATGAATACCTTTCTTTTCGAACCATGCCTTTCTTTTAGGACAATCCTTTTTGAAGTGTCCCAATTTCTTACAAAAGAAACACTTCGCTTCTGTATGAAGGTCACTCTCTTTTTCCTTAATTTGAGTCTTGTCCTCCCTCTTGTCCTTTTTACCTGGCCTTTTCTTACTGTTATTGGCACCATTATGACCAACAAAATGGAAAGTTTGGTCCTTCATCTTCTTTAATCTCCCTTCCTTCTGTACTAACATGTTCTTTAAGTCTTTATTGTTCCATTTGTCCTTAATGGTGTTATAGTTCACCTGAAACTGTCCGAACTCAACAGGAAGAGAGGTAATGATGAACTGAACCAAGAACGTCTCACTTACGTCCATTACCATGGTCTTTAGCTTTGCTACCGAATTAGACGTACGAGTTACCTGATCATGGATAGGTTGCCACCAATCAAACCTTTTCGTAGTTAGCTCACTCATTAAGCTTCCTTCAATTGAACGTGAGTAATCTTCAATAAATGTGATAAAATAATTTTCTCCGCACCAAGATGGATCGTCAAAAGGACCACAAATATCATTGTGAATTAATTCAAGAAGTTGAGTGCTTCTTGTGGCCGGTTTCTTTATTGTGTGTTTAGTTTGCTTTCCTTTAATCCAATTTACACACACATCTAGGTCACAAAAGTCCAAATGAGGATGAATCTCACTTTTCACCAACCTCATTAACCTTTCTTTAGAAATGTGACCGAATCTTTGATGCCACAAGTAAGCCGAACATTCATTAGATGCACTAATCTTAATGCCTTGACTTTCAACATGTAAGGATTCAGAAAACATGGTATCAAGATTGAACATGTAAAGTGAGTCTATTAAAGTAGGAGAACCATAAAAACAGTTATGTTTGTATAATAAAGCCTGGCCATGTTCAATCTTAAAACCAAAACCCAAATTATCCAGTCTTCTAACAGAAACAAGATTTCTAGCACATTCAGGTATAGACAGTCATCCTTTAAGATCTATATGGAAACCAGTGTCTAAGATCAATCTGTAAGTTCCAATGCCTTCAATAAGTGCTTTCATCCTATTCCCCGTGAACAAATACTGGTTAGTTCCTCTTATGGGCTGGATCGAACTGAATCCCTATTTAACATGAGACATATGAGTAGTAGGACTATAATCTAACCACCATGTATTATTAGGCACTTCCATAAGTTTCGATTCAAAGCAAACAGAACAATAATGAATACCTTTCTTCTCAAACCATGCCTTTCTTTTAGGACAATCTTTTTTTAAGTGTCCCAATTTCTTACAAAAGAAACACTTCGCTTCTGTATGAAGGTTACTATCTTTTTCCTTAATTTGAGTCTTGACCTTCCTCTTGTCCTTTTTACCTAGCCTTCTCTTACTGCTATTGGCACCATTATGACCAACAAAATGGGCAGTTTGGTCTTTCATCTTCTTTAATCTCCCTTCCTCCTGTACTAACATGTTCTTTAAGTCCTTAAAGTTCCATTTGTCCTTAATGGTGTTATAGTTCACCTGAAACTGTCCGAACTCAACAGGAAGAGAGTTAATGATGAACTGAGCCAAGAACGTCTCACTTACTTCCATTCCCATGGTCTTTAGCTTTGCTGCCAAATGAAACGTATGAGTTACATGATCATGGATAGGTTGTGACCAATCAAACCTTTTCGTAGTTAGCTCACTCATTAGGGTTCCTACAATTAAACGTGAGTAATCTTCAACAAAAGTAATAAAATAATTTTCTCCGCTCCAAGATGGAACGTCAAAAGGACCAAAGATATCGGTGTGAATCAATTCAAGAAGTTGAGTGCTTCTTGTGGATGGTTTCTTTATTGTGTGTTTAGTTTGCTTTCCTTAAATGCAATTTACACACACATCTAGGTCACTAAAGTCCAAATGAGGAAGAATCTCACTTTTCACAAACCTCATTAACCTTTCTTTAGAAATCTGACTGAATCTTTGATGCCACAAGTAAGCCGAACATTCATTAGATGCACTAATCTTAATGCCTTGACTTTCAACATGTAAGGATTCAGAAAACATGGTATCAAGATTGAACCTTTAAAGTGGCTCTATTAAAGTAGCAGAACCATGAAAACAGTTATGTTTGTATAATAAAGCTTCACCATGTTCAATCTTAAAACCGAAACCCAAATGATCCAGTCTACTAACAGAAATAAGATTTCTTGCACATTCAGGTACAAACAGACATCCTTCAAGATCTATATGACAACCAGTGGCTAAGGTCAATCCGTAAGTTCCAATGCCTTCAATAAGGGCTTTCATCCTATTCCCCATGAACAAATACTGGTTAGTTCCTCTTATGGGTTGGATCGAACTGAATCCCTGGTTAACATGAGACATATGAGTAGTTGCACCACAATCTAACTACCATGTATTATTAGGCACTTCCATAAGGTTCGATTCAAAGCAAACAGAACAATAATGAATATCTTGCTTCTCGAACCATGCCTTTCTTTTAGGACAATCCTTTTTGAAGTTTCCCAATTTCTTACAAAAGAAACACTTCGCTTCTGTATGAAGGTTACTCTCTTTTTCCTTAATTTGAGTCTTGTCCTTCCTCTTGTCCTTTTTACCTGGCCTTCTCTTACTGCTATTGGCACCATTATGACCAATAAAATGGACAGTTTGGTCCTTCATCTTCTTTAATCTCCCTTCCTCCTGTACTAACATGTTCGTTAAGTCCTTAAAGTTCCATTTGTCCTTAATGATGTTATAGTTCACCTGAAACTGTCCGAACTCAACAGGAAGAGAGTTAATGATGAACTGAACCAAGAACGTCTCACTTACGTCCATTCCCATGGTCTTTAGCTTTGCTGCCGAATTAGACGTATGAGTTACATGATCATGGATAGGTTGTGACCAATTAAACCTTTTCGTAGTTAGCTCACTCATTTGGCCTCCTACAATTGAGCGTGAGTAATCCTCAATAAAAGTGATAAAATACTTTTCTCCGCTCCAAGATGGATCGTCAAATGGACCACAGATATCAGTGTGAATCAATTCAAGAAGCTGAGTGCTTCTTGTGGCCGGTTTCTTTATTGTGTGTTTAGTTTGCTTTCCTTTAATGCAATTTACACACACATCTAGGTCACTAAAGTCCAAATGAGGAAGAATCTCACTTTTCACCAACCTCATTAACCTTTCTTTAGAAATGTGACCGAATCTTTGATGCCACAAGTAAGCCGAACATTCATTAGATGCACTACGTTTAATGCCTTGACTTTCAATATGTAAGGATTTAAAAAACATGGTATCAAGATTGAACCTTTAAAGTGAGTCTATTAAAGTAGCAGAACCATAAAAACAGTTATGTTTGTATAATAAAGCTTCACCATGTTCAATCTCAAAACTAAAACCCAAATTATCCAGTCTACTAACAGAAACAAGATTTCTAGCACAATCAGGTATAAACAGACATCCTTCAAAATCTATATGACAACCAGTGTCTAAGATCAATCTGTAAGTTCCAATGCCTTCAATAAGGGCTTTCATCCTATTCCCCATGAACAAATACTGGTTAGTTCCTCTTATTGGCTGGATCGAACTGAATCCCCGTTTAACGTGAGACATATGAGTAGTTGCACCAGATTCTAACCACCATGTATTATTAGGCACTTCCATAAGGTTCAATTCAAAGCAAACAGAACAATAATGAATACCTTTCTTTTCGAACCATGCCTTTCTTTTAGGACAATCCTTTTTGAAGTGTCCCAATTTCTTACAAAAGAAACACTTCGCTTCTGTATGAAGGTCACTCTCTTTTTCCTTAATTTGAGTCTTGTCCTCCCTCTTGTCCTTTTTACCTGGCCTTCTCTTACTGTTATTGGCACCATTATGACCAACAAAATGGAAAGTTTGGTCCTTCATCTTCTTTAATCTCCGTTCCTTCTGTACTAACATGTTCTTTAAGTCTTTATTGTTCCATTTGTCCTTAATGGTGTTATAGTTCACCCGAAACTGTCCGAACTCAACTGGAAGAGAGGTAATGATGAACTGAACCAAGAACGTCTCACTTACGTCCATTACCATGGTCTTTAGCTTTGCTGCCGAATTAGACGTACGAGTTACCTGATCATGGATAGGTTATCACCAATCAAACCTTTTGGTAGTAAGCTCACTCATTAGGCTTCCTACAATTGAACGTGAGTAATCTTCAATAAAAGTGATAAAATAATTTTCTCCGCACCAAGATGGATCGTCAAAAGGACCACAGATATCATTGTGAATCAATTCAAGAAGTTGAGTGCTTCTTGTGGCCGGTTTCTTTATTGTGTGTTTAGTTTGCTTTCCTTTAATCCAATTTACACACACATCTAGGTCACTAAAGTCCAAATGAGGATGAATCTCACTTTTCACCAACCTCATTAACCTTTCTTTAGAAATGTGACCGAATCTGTGATGCCACAAGTAAGCCGAACATTCATTAGATGCACTACGTTTAATGTCTTGACTTTCAACATGTAAGGATTCAGAAAACAGGGTATCAAGATTGAACATGTAAAGTGAGTCTACTAAAGTAGGAGAACCATAAAAACAGTTATGTTTGTATAATAAAGCCTCACCATGTTCAATCTTAAAACCAAAACCCAAATTATCCAGTCTTCTAACAGAAACAAGATTTCTAGCACATTCAGGTATAAACAGTCATCCTTTAAGATCTATATGACAACTAGTGTCTAAGATCAATCTGTAAGTTCCAATGCCTTCAATAAGTGCTTTCATCCTATTCCCCGTGAACAAATACTGGTTAGTTCCTCTTATGGGCTGGATCGAACTGAATCCCTATTTAACATGAGACATATGAGTAGTTGGACTAGAATCTAACCACCATGTATTATTAGGCACTTCCATAAGTTTCGATTCAAAGCAAACAGAACAATAATGAATACCTTTCTTCTCGAACCATGCCTTTCTTTTAGGACAATCCTTTTTTAAGTGTCCCAATTTCTTACAAAAGAAACACTTCGCTTCTGTGTGAAGGATACTCTCTTTTTCCTTAATTTGAGTCTTGACCTTCTCTTGTCCTTTTTACCTGGCCTTCTCTTACTGCTATTGGCACCATTATGACCAACAAAATGGGCTGTTTGGTCCTTCATCTTCTTTAATCTCCCTTCCTCCTGTACTAACATGTTCTTTAAGTCCTTAAAGTTCAATTTGTCCTTAATGGTGTTATAGTTCACCTGAAACTGTCCCAACTCAACCGGAAGAGAGTTAATGATGAACTGAGGCAAGAACGTCTCACTTACGTCCATTCCCATGGTCTTTAGCTTTGCTGCCGAATTAGACGTATGAGTTACCTGATCATGGATAGGTTGTGACCAATCAAACCTTTTCGTAGTTAGCTCACTCATTAGGCTTCCTACAATTAAACGTGAGTAATCTTCAATAAAAGTGATAAAATGATTTTCTACGCTCCAAGATGGAACGTCAAAAGGACCAAAGATATCGGTGTGAATCAATTCAAGAAGTTGAGTGCTTCTTGTGGCCGGTTTCATTATTGTGTGTTTAGTTTGCTTTCCTTTAATGCAATTTACACACACATCTAGGTCACTAAAGTCCAAATGAGGAAGAATCTCACTTTTCACCAACCTCATTAACCTTTCTTTAGAAATCTGACTGAATCTTTGATGCCACAAGTAAGCCAAACATTCATTAGATGCACTAATCTTAATGCCTTGACTTTCAACATGTAAGGATTCAGAAAACATGGTATCAAGGTTGAACCTTTAAAGTGGCTCTATTAAAGTAGCATAACCATGAAAACAGTTATGTTTGTATAATAAACCTTCACCATGTTCAATCTTAAAACCAAAACCCAAATGATCCAGTCTACTAACAGAAATAAGATTTCTAGCACATTCAGGTACAAACAGACATCCCTCAAGATCTATATGACAACCAGTGTCTAAGGTCAATCTGTAAGTTCCAATGCCTTCAATAAGGGCTTTCATCCTATTCCCCATGAACAAATACTGGTTAGTTCCTCTTATGGGTTGGATCGAACTGAATCCCTGGTTAACATGAGACATATGAGTAGTTGCACCACAATCTAACCACCATGTATTATTAGGCACTTCCATAAGGTTCGATTCAAAGCAAACAGAACAGTAATGAATATCTTGCTTCTCGAACCATGCCTTTCTTTTAGGACAATCCTTTTTGAAGTGTCCCAATTTCTTACAAAAGAAACACTTCGCTTCCCTATGAAGGTTACTCTCTTTTTCCTTAATTTGAGTCTTGTCCTTCTTCTTGTCCTTTTTACCTGGCCTTCTCTTACTGCTATTGGCACCATTATGACCAACAAAATGGACAGTTTGGTCCTTCATCTTCTTTAATCTCCCTTCCTCCTTTACTAACATGTTCGTTAAGTCCTTAAAGTTCCATTTGTCCTTAATGATGTTATAGTTCACCTGAAACTTTCCGAACTCAACAGGAAGAGAGTTAATGATGAACTGAACCAAGAACGTCTCACTTACGTCCATTCCCATGGTCTTTAGCTTTGCTGCCGAATTAGACGTATGAGTTACCTGATCATGGATAGGTTGTGACCAATCAAACCTTGTCGTAGTTAGCTCACTCATTAGGCTTCCTACAATTGAACGTGAGTAATCCTCAATAAAAGTGATAAAATACTTTTCTCCGCTCCATGATGGATCGTCAAATGGACAACAGATATCTGTGTGAATCAATTCAAGAAGTTGAGTGCTTCTTGTGGCCGGTTTCTTTATTGTGTGTTTAGTTTGCTTTCCTTTAATCCAATTTACACACACATCTAGGTCACTAAAGTCCAAATGAGGATGAATCTAACTTTTCACCAACCTCATTAACCTTTCTTTAGAAATGTGACCGAATCTTTGATGCCACAAGTAAGCCGAACATTCATTAGATGCACTACATTTAATGCCTTGACTTTCAACATTTAAGGATTCAGAAAACATGGTGTCAAGATTGAACCTGTAAAGTGAGTCTATTACAGTAGCATAACCATGAAAACAGTTATGTTTGTATAATAAAGCTTCACCATGTTAAATCTTAAAACCAAAACCTAAATGATCCAGTCTACTAACAGAAATAAGATTTCTTGCACATTCAGGTACAAATAGACATCCTTCAAGATCTATATGACAACCAGTGTCTAAGGGCAATCAGTAAGTTCCAATGCCTTCAATTAGGGCTTTCATCCTATTCCCGATGAACAAATACTGGTTAGTTCCTCTTATGGGTTGGATCGAACTGAATCTCTATTTAACATGAGACATATGAGTAGTTGCACCATAATCTAACCACCATGTATTATTAGGCACTTCAATAAGGTTCGATTCAAAGCAAACAGAACAATAATGAATATCTTGCTTCTCGAACCATGCCTTTCTTTTAGGACAATCCTTTTTGAAGTGTCCCAATTTCTTACAAAAGAAACACTTCGCTTCTGTATGAAGGTTACTCTCTTTTTCCTTAATTTGAGGCTTGTCCTTCCTATTGTCCTTTTTACCTGGCCTTCTCTTACTGCTATTGGCACCATTATGACCAACAAAATGGACACTTTGGTCCTTCATCTTCTTTAATCTCCCTTCCTCACGTACTAACATGTTCTTTAAGTCATTAAAGTTCCATTTGTCCTTAATGATGTTATAGTTCACCTGAAACTGTCCGAACTCAACAGGAAGAGAGTTAATGATGAACTGAACCAAGAACGTCTCACTTACGTCCATTCCCATGGTCTTTAGCTTTGCTGCCAAATTAGACGTATGAGTTACATGATCATGGATAGGTTGTGACCAATCAAACCTTTTCGTAGTTACCTCACTCATTAGGCTTCCTACAATTAAACGTGAGTAATCATCAATAAAAGTGATAAAATACATTTCTCCGCTCCAAGATGGAACGTCAAAAGGACCAAAGATATCAGTGTGAATCAATCCAAGCAGCTGAGTGCTTCTTGTGGCCGGTTTCTTTATTATGTGTTTAGTTTGCTTTTCTTTAATACAATTTACACACACATCTAGGTCACTAAAGTCCAAATGAGGATGAATCTCACTTTTCACCAACCTCATTAACCTTTCTTTAGAAATGTGACCGAATCTTTGATGCCACAAGTAAGCTGAACATTTATTAGATGCACTACGTTTAATGCCTTGACTTTCAACATGTAAGGATTCAGAAAACATGTTATCAAGATTGAACATGTAAAGTGAGTCTATTAAAGTAGCAGAACCATAAAAACAGTTATGTTTGTATAATAAAGCTTCATCATGTTCTATCTTAAAACCAAAACCCAAATGATCCAGTCTACTAACAGAAATAAGATTTCTAGCACATTCAGGTACAAACAGACATCCTTCAAGATCTATATGACAACCAGTGTCTAAGGTCAATCTGTAAGTTCCAATGCCTTCAATAAGGGCTTTCATCCTATTCCCCATGAACAAATACTGGTTAGTTTCTCTTATGGGTTGGATCGAACTGAATCCCTGCTTAACATGAGACATATGAGTAGTTGCACCACAATCTAACCACCATGTATTATTAGGCACTTCCATAAGGTTCGATTCAAAGCAAACAGAACAATAATGAATATCTTGCTTCTCGAACCATGCCTTTATTTTAGGACAATCCTTTTTGAAGTGTCTCAATTTCTTACAAAAGAAACACTTCGCTTCTGTATGAAGGTTACTCTCTTTTCCCTTAATTTGAGTCTTGTCCTTCCTCTTGTCCTTTTTACCTGGCCTTCTCTTACTGCTATTGGCACCATTATGACCAACAAAATGGGCAGTTTGGTCCTTCATCTTCTTTAATCTCCCTTCCTCCAGTACTAACATATTCTTTAAGTCCTTAAAGTTCCATTTGTCCTTAATTGTGTTATAGTTCACCTGAAACTGTCCGAACTCAACAGGAAGAGAGTTAATGATGAATTGAACCAAGATTGAACAGCTTACGTCCATTCCCATGGACTTTAGCTTTGCTGCTAAATTAGACGTTTGAGTTACATGATCATGGATAGGTTGTGACCAATCAAACCTTTTCGTAGTTAGCTCACTCATTAGGCTTCCAACAATTGAACTTGAGTAATCATCAATAAAAGTGATAAAATACTTTTCTCCGCTCCAAGATGGAACGTCAAAAGAACCACAGATATCAGTGTGAATCAATTCAAGAAGCTGAGTGCTTCTTCTGGCCGGTTTCTTTATTGTGTGTTTAGTTTGCTTTACTTTAATGCAATTTACACACACATCTAGGTCACTAAAGTCCAAATGAGGATGAATCTCACTTTTCACCAACCTCGTTAACCTTTCTTTAGAAATGTGACCGAATCTTTGATGCCACAAGTAAGCCGAACATTCATTAGATGCACTACGTTTAATGCCTTGACTTTCAACATTAAAGGATTCAGAAAACATGGTATCAAGATTGAACCTGTAAAGTGAGTCTATTAAAGTAGGTGAACCATAAAAACAGTTATGTTTGTATAATAAAGCTTCACCATGTTCAATCTTAAGACCAAAACCCAAATGATCCAGTCTACTAACAGAAACAAGATTTCTAGCACATTCAGGTACAAACAGACATCCTTCAAGATCTATATTACAACCAATGTCTAAGGGCAATCAGTAAGTTCCAATGCCTTCAATTAGGGCTTTCATCCTATTCCCCATGAACAAATACTGGTTAGTTCCTCTTATGGGTTGGATCGAACTGAATCTCTATTTAACATGAGACATATGAGTAGTTGCACCATAATCTAACCACCATGTATTATTAGGCACTTCAATAAGGTTCGATTCAAAGCAAACAGAACAATAATGAATATCTTGCTTCTCGAACCATGCCTTTCTTTTAGGACAATCCTTTTGGAAGTGTCCCAATTTCTTACAAAAGAAACACTTCGCTTCTGTATGAAGGTTACTCTCTTTTTCCTTAATTTGAGGCTTGTCCTTCCTATTGTCCTTTTTACCTGGCCTTCTCTTACTGCTATTGGCACCATTATGACCAACAAAATGGACACTTTGGTCCTTCATCTTCTTTAATCTCCCTTCCTCACGTACTAACATGTTCTTTAAGTCATTAAAGTTCCATTTGTCCTTAATGATGTTATAGTTCACCTGAAACTGTCCGAACTCAACAGGAAGAGAGTTAATGATGAACTGAACCAAGAACGTCTCACTTACGTCCATTCCCATGGTCTTTAGCTTTGCTGCCAAATTAGACGTATGAGTTACATGATCATGGATAGGTTGTGACCAATCAAACCTTTTCGTAGTTACCTCACTCATTAGGCTTCCTACAATTAAACGTGAGTAATCATCAATAAAAGTGATAAAATACTTTTCTCCGCTCCAAGATGGAACGTCAAAAGGACCAAAGATATCAGTGTGAATCAATCCAAGCAGCTGAGTGCTTCTTGTGGCCGGTTTCTTTATTATGTGTTTAGTTTGCTTTTCTTTAATACAATTTACACACACATCTAGGTCACTAAAGTCCAAATGAGGATGAATCTCACTTTTCACCAACCTCATTAACCTTTCTTTAGAAATGTGACCGAATCTTTGATGCCACAAGTAAGCTGAACATTTATTAGATGCACTACGTTTAATGCCTTGACTTTCAACATGTAAGGATTCAGAAAACATGTTATCAAGATTGAACATGTAAAGTGAGTCTATTAAAGTAGCAGAACCATAAAAACAGTTATGTTTGTATAATAAAGCTTCATCATGTTCTATCTTAAAACCAAAACCCAAATGATCCAGTCTACTAACAGAAATAAGATTTCTAGCACATTCAGGTACAAACAGACATCCTTCAAGATCTATATGACAACCAGTGTCTAAGGTCAATCTGTAAGTTCCAATGCCTTCAATAAGGGCTTTCATCCTATTCCCCATGAACAAATACTGGTTAGTTTCTCTTATGGGTTGGATCGAACTGAATCCCTGGTTAACATGAGACATATGAGTAGTTGCACCACAATCTAACCACCATGTATTATTAGGCACTTCCATAAGGTTCGATTCAAAGCAAACAGAACAATAATGAATATCTTGCTTCTCGAACCATGCCTTTATTTTAGGACAATCCTTTTTGAAGTGTCTCAATTTCTTTCAAAAGAAACACTTCGCTTCTGTATGAAGGTTAATCTCTTTTTCCTTAATTTGAGTCTTGTCCTTCCTCTTGTCCTTTTTACCTGGCCTTCTCTTACTGCTATTGGCACCATTATGACCAACAAAATGGGCAGTTTGGTCCTTCATCTTCTTTAATCTCCCTTCCTCCAGTACTAACATATTCTTTAAGTCCTTAAAGTTCCATTTGTCCTTAATTGTGTTATAGTTCACCTGAAACTGTCCGAACTCAACAGGAAGAGAGTTAATGATGAATTGAACCAAGATTGAACAGCTTACGTCCATTCCCATGGACTTTAGCTTTGCTGCTAAATTAGACGTTTGAGTTACATGATCATGGATAGGTTGTGACCAATCAAACCTTTTCGTAGTTAGCTCACTCATTAGGCTTCCAACAATTGAACTTGAGTAATCATCAATAAAAGTGATAAAATACTTTTCTCCGCTCCAAGATGGAACGTCAAAAGAACCACAGATATCAGTGTGAATCAATTCAAGAAGCTGAGTGCTTCTTCTGGCCGGTTTCTTTATTGTGTGTTTAGTTTGCTTTACTTTAATGCAATTTACACACACATCTAGGTCACTAAAGTCCAAATGAGGATGAATCTCACTTTTCACCAACCTCGTTAACCTTTCTTTAGAAATGTGACCGAATCTTTGATGCCACAAGTAAGCCGAACATTCATTAGATGCACTACGTTTAATGCCTTGACTTTCAACATTAAAGGATTCAGAAAACATGGTATCAAGATTGAACCTGTAAAGTGAGTCTATTAAAGTAGGTGAACCATAAAAACAGTTATGTTTGTATAATAAAGCTTCACCATGTTCAATCTTAAGACCAAAACCCAAATGATCCAGTCTACTAACAGAAACAAGATTTCTAGCACATTCAGGTACAAACAGACATCCTTCAAGATCTATATTACAACCAATGTCTAAGGGCAATCAGTAAGTTCCAATGCCTTCAATTAGGGCTTTCATCCTATTCCCCATGAACAAATACTGGTTAGTTCCTCTTATGGGTTGGATCGAACTGAATCTCTATTTAACATGAGACATATGAGTAGTTGCACCATAATCTAACCACCATGTATTATTAGGCACTTCAATAAGGTTCGATTCAAAGCAAACAGAACAATAATGAATATCTTGCTTCTCGAACCATGCCTTTCTTTTAGGACAATCCTTTTTGAAGTGTCCCAATTTCTTACAAAAGAAACACTTCGCTTCTGTATGAAGGTTACTCTCTTTTTCCTTAATTTGAGGCTTGTCCTTCCTATTGTCCTTTTTACCTGGCCTTCTCTTACTGCTATTGGCACCATTATGACCAACAAAATGGACACTTTGGTCCTTCATCTTCTTTAATCTCCCTTCCTCACGTACTAACATGTTCTTTAAGTCATTAAAGTTCCATTTGTCCTTAATGATGTTATAGTTCACCTGAAACTGTCCGAACTCAACAGGAAGAGAGTTAATGATGAACTGAACCAAGAACGTCTCACTTACGTCCATTCCCATGGTCTTTAGCTTTGCTGCCAAATTAGACGTATGAGTTACATGATCATGGATAGGTTGTGACCAATCAAACCTTTTCGTAGTTACCTCACTCATTAGGCTTCCTACAATTAAACGTGAGTAATCATCAATAAAAGTGATAAAATACTTTTCTCCGCTCCAAGATGGAACGTCAAAAGGACCAAAGATATCAGTGTGAATCAATCCAAGCAGCTGAGTGCTTCTTGTGGCCGGTTTCTTTATTATGTGTTTAGTTTGCTTTTCTTTAATACAATTTACACACACATCTAGGTCACTAAAGTCCAAATGAGGATGAATCTCACTTTTCACCAACCTCATTAACCTTTCTTTAGAAATGTGACCGAATCTTTGATGCCACAAGTAAGCTGAACATTTATTAGATGCACTACGTTTAATGCCTTGACTTTCAACATGTAAGGATTCAGAAAACATGTTATCAAGATTGAACATGTAAAGTGAGTCTATTAAAGTAGCAGAACCATAAAAACAGTTATGTTTGTATAATAAAGCTTCATCATGTTCTATCTTAAAACCAAAACCCAAATGATCCAGTCTACTAACAGAAATAAGATTTCTAGCACATTCAGGTACAAACAGACATCCTTCAAGATCTATATGACAACCAGTGTCTAAGGTCAATCTGTAAGTTCCAATGCCTTCAATAAGGGCTTTCATCCTATTCCCCATGAACAAATACTGGTTAGTTTCTCTTATGGGTTGGATCGAACTGAATCCCTGCTTAACATGAGACATATGGGTTGGACTTTAGCTTTGCTGCTAAATTAGACGTTTGAGTTACATGATCATGGATAGGTTGTGACCAATCAAACCTTTTCGTAGTTAGCTCACTCATTAGGCTTCCAACAATTGAACTTGAGTAATCATCAATAAAAGTGATAAAATACTTTTCTCCGCTCCAAGATGGAACGTCAAAAGAACCACAGATATCAGTGTGAATCAATTCAAGAAGCTGAGTGCTTCTTCTGGCCGGTTTCTTTATTGTGTGTTTAGTTTGCTTTACTTTAATGCAATTTACACACACATCTAGGTCACTAAAGTCCAAATGAGGATGAATCTCACTTTTCACCAACCTCGTTAACCTTTCTTTAGAAATGTGACCGAATCTTTGATGCCACAAGTAAGCCGAACATTCATTAGATGCACTACGTTTAATGCCTTGACTTTCAACATTAAAGGATTCAGAAAACATGGTATCAAGATTGAACCTGTAAAGTGAGTCTATTAAAGTAGGTGAACCATAAAAACAGTTATGTTTGTATAATAAAGCTTCACCATGTTCAATCTTAAGACCAAAACCCAAATGATCCAGTCTACTAACAGAAACAAGATTTCTAGCACATTCAGGTACAAACAGACATCCTTCAAGATCTATATTACAACCAATGTCTAAGGGCAATCAGTAAGTTCCAATGCCTTCAATTAGGGCTTTCATCCTATTCCCCATGAACAAATACTGGTTAGTTCCTCTTATGGGTTGGATCGAACTGAATCTCTATTTAACATGAGACATATGAGTAGTTGCACCATAATCTAACCACCATGTATTATTAGGCACTTCAATAAGGTTCGATTCAAAGCAAACAGAACAATAATGAATATCTTGCTTCTCGAACCATGCCTTTCTTTTAGGACAATCCTTTTTGAAGTGTCCCAATTTCTTACAAAAGAAACACTTCGCTTCTGTATGAAGGTTACTCTCTTTTTCCTTAATTTGAGGCTTGTCCTTCCTATTGTCCTTTTTACCTGGCCTTCTCTTACTGCTATTGGCACCATTATGACCAACAAAATGGACACTTTGGTCCTTCATCTTCTTTAATCTCCCTTCCTCACGTACTAACATGTTCTTTAAGTCATTAAAGTTCCATTTGTCCTTAATGATGTTATAGTTCACCTGAAACTGTCCGAACTCAACAGGAAGAGAGTTAATGATGAACTGAACCAAGAACGTCTCACTTACGTCCATTCCCATGGTCTTTAGCTTTGCTGCCAAATTAGACGTATGAGTTACATGATCATGGATAGGTTGTGACCAATCAAACCTTTTCGTAGTTACCTCACTCATTAGGCTTCCTACAATTAAACGTGAGTAATCATCAATAAAAGTGATAAAATACTTTTCTCCGCTCCAAGATGGAACGTCAAAAGGACCAAAGATATCAGTGTGAATCAATCCAAGCAGCTGAGTGCTTCTTGTGGCCGGTTTCTTTATTATGTGTTTAGTTTGCTTTTCTTTAATACAATTTACACACACATCTAGGTCACTAAAGTCCAAATGAGGATGAATCTCACTTTTCACCAACCTCATTAACCTTTCTTTAGAAATGTGACCGAATCTTTGATGCCACAAGTAAGCTGAACATTTATTAGATGCACTACGTTTAATGCCTTGACTTTCAACATGTAAGGATTCAGAAAACATGTTATCAAGATTGAACATGTAAAGTGAGTCTATTAAAGTAGCAGAACCATAAAAACAGTTATGTTTGTATAATAAAGCTTCATCATGTTCTATCTTAAAACCAAAACCCAAATGATCCAGTCTACTAACAGAAATAAGATTTCTAGCACATTCAGGTACAAACAGACATCCTTCAAGATCTATATGACAACCAGTGTCTAAGGTCAATCTGTAAGTTCCAATGCCTTCAATAAGGGCTTTCATCCTATTCCCCATGAACAAATACTGGTTAGTTTCTCTTATGGGTTGGATCGAACTGAATCCCTGCTTAACATGAGACATATGGGTTGGACTTTAGCTTTGCTGCTAAATTAGACGTTTGAGTTACATGATCATGGATAGGTTGTGACCAATCAAACCTTTTCGTAGTTAGCTCACTCATTAGGCTTCCAACAATTGAACTTGAGTAATCATCAATAAAAGTGATAAAATACTTTTCTCCGCTCCAAGATGGAACGTCAAAAGAACCACAGATATCAGTGTGAATCAATTCAAGAAGCTGAGTGCTTCTTCTGGCCGGTTTCTTTATTGTGTGTTTAGTTTGCTTTACTTTAATGCAATTTACACACACATCTAGGTCACTAAAGTCCAAATGAGGATGAATCTCACTTTTCACCAACCTCGTTAACCTTTCTTTAGAAATGTGACCGAATCTTTGATGCCACAAGTAAGCCGAACATTCATTAGATGCACTACGTTTAATGCCTTGACTTTCAACATTAAAGGATTCAGAAAACATGGTATCAATCTTAAGACCAAAACAGTTATGTTTGTATAATAAAGCTTCACCATGTTCAATCTTAAGACCAAAACCCAAATGATCCAGTCTACTAACAGAAACAAGATTTCTAGCACATTCAGGTACAAACAGACATCCTTCAAGATCTATATTACAACCAATGTCTAAGGGCAATCAGTAAGTTCCAATGCCTTCAATTAGGGCTTTCATCCTATTCCCCATGAACAAATACTGGTTAGTTCCTCTTATGGGTTGGATCGAACTGAATCCCTGTTTAACATGAGACATATGAGTAGTTGCACTAGAATCTAACCACCTAGTATTTTTAGGCACTTCCACAAGGTTCGATTCAAAGCAAACAGAACAATAATGAATACCTTTCTTCTCGAACACTGCCTTTCTTTTAGGACAATCCTTTTTTAAGTGTCCCAATTTCTTACAAAAGAAACACTTCGCTTCTGTATGAAGGTCAATCTCTTTTTCCTTAATTTGAGTCTTGTCCTTCCTCTTGTCCTTTTTACCTGGCCTTCTCTTACTGCTATTGGCACCATTATGACCAACAAAATGGACAGTATGGTCCTTCATCTTCTTTAATCTCCCTTGATCCTGTGCTAACATGTTCTTTAAGTCCTTAAAGTTCCATTTGTCCTTAATGGTATTATAGTTCACCTGCAACTTTCCGAACTCAACAGGAAGAGAGTTAATGATGAACTGAACCAAGAACGTCTCCCTTACGTCTATTCCCATGGTCTTTAGCTTTGCTGCCGAATTAGACGTATGAGTTACCTGATCATGGATAGGTTGTGACCAATCAAACCTTTTCGTAGTTAGCTCACTCATTAGGCTTCCTACAATTGAAAGTGAGTAATCATTGTTGTTGCAGGAGTTAGTCAAGTATAGAATAAGATATAGTTCAGAACGACTCCCCTGTTTCAGCAAATAAATACAAGACTTCCTCCCGTTGTAGTAAGAGAAAAGTCAGGATCGAATCCACGAGGAAGCACGTCAGCAGTTCTCAGGTAGCTATCAGATTCTCACAGACACAGCAGTAGAACAGACAGAAACACAAGCAGAAGCAGAAATAAAATAGAAACAAATAATCCCGGCAAGGGCAACTAAAAAGAAAAGCAGAAACTAAACTAAAGACAAAAATAAAAACAAAGCAAAAAGAAACAAAGACAGAATGCAAAACAGAAGCAAAGGCAGAAAGTAACTCGAGGACACAGAAGCTGGTCGATCTCGACAAGCTGTCCTCTAGGTCGACTAAGGCAAGTCGACAACAGTAACTCAGAAACTGAAGAACAAAGCAAAACAGCAAAACAAGCCAACTCGACCTCGACCACCTATCCTCGAGATCGACAAGACAGGTAAACACAGAAACTGGAATCGACGAAAGACAGAAGAAAGTCAACTCGAGTTAGACTAGCTTCTACTCGAGATCGACAAAGGTAGTACTCGATCTCGACCAACAGTTACTCTATGTCGACAGAAAACAGAAAAAGACAGAAACTTTAAATTGCAGAATTCGAACTAAAACGCAGATTTCGACAAAAATAAATCAATATAATAAAAGACCTCCAAGGCCAGGGTTTCAACACCACAACGATAACCATCCAAAACAACACATAAAGGCATAAAAGATCATGCTTTCCATCAAATAACTTTCGTTATTAACAACTAGGTATATAGAGGCTCTCGCATAAACCCTAATTGTTACTAACCCTTTTTCACATAATTAATCCAAGTTGCATTAAGATCACTTTCGCTTCAATAACACAAACAAGGATCACCTTCAACTCTCGCAAAAGAATCATGCTTTTAGGGATAGAAGATGTATCGCATAAAAATCTGACCTTTATCTCATCGCCTCACATGGCCACCGTCGGGCTCACCCCAGCCCCAGAAGTGGGTGGACTACTCACGCCTCATCGCAATCGCAGACATTGAATTGATGAAAGAAACTTGCATTAAAAACTAAATTCAAAGCCTTTACAATCTTGGCAATCGACTTTCGCTGTAAGCCAAAACCCTAAAAACCTTAGAACTCCTAACTGTATCTCTGAATGGAACTAACTACTTCCCTCTCTGAATTTGAATTGTTAAAAAACCAGCCCCATGGGCTTTATTTATAGCCTTCATTCCCTAGCTATTCTAGGAAAGAAGATATCTATCTATATCTAAATTGCTTAAAAGATAAATAAATGACATAATGGAATTAAATCTATAAGGAAAAGATAATTCTAAATAAGGTAGTATGTCTTCATGTTGTTGATAGATTGCCTTCCATGGATAGACTTGATAGATCGGATAGAATCTTCCGCCTTCGTGACCAAGCAACTCCAACTCTACTCGGACAAGGCTTCGTCGACGTGTTTCTGGACACGGCCTTACTCGACCTCGAGTTGGCCCGTCGACCTCGACTACGGCTTCTCGGCTTGGCTTGACTCTGCTCGATGTGGCTCGGACTTGGGCGCACTGGTGCTCGTCGACCTCGAGTTGGCCTCGTCGACCTCGACAAGGGTTGCTCGGGTAGGTCTAGTCGACTGGCACGGACAAGAACTCAGGCGTTCGTCGATCTCGACAAGCCCTAGTCGACTTCGAGTAAGGTGGTTTGCCGACTAGGGTTTCTCGAGCGACTCTCCTCGATGGGCTCCGGATCCTGACTCTGGGCTTCGTCGACCTCGACAAAGGCTCCTCGAAGTCGAGTTGGGTCCGGAGCTCGGGTTGGTCTGTCTTGCTCGACCAGCTCTGCTCGACAAGGTGATGCTCGGACAGGCTCGTCTAGGTCGAGTAGGCCTACTCGAGATCGAGTAGCCTTGACTCTCAGATTGGTTCCGCTGCTTTGACCTTGGACTGTAAAACATGGAAGATTCCGCTCACAACAAACACCCCATACTTAAGCTTGCTTGTCCTCAAGCAATACTTTTACTTGTCATTCAGGGGAAGTAATTAAAACTCTCAACATCTTAGATTCATTCTCATATGTCCCTGCAATCAATTACCATCCTCGAAAAGGTACTAGTGTCACAGATCCATGCATGTGCAAATATAACAAAGCAACATCTACTCACAAAAGGAGGATTATGCACAAACAATCTATACGTGACAAAGCATTTGATAATCAAGAAGACTTTAATTTAAGCTCATGAGGGAGTAGATTGGTAAAAGGCTAAAAGGTGGGCAATTTTTGGCAATGTGGTGCTTTTGATCCGGGGAAATGGATCACTTTCAAACTTTGAATTTCCACATTCCTTCTCCATTTGATTCATCACCTTTCATAATGCTTTTATTCATAATAATGCTTTTACCTCTCTAACCTCAGCACTGCCTTCTCGCGAGTCGCAAACATGGGTGTCATGAATGGCCCCGGATACTTAGTGCTTTGGACTCCCCACAAAGTGTCCCATCTCTCCAAACTATTATCTCAGAGAGCAGGGTCAATCTACCTTTATCTCCTGAGGTGATTGGATTTTTTCTCACTCATTAAATTTTCCATATATTTAAACAATTTCCTTCCAAACTCCAAATAATAATAACAACATAAACATCATATAACATCTCCATAATGTAACATCATTCTCAACATAATCCCCGGATAAGGTAAAGAATGGAAATATTTAGATCATGTGGAGTAATATATGAAATAAGGCATATTATGGCTTTTGTGATGCATAAGCATAGGTAAGGCTAGGATTATAAACAATGAGCATTATATGGAAATATAAAGTCCTCCATCATCTTATCATGCAACATGTCAAAAGCAACTTCAAATTTTACCTCCTTTTATGGTTTTCAAGAAAATATGCACTTCATTGTGACTTCCCTTTACTAGGCAATTTCATGATATATCTCTAATCAATCCAATTTTGCATCGTCGAGTTCAATATAGGCTTCCATGAC
Source organism: Persicaria tinctoria (assembly GCA_037127255.1). Classification (NCBI taxonomy): domain Eukaryota; kingdom Viridiplantae; phylum Streptophyta; class Magnoliopsida; order Caryophyllales; family Polygonaceae; genus Persicaria; species Persicaria tinctoria. The sequence continues at coordinate 30,699,152 of JBANSL010000001.1, forward strand.
ATTATTTCAAAATTTCAATGGGGGTCATTTTTCTCAAATTTTTGGAAAACATGCATATAAGCACATAAATAAATAATGCATTCCAAAATAGCCATGTAGCAATTTCAAAGAAATAATGCACAAATAATGTCAAATATGGCAAATATGCACAAAGTAAGCTCTTCCCCCACCCCATACTTAAACATTACAGTGTCCTCACTGTATATAAAAAAACAAGGTAAAGGGTAAAGAAAAAAAAACTCACAAGACATGTGTGCAGAGCCGCATAATTTCGACTGGAAGCATCCCTCGTCCGAACTTGATTTGGTTCTATCCATGGACCTGAAAAGTATGGAAGACATATACCCACAATAGAAAAACAGAAAATGTTCAAAACAAAAAACAAACAAAACAAAGTCCAAAAAGTCCAAAAAAAGTCTATGTACAAGCTCTAGATTTTATAGTCGCTAGGCCGACTTTCATTAATGCTCAAGGTGGCATTTGCAGGGCCCATGTAGCTTGGGCCTCAAATAAGACTCCATTCTTGTCCATCAGCTGTAGTCCTCCAGAATGGATCTTGTTCACCACGAACGGTCCCATCCGCTTCTTGTTAAATTTGTTAGGAAACCAATGATCCTTTGATTTAGAGACATAGAGCTTGTCTCCAACTTCATACTCCTTAGGCTCATCATTGGAAATCCTGCACAATCGCACATACCAAGGCAGACCTCTCCCATGTATAGATAAATCTTTAATGGAAATAGGAGAAGAAAGATCCATACCTTGACTTACCTTTGCGGAAACGGAATCGGGGACCACGGTGTTTGGTCGATCTCGACTAGGGCTCCTCGAGATCGACGAGTCTGCAGGCTCTGGTGGTGGTCTGGTCGAAGAGGCAGAAGTCGACGAAGAATAGGTCTTGTCGACCTTGAGTTGGCTGGTCGACCTCGAGTAAGCCTCTGGTCCTGGTGTCTGCAGCGTCGAGGAAGGTGCCGTCGAGGAAGACTTGGTCCTGTCGATCTCGACAAGGCTACTCGAGGTCGAGTAGCCTTCTCCTCCTGGTGGCATGCTCATCGACGAGGGCAGCGCTGGGCTCTCCGAGGGGTGGTCGAGATCGACGAGAGTGTTGTCGACTTCGAGTAGACTCGGCTTGTCTGGTTCGCTGCTCGACGAAGCTGGCGCTGGTGGAGTCCCCGTGGTCTGGTCGAGATCGACTAGGGTTCTACTCGATGTCGAGGAGCCCTGGTCGATCTTGACCCCATACTTAGCTCCTTTGTTCTCTTTAAGGATTGCCATGATCTCCTCCACCTGGGCCTCCATGTCCCTCTTTTCCAGCTCCTCAGGGGTCATATTCCTGACCTTGGGTTCCCCGCAGGTGATGTAGCCAGCTGAGATAGATTTGACCTCTTCCATTGGACCCGTATGCCTTTCAGTTTTGTTGAAGGAATACTCAATGACCTCATCGCTGATGTTGAAGGTGAGCACTCCTTTCCGTACGCTTATGTTGGCATCAACAGTCGCCAAGAATGGTCTCCCTAGAATAATTGGACAAGCAGGATCTTCTTGCATATCAACAATTAAGAAATCACCAGGGACGAAGAATTTACCCACTTGTACTGGGACATTTTCCACCATGCTTGTTGGAATGACTACTGTGTTGTTGGCCATGTAAAGTCTGGCATCCACAGGCTCCAGGGCACCTATCTTAATCTTGGACCAAATCGTTAAAGGCATAATACTAACACTGGCTCCAAGATCACATAAAGCATTAATTTTGTAAGGACCAAATCCAATAGTTATAGCAAACTTACCTGGATCCGGCCTCTTTTCCAATATGTCCATATGGCTGCACTCCTCTGTGATTTCTGCCATCGATCGCTTTTTGCTCAGAATCTCCTTCAGGAACTTGACGTAGGACGGCATTTCATTGAGAGCTTCTGTGAAGGGGATAGTGACGTTCAGCTTCTGAAGCATCTTGATGAAGCGCTGAAACTTTTTCTCCGCTGGGTCCTTTAGAGATTTTGTGGGGAAAGGCAACTTCTTTTTCTGAGTCGGAGCCAGAACAGACGTCGGAGTTGCTGCAGATTTCTCGACCAAGGGCTCCTCGACATCGACAAGGGTCTTGTCGAGATCGACCGGATTGGGTGCAGTCGAGGATTCTGGAATTTTCTCCTCGAGGTCGACGAAGGCTTTGTCGAGATCGACCACGGTCTTGTCGAGATCGACCAAGGTTTTGTCGAGGTCGACTTGATGTTCCTCGTCGTTCTGCTGCTTTCCAACCTCTGGCTCTTGCAGTTGATGGCCGCTTCTGAGTTTTACAGCAGCGACGTGTCCAGTCTTTCCCTTAGGATTTGGTTCTGAAGATCCAGGGAGTGCTCCTAACTGTCTGGGGATTCCCGCTGCTAGCTGACCAATCTGTGTATCAACTGTTTTCCGCCAGATATCAATTTCCCCAAGCCTAGAGTTGACACCTTGCATTTGAGTATAGACGGAGTTGAAAGATTGCCTAGTTTCTGAGTGGTTCCTCCGTATCTCCTCCAGGACCAGCTGTATATCATCCTTTTTCTGTTCCCTTTCTGGATGTCCTGGAGCTCTGTAGGGCGGGGGATTTCTAGGGACACCTTGGTTCCACTGTGGTTGCTGAAACCTTTGGTCCCCCATGTAGCGATTGGGTCCCCCTGCGTAAGCTGCATCCTCATGGTGTTCTGCCAGTCTGACTTGCTCTGTGTGTGGGCACTCAGGAGTGGTGTGCCTTTGTGATCCGCATTCTATGCAAGGCTGGTTGACAGAGAGATATTTGACTTGCTTGATGAGCTTCCTATTCTGGTCTCTGTAGTATTGCTCCCTGACATCTGGATCGATTTCCTTTGATGGCTCATAGAGGGGCATGGATGGTGCTGGCCTGGCGTATGGGTTCTCTTCATAAGTTGCAGTAGACCCATACTTGTTGTCATAGGTAGTGAGCTTCTCCAGTACTCCCCATGCGTCACTTGGTGGCATTGTCAGATACTCATAGCGAGTATAATTGTTGATTCTATCCTTAGTGACTTGATCAAGAGAGTTGAAGAAGATCTCCTGAATGATGTAGGGCGGCTGTCCATGAGTAGGGCAAGATCGCAACAGTTCCTTGTAGCGCTCCCATGCCCTTGCCAGCGGTTCCCCTTTCTGCTGTTTAAAGGCGGTGATTTTCTGGCGTAGATGTGCTGTCTTGGCAGGCGGGAAGAATTTGTTCAGAAACTCTTGCTCTACTTGGGCCCAGGTTGTGAGTGATCTTGCCTTCAGCTCTTCCAGCCATTTCAGTGCAGGTCCAGCGAGCGACCAGCGAAAAGATTTCATCTTGACATATTCCAGAGTTGTACCTTCTGCAAGAGTACGGCACATATCATGAAAGTTAGTAATAAGTTCAAGAGGACACTCATTAAATCTGCCGTAAAAGGCATTATTTTTAAGCTCTATAAGAAACTGAGTGCGAATTTCAAAAGAGTTTTCAGGGATTAGAATCGCCGATTCAGGCACGACAAGAGTTGGGTGCATGTAGTCCTCTGTCGTGGTTGGATATTGGGCAAGCTCAACTTGTGCTTGTTCCCTTGCTGCTCTCTCAGCGGCGATAGCAGCATCTTTAGCGTTGATAGCGGCATCCCTTGCGGCTAGTTCCCTGGTAAGCCTAGCGATCAGCTGTACCTGTGTTTCAGCGGCCGACATGATCCTTTTGAGTTTAGAGTGGATGTGTAGGCAGCGCTCCGGTTCGTCTAAGCTGTCAAACTCAGGTGTTTGACCAGAACGACGCATACACCTGTAATTTAACTCAAAGAGACAGTGAGAACTGACTACCTAAGGTGCGATTGATTGCCTCCCCGGCAACGGCGCCAATTTGTTGTTGCAGGAGTTAGTCAAGTATAGAATAAGATATAGTTCAGAACGACTCCCCTGTTTCAGCAAATAAATACAAGACTTCCTCCCGTTGTAGTAAGAGAAAAGTCAGGATCGAATCCACGAGAAAGCACGTCAGCAGTTCTCAGGTAGCTATCAGATTCTCACAGACACAGCAGCAGAACAGACAGAAACACAAGCAGAAGCAGAAATAAAACAGAAACAAATAATCCCGGCAAGGGCAACTAAAAACAAAAGCAGAAACTAAACTAAAGACAGAAATAAAAACAAAGCAAAAAGAAACAAAGACAGAAAGCAAAACAGAAGCAAAGGCAGAAAGTAACTCGAGGACACAGAAGCTGGTCGATCTCGACAAGCTGTCCTCTAGGTCGACTAAGGCAAGTCGACAACAGTAACTCAGAAACTGAAGAACAAAGCAAAACAGCAAAACAAGCCAACTCGACCTCGACCACCTCTCCTCGAGATCGACAAGACAGGTAAACACAGAAACTGGAATCGAAGAAAGACAGAAGAAAGTCAACTCGACTTAGACTAGCTTCTACTCGAGATCGACAAAGGTAGTACTCGATCTCGACCAACAGTTACTCTATGTCGACAGAAAACAGAAAAAGACAGAAACTTTAAATTGCAGAATTCGAACTAAAACGCAGATTTCGACAGAAATAAATCAATATAATAAAAGACCTCCAAGGCCAGGGTTTCAACACCACAACGATAACCATGCAAAACAACACATAAAGGCATAAAAGATCATGCTTTCCATCAAATAACTTTCGTTATTAACAACTAGGCATATAGAGGCTCTCGCATAAACCCTAATTGTTACTAACCCTTTTTCACATAATTAATCCAAGTTGCATTAAGATCACTTTCGCTTCAATAACACAAACAAGGATCACCTTCAACTCTCACAAAAGAATCATGCTTTTAGGGATAGAAGATGTATCGCATAAAAATCTGACCTTTATCTCATCGCCTCACATGGCCACCGTCGGGCTCACCCCAGCCCCAGAAGTGGGTGGACTACTCACGCCTCATCGCAATCGCAGACATTGAATTGATGAAAGAAACTTGCATTAAAAACTAAATTCAAAGCCTTTACAATCTTGGCAATCGACTTTCGCTGTAAGCCAAAACCCTAAAAACCTTAGAACTCCTAACTGTATCTCTGAATGGAACTAACTACTTCCCTCTCTGAATTTGAATTGTTGAAAAACCAGCCCCATGGGCTTTATTTATAGCCTTCATTCCCTAGCTATTCTAGGAAAGAAGATATCTATCTATATCTAAATTGCTTAAAAGATAAATAAATGACATAATAGAATTAAATCTATAAGGAAAAGATAATTCTAAATAAGGTAGTATGTCTTCATGTTGTTGATAGATTGCCTTCCATGGATAGACTTGATAGATCGGATAGAATCTTCCGCCTTCGCGACCAAGCAACTCCAACTCTACTCGGACAAGGCTTCGTCGACGTGTTTCTGGACACGGCCTTACTCGACCTCGAGTTGGCCTCGTCGACCTCGACTACGGCTTCTCGGCTTGGCTTGACTCTGCTCGATGTGGCTCGGACTTGGGCTCACTGGTGCTCGTCGACCTCGAGTTGGCCTCGTCGACCTCGACAAGGGTTGCTCGGGTAGGTCTAGTCGACTGGCACGGACAAGAACTCAGGCGTTCGTCGATCTCGACAAGCCCTAGTCGACTTCGAGTAAGGTGGTTTGCCGACTAGGGTTTCTCGAGCGACTCTCCTCGATGGGCTCCGGATCCTGACTCTGGGCTTCGTCGACCTCGACAAAGGCTCCTCGAGGTCGAGTTGGGTCCGGAGCTCGGGTTGGTCTGTCTTGCTCGACCAGCTCTGCTCGACAAGGTGATGCTCGGACAGGCTCGTCTAGGTCGAGTAGGCCTACTCGAGATCGAGTAGCCTTGACTCTCAGATTGGTTCCGCTGCTTTGACCTTGCACTTCTGTAGCGGTTTTCCGAGCATTTCCGACCTTCTGTAGAATTGCTGTAAAACGCCAAATGAGGATGAATCTCACTTTTCACCAACCTCATTAACCTTTCTTTAGAAATGTGACCGAATCTTTGATGCCACAAGTAAGCCGAACATTCATTAGATGCACTACGTTTAATGCCTTGACTTTCAACATGTAAGGATTCAGAAAACATGTTATCAAGATTGAACATGTAAAGTGAGTCTATTAAAGTAGGTGAACCATAAAAACAGTTATGTTTGTATAATAAAGCTTCACCATGTTCTATCTTAAAACCAAAACCCAAATGATCCAGTCTACTAACAGAAATAAGATTTCTAGCACATTTAGGTACAAACAGACATCCTTCAAGATCTATATGACAACCAGTGTCTAAGGTCAATCTGTAAGTTCCAATGCCTTCAATAAGGGCTTTCATCCTATTCCCCATAAACAAATACTGGTTAGTTCCTCTTATGGGTTGGATCGAACTGAATCCCTGTTTAACATGAGACATATGAGTAGTTGCACCACAATCTAACCACCATGTATTATTAGGCACTTCCATAAGGTTCGATTCAAAGCAAACAGAACAATAACGAATATCTTGCCTCTCGAACCATGCCTTTATTTTAGGACAATCCTTTTTGAAGTGTCTCAATTTCTTACAAAAGAAACACTTCGCTTCTTTATGAAGGTTACTCTCTTTTTCCTTAATTTGAGTCTTGTCCTTCCTCTTGTCCTTTTTACCTGGCCTTCTCTTACTGCTATTGGCACCATTATGACCAACAAAATGGGCAGTTTGGTCCTTCATCTTCTTTAATCTCCCTTCCTCCAGTACTAACATGTTCTTTAAGTCCTTAAAGTTCCATTTGTCCTTAATTGTGTTATAGTTCACCTGAAACTGTCCGAACTCAACAGGAAGAGAGTTAATGATGAATTGAACCAAGATTGAACAGCTTACGTCCATTCCCATGGACTTTAGCTTTGCTGCTAAATTAGACGTTTGAGTTACATGATCATGGATAGGTTGTGACCAATCAAACCTTTTCGTAGTTAGCTCACTCATTAGGCTTCCAACTATTGAACTTGAGTAATCATCAATAAAAGTGATAAAATACTTTTCTCCGCTTCAAGATGGAACGTCAAAAGAACCACAGATATCAGTGTGAATCAATTCAAGAAGCCGACTGCTTCTTCTGGCCGGTTTCTTTATTGTGTGTTTAGTTTGCTTTACTTTAATGCAATTTACACACACATCTAGGTCACTAAAGTCCAAATGAGGATGAATCTCACTTTTCACCAACCTCGTTAACCTTTCTTTAGAAATGTGACCGAATCTTTGATGCCACAAGTAAGCCGAACATTCATTAGATGCACTACGTTTAATGCCTTGACTTTCAACATTAAAGGATTCAGAAAACATGGTATCAAGATTGAACCTGTAAAGTGAGTCTATTAAAGTAGGTGAACCATAAAAACAGTTATGTTTGTATAATAAAGCTTCACCATGTTCAATCTTAAGACCAAAACCCAAATGATCCAGTCTACTAACAGAAACAAGATTTCTAGCACATTCAGGTACAAACAGACATCCTTCAAGATCTATATTACAACCAATGTCTAAGATCAATCTGTAACTTCCAATGCCTTCAATAAGAGCTTTCATCCTATTACCCATGAATAAATACTGGTTAGTTCCTTTTATGGGTTGGATCGAACTGAATCCCTGTTTAACATGAGAGATATGAGTAGTTGCACTAGAATCTAACCACCTAGTATTTTTAGGCACTTCCACAAGGTTCGATTCAAAGCAAACAGAACAATAATGAATACCTTTCTTCTCGAACACTGCCTTTCTTTTAGGACAATCCTATTTTAAGTGTCCCAATTTCTTACAAAAGAAACACTTCGCTTCTGTATGAAGGTCAATCTCTTTTTCCTTAATTTGAGTCTTGTCCTTCCTCTTGTTCTTTTTACCTGGCCTTCTCTTACTGCTATTGGCACCATTATGACCAATAAAATGGACAGTATGGTCCTTCATCTTCTTTAATCTCCCTTCATCCTGTGCTAACATGTTCTTTAAGTCCTTAAAGTTCCATTTGTCCTTAATGGTATTATAGTTCACCTGAAACTTTCCGAACTCAACAGGAAGAGAGTTAATGATGAACTGAACCAAGAACGTCTCCCTTACGTCTATTCCCATGGTCTTTAGCTTTGCTGCCGAATTAGACGTATGAGTTACCTGATCATGGATAGGTTTTGACCAATCAAACCTTTTCCTAGTTAGCTCACTCATTAGGCTTCCTACAATTGAACGTGAGTAATCATCAATAAAAGTGATAAAATACTTTTCTCCGCTCCAAGATGGATCGTCAAATGGACCACAGATATCAGTGTGAATCAATTCAAGAAGCTGAGTGCTTCTTGTGGCCGGTTTCTTTATTGTGTGTTTAGTTTGCTTTCCTTTAATCCAATTTACACACACATCTAGGTCACTAAAGTCCAAATGAGAATGAATCTCACTTTTCACCAACCTCATTAACCTTTCTTTAGAAATGTGACCGAATCTTTGATGCCACAAGTAAGCTGAACATTCATTAGATGCACTACGTTTAATGCCTTGACTTTCAACATGAAAGGATTCAGAAAACATTTTATCAAGATTGAACATGTAAAGTGAGTCTAATAAAGTAGAAGAACCATAAAAACAGTTTTGTTTGTATAATAAAGCTACACCATTTTCAATCTTAAAACCAAAACCCAAATGATCCAGTCCACTAACAGAAATAAGATTTCTAGCACATTCAGGTACAAACAGACATCGTTCAAGATCTATATGACAACCGGTGTCTAAGATCAATCTGTAAGTTCCAATGCCTTCAATAAGTGCTTTCATCCTATTCCCCATGAACAAATACTGGTTTGTTCCTCTTATGGGCTGGATTGAACTGAATCCCTATTTAACATGAGACATATGAGTAGTTGCACCAGAATCGAACCACCATGTATTATTAGGCACTTCCATAAGGTTCGATTCAAAGCAAACAGAACAATAATGAATACCATTCTTCTCGAGCCATGCCTTTCTTTTAGGACAATCCTTTTTGAAGTGTCCCAATTTCTTACAAAAGAAACACTTCGCTTCTGTATGAAGGTCACTCTCTTTTTCCTTAATTTGAGTCTTGTCCTTCCTCTTGGCCTTTTTACCTGGCCTTCTCTTACTGCTATTGGCACCATTATGACCAACAAAATGGACAGTATGGTCCTTCATCTTCTTTAATCTCCCTTCATTCGGTACTAACATGTTCTTTAAGTCCTTAAAGTTCCATTTGTCCTTAATGGTGTTATAGTTCACCTGAAACTGTCCGAACTCAACAGGAAGAGAGTTAATGATGAATTGAACCAAGAATGTATCGCTTACGTCCATTCCCATGGTCTTTAGCTTTGCTGCTAAATTAGACGTATGAGTTACATGATCATGGATAGGTTGTGACCAATCAAACCTTTTCGTAGTTAGCTCACTCATTAGACTTCCTACAATTGAACGTGAGTAATAATCAATAAAAGTGATAAAATAATTTTCTCCGCTCCAAGATGGAACGTCAAAAGAACCACAGATATCAGTGTGAATCAATTCAAGAAGCTGAGTGCTTCTTGTGGCCAGTTTTTTTTTTTTTTTGTGTTTAGTTTGATTTACTTTAATGCAATTTACACACACATCTAGGTCACTAAAGTCCAAATGAGGATGAATCTCACTTTTCACCAACCTCATTAACCTTTCTTTAGAAATGTGACCGAATCTTTGATGCCACAAGTAAGCCGAACATTCATTAGATGCACTACGTTTAATGCCTTGACTTTCAACATTAAAGGATTCAGAAAACATGGTATCAAGATTGAACCTGTAAAGTGAGTCTATTAAAGTAGCTGAACCATAAAAACAGTTATGTTTGTATAATAAAACTTCACCATGTTCAATCTTAAAACCAAAACACAAATGATCCAGTCTACTAACAGAAAAAAGATTTCTAGCACATTCAGGTACAAACAGACATCCTTCAAGATCTATATGACCACCAATGTCTAAGATCAACCTGTAAGTTCCAATGCCTTCAATAAGTGCTTTCATCCTATTCCACATGAATAAACACTGGTTAGTTCCTTTTATGGGTTGGATCGAACTGAATCCCTGTTTAACATGAGACATGTGAGTAGTTGCACTAGAATCTAACCACCTAGTATTATTAGGCACTTCCACAAGGTTCGATTCAAAGCAAACAGAACAATAATGAATACATTTCTTCTCGAACCATGCCTTTCTTTTAGGACAATCCTTTTTTAAGTGTCCCAATTTCTTACAAAAGAAACACTTCGCTTCTGTATGAAGGTCAATCTCTTTTTCCTTAATTTGAGTCTTGTCCTTCCTCTTGTCCTTTTTACCTGGCCTTCTCTTACTTCTATTGGCACCATTATGACCAACAAAATGGACAGTTTGGTATTTCATCTTCTTTAATCTCCCTTCCTTCTGTACTAACATGTTCTTTAAGTCCTTAAAGTTCCATTTGTCCTTAATGGTGTTATAGTTCACCTAAAACTTTCCGAACTCAACAGGAAGAGATTTAATGATGAACTGAACCAAGAACGTCTCCCTTACGTCTATTCCCATGGTCTTTAGCTTTGCGGCCGAATTATACGTATGAGTTACCTGATCATGGATAGGTTGTGACCAATCAAACCTTTTCGTAGTTAGCTCACTCATTAGGCTTCCTACAATTGAACGTGAGTAATCATCAATAAAAGTGATAAAATACTTTTCTCCGCTCCCAGATGGATCGTCAAATGGACCACAGATATTAGTGTGAATCAATTCAAGAAGTTGAGTGCTTCTTGTGGCCGGTTTCTTTATTGTGTGTTTAGTTTGCTTTCCTTTAATCCAATTTACACACACATCTAGGTCACTAAAGTCCAAATGAGGATGAATCTCACTTTTCACCAACCTCATTAACCTTTCTTTAGAAATGTGACCGAATATTTGATGCCACAAGTAAGCCGAACATTCATTAGATGAACTACGTTTAATGCCTTGACTTTCAACATTAAAGGATTCAGAAAACATGTTATCAAGATTGAACATGTAAAGTGAGTCTATTAAAGTAGCAGAACCATAAAAACAGTTATGTTTGTATAATAAAGCTTCACCATGTTCAATCTTAAAACCAAAACCCAAATGATCCAGTCTACTAACAGAAACAAGATTTCTAGCACATTCAGGTACAAATAGACATCGTTCAAGATCTATATGACAAGCAGTGTCTAAGATCAATCTGTAAGTTCCAATGCCTTCAATAAGTGCTTTCATCCTATTCCCCATGAACAAATACTGGTTTGTTCCTCTTATGGGCTGGATTGAACTGAATCCCTATTTAACATGAGACATATGAGTAGTTGCACTAGAATCTAACCACCATGTATTATTAGGCACTTCCATAAGGTTCGATTCAAAGCAAATAGAACAATAATGAATACCATTCTTCTCGAGCCATGCCTTTCTTTTAGGACAATCCTTTTTGAAGTGTCCCAATTTCTTACAAAAGAAACACTTCGCTTCTGTATGAAGGTCACTCTCTTTTTCCTTAATTTGAGTCTTGTCCTTCCTCTTGTCCTTTTTACCTGGCCTTCTCTTACTGCTATTGGCACCATTATAACCAACAAAATGGACAGTATGGTCCTTCATCTTCTTTAATCTCCCTTCATCCTGTACTAACATGTTCTTTAAGTCCTTAAAGTTCCATTTGTCCTTAATGGTGTTATAGTTCACCTGAAACTGTCCGAACTCAATAGGAAGACAGTTAATGATGAATTGAACCAAGAATGTATCGCTTACGTCCATTCCCATGGTCTTTAGCTTTACTGCTAAATTAGACGTATGAGTTACATGATCATGGATAGGTTGTGACCAATCAAACCTTTTCGTAGTTAGCTCACTCATTAGACTTCCTACAATTGAACGTGAGTAATCATCAATAAAAGTGATAAAATAATTTTCTCCGCTCCAAGATGGAACGTCAAAAGAACCACAGATATCAGTGTGAATCAATTCAAGAAGGTGAGTGCTTCTTGTGGCCGGTTTCTTTATTGTGTGTTTAGTTTGCTTTACTTTAATGCAATTTACACACACATCTAGGTCACTAAAGTCCAAATGAGGATGAATCTCACTTTTCACCAACCTCATTAACCTTTCTTTAGAAATGTGACCGAATCTTTGATGCCACAAGTAAGCCGAACATTCATTAGATGCACTACGTTTAATGCCTTGACTTTCAACATTAAAGGATTCAAAAAACATGGTATCAAGATTGAACCTGTAAAGTGAGTCTATTAAAGTAGCTGAACCATAAAAACAGTTATGTTTGTATAATAAAGCTTCACCATGTTCAATCTTAAAACCAAAACCCAAATGATCCAGTCTACTAATAGAAACAAGATTTCTAGCACATTCAGGTACAAACAGACATCCTTCAAGATCTATATGACAACCAATGTCTAAGATCAATCTGTAAGTTCCAATGCCTTCAATAAGTGCTTTCATCCTATTCCACATGAATAAACACTGGTTAGTTCCTTTTATGGGTTGGATCGAACTGAATCCCTGTTTAACATGAGACATGTGAGTAGTTGCACTAGAATCTAACCACCTAGTATTATTAGGCACTTCCACAAGGTTCGATTCAAAGCAAATAGAACAATAATAAATACCTTTCTTCTCGAACCATGCCTTTCTTTTAGGACAATCCTTTTTTAAGTGTCCCAATTTCTTACAAAAGAAACACTTCGCTTCTGTATGAAGGTCAATCTCTTTTTCCTTAATTTGAGTCTTGTCCTTCCTCTTGTCCTTTTTACCTGGCCTTTTCTTACTTCTATTGGCACCATTATGACCAACAAAATGGACAGTTTGGTATTTCATCTTCTTTAATCTCCCTTCCTTCTATACTAACATGTTCTTTAAGTCCTTAAAGTTCCATTTGTCCTTAATGGTGTTATAGTTCACCTGAAACTTTCCGAACTCAACAGAAAGAGAGTTAATGATGAACTGAACCAAGAACGTCTCCCTTACGTCTATTCCCATGGTCTTTAGCTTTGCTGCCGAATTAGACGTATGAGTTACCTGATCATGGATAGGTTGTGACCAATCAAACCTTTTCGTAGTTAGCTCACTCATTAGGCTTCCTACAATTGAACGTGAGTAATCATCAATAAAAGTGATAAAATACTTTTCTCCGCTCCAAGATGGATCGTCAAATGGACCACAGATATTAGTGTGAATCAATTCCAGAAGTTGAGTGCTTCTTGTGGCCGGTTTCTTTATTGTGTGTTTAGTTTGCTTTCCTTTAATCCAATTTACACACACATCTAGGTCACTAAAGTCCAAATGAGGATGAATCTCACTTTTCACCAAACTCATTAACCTTTCTTTAGAAATGTGACCGAATCTTTGATGCCACAAGTAAGGCGAACATTCATTAGATGCACTACGTTTAATGCCTTGACTTTCAACATTAAAGGATTCAGAAAACATGTTATCAAGATTGAACATGTAAAGTGAGTCTATTAAAGTAGCAGAACCATCAAAACAGTTATCTTTGTATAATAAAGCTTCACCATGTTCAATCTTAAAACCAAAACCCAAATGATCCAGTCTACTAACAGAAACAAGATTTCTAGTACATTCAGGTACAAATAGACATCGTTCAAGATCTATATGACAACCAGTGTCTAAGATCAATCTGTAAGTTCCAATGCCTTCAATAAGTGCTTTCATCCTATTCCCCATGAACAAATACTGGTTTGTTCCTCTTATGGGCTGGATTGAACTGAATCCCTATTTAACATGAGACATATGAGTAGTTGCACCAGAATCGAACCACCATGTATTATTAGGCACTTCCATAAGGTTCGATTCAAAGCAAACAGAACAATAATGAATACCATTCTTCTCGAGCCATGCCTTTCTTTTAGGACAATCCTTTTTGAAGTGTCCCAATTTCTTACAAAAGAAACACTTCGCTTCTGTATGAAGGTCACTCTCTTTTTACTTAATTTGAGTCTTGTCCTTCCTCTTGGCCTTTTTACCTGGCCTTCTCTTACTGCTATTGGCACTATTATGACCAACAAAATGGACAGTATGGTCCTTCATCTTCTTTAATCTCCCTTCATTCGGTACTAACATGTTCTTTAAGTCCTTAAAGTTCCATTTGTCCTTAATGGTGTTATAGTTCACCTGAAACTGTCCGAACTCAACAAGAAGAGAGTTAATGATGAATTGAACCAAGAATGTATCCCTTACGTCCATTCCCATGGTCTTTAGCTTTGCTGCTAAATTAGACGTATGAGTTACATGATCATGGATAGGTTGTGACCAATCAAACCTTTTCGTAGTTAGCTCACTCATTAGACTTCCTACAATTGAACGTGAGTAATCATCAATAAAAGTGATAAAATAATTTTCTCCGCTCCAAGATGGAACGTCAAAAGAACCACAGATATCAGTGTGAATCAATTCAAGAAGTTGAGTGCTTCTTGTGGCCAGTTTTTTTTTTTTTTGTGTTTAGTTTGCTTTACTTTAATGCAATTTACACACACATCTAGGTCACTAAAGTCCAAATGAGGATGAATCTCACTTTTCACCAACCTCATTAACCTTTCTTTAGAAATGTGACCGAATCTTTGATGCGACAAGTAAGCCGAACATTCATTAGATGCACTACGTTTAATGCCTTGACTTTCAACATTAAAGGATTCAGAAAACATGGTATCAAGATTGAACCTGTAAAGTGAGTCTATTAAAGTAGCTGAACCATAAAAACAGTTATGTTTGTATAATAAAGCTTCACCATGTTCAATCTTAAAACCAAAACCCAAATGATCCAGTCTACTAACAGAAACAAGATTTCTAGCATATTCAGGTACAAACAGACATCCTTCAAGATCTATATGACCACCAATGTCTAAGATCAACCTGTAAGTTCCAATGCCTTCAATAAGTGCTTTCATCCTATTCCACATGAATAAACACTGGTTAGTTCCTTTTATGGGTTGGATCGAACTGAATCCCTGTTTAACATGAGACATGTGAGTAGTTGCACTAGAATCTAACCACCTAGTATTATTAGGCACTTCCACAAGGTTCGATTCAAAGCAAACAGAACAATAATGAATACATTTCTTCTCGAACCATGCCTTTCTTTTAGGACAATCCTTTTTAAGTGTCCCAATTTCTTACAAAAGAAACACTTCACTTCTGTATGAAGGTCAATCTCTTTTTCCTTAATTTGAGTCTTGTCCTTCCTCTTGTCCTTTTTACCCGGCCTTCTCTTACTTCTATTGGCACCATTATGACCAACAAAATGGACAGTTTGGTATTTCATCTTCTTTAATCTCCCTTCCTTCTATACTAACATGTTCTTTAAGTCCTTAAAGTTCCATTTGTCCTTAATGGTGTTATAGTTCACCTGAAACTTTCCGAACTCAACAGGAAGAGATTTAATGATGAACTGAACCAAGAACGTCTCCCTTACGTCTATTCCCATGGTCTTTAGCTTTGCGGCCGAATTAGACGTATGAGTTACCTGATCATGGATAGGTTGTGACCAATCAAACCTTTTCGTAGTTAGCTCACTCATTAGGCTTCCTACAATTGAACGTGAGTAATCATCAATAAAAGTGATAAAATACTTTTCTCCGCTCCAAGATGGATCGTCAAATGGACCACAGATATTAGTGTGAATCAATTCAAGAAGTTGAGTGCTTCTTGTGGCCGGTTTCTTTATTGTGTGTTTAGTTTGCTTTCCTTTAATCCAATTTACACACACATCTAGGTCACTAAAGTCCAAATGAGGATGAATCTCACTTTTCACCAACCGCATTAACCTTTCTTTAGAAATGTGACCGAATCTTTGATGCCACAAGTAAGCCGAACATTCATTAGATGCACTACGTTTAATGCCTTGACTTTCAACATTAAAGGATTCAGAAAACATGTTATCAAGATTGAACATGTAAAGTGAGTCTATTAAAGTAGCAGAACCATAAAAACAGTTATGTTTGTATAATAAAGCTTCACCATGTTCAATCTTAAAACCAAAATCCAAATGATCCAGTCTACTAACAGAAACAAGATTTCTAGCACATTCAGGTACAAATAGACATCGTTCAAGATCAATATGACAACCAGTGTCTAAGATCAATCTGTAAGTTCCAATGCCTTCAATAAGTGCTTTCATCCTATTCCCCATGAACAAATACTGGTTTGTTCCTCTTATGGGCTAGATTGAACTGAATCCCTATTTAACATGAGACATATGAGTAGTTGCACTAGAATCTAACCACCATGTATTATTAGGCACTTCCATAAGGTTCGATTCAAAGCAAACAGAACAATAATGAATACCATTCTTCTCGAGCCATGCCTTTCTTTTAGGACAATCCTTTTTGAAGTGTCCCAATTTCTTACAAAAGAAACACTTCGCTTCTGTATGAAGGTCACTCTCTTTTTCCTTAATTTGAGTCTTGTCCTTCCTTTTGTCCTTTTTACCTGGCCTTCTCTTACTGCTATTGGCACCATTATGACCAACAAAATGGACAGTATGGTCCTTCATCTTCTTTAATCTCCCTTCATCCTGTACTAACATGTTCTTTAAGTCCTTAAAGTTCCATTTGTCCTTAATGGTGTTATAGTTCACCTGAAACTGTCCGAACTCAATAGGAAGACAGTTAATGATGAATTGAACCAAGAATGTATCGCTTACGTCCATTCCCATGGTCTTTAGCTTTGCTGCTAAATTAGACGTATGAGTTAAATGATCATGGATAGGTTGTGACCAATCAAACCTTTTCGTAGTTAGCTCACTCATTAGACTTCCTACAATTGAACGTGAGTAATCATCAATAAAAGTGATAAAATAATTTTCTCCGCTCCAAGATGGAACGTCAAAAGAACCACAGATATCAGTGTGAATCAATTCAAGAAGGTGAGTGCTTCTTGTGGCCGGTTTCTTTTTTGTGTGTTTAGTTTGCTTTACTTTAATGCAATTTACACACACATCTAGGTCACTAAAGTCCAAATGAGGATGAATCTCACTTTTCACCAACCTCATTAACCTTTCTTTAGAAATGTGACCGAATCTTTGATGCCACAAGTAAGCCGAACATTCATTAGATGCACTACGTTTAATGCCTTGACTTTCAACATTAAAGGATTCAAAAAACATGGTATCAAGATTGAACCTGTAAAGTGAGTCTATTAAAGTAGCTGAACCATAAAAACAGTTATCTTTGTATAATAAAGCTTCACCATGTTCAATCTTAAAACCAAAACCCAAATGATCCAGTCTACTAACAGAAACACGATTTCTAGCACATTCAGGTACAAACAGACATCCTTCAAGATCTATATTACAACCAATGTCTAAGATCAATCTGTAAGTTCCAATGCCTTCAATAAGTGCTTTCATCCTATTCCACATGAATAAACACTGGTTAGTTCCTTTTATGGGTTGGATCGAACTGAATCCCTGTTTAACATGAGACATGTGAGTAGTTGCACTAGAATCTAACCACCTAGTATTCTTAGGCACTTCCACAAGGTTCGATTCAAAGCAAACAAAACAATAATGAATACCTTTCTTCTCGAACCATGCCTTTCTTTTAGGACAATCCTTTTTTAAGTGTCCCAATTTCTTACAAAAGAAACACTTCGCTTCTGTATGAAGGTCAATCTCTTTTTCCTTAATTTGAGTCTTGTCCTTCCTCTTGTCCTTTTTACCTGGCCTTTTCTTACTTCTATTGGCACCATTATGACCAACAAAATGGACAGTTTGGTATTTCATCTTCTTTAATCTCCCTTCCTTCTGTACTAACATGTTCTTTAAGTCCTTAATGTTCCATTTGTCCTTAATGGTGTTATAGTTCACCTGAAACTTTCCGAACTCAACAGGAAGAGAGTTAATGATGAACTGAACCAAGAACGTCTCCCTTACGTCTATTCCCATGGTCTTTAGCTTTGCTGCCGAATTAGACGTATGAGTTACCTGATCATGGATAGGTTGTGACCAATCAAACCTTTTCGTAGTTAGCTCACTCATTAGGCTTCCTACAATTGAACGTGAGTAATCATCAATAAAAGTGATAAAATACTTTTCTCCGCTCCAACACGGGTCGTCAAATGGACCACAGATATTAGTGTGAATCAATTCAAGAAGTTGAGTGCTTCTTGTGGCCGGTTTCTTTATTGTGTGTTTGGTTTGCTTTCCTTTAATCCAATTTACACACACATCTAAGTCACTAAAGTCCAAATGAGGATGAATCTCACTTTTCACCAAACTCATTAACCTTTCTTTAGAAATGTGACCGAATCTTTGATGCCACAAGTAAGGCGAACATTCATTAGAGGCACTACGTTTAATGCCTTGACTTTCAACATTAAAGGATTCAGAAAACATGTTATCAAGATTGAACATGTAAAGTGAGTCTATTAAAGTAGCAGAACCATCAAAACAGTTATCTTTGTATAATAAAGCTTCACCATGCTCAATCTTAAAACCAAAACCCAAATGATCCAGTCTACTAACAGAAACAAGATTTCTAGCACATTCAGGTACAAATAGACATCGTTCAAGATCTATATGACAACCAGTGTCTAAGATCAATCTGTAAGTTCCAATGCCTTCAATAAGTGCTTTCATCCTATTCCCCATGAACAAATACTGGTTTGTTCCTCTTATGGGCTGGATTGAACTGAATCCCTATTTAACATGAGACATATGAGTAGTTGCACCAGAATCGAACCACCATGTATTATTAGGCACTTCCATAAGGTTCGATTCAAAGCAAACAGAACAATAATGAATACCATTCTTCTCGAGCCATGCCTTTCTTTTAGGACAATCCTTTTTGAAGTGTCCCAATTTCTTACAAAAGAAACACTTCGCTTCTGTATGAAGGTCACTCTCTTTTTCCTTAATTTGAGTCTTGTCCTTCCTCTTGAACTTTTTACCTGGCCTTCTCTTACTGCTATTGGCACTATTATGACCAACAAAATGGACAGTATGGTCCTTCATCTTCTTTAATCTCCCTTCATTCGGTACTAACATGTTCTTTAAGTCCTTAAAGTTCCATTTGTCCTTAATGGTGTTATAGTTCACCTGAAACTGTCCGAACTCAATAGGAAGAGAGTTAATGATGAATTGAACCAAGAATGTATCGCTTACGTCCATTCCCATGGTCTTTAGCTTTGCTGCTAAATTAGACGTATGAGTTACATGATCATGGATAGGTTGTGACCAATCAAACCTTTTCGTAGTTAGCTCACTCATTAGACTTCCTACAATTGAACGTGAGTAATCATCAATAAAAGTGATAAAATAATTTTCTCCGCTCCAAGATGGAACGTCAAAAGAACCACAGATATCAGTGTGAATCAATTCAAGAAGCTGAGTGCTTCTTGTGGCCAGTTTTTTTTTTTTTGTGTTCAGTTTGCTTTACTTTAATGCAATTTACACACACATCTAGGTCACTAAAGTCCAAATGAGGATGAATCTCACTTTTCACCAACCTCATTAACCTTTCTTTAGAAATGTGACCGAATCTTTGATGCGACAAGTAAGCCGAACATTCATTAGATGCACTACGTTTAATGCCTTGACTTTCAACATTAAAGGATTCAGAAAACATGGTATCAAGATTGAACCTGTAAAGTGAGTCTATTAAAGTAGCTGAACCATAAAAACAGTTATGTTTGTATAATAAAGCTTCACCATGTTCAATCTTAAAACCAAAACCCAAATGATCCAATCTACTAACAGAAACAAGATTTCTAGCATATTCAGGTACAAACAGACATCCTTCAAGATCTATATGACCACCAATGTCTAAGATCAACCTGTAAGTTCCAATGCCTTCAATAAGTGCTTTCATCCTATTCCACATGAATAAACACTGGTTAGTTCCTTTTATGGGTTGGATCGAACTGAATCCCTGTTTAACATGAGACATGTGAGTAGTTGCACTAGAATCTAACCACCTAGTATTATTAGGCACTTCCACAAGGTTCGATTCAAAGCAAACAGAACAATAATGAATACATTTCTTCTCGAACCATGCCTTTCTTTTAGGACAATCCTTTTTAAGTGTCCCAATTTCTTACAAAAGAAACACTTCGCTTCTGTATGAAGGTCAATCTCTTTTTCCTTAATTTGAGTCTTGTCCTTCCTCTTGTCCTTTTTACCCGGCCTTCTCTTACTTCTATTGGCACCATTATGACCAACAAAATGGACAGTTTGGTATTTCATCTTCTTTAATCTCCCTTCCTTCTATACTAACATGTTCTTTAAGTCCTTAAAGTTCCATTTGTCCTTAATGGTGTTATAGTTCACCTGAAACTTTCCGAACTCAACAGGAAGAGATTTAATGATGAACTGAACCAAGAACGTCTCCCTTACGTCTATTCCCATGGTCTTTAGCTTTGCTGCCGAATTAGACGTATGAGTTACCTGATCATGGATAGGTTGTGACCAATCAAACCTTTTCGTAGTTAGCTCACTCATTAGGCTTCCTACAATTGAACGTGAGTAATCATCAATAAAAGTGATAAAATACTTTTCTCCGCTCCAAGATGGATCGTCAAATGGACCACAGATATTAGTGTGAATCAATTCAAGAAGTTGAGTGCTTCTTGTGGCCGGTTTCTTTATTGTGTGTTTGGTTTGCTTTCCTTTAATCCAATTTACACACACATCTAGGTCACTAAAGTCCAAATGAGGATGAATCTCACTTTTCACCAACCTCATTAACCTTTCTTTAGAAATGTGACCGAATCTTTGATGCCACAAGTAAGGCGAACATTCATTAGATGCACTACGTTTAATGCCTTGACTTTCAACATTAAAGGATTCAGAAAACATGTTATCAAGATTGAACATGTAAAGTGAGTCTATTAAAGTAGCAGAACCATAAAAACAGTTATGTTTGTATAATAAAGCTTCACCATGTTCAATCTTAAAACCAAAATCCAAATGATCCAGTCTACTAACAGAAACAAGATTTCTAGCACATTCAGGTACAAATAGACATCGTTCAAGATCTATATGACAACGAGTGTCTAAGATCAATCTGTAAGTTCCAATGCCTTCAATAAGTGCTTTCATCCTATTCCCCATGAACAAATACTGGTTTGTTCCTCTTATGGGCTGGATTGAACTGAATCCCTATTTAACATGAGACATATGAGTAGTTGCACCAGAATCGAACCACCATGTATTATTAGGCACTTCCACAAGGTTCGATTCAAAGCAAACAGAACAATAATGAATACCATTCTTCTCGAGCCATGCCTTTCTTTTAGGACAATCCTTTTTTAAGTGTCCCAATTTCTTACAAAAGAAACACTTCGCTTCTGTATGAAGGTCACTCTCTTTTTCCTTAATTTGAGTCTTGTCCTTCCTCTTGGCCTTTTTACCTGGCCATCTCTTACTGCTATTGGCACTATTATGACCAACAAAATGGACAGTATGGTCCTTCATCTTCTTTAATCTCCCTTCATTCGGTACTAACATGTTCTTTAAGTCCTTAAAGTTCCATTTGTCCTTAATGGTGTTATAGTTCACCTGAAACTGTCCGAACTCAATAGGAAGAGAGTTAATGATGAATTGAACCAAGAATGTATCGCTTACGTCCATTCCCATGGTCTTTAGCTTTGCTGCTAAATTAGACGTATGAGTTACATGATCATGGATAGGTTGTGACCAATCAAACCTTTTCGTAGTTAGCTCACTCATTAGACTTCCTACAATTGAACGTGAGTAATCATCAATAAAAGTGATAAAATAATTTTCTCCGCTCCAAGATGGAACGTCAAAAGAACCACAGATATCAGTGTGAATCAATTCAAGAAGCTGAGTGCTTCTTGTGGCCAGTTTTTTTTTTTTGTGTTTAGTTTGCTTTACTTTAATGCAATTTACACACACATCTAGGTCACTAAAGTCCAAATGAGGATGAATCTCACTTTTCACCAACCTCATTAACCTTTCTTTAGAAATGTGACCGAATCTTTGATGCGACAAGTAAGCCGAACATTCATTAGATGCACTACGTTTAATGCCTTGACTTTCAACATTAAAGGATTCAGAAAACATGGTATCAAGATTGAACCTGTAAAGTGAGTCTATTAAAGTAGCTGAACCATAAAAACAGTTATGTTTGTATAATAAAGCTTCACCATGTTCAATCTTAAAACCAAAACCCAAATGATCCAGTCTACTAACAGAAACAAGATTTCTAGCATATTCAGGTACAAACAGACATCCTTCAAGATCTATATGACCACCAATGTCTAAGATCAACCTGTAAGTTCCAATGCCTTCAATAAGTGCTTTCATCCTATTCCACATGAATAAACACTGGTTAGTTCCTTTTATGGGTTGGATCGAACTGAATCCCTGTTTAACCTGAGACATGTGAGTAGTTGCACTAGAATATAACCACCTAGTATTATTAGGCACTTCCACAAGGTTCGATTCAAAGCAAACAGAACAATAATGAATACATTTCTTCTCGAACCATGCCTTTCTTTTAGGACAATCCTTTTTAAGTGTCCAAATTTCTTACAAAAGAAACACTTCGCTTCTGTATGAAGGTCAATCTCTTTTTCCTTAATTTGAGTCTTGTCCTTCCTCTTGTCCTTTTTACCCGGCCTTCTCTTACTTCTATTGGCACCATTATGACCAACAAAATGGACAGTTTGGTATTTCATCTTCTTTAATCTCCCTTCCTTCTATACTAACATGTTCTTTAAGTCCTTAAAGTTCCATTTGTCCTTAATGGTGTTATAGTTCACCTGAAACTTTCCGAACTCAACAGGAAGAGATTTAATGATGAACTGAACCAAGAACGTCTCCCTTACGTCTATTCCCATGGTCTTTAGCTTTGCGGCCAAATTAGACGTATGAGTTACCTGATCATGGATAGGTTGTGACCAATCAAACCTTTTCGTAGTTAGCTCACTCATTAGGCTTCCTACAATTGAACGTGAGTAATCATCAATAAAAGTGATAAAATACTTTTCTCCGCTCCAAGAGGGATCGTCAAATGGACCACAGATATTAGTGTGAATCAATTCAAGAAGTTGAGTGCTTCTTGTGGCCGGTTTCTTTATTGTGTGTTTAGTTTGCTTTCCTTTAATCCAATTTACACACACATCTAGGTCACTAAAGTCCAAATGAGGATGAATCTCACTTTTCACCAACCTCATTAACCTTTCTTTAGAAATGTGACCGAATCTTTGATGCCACAAGTAAGCCGAACATTCATTAGATGCACTACGTTTAATGCCTTGACTTTCAACATTAAAGGATTCAGAAAACATGTTATCAAGATTGAACATGTAAAGTGAGTCTATTAAAGTAGCAGAACCATAAAAACAGTTATGTTTGTATAATAAAGCTTCACCATGTTCAATCTTAAAACCAAAATCCAAATGATCCAGTCTACTAACAGAAACAAGATTTCTAGCACATTCAGGTACAAATAGACATCGTTCAAGATCTATATGACAACCAGTGTCTAAGATCAATCTGTAAGTTCCAATGCCTTCAATAAGTGCTTTCATCCTATTCCCCATGAACAAATACTGGTTTGTTCCTCTTATGGGCTGGATTGAACTGAATCCCTATTTAACATGAGACATATGAGTAGTTGCACTAGAATCTAACCACCATGTATTATTAGGCACTTCCATAAGGTTCGATTCAAAGCAAACAGAACAATAATGAATACCATTCTTCTCGAGCCATGCCTTTCTTTTAGGACAATCCTTTTTGAAGTGTCCCAATTTCTTACAAAAGAAACACTTCGCTTCTATATGAAGGTCACTCTCTTTTTCCTTAATTTGAGTCTTGTCCTTCCTCTTGTCCTTTTTACCTGGCCTTCTCTTACTGCTATTGGCACCATTATGACCAACAAAATGGACAGTATGGTCCTTCATCTTCTTTAATCTCCCTTCATCCTGTACTAACATGTTCTTTAAGTCCTTAAAGTTCCATTTGTCCTTAATGGTGTTATAGTTCACCTGAAACTGTCCGAACTCAATAGGAAGACAGTTAATGATGAATTGAACCAAGAATGTATCGCTTACGTCCATTCCCATGGTCTTTAGCTTTGCTGCTAAATTAGACGTATGAGTTACATGATCATGGATAGGTTGTGACCAATCAAACCTTTTCGTAGTTAGCTCACTCATTAGACTTCCTACAATTGAACGTGAGTAATCATAAATAAAAGTGATAAAATAATTTTCTCCGCTCCAAGATGGAACGTCAAAAGAACCACAGATATCAGTGTGAATCAATTCAAGAAGGTGAGTGCTTCTTGTGGCCGGTTTCTTTTTTGTGTGTTTAGTTTGCTTTACTTTAATGCAATTTACACACACATCTAGGTCACTAAAGTCCAAATGAGGATGAATCTCACTTTTCACCAACCTCATTAACCTTTCTTTAGAAATGTGACCGAATCTTTGATGCCACAAGTAAGCCGAACATTCATTAGATGCACTACGTTTAATGCCTTGACTTTCAACATCAAAGGATTCAAAAAACATGGTATCAAGATTGAACCTGTAAAGTGAGTCTATTAAAGTAGCTGAACCATAAAAACAGTTATGTTTGTATAATAAAGCTTCACCATGTTCAATCTTAAAACCAAAACCCAAATGATCCAGTCTACTAACAGAAACACGATTTCTAGCACATTCAGGTACAAACAGACATCCTTCAAGATCTATATTACAACCAATGTCTAAGATCAATCTGTAAGTTCCAATGCCTTCAATACGTGCTTTCATCCTATTCCACATGAATAAACACTGGTTAGTTCCTTTTATGGGTTGGATCGAACTGAATCCCTGTTTAACATGAGACATGTGAGTAGTTGCACTAGAATCTAACCACCTAGTATTCTTAGGCACTTCCACAAGGTTCGATTCAAAGCAAACAGAACAATAATGAATACCTTTCTTCTCGAACCATGCCTTTCTTTTAGGACAATCCTTTTTTAAGTGTCCCAATTTCTTACAAAAGAAACACTTCGCTTCTGTATGAAGGTCAATCTCTTTTTCCTTAATTTGAGTCTTGTCCTTCCTCTTGTCCTTTTTACCTGGCCTTTTCTTACTTCTATTGGCACCATTATGACCAACAAAATGGACAATTTGGTATTTCATCTTCTTTAATCTCCCTTCCTTCTGTACTAACATGTTCTTTAAGTCCTTAATGTTCCATTTGTCCTTAATGGTGTTATAGTTCACCTGAAACTTTCCGAACTCAACAGGAAGAGAGTTAATGATGAACTGAACCAAGAACGTCTCCCTTACGTCTATTCCCATGGTCTTTAGCTTTGCTGCCGAATTAGACGTATGAGTTACCTGATCATGGATAGGTTGTGACCAATCAAACCTTTTCGTAGTTAGCTCACTCATTAGGCTTCCTACAATTGAACGTGAGTAATCATCAATAAAAGTGATAAAATACTTTTCTCCGCTCCAACATGGGTCGTCAAATGGACCACAGATATTAGTGTGAATCAATTCAAGAAGTTGAGTGCTTCTTGTGGCCGGTTTCTTTATTGTGTGTTTGGTTTGCTTTCCTTTAATCCAATTTACACACACATCTAAGTCACTAAAGTCCAAATGAGGATGAATCTCACTTTTCACCAAACTCATTAACCTTTCTTTAGAAATGTGACCGAATCTTTGATGCCACAAGTAAGGCGAACATTCATTAGATGCACTACGTTTAATGCCTTGACTTTCAACATTAAAGGATTCAGAAAACATGTTATCAAGATTGAACATGTAAAGTGAGTCTATTAAAGTAGCAGAACCATAAAAACAGTTATCTTTGTATAATAAAGCTTCACCATGTTCAATCTTAAAACCAAAACCCAAATGATCCAGTCTACTAATAGAAACAAGATTTCCAGCACATTCAGGTACAAATAGACATCGTTCAAGATCTATATGACAACCAGTGTCTAAGATCAATCTGTAAGTTCCAATGCCTTCAATAAGTGCTTTCATCCTATTCCCCATGAACAAATACTGGTTTGTTCCTCTTATGGGCCGGATTGAACTGAATCCCTATTTAACATGAGACATATGAGTAGTTGCACCAGAATCTAACCACCATGTATTATTAGGCACTTCCATAAGGTTCGATTCAAAGCAAACAGAACAATAATGAATACCATTCTTCTCGAGCCATGCCTTTCTTTTAGGACAATCCTTTTTTAAGTGTCCCAATTTCTTACAAAAGAAACACTTCGCTTCTGTATGAAGGTCACTCTCTTTTTCGTTAATTTGAGTCTTGTCCTTCCTCTTGTCCTTTTTACCTGGCCTTCTCTTACTGCTATTGGCACCATTATGACCAACAAAATGGACAGTATGGTCCTTCATCTTCTTTAATCTCCCTTTATCCTGTACTAACATGTTCTTTAAGTCCTTAAAGTTCCATTTGTCCTTAATGGTTTTATAGTTCACCTGAAACTGTCCGAACTCAATAGGAAGACAGTTAATGATGAATTGAACCAAGAATGTATCGCTTACGTCCATTCCCATGGTCTTTAGCTTTGCTGCCAAATTAGACGTATGAGTTACATGATCATGGATAGGTTGTGACCAATCAAACCTTTTCGTAGTTAGCTCACTCATTAGGCTTCCTACAATTGAACGTGAGTAATCATCAATAAAAGTGATAAAATAATTTTCTCCGCTCCAAGATGGAACGTCAAAAGAAGCACAGATATCAGTGTGAATCAATTCAAGAAGCTGAGTGCTTCTTGTGGCCGGTTTCTTTATTGTGTGTTTAGTTTGCTTTACTTTAATGCAATTTACACACACATCTAGGTCACTAAAGTCCAAATGAGGATGAATCTCACTTTTCACCAACCTCATTAACCTTTTTTTAGAAATGTGACCGAATCTTTGATGCCACAAGTAAGCCGAACATTCATTAGATGCACTACGTTTAATGCCTTGACTTTCAATATTAAAGGATTCAGAAAACATGGTATCAAGATTGAACCTGTAAAGTGAGTCTATTAAAGTAGCTGAACCATAAAAACAGTTATGTTTGTATAATAAAGCTTCACCATGTTCAATCTTAAAACCAAAACCCAAATGATCCAGTCTACTAACAGAAACAAGATTTCTTGCACATTCAGGTACAAACAGACATCCTTCAAGATCTATATGACAACCAATGTCTAAGATCAATCTGTAAGTTCCAATGCCTTCAATAAGTGCTTTCATCCTATTCCACATGAATAAATACTGGTTAGTTCCTTTTATGGGTTGGATCGAACTAAATCCCTGTTTAACATGAGACATGTGAGTAGTTGCACTAGAATCTAACCACCTAGTATTATTAGGCACTTCCACAAGGTTCAATTCAAAGCAAACAGAACAATAATGAATACCTTTCTTCTCGAACTATTCCTTTCTTTTAGGACAATCCTTTTTTAAGTGTCCCAATTTCTTACAAAAGAAACACTTCGCTTCTGTATGAAGGTCAATCTCTTTTTCCTTAATTTGAGTCTTGTCCTTCCTCTTGTCCTTTTTACCCGGCCTTCTCTTACTGCTATTGGCACCATTATGACCAACAAAATGGACAGTTTGGTATTTCATCTTCTTTAATCTCCCTTCCTTCTGTACTAACATGTTCTTTAAGTCCTTAAAGTTCCATTTGTCCTTAATGGTGTTATAGTTCACCTGAAACTTTCCGAACTCAACAGGAAGAGAGTTAATGATGAACTGAACCAAGAACGTCTCCCTTACGTCTATTCCCATGGTCTTAAGCTTTGCTGCCGAATTAGACGTATGAGTTACCTGCTCATGGATAGGTTGTGACCAATCAAACCCTTTCGTAGTTAGCTCACTCATTAGGCTTCCTACAATTGAACGTGAGTAATCATCAATAAAAGTGATAAAATACTTTTCTCCGCTCCAAGATGGAACATCAAAAGGACCACGGATATCAGTGTGAATCAATTCAAGAAGTTGAGTGCTTCTTGTGGCCGGTTTCTTTATTGTGTGTTTAATTTGCTTTCCTTTAATCCAATTTACATACACATCTAGGTCACTAAAGTCCAAATGAGGATGAATTCATCTATTTTAATGCATAGACATGTACCATTTTAATGCGATTAAACCATATAGTGCATATAACTTTATTCTATGCAAAATTTGGATTCGAAACTAAATAAATAAATAAAACAATACCGTTGATTCAAGGCATGCAATTCAAACATGAAACAAGACCATTGAACACAATCAACAAAACGGCACTTTCATGAATTCATAGCTAGGAAGGCATGTTAATTAATTACGCCAACTTTAATCAAATCTTGAGAATAGGCAACCAAAAAACACCTCGGCAAACTTTAATTGGTAAAACAAATGCTATGAATTCAACAATTTAATTACTTTAATACGTATTTGCCGAACCTAACACCAACCATACTTCGATCAGCGGACTCAATATTTCATGAATTCCGATAACTGCAACCGATCGACTGTAAAAGCATCACTTTAAAGGTGAATGGTAGAAATCTAAACCCGCTTTGATACCAATTGTATGCTTTTATTGGATTTCGATCATGAAATCTATAACATATAGAATCTAGATTTTACACAAATCAACATGTGATAACCTGCAAGGAGACACATACAAAAACTACGTGAATCTATTAGATGAAGCTTCGATGCGGAAACACGATTCAGGATATAGAGTAAACAATATTTTCTCCTCCTTGCCTTTTCCTTTAGTTGTTTTAAGATGGATTAAAACCCTTCATCCCCTCTTTCTTTTATAGTGTGGAGGTGTGCATGTATGGCATCTAAACTCCACAAAAATCCATACGTTCTTCATTCATGTATTAACTAACACACTTCATCGAGTTCATAACTTTAACTTTAATGGAAGAAACAATTCTCCACTTAATAATGAAACTCTTGTGTAGTTAAATTACAATTATCTTAGTATGTATTAAGAGGATGGGTTTTTGTAATTGTGTTAGGCAGGAGAAGAGGGAGATCCTTTCATATATTAAATCCTCGCGGATTTTAACGTCTTTAATCCGGTACCGATCCATCATGGTTCCGACTCTTATATTAAAACCATAACTATAATATAATGTATGTGGACTTAATAAAATTAAACCAAAGGCACATGGACCATATAAACATTATATATAAGATATTCTTACACACCATTCCCATCGTCACACCATCATCGCCAAACATCACCTCTGCTTCACCGAGATCAAACCGTCGTTCCCACACCTCGTTCCTCCTTGCCTCTTGAAGAGCAGCGGCATCAGCACCATCCCGCTACCTCCATCGACGTCCACCACCACACCAGAGCCACCCAGGAGCCACCAGCGCAACCGATGAGCCACCGAAGTGCAACGTCCCCTGTTCGAGTGCGAATAACGTTCCGGTAAGCCGTTCTCCTTCGTTTCCGATCTAAACCACTCTTAAGACCTACCATGCCCAAACCTCTGATCGAAGCTCCGACGTCTGCGAAATCACCTCGGTGAGCTCCTGTAGATTCGTTCCCTTCCTTGTTGCGAATTCGTGCATTGTTCAATGGTTAGATTAGTCGGGAGTGAGTGAGGGCTGAGTGCGGGACGATTGGGCAAGCTCGAGAGCTTCGGTGAGCTCGGGGGAGGTCCATCGAGGTGAGTGAGTGTTCGACGATGAGCGAGGTCGAGGGAAGCTGTGTAACGAGGGTACGAGGCAGGGAGCAGCAAGTGCGAGCGGAGGCGAGCGAGCAGGCTAGGACGAGCGAGGGCCGAGGAGCCGGTCGCGAGGAAGGTCGAGCAGTGCTTGAGTACTTAATAGTTGGATGTAGACTTATGTATATTCCATTATGTACTAGGTGATACTCTGTGATTGTGAATAGTGTGTGCTGGATTCTCCTGTTGTCGATCTGCTAGCCAGGTAAGTCCTCCGGGGCTTACTCAGTAACCAGTACCTCCTGCCTGATGTGTCATATAGTGTGTAGGTGTTGCATATGCATGAAAGCATGTCATGTAGTATCATGCTTAGGAATTGCACTTACGAATGAGCATCCTTATTCTGTTTGCGTTTGAATACAGAACGGTCAGTATCTGTGAGTCCTAGAATCCTTGCTAGGGTTATAGGACAACCCAGCTCCATCGGGTTTCGTCCTGAGTCATTCGAGTCAATGGAACACCTTTACTATTATCAAGATTATTATTTTCTTTTTGCAAGATCCACGATATGATGATGAGATTTGAGATTCTATCGAATCGAACTGGCCTTACTTAATATTCTGCATATATGAATTAGGAGCATGATAGTGTCGTTAATATTTTACTATTGCATGAAGGAAACCTTTATTCTAGGTATAGGCGTATTATATGTCCTCAGCGCGGTCAGAGGACCCGCGGGCGGACTTTTGGCCTGACTTGGTGGTATAGTTTCAGGTACCCGATACACTGCTTGATTTTGTGCTGTTATGACGGGGTCCATTTATATGGCGGAGAGTGAGTGTTTGAAACCTAACTTCAACAAATTCATGCTTTTGGGATTTTTCCCTACTTATATTCTGATTTGACCCGGCTCTGCCGTGGCGCCCGTTGTATCGTTTTCAGAACTTATGTCATTTGCATGATAAAGGATTTTCCGCGTTGTAGACTTAGCACAAGTACAAGGGTTTACCCCGGGGTCTCCAACGAACCTTCCAGATTTGGGTGCGAAATCCCACTATAAACTACACATCTTCGATTTCAAACCTTCAACCTGTACTCGGTGCGCAAGATCCTAACGAGGGGTTTCATCCCTCGAAACGTAACCCATGAATCATAATCACGGGCCGTTACAAGGGTGGTATCGGCGCTGAGGTTTCGCAATCCGAGTACAATAGGTTGAAGATGGTTTTGAAAATCGCCCAAAGTTTTCAAATGGTTTTGGAAAATATTTTTAAAAGGGAAAAATGAATTTAATTTGACTTAAACCTAAAATGAATAAAGGGGATACAATCTCGTGGGTAGAAACCCAAGCGGTAGATATCCCTTATGGATGTAGAATTCGAAGAACGGTAGGCAAAATACTAGCTTTGTTTTACAGACGGGTTTCGAAGACTCCAAGGAGCCCGAGGGTTGGAGTAGCACGGGCTAGGAGGCTGTGAGGTATTTACCCCTCCAATCAATCGTCCCTCGAGGATGGCATAGATCATCTCTATGCTTACGTTATATATACATATATGCAATTGGGCCCGAGGGCGATCCTCCTCAAAGAGGATCATATTAATCTTGTTGATTGCTTTCGTGTTGAGTGCTATTGTGCGTAGGATAGCGAACTAATCGATATGCCTTAACTTGAATCATGCATTGGACGGGATAGCGGGAGAAAGCCTTGTTCTTATGTAATTAGAATTCTTGTCTTGTCGGAATAACCCTTACATAATTCAAAGCCCCTGAGGCAAAGAACACGTTTTAGTTTAGGTGCATTTCATTTTTATATAATCATGTTTTAGTGTTAATTAGATTAGCATTCATTTTGTGAAAAAGTTCGAAATCTACGCTATTTCGATGGTTTTATGTAGATTCGTAGATCCGAGGCAAAGAACACGAGGAACGGAGCTAAGTAAGGCTAAGGAGAGACTTGGGAGAGCTTAAGGAAGAAGTCCCGAAGAGAATGGAACAACCCAAGGAGCAACGGAGAACGAAATCGAGGTCTAAGAGCGAAAACAAGGACGAGTCGCGAAAGCTGTCCGCCCGGCGAGCTGAACTTGTAACGCACTTTCCGGAGGCCTCGGATGTCCGATCGACGCATATGAGCATGCGTTGGAAAGCATTTTCGCTGCCAGCGAATGCCTTTCCGCTGCAGCGAATCAAGTCAGCAACAACATGTGCGAGAAGGTGGCCGGCCTGAGCATGAGTCGCTGCCAGCGACTGGAGTCAGCGGAAGCATGTCCAGGAGCAGCATGACTCGCTGCCAGCGAAAGGAAACTCGCTGCCAGCGAATGGAGTCGCTGCCAGCGGATGGCCGGACTCGCTCCAGCGAATGGAGTCGCTGCTAGCGGATGGCCGGACTCGCTCCAGCGAGTTGGAGCTCTCGCGGAAGCGGAATCGAAGAAGCTTGAAAATATTCTAAGGCATGGACATTCGCTACCAGCGAGTGTGGTAGCGAGCGTGGTAGCGAAAATCCAACAGGAGCTTGATTGACGCCATTCGCTGCCAGCGGATTTTGACGCTGAATTAAATTTGGAAAGTCTATCTTCTATCTAGTTTGTTTAGGAAGTTTCTATCTAGTTTATCTATCTTTTACCTTATTTATGGAAGACATTAGACTTATAAATAGGATGTTCTAGGGTTATTTTAATTAAGTTTGAATTAATTCCAAGTAGAGAAATCACCATTGAAGAGAAGAAAGTTTAGGTAAGCCATGTTTGGCTAATTTTGTAGTTTCCGCCTACACTTTCGAGACTTGGTTGGTGGTTTGCGAGTTTCTAATTCAAGTTATTTTTCCTCTTTAATTCTTTCAACTTCTTTGTGTGATATTCATTATGTTATTGATGTTATCTTGACTCGCGACCTTGATAATATTGATTTCATGCTAGGATTTAATACTTTCGTATTTGTGTTATTTCCGTAGTAGCACGCATATGATTGTGGATTCCGTGTTTGAAGCATGATTATGTAGGGAGTTGACATATATCTTAAACATTGATTTACCGTGTTTAATTGGTGTTATTTATATGCTCAAGTTCTTGGGACTATTTGCTATCTCTTTGTTAAATCTTGACCGTGTTAAGGTTGCAATGAGGTGTAAGGGATTAATTGGACTCATAGGACTTTTAATCTACTTAAACCAAGACGAGAGGAATTCGTAGGAAAAGATAATAACTTGAAAAGGATTCGATGATCAATAAAACCAACCAAAGTCGAGAACTTGTAGGTGGAAATGCTTTTCTTCCATCAATTATTTGCTTTTGTCAATATTATCTTCTTTTATTTTCATTCATAAAAATCGTTTCTTTTTATATTGATAAATACACAATATTTAGAAATACTTGATTCTCTTGGGTTCGACCTCTTACTTGCATACTATACTAGTTTGTTCGTTTGGGATTTATTTTTGGCGAGGTAAATCAACGACTTTCCCTCCGTCAAATTGGCGCCGTTGCCGGGGAATCAAGTTTATTTCTTTGTTTTGTGTATTTATTAATATTTGTGTATATATCTATCCCCGTTGTGGACCTATCTTACGGTTCACGACACCTCGTTTCTAATTGTTTGCAATGGAGTTGAAGTTAAGGCAATAACAATGTAAAGACTGAAAATTTTAATTATGATTAATTAAGATTTGATTAAATTCCGAGGGATAATTTGATCAATTATCCTTCTTTTGACGATTTTGAAAACCCGGAAAAAATTTAAAATTTTTTTTGGATAACATATTTTATATGAAAAGAGGATTACAATTCCACTCTATTGGGATTCGTATGATAAAATTCCGAGAAATATTAGTGAGGCAAATGCCTTGTCATCCGTTTACTTCGGTAATCTTCATAACCTGTCACGACTTTTCTTTACGTAATTTTAACACCAAATCCTCCTTATTAAACCCAATTCTGCCAGCTTCAAGGAGAGCCACAAAATCCCAACCACCCCATTTGACTAAAATGACCACATCTAGCCTAGCTAGGCCTAGCTAACCTTGTTTGTGTTTCCTATGTCTAGCCACTTGATGGTTTGACTAAATGATCCCCTTGCCTCCTCCTCCTCTTTATAAACTGATCCCAACAGCTCAAGGAACCCATCCACACAAACCCTAGCCGACACTCCCCTTGAAAACCCAAAGAAAAACCCTCCTCCTCCATTTTAGGTCCATTTTGGACAGCCTTCACAAGAAATAGCATAACTCCCTCCATACTCATCCAAATTGAGCAAACTCGGTGGCCATGGATCCATCTTGAACCCAGCTTTCCATACATATCTCAAACACGAAAATCCAAGGTCTTTTGCCCAGCCAAAATCGTCCATCTTTGGAGCTGCAGAAAACTGTTTTGAAGGGTCTTGAGAGTTTGACTTGATTTCTTGGTAAGAACCCTTCCTTTCTTCCAAAACTCTATTCCAACATGTTTTATAACTTCTTTTATTCAACTTTGAATAAGAATCTAAATCATGTTTTGGGATTTTTGGTGACAAAATGGCAAGGTGTTTGAAGGGTGTTCCGAAGGACTCTCGAGGGTGTTCTTGAGTCGTTTGTGTGGGATTCTTCGAAGGTAATCCCTCATCCGCCTTCCCTCTCTCTAGGAATAGATCTTGTGTGCTTGGAAAGGGCTTAGGAAGTGGAGCCTCTATGTGTTTTTGGTTGCGTTTTGTAGCAAACATCAAGAAACAAAATGGATGTATATGCCTCTGTAAGTTGGACTTTATTTCAGATCCAACGGTCTGATTCGGCTGAAATCTTAATATGATGTTCACGGGAATGTTATCTAACTGTCCTTCAAATATTAGGGCGATCTAACGGTTGGATCAAGAGTTATTATAGTTTTAGTAACCAGTGTTTATAATGACTCGGTTAAAAAAAAACTTGGCTTATGATCCGATAAGAAGGAAATCGATTATGTGACAATACGATATAGATTATAACTGGTTAAGTCCGGATCACTTAACCCAATTGTGTAATCTATAGAATCGTGAACCTCATGTGGATGTATGTTGATTATTAGGTTGGGTACCATGCATTAGAATACCACCTAATGAAAGTTTAATGAAATTAATAGGCTCTTGTTGATTTGATCCTTGGTTGTGCACTTTATTGCTTGCTTATTCTCCGGACTCCAGGTAAGTCCCCTGGACTTACTCATGATGGATTTATGTGATACTCTTTGTCTTATCGAGAGTCATCATGCATCACGCGACCTAGTAACATGTTTAGGAATATAAACCGGTAATATGACGTAGGATGAACTTAGTAAATCCAACACTTCATATGTATGCTATGTGTCTATGGTAGGACGGCCGTCAAAATCTGAATAAATGACTTATACTTGATGGAACACGAATGAAATGATGAAAGGCTTATGATGAGAAAGAATGAGTATGTTTGAGAAGGATGAGTATGTTTGAGAAGGATGAGTACGTTTGAGAAGATATTATGATATGACGGTGATGATGATGATGATTATGATGATGATACGGGCCCTTGTGTGTCTATTTCGCATTTATATATATCTATACACTTGCTTATTTGTTGCATTTTAACATTCATGTAGTTTAAGTATGCCTCTTTATATGGCACGGAGTGTGCATATTTCCGATGATTGACCCCGATTTATTTCTTTTTTTTTAGATTCAGGTACCCCTTACCCGCTATGACTTGCTGATGTGGATGGTTGTCGGGACAGACCTTTTGGACGATTAGAGTGAGGGAGGCGCTTGACATTCGCACTCTTTTGCTCATACGTTTTATTGTTTTGACCCGGCGTGGCCGTGGCATTTTGTTGTATTTATGATTTCCGCTTTTATCTCTGTTCGAAACGTTTTCGCGATAGTCTAGGACAGGTGAAGCCTCCAACGGGCTTACGATCTTTTCGGGGTTCGCAATCCCCATCTTTTGACAACTAAATCTTCCGCTTAAATGAACCTAATAATAACTCGTGCTCGGTCATAAGATCCAAAGCTCACGGAAGAAGATCAAACTTCTTCTATAACGTTCCCCGATAATCTAGTATTCCGAACCTTATTTACCTTCTAAGTAGGTTTATGGAGGTTAATTCGGGTACTTAAATTTCGGGTCGTTACAAAGTTGGTATCAGAGCCAAGGTTGTTCGACCTGAGTACGCATGAGTTAAAATTAATTTTCAAAACCCGCCCACCGTTTTGGAAATTTTCAAGGATTTCGAAGTGTTTAAAGGGCAAAGATGAAAACCCTTTGGAAAATGAAAATGGTTAGGATCTTTATACACGAGAGATAGGATCGACGGGTAGAGACAAGGCGATAGGCATCCTTAGAGATGTAGAAGGGTTCGGGTAGACTGCCTAGCTTTTCCTTACAGACGGGCCTGGAAGACTCCAAGGGAGCAACCAAGGTGGTTGGAGCAGGATAAGATTTAGAGGCGGGCTCGCCAAGCTATCCCTCGAAGGATAGCTATCTAGTTAGCTTCCGTGCGATATAAAACTGTGCCTGCGGGCCACCCCCTTGAAGGGATGTAATTATGAGAGATGAATGTGCCTGAGGGCCGTCTTCCTTGAAGAAGACGTTTTATTTAATTGTATATTGAGTACAGTTAAATGTCCAGTTGTCAGCATGGTCGACACCCAGATTACTAGAGGACGCGGGAGACCACGTGGCCGAGGTCGTGGCCGCATTCCCGAGACAGAGACAGAGACTGAGACCGATGTTGAGGTCGAGATCCCCAGGCAGCACGAGGGAGAGGCTGATAGGCAGCAGCAGGGATCAGCGATAGAGAGGGCATTACTTGCGTTGCTAGAGCGAGAGAGATCAGATGGCGTCACCGACTGGGTGAAGAGACTATCACAGAGTAGCCCGCCTATCTTTCAGGCCGGACCCGGAGAGGATATCGAGCAGTTCTTCAGAGGACTCGAGGGAGTTTTCAGCTTGATTGGGGTACCCGATGAGGAGAGACAGAGGCTTGCGGCTGGGCAGCTTAAAGGAGATGCTTATGACAGATGGCTTGTCTACTGTGATGATCGTACTGCATGGACCTACGAGGAGTTCAAGAAGTTGATGCTGAGAGAGTACTGTCCATCTGGGACACAAGCAGCACGAGAGGTTGCGTTCTTCAGCACCCGCTATGACCCGCGGCTATCTATTTCCGAGATTGTCTGCCAGTTCAAGAAGGAGCTCGTCTATTGTGGAAAGGTCTGTAACACCGACGAGATGCGCATCCGCATGCTTTCTATGAGGCTTCCGCCAGACGTTCTTCTGATCTCTACCAGCATGGAGGGAATGACATATGACAGATTTCTAGAGATGATCCTCCGATAAGACCAGCAGCTACGTCTGACAGGTGCCACGTCTTCAGCTTTCCGCACTCCAGCTGGCGGAAAGAGGCCACGACCCACGGAGCATAGATTTGATAGGAGCCTAGGGAAGGGGTTAGCGAGAGGAGGATCGACTAGCGGGACCACTTGGGCCATTCCAGCTGTACCTGTATCATCCCACCGCGAGGCTAGAGTGAGGGCTATTATCTGCCACAGCTGCCGCGAGGAGGGCCACTAACAGACGGACTGCCCTAGGAAGTTCATTTCCTGCTACACGTGTGGAGGGGTAGGACATCGTGCTATCATGTCCCCGCAGAGCGAGAGATCTTCAGTCACTCCTGCAGCTTCAGCTTTACGCCTTCCAGAGGCACCGAGACCCGCTCAGATTTCTTATGCACAGGGTCAGGGGAGGGGGACTCCCTTGGGAGCTGGCCGAGGAGATAGTAGCTACGGAGGTGGTCGAGGAGACAGCAGCTTTAGAGGAGGACGAGGCCGAGGTGGAGGTCGAGGTAGAGGTAGAGGAGGAGGTCGAGGCGGCCGAGGGAATTACCAGCATCAGCAGACACAGTCGTCGGCAGGCTCAACAGGACCCGGCCAGGGCAGAGGTTCTGCACAGCTGGCAGCGATAGCTGTAGACACTGATTTCTTACCACCCTCGCCGCCCCGCGTGTTCCCGATGCGGAACGGTGATTCGACAGCTCCGACTTCGATAGGTACGATATCGTTTTGTGGCTCTACTCTTCGCATTCTGTTCGATACCGGGGCAACCCACTGCTTTATAGCAGATTCATGCGTAGCTAGATTTAAACTTGTATGTTCGGTATGTCCCGCATTAGTAGTGCGTATGGCGGATGGGGCTAGGGTTAGGACGGGGCGTGAGATCCTAGGATGCCCCATTCGGATAGGAGAGCGAGAGTGACCCACTGACTTGATAGTCACGCCACTGCGGACAGACGAGATGATCCTGGGGATTGATTTTATGAACTTCTATGGGGCAATCCTCAACCTGAGGACCCGTACAGTTTCCATCCCCGCGGAGGATGGGACTGAGCACGAGGTGTGGGGGGACGACCCCAAACGGAACGGAGCCCAGATCAACGCCGTTCGAGCGGCGAGACTTCTTGACCAGGGATGCACGAGCTACTGGTGTTATGCTTTAGAGGTGGATCGCGAGCGACCCAACCTGACAGATGTCCCCGTTGTTAGTGAGTTTGCTGACGTTTTCCCAGACGAGCTACCAGGACTTCCGCCACAGCGAGATGTTGATTTCGCTATACAGTTGGAGCCGGGCACCAGGCCGATCTCGAGGGTCCCGTACAGGATGGCGCCGACGGAGATGGCCGAGCTGAAGGCACAGTTGGAGGAGCTAGCTGGGAAGGGCTACATTAGGCCGAGTGCTTCGCCGTGGGGAGCACCGGGGTTGTTCGTGAAGAAGAAGGATGGGTCGTTGAGGCTATGCATAGATTACAGAGAGTTGAACCGGGCTACGGTGAAGAACCGTTACCCGTTGCCGAGAATAGACGATTTGATGGATCAGCTGCAGGGAGCTGTCGTCTTCTCGAAGATAGATTTGCGTTCGAGTTATCACCAGCTGAGGGTGAAGGCAGAGGACATCCCGAAGACGGCCTTCAGGACTAGATACGGACACTACAAGTTTGTGGTTATGCCGTTCGGGCTAACCAACGCGCCAGCCGCCTTCATGGAGTTGATGAACAGGGTGTTCATCGATTTTCTTGACAGATTTGTGGTGGTATTTATCGATGACATCTTGATCTACTCGAGAAGCAGAGAGGAGCATGCTGAGCACCTGAGGATTGTGCTGAGGATTCTGCAGAAGCATAAACTGTTCGGGAAGTTTAGCAAGTGTGAGTTCTGGCTCTCCGAGGTGATGTTTCTTGGTCATGTTATATCCGCAGCAGGGATATCAGTAGATGCATCGAAGGTTGATGCCATCGTTGCTTGGGAGATCCCCAAGAACGTCAGAGACATCAGGTCTTTTCTAGGTTTGGCTAGCTATTATCGACGGTTCATCGAGGGCTTCTCCAGCATAGCCAGGCCGATGACGCAGCTGACGAAGAAGGGAGTAACCTTCGAGTGGAGCCCGGCGTGCCAGGCCAGTTTTGATCTGGTGAAGAAGAAGTTGACATCCGCACCAGTGTTAGCACTACCAGAGGGGACGGAGGACTTCGTAGTCTACACGGATGCTTCGAGTTCAGGTTTAGGTTGTGTGCTACAACAGAGGGATCGGGTCATCGCTTACGCTTCACGCCAGCTGAAGCCAGGGGAGGAGTCATACCCCACGCACGATCTTGAGCTAGCCGCAGTTGTACATGCGCTCAAGATCTGGAGGCACTATCAGTATGGCACGTCAGTGAGGATCATGACCGATCACAAAAATCTGAAGTACATTTTCACGCAG
This sequence comes from Persicaria tinctoria, assembly GCA_037127255.1. Lineage (NCBI taxonomy): Eukaryota > Viridiplantae > Streptophyta > Magnoliopsida > Caryophyllales > Polygonaceae > Persicaria > Persicaria tinctoria. Next base: position 30,738,500 of record JBANSL010000001.1, read on the forward strand.
AAAGAGTTGAACATGCGTCAGAGGAGGTGGCTGGAGTTGATCAAGGACTACGAGTTGGAGATTGAGTATCACCCGGAGAAGGCCAATGTGGTGACCGACGCCTTGAGTCGGAAGACTCGTCAGGAGATTGTTTTGTCCAGATTGACGGCTCGACCTGAGTTACAGCGGGATCTGATCAGTTGTGGGATAGAGGTCTGGTCACAGCGAGAGAGTGAACAGCTGAGTTTCCTAGAGGTTCAGTCAGAGTTGATGGATGAGATCCGATGAGCGCAGACAGAGTGTCCGCGGATTGCCGATATCCGACAGCGCATGGCCCAGGGCCAATGTAGGTCTTTTACCGTCCGAGATGATGGGATGCTGATGTTGCAGGGACGAGTTGCTGTGCCTGATGTGCACAACCTGAAGCAGAAGATCATGATAGAGGCACATTCCACTCCTTATTCGGTCCATCCGGGATCGAATAAGATGTATCAGGACTTGAGGAGGACGTTCTGGTGGCGCAGGATGAAGACTGATGTCGCTTTGTTTGTAGCGCGATGTCAGGTCTGCCAGTAGGTGCGGATAGAGCACCAGAAGCCCGGAGGGATGACACGATCACTTCCTGACCCTGTGTGGAAATGGACGGATATCACGATGGACTTCGTGACAGGATTGAGAAGAGATGTACGAGGCTTTGATGCGATTTGGGTGGTGGCCGACAGGTTGACCAAGACCGCCCATTTCATTCCGATTCAGGAGACATGGCCTGTGTCTGATTTAGTCCGAGCTTTTATATAGCATATAGTGAGGTTGCATGGGGTTCCCGAGAGGATAGTATCTGATAGAGATGGCCGCTTCACTTCGAGATTCTGGAGGCATGTGCACGAGGCTCTGGGGAGCAAGTTGCATTTCAGCACGGCCTATCACCCGCACACGGACGGGCAGAGTGAGAGGACGATTCAGACGCTAGAGGATATGCTGAGGGCTTGTGTTTTGGAGTGGGGAAACCTTTGGGTTCGACATCTTCCCCTAGTAGAGTTCTCGTACAACAACAGCTATCATTCATCGATCAGGATGGCTCCTTTTGAGGCGTTGTACGGGAGGCGATGCAAGTCGCCTATCTGCTGGGATGAGCCTGCAGACCGAGTGGGGACACTACCACAGTACGTGCAGGAGGCGACAGATCAGGTCAGACGGATCCGAGAGCATCTGAGGGTTGCGCACGACCGACAGAAGAAGTATGCTGATGGGCGCAGGACTGAGTTGGCCTTTGAGGTTAGAGATCATGTCTGGTTGCGAGTGTCACCGACGAGAGGGATCCGACGATTCGGGATGAAGGGCAAACTGAGCCCTAGATATGTGGGCCCCTTTGAGATCCTTGAGCGAGTGGGAGAGGTTGCTTACTGAGTTGCTTTACCGCCCCGTTTGGCCGGTATACACGATGTCTTCCACGTGTCACAGCTGAGGAAGTATGAGCCAGATCCGAGTCACATATTGGACTACTCCGGATTAGAGATAGCACCTGACCATACCTTCGTGGAGCATCCGATTGCTGTTCTTGACCGACGGGTCAAGAAGCTGAGGCGCAGAGAGGTACCGTTGGTACTTATACAGTGGGCTAGGAGAAGCCCCGAGGAGGCCACTTGGGAGACAGAGGAGAGTATACGGGCGAGCTATGGAGATGTATTAGATGAGTTGCTAGCGTCGTGTGTACAGCCACGTGCAGATATAGCTTTGACTGCGTGAGTGGCCGGTGAGTACCTGGGAGGGGGACCCTTAGCCGTAATATGTGTGATTGGGTGTTTACCTCTGTGATTGAGTGCGCATTTTCTGTGATTGATATGCGTGGTGGGGCCCATGAGCGGTCCTACATGATGTGATTATCATTGATGTGTGATATTTTATGATATATGACTGATATGATATCGTTATGATTATGTGATTGTTGTGAGTATGGTCGATAAATGATGGTATGTCGGAATATTGAACCTAGGAAAAGGAATAAGGCTTAGCCTTAGAGGTGGATGTTAATCCACCCTCTGTTTTGATTGAGTGGTAATGAGATCACATGTTTGATCCTTAGAGGTGGATTTTTGATCCACCCTCCTGTTGGGAGAATAGAATGTCGAGAAGCGGGTTTGAACTTTAGAGGTGGATGACCACCTCCCGAGAGAGAAAGTCGAGCGAAGTCTAGACCAAGTCGTGTCGGGACGCCAACACCTTCTAATTGGAATTGATTCGAAAATGATTTGAGTTAAAGCTTCCATGATCCGGGTAAGCTCATTGTGCTTCGCAAAGTGGATACGGGCTTTCCGCGACGGCCATCGTGGAATGTGATGGGGGCGCCCATTCACATGCTCGACGACGAGATGATATCTCTCGAGTTGTGATACTCTTGGAGGTTGAGGCGAGATGTGATGGGGGCGCCCATTCACATGCTCGACGACGCCGTTCGAGACTATTACGGTCGTGACAAAAGCATCATGAGATTCTTGGACGACGCATCCGAGATGATCGCGTGCCTTTTGTTCCGATCCAAGGACTCAAGGTTTAACACCTTCTCCACCGGTTTGAATCTTTTTGGTCTCGGGGACGAGACTTGTTTTTAGAGGTGGATGATTGTAAGGACAGAAAATTTTAATTATGATTAATTAAGATTTGATTAAATTCCGAGGGATAATTCGATCAATTATCCTTCTTTTGACGATTTTGAAAACCCGGAAAAAATTTAAAATTTTTTTTGGATAACATATTTTATATGAAAAGAGGATTACAATTCCACTCTATTGGGATTCGTATGATAAAATTCCGAGAAATATTAGTGAGGCAAATGCCTTGTCATCCGTTTACTTCGGTAATCTTCATAACCTGTCACGACTTTTCTTTACGTAATTTTAACACCAAATCCTCCTTATTAAACCCAACTCTGCCAGCTTCAAGGAGAGCCACAAAATCCCAACCACCCCATTTGACTAAAATGACCACATCTAGCCTAGCTAGGCCTAGCTAACCTTGTTTGTGTTTCCTATGTCTAGCCACTTGATGGTTTGACTAAATGATCCCCTTGCCTCCTCCTCCTCTTTATAAACTGATCCCAACAGCTCAAGGAACCCATCCACACAAACCCTAGCCGACACTCCCCTTGAAAACCCAAAGAAAAACCCTCCTCCTCCATTTTAGGTCCATTTTGGACAGCCTTCACAAGAAATAGAATAACTCCCTCCATACTCATCCAAATTGAGCAAACCCGGTGGCCATGGATCCGTCTTGAACCCAGCTTTCCATACATATCTCAAACACGAAAATCCAAGGTCTTTTGCCCAGCCAAAATCGTCCATCTTTGGAGCTGCAGAAAACTGTTTTGAAGGGTCTTGAGAGTTTGACTTGATTTCTTGGTAAGAACCCTTCCTTTCTTCCAAAACTCTATTCCAGCATGTTTTATAACTTCTTTTATTCAACTTTGAATAAGAATCTAAATCATGTTTTGGGATTTTTGGTGACAAAATGGCAAGGTGTTTGAAGGGTGTTCCGAAGGACTCTCGAGGGTGTTCTTGAGTCGTTTGTGTGGGATTCTTCGAAGGTAATCCCTCATCCGCCTTCCCTCTCTCTAGGAATAGATCTTGTGTGCTTGGAAAGGGCTTAGGAAGTGGAGCCTCTATGTGTTTTTGGTTGCGTTTTGTAGCAAACATCAAGAAACAAAATGGATGTATATGCCTCTGTAATTTGGACTTTATTTCCACTCCCACGGTCTGATTCGGCTGAAATCTTAATATGATGTTCATGGGAATGTTATCTAACTGTCCTTCAAATATTAGGGCGATCTAACGGTTGGATCAAGAGTTATTATAGTTTTAGTAACCAGTGTTTATAATGACTCGGTTAAGAAAAAACTTGGCTTATGATCCGATAAGAAGGAAATCGATTATGTGACAATACGATATAGATTATAACTGGTTAAGTCCGGATCACTTAACCAAATTGTGTAATCTATAGAATCGTGAACCTCATGTGGATGTATGTTGATTATTAGGTTGGGTACCATGCATTAGAATACCACCTAATGAAAGTTTAATGAAATTAATAGGCTCTTGTTGATTGGATCCTTGGTTGTGCACTTTATTGCTTGCTTATTCTCCGGACTCCAGGTAAGTCCCCTGGACTTACTCATGATGGATTTATGTGATACTCTTTGTCTTATCGAGAGTCATCATGCATCACGCGACCTAGTAACATGTTTAGGAATATAAACCGGTAATATGACGTAGGATGAACTTAGTAAATCCAACACTTCATATGTATGCTATGTGTCTATGGTAGGACGGCCGTCAAAATCTGAATAAATGACTTATACTTGATGGAACACGAATGAAATGATGAAAGGCTTATGATGAGAAAGAATGAGTATGTTTGAGAAGGATGAGTATGTTTGAGAATGATGAGTACGTTTGAGAAGATATTATGATATGACGGTGATGATGATGATGATTATGATGATGATACGGGCCCTTGTGTGTTTATTTCGCATTTATATATATCTATACACTTGCTTATGTGTTGCATTTTAACATTCATGTAGTTTAAGTATGCCTCTTTATATGGCACGGAGTGTGCATATTTCCGATGATTGACCCCAATTTATTTCTTGTTTTTAGATTCCGGTACCCCTTACCCGATATGACTTACTGATGTGGATGGTTATCGGGACAGACCTTTTGGACGATTAGAGTGAGGGAGGCGCTTGACATTCGCACTCTTTTGCTCATACGTTTTATTGTTTTGACCCGGCGTGGCCGTGGCATTTTGTTGTATTTATGATTTCCGCTTTTATCTCTGTTCGAAACGTTTTCGCGATAGTCTAGGACAGGTGAAGCCTCCAACGGGCTTACGATCTTTTCGGGGTTCGCAATCCCCATCTTTTGACAACTAAATCTTCCGCTTAAATGAACCTAATAATAACTCGTACTCGGTCGTAAGATCCAAAGCTCACGGAAGAAGGTCAAACTTCTTCTATAACGTTCCCCGATAATCTAGTATTCCGAACCTTATTTACCTTCTAAGTAGGTTTATGGAGGTTAATTCGGGTACTTAAATTTTGGGTCGTTACAACCAAGGAGAATACTTTCACCATTACCTCGCAAGAGTGCAAGATTTAGTGGACGACCGTGCTTCACGGGGTATCCAAGATGATTTGAAAGAACAAGTCCTTTGCGTTCAAGATGGCATGCTTCCCGAGATACGAGAATTCGCCCAATCTTTGAAAAACGAAGGCTTTTATGGTTTGGATTGGCCGGAATTGTGGGATATTTTCCTTTGTGTGGGTGACATGGCAAAGGTGGAAGAAGACTACAAGATGGCATCCATGCCCTTACCTTTCAAACCAATGGCGGGCGATATACATGAGGACGCAAGCATCAATGGTTCAATCGAAGATGGAGAAGGGAGCCCTATGCCTCTTGACATGGAGTCTCATGAGTGCACGCATGAGGAAGCATGTATTTTGGCACCTACTCCACCAATAGAAATCATCCCCAACGCACCTATTGAGGAACCAAGTCCGGAGCCGATTTCTGTGGCTTTTGAGAAAGGTAATGATATTTTTAACACTTTTGTGGATTTTGGTGAATATGTAGATCCTTGGGAGCATTACTTCAACAAACCACCAGCGGAACTATGTTGGTGGTACTACATACCCTCGGCGAGAAGTCACACTCGAGCATATGAAGAGTTGGAGAACTTCTTCAACATCACATCATTTGACTTCGACTTCTTCATATGTGGTGCTCGCCTACCTAGATGGTGTGCACCGGAGTTTGATTTGCTAAAGAGGGCATTGGCGATGTCCGAGTGAGTCTTGAACACATGGACGAATAAACCGTCGAGTCTATGACGATAAACAAGGACGCTTCTTGGGAGGCAACCCGAGGTAAGTTTTCCTAAATTAGTTATTTCAATTCCTAGTTATTTAATTAGTTTTGTTGTTTAATAAATTGGAAATTTCCTAATTATTCTATATGATAGATAAATGCTTTTGGATATTTTGAGATAACCATGCAGGAAAAAAAGAGAGAAAAGAAAACGATCGGAGAATAGAGATTCTGGGCTCAATTCGCTGCCAGCGAATCATGCTTCGCTGCCAGCGAGTCCAGCAGCCCAGATGACATAAGAGCTGATTTCATTCGCTGACAGCGAACCAAAACTCGCTGACAGCGAATCCAGCAGCTCTTGCCCAATCTTCGCCCGTTGTTGTCGCAGCCTATCTTAATCATTCTTCGTCACCTTTTCCCCCAAAACGTTTCCCAAAATGTGAGATATTCTTTACCCTCTTTCTCTCATATTTTTTTTATGATTTGTTGTCTTTGACTTTCATTGAGGACAATGAAGAGTTTAAGTGTGGGGGAGGGTTAAATTTATAGATTCATGCATCCATTCATATTTATTTTTCCGTTATGCATTCATGTTTATTTTGTTTCGTTATTTTATTGCATTGAAAAATGAAAAAAAAAAATTGGAAAAATTGAGAGAAAAAAAACCCCAAAAAGATCATGCATTGCATTCATGTGTTATTCAAATACACATCTTGCCTTGGTTTGTCCTCTATTTTATTTTTATGAGTTTGACCATATAGTTCCATAATAAGATTGAATTGCCTAGCCTTGTCACATACTTGAGATGATTTTTATGGGAGCGTGACTTGTTAGTTCAATTGAGCAAGTATGATTCTTTGCCTTAGGCATTATTGAAATCCAACAAAACTTATCCTAGTGAGAATTTTTGGCCTTATAGGGATTTTCATCACATTTATTCCCTTTTGCTTTCTTGTGTGACATTATACTCTCCTTATGCACTTACCTCTTGAGATTGACATTGTTATTTATATTTGAGACCGATTTATATGTTTATTACTTATGAGTTTCATATGATAGAGGCATGATTTTCTTAGCCATATTATTATCCATATCCACCCTACATATGTGTCCTTTGCTTGTAGCCAATTTGAGCCTTAGCCTTTTCTTTGAAGCTCCACAAAAATTTATCTTAGCCGATGATGAGCCTTACCCTATCCGGGAATTAGGATTAGAATTGGTGAATGATTGATCTAGTTTAGTGGAAAAGAAGATATTGTTAAGAGAGTTACAAGTTTTGGACGAGTGTGTAATTTTGGTTTTAGTCCTCACATTGTGCATTATTGTTTTGGCTCTAAAGAAAAAAAATTGGAAAAAAAAAAGTGAAAGAAAAAGAGAAAGAAAAAAAAGCATGAATAAGAGCCTTTTATTTTATTATGAATGTGAGAGTTAGAAAAATGTATGGTTGAGAGAAAGTTCTTTTGTTGAGTGTTTTAAGAGTGAAAGTTTGAGTTATTTTGATTTGGAAGTATTTGGTTTTAGTGTTCTTCCGGTTATTCGTAGGAATCCCCTTTTTCCCGGATTTTTAGCACCACAAACCTAAATATTTTCCTACCTTAATTTCTTACCAAGCCTCATTACAACCTTGATAAAAGACCTCTTGATGTTTCTTATAAGTGATGACATCCACGGTGGAGAATATGTGATATATATGTCAATTTCTATGTAGCTTTTTGCATTTTGGATTGAGTTGAGAAATACATTGTTAAACCTATACACATGAGAGTGAGAGTAAACACATAATCCCGGTGAGGTTGGATGAGATGTGCCTTTGCTTTGAATCGCTTATATACTTGCTAGGATGTTAGCTTTCATGTTCATGGCTCCTCCACTTTGATGTTGCTTTTGACAAGGTTAGTGCTTGAAGATCATATTTGTGGTATGATGGTTTTGCTCTTGTTTTTGTATTGCTTGGGGACAAGCAAAAGGTTAAGTGTGGGTGAGTTTGATAAGGCATGTTTCCAATAGGCATTATAGGTTAGTTTAGGTGCATTTCATTGTTATATAATCATGTTTTAGTGTTAATTAGATTAGCATTCATTTTGTGGAAAAGTTCGGAATCTACGCTATTTCGATGGTTTTATGTAGATTCGTAGATCCGAGGCAAAGAACACGAGGAACGGAGCTAAGTAAGGCTAAGGAGAGACTTGGGAGAGCTTAAGGAAGAAGTCCCGAAGAGAATGGAACAACCCAAGGAGCAACGGAGAACGAAATCGAGGTCTAAGAGCGAAAACAAGGACGAGTCACGAAAGCTGTCCGCCCGGCGAGCTGAACTTGTAACAAACTTTCCGGAGGCCTAGGATGTCCGATCGACGCATATGAGCATGCGTTGGAAAGCTCTTTCGAAGATCTACGTGATGGTGTTCTGTTGGATTTTCGCTGCCAGCGAATGCCTTTCCGCTGCAGCGAATCAAGTCAGCAACAACATGTGCGAGAAGGTGGCCGGCCTGAGCATGAGTCGCTGCCAGCGAATGGCATCTCGCTGCCAGCGACTGGAGTCAGCGGAAGCATGTCCAGGAGCAGTATGACTCGCTGCCAGCGAAAGGAAACTCGCTGCCAGCGAATGGAGTCGCTGCCAGCGGATGGCCGGACTCGCTCCAGCGAATGGAGTCGCTGCCAGCGGATGGTCGGACTCGCTCCAGCGAGTTGGAGCTCTCGCGGAAGCGGAATCGAAGAAGCTTGAAAATATTCTAAGGCATGGACATTCGCTGCCAGCGAGTGTGGTAGCGAAAATCCAACAGGAGCTTGATTTACGCCATTCGCTGCCAGCGGAATTTGACGCTGAATTAAATTTGGAAAGTCTATCTTCTATCTAGTTTGTTTAGGAAGTTTCTATCTAGTTTATCTATCTTTTACCTTATTTATGGAAGACATTAGACTTATAAATAGGATGTTCTAGGGTTATTTTAATTAAGTTTGAATTAATTCCAAGTAGAGAAATCACCATTGAAGAGAAGAAAGTTTAGGTAAGCCATGTTTGACTAATTTTGTAGTTTCCGCCTACACTTTCGAGACTTGGTTGGTGGTTTGCGAGTTTCTAATTCAAGTTATTTTTCCTCTTTAATTCTTTCAACTTCTTTGTGTGATATTGATTATGTTATTGATGTTATCTTGACTCGCGACCTTGATAATATTGATTTCATGCTAGGATTTAACACTTTCGTATTTGTGTTATTTCCGTAGTAGCACGCGTAAGATTGTGGATTCCGTGTTTGAAGCATGATTATGTAGGGAGTTGACATATATCTTAAACATTGATTTACCGTGTTTAATTGGTGTTATTTATATGCTCAAGTTCTTGGGACTATTTGCTATCTCTTTGTTAAATCTTGACCGTGTTAAGGTTGCAATGAGGTGTAAGGGATTAATTGGACTCATAGGACTTTTAATCTACTTAAACCAAGACGAGAGAAATTCGTAGGAAAAGATAATAACTTGAAAAGGATTCGATGATCAATAAAACCAACCAAAGTCGAGAACTTGTAGGTGGAAACGCTTTTCTTCCATCAATTATTTGCTTTTGTCAATATTATCTTCTTTTATTTTCATTCATAAAAATCGTTTCTTTTTATATTGATAAATACACAATATTTAGAAATACTTGATTCTCTTGGGTTCGACCCCTTACTTGCATACTATACTAGTTTGTTCGTTTGGGATTTATTTTTGGCGAGGTTAATCAACGACTTTCCCTCCGTCAGTTATAACGATAGCCTCCTTGTGATTTAATGACAAGCTATATTGGTATAATTCAGCATGAATTTCCCGGTACATTGCATGGTTGCACTTATGAGTTGATGTCTGTGTCGTATGTATTGAATTCCCATGATTATTGTCTCCCTATGAACTAGGTCCATGATAGTGTGGTCAACTCTCGTTGCATGTTTAAAACGTGAATTGGATAACTTAGCATGCCAGATTAACCTAATTGGACCTCATTGGTTGTGTACATGTTTAATGAGAATTACTAGTATCATGTAAGACATATACCTCCCAGTTATAGGCCCTCGTATGATTGTGTGACGTCCTAGTCTTTCTATGCGAATATGGATGTATGTGATGAGATAGTTGCTATACCAACCCTGCATGAACTGACCATACCCTTAGCATAATTTTTAGGGTACATCTTAGCATGCTTTCTGTAATATTATGACTTTCTTAATTGTGTATCTAAATGAGTGATAAGTCATGCATATGATATCCTGTGATGTTTGCTAGATCTTGCATAACTTGTGCCATATATGTCCCATGTCAGTTTGTGCATACATGAACTTAGTCTGTCAAGCATGATTGGTGAATGAAATGATAGGTTGCTAGGTTGTTTTACGCACATATAAACATGATTATATGAACATGTTATGAATGAGTAAATCGATATTCCTTGAGATAGGTGCATACTAGTGTGAAATAATGTGATGATATCTCTTGATTTTTATGTGTTTGCGTGCCATAATTATAAGGGCATCGTTGTAACTCTCGGGTTGGGATCTTATCCTTGGTCTCGTCGTCCCTAGTCCTGGTCCATGTCTGAGCTCTTAAGGAAGCTGTGTTGTCCGCCCTTGTCTCCCTTATCTCCGTAACTTCTAACCCTTATGATCCTTCAATGAGCGCCGACATGCAAGAAAGAACCGACAACCAAGTGGCACCGGAGCGGCGCTGCGGAAGTGTGATGGGTCTATGACCCCTAGGCCCCAGGAACAACGTCACTGATGGCAAAAAGGACAAATATGATGCAAAGATGACAGTCGTGAACAGGTTTCTCCAATCTTACACGAGGAAGATCATTCTTAATTCAAATCGTGAATTCTTTTATACTAATCGGAATGGATGTTGTTTGATAGGCCTAGAACTGACACAATTGAATGTGTGATAACGGATGTGCTGAACTGGTAGCAACGATTGCCCGACTAACTGGTTTCTATGATGATGTGTCTTGGTGCTTGATATACTGACTTGCTGGTGAGTAGGTTATGGGTTATATGTGTGGTGGTGCTTCTTCTTGGGCATGAGTCGAGAGATTCTTCGGTAAGCTAGGTCAGAAGTGACAGAGGGATTGAAGTCTTTGTTCTTGTTTATGAGATGAGCGAGAGGGTGGGAAGGATGGATGCATTAACTTAGGTAGAGCCGAGTGAGTTAGGACTCGTAGGAGGTAGTAGGTAGTGGGGTTCTCAGATGAGCTTCTAGGTAGGTCTTAGTTAGAGGTGGAAGTATAGGCAAGTAGTGTGTGCGGGTAGTATAAGAGAGTGGTTGGCTGAGGTCTGGACTAGTTTTATTAGGGTGATATTGAGATTGGGTGTGGGTAAAGGTATTTAGAATAGTTCTAGAGGTGGGTGAGCTAGGAGTTGATTGGGGGATTCTTGAGGGGAGGTGTTGTGAGACAGATTGGTGTGCTAAGGAAGGTGTCTAGATAGTCTAGGAGCGGATCGTGGGCGGTGTCGAGGATAATCGATGAAGGAACGTTTAAGGAATCGTAGAACTTGGGACTAGGTTGTGTGTGTTCTGAGTGGGAGCGATTTCGGTAAAGGACGAGGTTGAAGGATTGCCAAGGAAGAGTAGTATGAGGTTTCTTGGGAAATTATCGATCATGGATATTAGGTTCTTCATATCAGGGTTGTTCGTGTGATGAGTATTTGGGGTTGTTTAGATAGGATTGGTATTGCTTAGGGGAATTTATGAGTGGAGGATTTCTAGATGCGTTGTTGGATGATTTTGGCATAGCGAATGAATCGGGATTTATGAGTGGAGGTTATTGTGGCTATTGAGGTATTTGAGGATCTAAGACGAATCTTCGAGGAAAGGTTGGTAGCTAGGCAAGGATGTAGTTGAGATTTCTAGTAAGACTGTGGGCTTAAGGTTGAGATATGGAGATTATGAGCATGGATTTGGGAACTAGGCAAAGCAGAAGGTATTAAGGACGCTAGAGGATAAGAGATTTTATAAGGTTGGTGAAGTTACGGTACTTAGGAAATTCGGACGAAGATGTCCTAGGAATTCGGTGAAAATAATGATCGGTACTGGTACATAAGGGTTTAAGCGGTAGAGATTTTGAAGTTTGAGGAAGCATGATCTGAGGCAATTTGGGGAAACATGCGGAGTTAAGGGAACTAGTCTAGGTAGAGTATGCTGGGAAGAGGATCTAGAGTGGGTCGGTTTGAGGGTCATGGTGATTCGTGGTTGGGAGTACCACTAGTTGGGTTCTGCGTTAGAATTGGTCGGGAGTGTCAGGTGTGAGATGGTCAGCATGAATTGGATCCTAAGAGGTGGATGGTTAGTGAGAGTGGTTAGTGGCGTGGGATGTATGATTAAGTTAGCAAGGTGATTCAAGATGTCTCTTTAGGAGATGATGGTCGGGCGGAGTCTTAAGAGCCTAGGAAGAGTAAGCAAGATTGTTAAGAAGTGTCTAGATCAATCGTGAGAGCGGTTCAGTTGAGGACTTACAATTTTCTATTAGAGGGTGAAGATGAGACTGATAGAGGACCCCTAGGGCAAGAACGTGTTAGAGATGGAGTCTTGGTAGTAGATCGAGTTGTTCAACTTGTCGAAATGAGGAAATTTTGTGATTTGGGAACTCCGATAGATAGTTTTAAATAGTCGAGTGGAAGGTAGAACTTGAGATCGGGATGTCGAAGTGGATTGGCCCTTTGATAGCTTGATGGCATAAGAGTTTGGATATCTAGTAGTTGGCTTGGGTATTCGGCCTTGATTGCGAATAGTTATGAGGCTAGAAAGGTTGTATGTGAGCAGGATACAATGGTGCCTAGAACCGATAGTGGATTGAGTTGGTATACCTCGGTGAAGTTGATCTTAGTGCAAGGGATGGTGAGTAGTGGTCGTGTCTCGTCGTGATTGGTAGTGTAGGCAGATTCTCCTGAGGTAGTGATCTAGTGTATACTTTACTTGGGGCCGAATGTTGTGAGAATTCTATGATATAGACGATGTTGATTCTTTGATGTGTTGCCGTTGACAATAGGGAACTGTTAGTACTAACATAATTATCCCTGAACTCGATGGAATGCTACTGTACAGAAGCAGTTGTTTGTCTCTAATGCGAGGACACTTGGTAGTTAGAATGAGTATGATGCACTTATCTGATTGATATAACGTGCTTATCTGATTGATATGGTGTGTAATGTTGTGAGCCAAATCTGCCATATTTTATAGTTACTTTTATATCGTTTTCTGCATGCATTTCATGCATTTGGGCTAGAATAGTACATAATCTATGTAATTTATTCTTATTTGCCAAATTATGGAATCTACACCAGTTTCTGTTTAAATTCGCAGAATTCAAGGCAATTTACAGCAGTTCTGAGAAAGGAAGAAAAGCTTGAAAGTCAACTATAGAAGTCCAAGGTCAAGAAGTAGCGGAACCAGGGCAAATCGAGATGGAAACAAGAAAATCTGCTCGATAAGACTTTGGTCGATATCGACCACATCTTGTCGATATCGAGTAAATCAAAGTCGATTTCCAGCAAGGATTGACCAGAATCGAGCAAGGCTAGGAGAGAAGGAGCACAGCTTACTCGATATCGAGGAAATTACTCGATATCGAGGAACACCCAGGTCGATTTCCATGTCTGAAGCCGAGATCGACGAAGCTGAGCAGAAACCGAGGATGGACCAAGCCTTTGTCGATGTCAAGGAATACTCGTCGATATCTCGGAAACATCCAAGTCGACATGTGTCCTGAAGGCCAACATCGATTTGCTGAGCACAAGACGAGAAAGCGCTAGTCGATATCGAGGACTCTGTTGTGAGGAGGAAATCAACTACGAAATATAACGAAATAGATCAAACCAGATTTAGGCCCACGCAAATAATTACAAGACTCCTCCAATGTAGTAAGAGAAAGTCAGGATCGAATCCAGGAGGAAGTGTGTCAGCGTATCCTAGGTAGCTGTAAATCTCACAGAAAAGCAACAGAAAAGACAGAAACAGAGAAACAAAGAAACAAAGAAAGAAAGACAAACAAAAGCAAGAAATAAAACAAAGGCAGCAACTATCTCGATCTCGACAAGCACAGTACTCGAGATCGACAAACCGCAGCGAAGACAGAAACTAAAAATCGATGACAGAAACACAACAGCAACTCGACCTAAACAAGGCCCTACTCGATCTCGACAAGGGCTAACTCGAGATCGACAAGCCTCTGCTTTATCTCGACCAAAACTCAGAAAACTGTAAACTTGCAGATTAATCAAAAAATTTCAATGGGGGTCATTTTTTCAAAATTTTGGAAAACATGCATATAAGCATATAAATCAATAATGAATTCCAAAATAGCCATGTATAAGCAATTCAAGAAATAATGCACAAATATGGTCAAATAAAGCCAAATATGCACAAAGTAAGCCCTTCCCCCACCCCATACTTAAACATTACGGTGTCCTCACTGTATAAAAACAAGGGTAAAGACAGAAACTCACTAGACAGGTGTGCAGGGCGTTTCAAGTTTGAATGAAAGAATCGCCTGCGCTGAGTATGAATATGGCTAATACATGGACCTAAAAAGTGTAGAAGACATATACCCATAATAGAAAACCTAAAAGTGTTCAAAAACCAAAAACAAACAAAACAATGTCCAAAAAGTCCCAAAAAGTAAATGTCTATGTACAAGCTCTAGATTTTATAGTCGCTAAGCCGACTTCTCCATTTAGATCAAGGTGGCATTTGCAGGGCCCATGTAGCATGGGCTTTAAATAGAACTTAATTCTTGTCCATCAGCTGTAATCCTCCAGAATGGATCTTGTTCACCACGAAAGGTCCAATCCTCTTCTTGTTGAATTTGTTAGCTAACCAATGATCCTTTAATTTAGAGACATAGAGCTTGTCTCCAATTTCATACTCTTTGGGCTCATAATTGGATATCCTACATAAGTGCACATACCAAGGCAAACCTCTCCCATGTATAGATAGATCTTTAATGGAAATAGGAGAAGAAAGATCCATACCTTGGCTTACCTTTGCAGAGACGGAATCGGAGACCACGGTGTTTGGTCGATCTCGAGTAGCAGTACTCGATCTCGACGAGGTTTCAGTTTCTGGAGGTGAGCTGCTCGAGGATGCAGGAGTTGGGGAAGCTTGGTCGATCTTGACTAAGGTGGTCGATCTCAAGTAGGTTTGGCCGTCTGGTGGAGTCAGCGTCGAGGAAGGCGAAGTTGAGGCAGCGGGTTCTTGGTCGATCTCGAGTAGTGTACTCAATCTCGAGTAGGGCTCGACTTCTGTCTAGCTGCTCGACGACGCTGGTGCTGGTGGAGGCTCCTGGTTTTGGTCGAGATCGACTAGAGTCCTCGATGTCGAGGAATCTTGGTCGACTTTGACCCCATACTTGGTTCCTGTCAAGGCATCCGAAAAATAGTTAGTCCATAACGACATACCTTGGTCTGTGTTGAGTGGATTTTATGTGTCCTCTTTTAGGATTGCCATGATCTCCTCCACCTGGGCCTCCATATCCCTCTTTTCTAGCTCCTCAGGGGTCATATTTCTTACCTTGGGTTCCCCGCAGGTGATGTAGCTAGCTGAGATAGATTTTACCTCTTCCATTGGACCTGTATGCCTTTCAGTTTTATTAAAGGAATATTCAATTACCTCATCGCTGATGTTGAAAGTGAGCACTCGTTTCCTTACGCTTATGTTGGCATCCACCGTCGCCAAGAAGGGTCTTCCTAGAATAACTGGACAAGCAGGGTCTTCTTGGATATCAACAACTAAGAAATCAGCAGGGACAAAGAACTTACCTACTTCCACTGGTACATTGTCCACCATGCCTGTTGGAATGACCACCGTGTTGTTGGCCATGTAAAGTCTAGCATCCACGGGCTCTAGGGCACCTATCTTAATCTTGGACCAATTTGTTAAAGGCATTATACTCACACTAGCTCCAAGATCACATAAAGCATTAATTTTGTATGGACCAAATCCAATAGATATAGCAAACTTACCTGGATCTGGCCTCTTCTCAAGTATGTCCAAGTGGTTGCACTCCTCTGTCATTTCAGCCATTGACCGCTTTTTGCTCATAATCTCCTTCAGGAACTTGACATAGGATGGCATTTCATTGAGAGCTCCTGTGAAGGGGATGGTGACGTTGAGTTCCTGAAGCATCTTTATGAAGCGCTGAAATTTCTTTTCTGCTGGATCCTTTGGAGATTTTGTGGGGAAAGGCAGCTTCTTTTTTTGATTTGGAGCCAGAACAGATGTCGGAGGTGTTGCAGCTTTCTCGACGTCGACTTGGGACTCCTCGATATCGACCAGCTCCTTCTCGATCTCGACCAGTTTCCATGGTGTCGAGTTGTTGTGTTGTGCAAACGAAGGCTGGCCTAATTCTTCCTCGAGATCGAGTTGCCCCTCCTCGAGATTGACCAGGTGCTTGTCGATGTCGACTTGCTGCTGGTCGACTTGCTGTTCTTCTTTGTTCTACTGCTTTCCGACCTCTGGCTCTTGCAGTTGATGGCCGCTTCTGAGTTTTACATCAGCGATGTGTCCGGTCTTTCCCTTAGGATTTGGTTGTGAAGATCCAGGGAGCGATCCTGTCTGTCTGGGGATTCCTGCTGCTAGCTGACCAATCTGTGTATCCACTGTTTTCGTCCATATATCAATCTCCCCAAGCCTAGAGTTGAAGCCCTGAATCTGAGTGTAGACTGAGTTGAAGGATTGCCTGGTTTCTGTATGATTTCTCCTTATCTCATCTAAGACAGTCTGTAGATCATCCTTTTTCTGGTCCCTTTCTGGATGTCCTAGAGCTCTGTAGGGCGGGGGGTTCCTAGGGGCACCTTGGTTCCATTGTGGTTGCTGAAACCTTTGGTCCCCCATGTAGCGATTAGGACCCCCTACATAAGCTGCCTCTTCGTGGTATTCTGCCAGCCTGACTTGCTCAGTGTTTGGGCACTCAGTAGTGTTGTGCCTCTGTGATCCGCATTCAATACAAGGCTGGTTGACAGAAAGGTACTTTACTTGTTTGAGGAGCTTCTTATTCTGATCTGTGTAGTACTGCTCCCTAACATCTGGATCAATCTCCTTAGGGGGCTCAAATAGGGGCATGGATGGTGATGTCTTGGTGTAGGGGTTCTCCTTATAGTTGACTGGAGTCCCATACTTGTTGTCATAGTTGGTCAACTTGTCTAGAGCAGCCCATGCATCAGGAGGCGGCATTGTCAGATACTCATATTGAGTATATGTGATGATTCTGTCCTTTGCAGCCAAGTCTAGAGAATTGAAGAAGATCTCTTGAACTACACAGGGTTGATGTCCATGTGTAGGGCATGATCGCAGCAGATCCTTATAGCGTTCCCATGCCTTTGCTAGCGTCTCCCCAGGATTCTGTTTGAAAGCGGTGATTTTCTGGCAGAGGAGTGCTGTCTTGGCGGGTGGGAAGAATTTATTCAGAAACTCTTGCTCTACTTGGGCCCATGTCATGAGTGATCTTGGTTTCAGCCCTTCAAGCCACTTCAGTGCAGGTCTAGCGAGAGACCAGCGAAAAGCCTTCATCTTCACATATTCCAAAGTTGTACCTTCAGCAAGAGTACGACACATGTCAGAAAAATTGGTAATATGTTCAAGAGGACACTCATTAAATCTACCAAAAAAGGCATTATTTTTAAGCTCTATAAGAAATTGAGTGCGAATTTCAAAAGAGTTTTCAGGGATAAGAATCGCCGATTCAGGCACGACGAGAGTTGGGTGCATATATTCCTCTGCCGTGGTTGGGTACTGGGCAAGCTCAGCCTCCGCTTGTTCCCTTGCTGCTTTCTCAGTGGCGATAGCAGCATCTTTAGCGGCCAATTCCCTTGTAAGCCTTGCGATCAGCTGTTCCTGTGTCTCTGGAGCTGCCATGGCTCTTTGCAGTTTAGCTCGGATGTGTAGGAGGCGTTCCGGTTCGTCTAAGCCATCAAACTCAGGTGGTTGACCAGAACGGCGCATACACATGTAAATTAACTCAAAGAAAAAGTGAGATCTGCCTACCTAAGGCGCGAATGATAGCCTCCCCGGCAACGGCGCCAATTTGTTGTGAGGAGGAAATCAAGTATGAAATATAACGAAATAGATCAAACCAGATTTAGGCCCACGCAAATAATTACAAGACTCCTCCAATGTAGTAAGAGAAAGTCAGGATCGAATCCACGAGGAAGCGTGTCAGCGTATCCTAGGTAACTGTAAATCTCACAGAAAAGCAACAGAAATGACAGAAACAGAGAAACAAAGAAACAAAGAAAGAAAGACAAACGAAAGCAAGAAATAAAACAAAGGCAGCAACTAACTCGATCTCGACAAGCACAGTACTCGAGATCGACAAACAGCAGCGAAGACAGAAACTAAAAATCGACGACAGAAACACAACAGCAACTCGACCTAGACAAGGCCCTGCTCGATC
The DNA here is from genome assembly GCA_037127255.1 of Persicaria tinctoria. Taxonomy (NCBI): domain Eukaryota; kingdom Viridiplantae; phylum Streptophyta; class Magnoliopsida; order Caryophyllales; family Polygonaceae; genus Persicaria; species Persicaria tinctoria. Next base: position 30,756,752 of record JBANSL010000001.1, read on the forward strand.
TCGACAAGGGATAACTCGAGATCGACAAGCCTCTGCTCTATCTCGACCAAAACTCAGAAAACTGTAAACTTGCAGATTCGAACGCAGAACTCAGAATTCGACAGAAACAAACCAATATATAAAGAACTTCCAAAGCCAGGGTATCAACACCACAATGATAACCATGCAAAGCAACACACAAAGGCATAAAAGATCCTGCTTTCCATCAAAATAACTTTCGTTATTAACAAATAGGCATATAGAGGCTTTCGCATATACCCTAATTGTTACTAACCCTTTTCACATAATTAATACAAGTTGCATTAAGATCACTTTCGCTTCAATAACACAAACAAGGATCACCTTCAACTTTCGCAAAAGAATCATGCTCATAGGGATAGAAGACGAATTGCATAGAAAGATCAAACCTTTACCGCGTCATCTCGCATGGCCACCGTCGGGCTCACCCCAGCCCCAGAAGTGGGTGGACTACTCGCTCTTCATCATCAAGAAAGACATTAAATAACAAAAGAAACTAACTTGCATTGAATTAAATAAAGAAAGCTTACAACCAAACAAGACAAATCCTCTTTTGCCTTTCCACCTTGCTTGCCACAAACTCTCTCTCTCTCTACTCCTACTTACTTAAATGGAATTGAATGTGTGTTTGAATGATGAAAAACCAGCCCCTAGGGCTTTATTTATAGCCTTCTATTCCTTGTTATTCAAGGATAGAATATATCTATCTATATCTAAAAAGCTTAAAAGATAAATAAAAGAACTTTAGGAATTAAATCTATAAAAGGGGAAAATAAATCTAAAATAGGGAAATATCTTCTTGTTGATATATCTTGTCTTCCATGGATAGTTGATAGATAGATGTAGGATAGATCTCGGCTTCCTCGATCTCATTCGATTCTAAGGACTCCCACAGCGCGTAGGACTGCTCAAACCGCGTAACGCGGCTTCGGACGTGGCTCGTCGATCTCGACTAGGGCTCCTCAAGATCGACTAGGGTGGTCATCGACTTGGGCTGGCTGGCTTGGTCGGGTAGCTCTGCTCGACATGGCTCGGATCTTGGCTCCTCGATCTCGACTAAGCAAATCAAGATCGAGTTGGGTGTGCATCGATGAGGGCTGGCCTGATGTAGTCGAGTAGATGGTGCTCGTCACGGACTCGGATTGGCGCCATGGGTTCCTCGATCTCTACAAAGCTCCTCGAGATCGAGTAGGGTTGGCTCGGCGTCTCCGTCCTCGGCTTCTTGTCTTGGCATAGCTCGTCGACTCCGGACTTGGCGTTGAGGTGTTTGTCGATCTCGACAAGGGAACTCGAGATCGAGTAGGTTTTCGGGAGTCGGGTTTTCTCTGACTCAGTTTCTCGATCAATGCTCAGTCGACAAGGCCTGTGCTCGGACACCTTCGTCGAGATCGAGTAAACTCGGGCTCCAAGCTTGATTCGACTGGTTCCGCTGCATCTTGACCTTGGACTTCTGTAGTTGATTTCCGCGCTTTTCCGACCTTCATCATAACTGCTGTAATTTGCCTCGAATTCTGCGAAATTAAACAGAAACTGGTGTAGATTCCATAACTTGGCAAATAAACATAAACTACATAGATTCTGTACTATCTTAGCCCAAATGCATGAAATGTATGCAGAAAACGATACAAAAGTTACTGTAAAACATGGCAGATTCAGCTCACAACAGACTCCTATCGAGGAAGTTCAAGTAGCCGACGTCGAGCAGTCCGAGGTTCTTGTTATGTTTCTATCCCGAAGCCGATGGAGATATTTTCGAGATCAAATTCTATCAACTTCCATCAAGACCTATCAAGATCTTTCAACTCCATGAAGGATTTATCCACAAATTAGATATAGTCCTAATTGATTTATTTCTTTTATTCCATTATTTAATCTTTAAGTAAGTAGATAAATAGATATAGATATAGATAGACATTCTTACCTTGATTAGCGAGGATTGGAAGCCTATAAATAAGGCCTTAGGGGCTGATTTCTAAGCATTTAAATTCAGCACACAATTAGTTACATAGAGAGAGTAGAGGAGAGAGCTTGTGGCAAGAGAAGTTGGAAAGGCGAAAGCGGATTTGGCTTCGATTGGTTGTGAGCTTTCTTTAATTTATTTAATGCAGAGTTATTTCCTTTTATTATTGATGTCTTTCTTGATGATGAAGAGCGAGTAGTCCACCCACTTCTAGGGTCGGGGTGAGCCCGACGGTAGCCATGTGAGGTGATGCGGTAAAGGTACAATCTTTTGATGCAATTCATCTTCTATCGCTGAAAGCATGATTCTTTTGCGAAATTTGAAGGTGATCCTTGTTTGTGTTATTGAAACGAAAGTGATCTTAATACAACTTGGGTTAATTATGTGAAATGGGTTAGTAACAATCAGGGTTTATGCGAAAGCCTCTATCTTCCTATTTGTTATTAACGAAAGTTATTTGATGGAAAGCATGATCTTTTATGCCTTTATGTGTTATTTTGCATGGTTGCCGTTGTGGTGTTGATACCCTGGCCTTAGAAGTATTTTAGTTTATTGAATTTATTTCGTTGAAATCTGCGTTCTGCGTGCGAAAGGTTGCGATTTTATGTTTCTGCTATTTGTCGATTTCGAGAACTTCTTTTCGATATCGAGTAAGTTTTACTCGACATCGACGAAATCTTGTCGACTTCGGGTTGTCTTTGCTGAGTTTCATTTCTAATTGTCGAATTCGAGTTCTGTTCGTTGATATTTTACTCGATATCAAGGAAAAGTTGTCGATATCGACTAAGTTATGTGCTTTGCTTTCTTTTCTGTTTTTCTTTGTTATTTCTGTCTCTTTTGTCCTTCTGTCTGTGAGATTTACAGCTGCCTAAGATCCGCTGACACGCTTCCTCGAGGATCGATCCTGACTTCCCACTGCTACATCAGGAGGAGGTCTTGTAATTATTTGCGTGGGCACGAATCTGGTTTGATTTATATTTCTATATTTTGAACTCGATTTCCTCCTTACAATAAATTGGCGTCATTGCCGGGGAAGCAATCATTCCCGCCTTAGGTAGTCAGTTCTCACTTTTCTTTTGAGTTACTTCGCAGGTGTATGCGTCGTTCTGGTCAACCACTTGAGTTTGACGGTTTAGACGAACCGGAATGCCTTCTACACGTCCAAGCTAAATTGAAAAGAGCCATGGCGGCCGCAGAAACACAAGAACAGCTGATTGAAAGGGTTTATAGGGAACTAGATGCCAAGGATACTGCTCTCACCACTGGGAGAGCACGCACTACATAGGATGTTGCGCGAAGGAGGCAATTGGAAGATGAGCTTGCCTAATACCCTACCACTACAGAGGATTACATGCACCCGACTCTCGTCATGCCTGAATGGGTTATTCTAATCCTTGAGAATAACTATGAAATTCGCACTCCTTTCCTGATTGAAATTAAACATAATGCTTTCCATGGTAGATTTAATGAATGTCCTCTTCAACATATTACCAACCTTACTGATATGTGTCGTACTCTTGCTGAACCGGCATTGAAGTGGCTTGAAGGTCTCCGTCCACGATCCCTCACTACATGGGCTCAAGTAAAGCAGGAATTTCTCAATAAATTCTTTCCTCCTGCCAAGACAGCGCTCCTCCGCCAGAAGATTATATCTTTCAAACAGCAGCCTGGAGAGCCGCTAGCAAAGGCATGAGAACGATATAAGGATCTACTGCGATCATGCCCTACACATGGACAACAACCTTGCGTCGTTCAGGAGATATTCTTAAATTCTCTTGACCTGCCTACTAAGGATAGGATCAACACATATACTCATTATGAGTATCTGACAATGCCGCCAGCTGACGCATGGGCTGCCCTCGACAAGCTGACCAACTACGACAAGTATGGGACTTCAATCAACTATGAGGAGAATGCCTACGCCAAGCCAGCCCCATCTATGCCCCTCTATGAGCCCTCTAAGGAGATTGATCCAGATGTCAAGGAGCAGTACTACAGAGATCATAATCGCAAGCTCCTCAAGCAAGTAAAGTATCTTTCTATCAACCAGCCTTGCATTGAATGCGGATCACAACGGCACACCACTACTGAGTGCCCACACACAGAGCAAGTCAGGCTGGCAGAACACCACAAGGAGGTAGCTTACGCAGGGGGTCCAAATCGCTATATGGGGGACCAAAGGTTTCAGCAACCACAATGGAACCAAGGTGCCCCTAGGAACCCCCCACCATACAGAGCTCCAGGACATCCGGAAAGGGACCAGAAGAGGGATGACCTACAGACCATCTTAGAGGAAATGCGGAGGAACCATTCAGACACCAAGCAGTCCTTCAACTTAGTCTACACTCAGATACAAGGTGTCAACTCTAGGCTGGGGGAGATTGATATATGGCGGAAATCAATGGAGACACAGATTGGTCACCTAGCAGCAGGCGTCCCCAGACAGTCTGGTACGCTCCCTGGATCTTCAGAACCAAATCCCAAGGGGAAGACTGGACACATCGCAGCCGTAAAACTCAGGAGCGAGCACCAACTACGCGAGCCAGAGGTCGGAAAGTAGCAGGACAGAGCTGAACAACAACTCGATGTCGATGAGCAGCAAGTCAATGTCGACCAGACTTTGGTCGATATCGAGGAAGGCCAACTCGATGTCGAGAACAAAGTGGACCACCCTTCGTCTTCACAGCACAGCAACTCAACATCGAGGATAGTGGGTGGACCGTCGGGCTCACCCCAACCCTAGAAGTGGGTGGACTACTCGCTCTTCATCATCAACAAAGACATCAATAATAAAAGGAAATAACTTTGCATTAAATAAACTAAAGAAAGCTTACAACCAATCGAAGTCAAATCCGCTTTCGCCTTTCCAACTTCTCTTGCCACAAGCTCTCTCCTTTACTCTCTCTATGTAACTAATTGTGTGTTGAATTTGAATGCTTAGAAATCAGCCCCTAAGGCCTTATTTATAGGCTTTCAATCCTTGTTAATCAAGGTAAGAAAGCCTATCTATATCTATATCTATTTATCTCCTTACTTAATGATTAAATAATTGAATAAAAGAAATAAATCAACTAGGACTATATCTAATTTGTGGATAAATCCTTCATGGAGTTGATAGATCTTGATAGGTCTTGATGGAAGTTGATAGAATTTGATCTCGAAAATATATCCATCGGCTTCGGGATAGAAACTTAACATGATTCTCGGACTGCTCGGCGTCGGCTACTAGAACTTCCTCGATATCGAGTAGGAGTCCTCGATATCGACTAGCGCTTTCTCGTCTTGTGCTCAGCAACTCGATGTTGGCCTTCAGGACACATGTCGACTTGGATGTTTCTTCGATATCGACGAATATTCCACGACATCGACAAAGGCTTGGTCCATCCTCGGTTTCAGCTCAGCTTCGTCGATCTTGGCTTCAGACATGGAAATCGACCTGGGTTTTCCTCCATATCGAGTAATGTCCTCGATATCGAGTAAGTTGTGCTCCTTCTCTCCTAGCCTTGCTCGATTCTGGTCAATCCTTGCTGGAAATATTGTCGAGCAGATTTTCTTGCTCGATTCTGGTCAATCCTAGCCTTGCTCGATATCGACAAGATGTGGTCGATATCGACCAAAGTATTGTCGAGCAGATTTTCTTGTTTCCAGCTCGATTTGCCCTGGTTCCGCTGCTCCTTGACCTTGAACTTCTGTAGTTGACTTTCGAGCTTTTCTTCCTTTCTCAAAACTGTTGTAAATTGCCTCAAATTTTGCGAATTTAAACAGAAACTGGTGTAGATTCCATAATTTGGCAAATAAGCGTAAACTACATAGATTTTGTACTATTCTAGCCCAAATGAATGAAATGCATGCAGAAAACGATATAAAAGTAACTATAAAATATGGCAGATTCGGCTCACAACATGTAACTTCCGTGAGATGATGTGATAAATTCTACCATATATGATACGATGCTAGGTATGCTATGGTATGTGGCTATTCTTGAGGTGATTATGTTATGCTATTAGATGTGAGATGCTATTGTTATTCGATATATATACATGATGTTTGACGATGGAAATGATAGAAATTAAACTGTTGAACCTTGGTTCTGACTTGGAACCTAGGAAGGGAATATGAGATTAGCCTTTAGAGGTGGATGGTAGGATGAATGGAGAGGCTAGGAATGCATTTGACAAATGTCGAACTTGATGTTTTGAATTTTGTTTTAAAGAGGGTGTTGTGATGTTTTGAGTTATGATATGACCGAGGAGTCGGAGTAAAGATGTGGTAGGGGCCCATATTACATTCTTGCTACCGTCATTAGGGATATTATGATCACGTCAACGGTACTGTGAGGATCTCATTGGGGCACTTATGACATGCTTACGGGATCAATGAAATGATTCTTGGACTCATCAATTTCAAACTTCAACCCCTATTTTAAGATGATTTTAGTCTCGGGGACGAGACTTGTTTTTAGGGGTGGATGATGGAAAGGCTCGGATGTTCAAATCCTATTTTTTTGGAAAAAGACGAATAAAAATGAATTTAAGTCGAATTTAAAGCTCGTTTAGCGGATTCCGACCGTAATATAAAATTTGACGATATCCTTTACGCTTTAAAAAAAAATCTAATTGATCGAGAGAGCGAGAGTCGGGGAAACTAACATTCGAAAACTAATTTCGAGATCCGAAATTCACGGATTTGAGGTTTATTTTCGGATATTTGTTTATCCAATTCAACACACAATGTTCACCAACTCCCTCACCTCACCATGCCTCTTCAAAGGTCATCCCTCTCCCCGTCACTCTTCATTCACATCACCCTCATCACCATCACTTTCACCAATTCCCTCTCCCTCCATACCTTTGCTCATCAATACCACCATTGTCACTTTCTCGTTCCTCGCTCACGCCACTCCATCACCAATTTTGACCACCATTCCCATCGTCACACCATCATCGCCAAACATCACATCTGCTTCACAGAGATCAAACCGTTGTTCCCACACCTCGTTCCTCCTTGCCTCTTAAAGAGCAGCGGCATCAGATCCATCCCGCTTCCTTCATCGACGTCCAGCGCCACACCAGAGCCACCAGCGCAACCAACGAGCCACCGAAGCGCAACGTCCTCGGTTTGAGTGCGAATAACATTCCGGTAAGCCGTTCTCCTTCGCTTCCAATCTAAACCACTCTTGAGACCTACCATCGCGCTCACCCATGTCCGACATAGGTCCGACGAGCCATCGCGAGCCTCCGATGATGCCCAAACCTCTAATCGAAGCTCCAACGTCCGCGAAATCATCTCGGTGAGCTCCTGTAGCTTCGTTCCCTTCCAATTTTCGAATTCGTGTGTGGATATTAGTGTTGAGTGAGTGAGATTAAGAGCAGATGTGAGCTTAGACGGTTATAGAGGGGTATTTTTGTAATTTCACCTAATGAGTTGTTACACCTCTAACTGATTCTAGCTAGTGGTTAAGAGGCGGGAGATTTAGTTATCTGTATTCAATTGAACTTTTCCCCTTTTTTGTACTGAGAGATTAAGCTCTCTTTCTCTCAATGAAATCTGTTCTGTGTTCATCCAAATTGGTTGAGTTTTGATCAATTGTTAAGATCCAATTGTTCTAAATGGTATCAGAGCGGACGATCGCTTGATCGCCTGTGGTTTGCTCGTCGTCTTGAAGCTGTGTTTCTATCAAATCTGTGGTGTGTGACGCCATGGTTGGACAAGGAAAAGGAACTGATGGTCAGACACCTGGAGGTGATGCGAATGGCGTTGGAAGGGGAACATTTGTGTCTGTTACTCCTCCTGCTGGGCGCGGATGGAACATGACTGGAATTCAATTCGGAGATATGATGCAAGGCATGAATGGAGCACATATCAATCCGTATTTCCTTTCGAATTCGGATCATCCAGGTATGGTCCTTGTCTCTACACACTTTAATGGAGCTAATTTTGCGAGTTGGAGTCATAGTGTTAAGATGGCCTTAGGAGCGAAAGCTAAGCTTGGATTTATAACGGGTAGCTGTGTGAAACCGCTAGAAAATAGTGAGGAATTTGTGCAGTGGTCTAGAGCAGACTCGGTGGTGAGATGCTGGCTAATAAATTCGACGACTAGCGAGGTTGCAGAGGGATTGATGTATGTTGAAATAGCGAGAGAGCTTTGGGATGAGATTAGGGAGTGATTCTATGAATCTAATGATCCACTTGTGTATCAATTGAGACGAGATCTTGCTAATCTGAAGCAGGATAAAATGTCTGTTGGAGCATATTTTGTGAAATTGAAGAAAATCTGGGACGAGTTACAGTTGTTGGATTCTATTCCTAACTATACTTGTGGAGGAATTGCTCAGTGTTCATGTGAAGTGATTAAAAGAGTGCTAGAACGGGAAGAAAGAGCAAAGGTGATGCAATTTTTGATGGGACTTAATGATGTTTATGAACAACTTAGAAGCAATGTATTGTCTAAGGAGCCTTTTCCTAGTTTGCATAAGGCATATCAGATGGCTATACAAATTGAGCGCTCAAAGGGGGTCACTGGTGTCCCTTAGAGTGACATGAATGCCTTAGCTGTTAACAGGTTCTCTTAGAACCAATTTGATATTGACATTAATGCTGTTAATAGGTTCAAATCTAGTGAACAGTCTAGACAATTTGACCAGTCTAGACAATTTAATCAGCTTAGGAGAGATTATAAGAAAGCCAAGTTGGAGAGGAAGTGTGACCACTGTGGTGAGCGTGGGCACACCAAGGATTATTGCTTCAAGCTTATTGGTTACCCTGAGTGGTTTAGGGGACCAAAGGATGATGATAAGTTCAAAGGCCTAGGAGGTTCGGGCAAATTTGCTGCTCGGATGGAGTTTCCTCAACAAGAAAGTCCTTTTGATCATTCACTTACTGACCCCAAGCCAGATCAGGCCATTGTGAATGCTGTTTTTCATGAGGTTCTCAAGATGATGAAAGGGAAGGCTCATGCTGAGAGTGTTGACAGTTCAGCCAATTAGGCTATGGTCCATTTTGCAGGTACCTTAAGTGCTTCCTTTCTCATTGGAGTGGATAAATCTCAAAATGATGTGTGGATAGTGGACTCTGGAGCCACTGATCACATAGCATTTGATAGAGCTATCTTTTCTGAAATTCATGCTTTTGAAAGTGCTATTAATCTTGGTCTTCCTGATGGGAAATGCATTTCAGTTTTTCATTTTGGTACAGTATGGATTAACAATGGTCTGTGCTTGCATAATGTGCTCTTAGTGCCTCAATTTCGCCATAATCTTTTGTTTGTCTCTAAGAGTGTGCATGATCAGAATCTCATATTCAGTTTTGATGCTATGGTGTGCTGGTTACAGGACCTTTCAACTAAGACTGTGATAGCTACTGGCAGTAAGGATAGAGGCTTGTATGTTTTGAAGTCTGGAAATCACCAAGGAGACAAGTTGAAGGCCTCTAGACAACCTGTGCTTAATGAAAATTGTAATGCAGTTAGTATGAATTGTATTAAGTTGCAGTTGTTGCATGCCAGATTGGGTCATATGGGCCTTTCTAAACTTCTTATTGTAAGGATGTTGATTTCAGTACTTTTGATTGTGACATCTGTGCTATGACTAAAGCACACATGTTAAGATTTGATAAGAGTTCATCTCTAGCAGCATGCCCTTTTCACTTGGTTCACATGGATGTTTGGGGTCCTTACAAAACTCTATCTATGTGTGGTGCCAGATATTTTCTGACTATCTTAGATGATCATTCCAGATGTACTTGGGTATTTTTTATGCAAGATAAACTGCAGGTATTGAGGATTATTACAGGTTTTGTCAATATGGTTGACAATCAGTTTCAATCATCTATTAGAGTGATTAGAACTGACAATGGAACTGAATTTACCCAAAGAGGTTGCCTTGAGTTATTCAGTTCTAGGGGTATTATACACCAAAGATCAGCTCCTAGTGTTCATGAGCAAAATGGAAGGGTTGAAAGAAAACATAGACATTTGCTTGAAACAGCTAAAGCTATTAGGCTCCATGCTGGTCTTCCTATTAGATTTTGGGGAGACTGTGTTTTAAGTGCCACTCACCTCATAAATAAAATGCCTTCCTCAGTTCTGGGATGGAAATCTCCTTTTGAAGTTTTATACAAAGTTGCTCCAAGATATGACTTGCTGAGAGTAACAGGGTGCCTTTGCTATGTTGTGCAACCTAATGACCACATAGATAAACTTGGCACCACTCCTAGGAGGTGCATTTTCTTGTGTTATCCACCTGGCCAAAAGGCTTATAAATTGTTTAATCTAAATTTGAAGACTGTGATTATAAGTAGACATGTCAAATTTGAGGAGCACATATTTCCTTTCAAATCTCAGAATAAATGTTCTCCTCAGATGCCTCATATGGCCACTAGTGATGATATGGATGATGTTGTTCTCCTGTATGACCAACACCTCCCAACTTCTCCACATGATCCTGCTCCTATCCCACCATCTCCCCAATCTATGACATACTCTAATGATCCTCTTAATCATTCACCATCTCCTATCTCAATTCAGCAAGCTGAAGACTCACCATCTCCTGTAAATAATCATGTGGTGCTCAGAAGAGCTGTTAGCAGACCAGTGCATCTTCAAGACTATATTTGCACCAATCTACCATAAAGAAATGATCATCAATCTTCTCCTTCTTCTGAGACTTTCAATGTTTTTTCAGTTTTGAACTTAGCTCACTTATCATCATCCTATATCCATTCCTATGTTCATGTTTGTGATACCTTTGAGCCTAACTCATATTCCCAAGCAAAAGGAATACCAGAATGGGAACATGTCATGGCAGTTGAGTTAAACGCTCTCATTGATAACCATACATGGCTTGTAACAGAATTACCTCATGGTAAAAATGCTATTGGTTGTAGATGGATTTTCAAGATTAAATTCAGACCTGATGGAGCAATAGAAAGATACAAAGCAAGTCTAGTTGCTAAGGGTTATAACCAAATCAAGGATAAGGATTATAAACAGACATTCTCTCCTGTGGCAAAGTTGGCTACTGTCAAAGTTATGTTAGCTCTTGCTGCCTCCAAAGGTTGGGTTCTACACCAGCTGGATGTTAACAATGCATTCCTACATGGATTTCTAGAGGAAGAAGTATACATGACTCCACCTCCAGGATTCAAAGTTTCTGTTGGTCATGTGTGCAAACTCAAGAGATCTCTATATGGTCTCAAACAAGCCAGTCGCCAATGGAATCATGAATTGACCAAATTCATGATCAAGCTTGGTTATGTTCAGTCATCCCATGATTTCTCTTTGTTTGTCAAAAGCACTAGTGGCCACATGACAGTGGCACTTGTCTATGCTGATGACATGCTATTGATGGGCAATTCTAATTCTGAGATCATCTCCACCAAAGCTGCTCTTCACAATGCTTTTACCATTAAGGATTTGGGAGTAGCTAGATATTTTTTGGGGATGGAAATTGCTAGATCTTCCTCTGGAATTCTCCTCAATCAAAGGAAATATGTGTTAGACATTCTCAGAGATGCTCATATGGAGGGTTGTAAGTCTTCTGACTTCCCTATGCAGCATGGGGTCAAGCTTTCTTCCAACATTGGTGACCTGATTCCTAATCCTGAAGATTACAGACGTCTAGTTGGGAGACTGTTATACCTTACACTCACAAGACCAGATATTTCCTTCACTGTCCAGCAGTTAAGCCAGTACCTACAAACTCCTCTCAAACCTCACTGGGATGCCATGATCCATCTCCTCAGATATCTTAAAGGGAGTTTCAACCTAGCCTTGTCTTACCCTGCCACCTCTTCTCTCAGCATTAATGCTTATAGTGATGCTGATTGGGGCAACTGTGTTGACACTAGAAGATCTCTATCTGGTTACTATGTTTTCCTAGGCTCGTCATTGATATCATGGAAAACAAATAAGCAAAGAGTGGTCTCCAAATCATCTACTGAAATTGAGTACAGGAGCATGTCAATGGCTGCCAGTGAATTGGTTTGGATGCAGGGTCTGCTCTCTGATCTGGGAATTGAAGTGTCATTGCCCATCACTTTACATTGTGACAATAGATCTACTCAACAACTAGCTTTGAATCCTGTCTTTCATGAACGTACAAAACATGTCAGAATAGATGCTCACTTCATCAGAGAGATGATACAGCAGGGTTTCATCACAACTCATCGTGTTGCTTCTACACTTCAGTTGGCAGACATTCTTACTAAAGGTCTTGGAGCTAAACAACACTCATTCATTTGTGTCAAGCTGGGTCTTATTCTTTCATATACTGGCCCGGCTTGAAGGGGGTATGTAGATATTAGTGTTGAGGGAGTGAGCTTAGGAGCAGCTGTGAGCTTAGTCGGTTACAGAGGGGTATTTTTGTAATTTCACCTAATGAGTTCTTACACCTCTAACTGATTCTAGCTAGTGGTTAAGAGGCGGGAGATTTAGTTTTCTGTATTCAATTGAACTTTTCCCCTTTTTTGAACTGAGAGATTAAGCTCTCAATGAAATCTGTTTTGTGTTCATCCAAATTGGTTGAGTTTTGATCAATTGTTCAGATCCAATTGTTCTAAATCGTGCATTTTTCAATGGTTAGATTAGTCGGGAGTGAGTGAGGGCTGAGTGCGGGACGATCGGGCAAGCTCGAGAGCTCCGGTGAGCTCGGGGGAGGTCCAGCGAGGTGAGTGAGTGTTCGACGATGAGCGAGGTCGAGGGAAGCTGTGTAATGAGGGTACGAGGCAGGGAGCAGCAAGTAAGAGCGGAGGCGATCGAGTAGGCTAGGACGAGCGAGGGTCGAGGAGCCGACCGCGAGGAAGGTCGAGCAGTGCGTCGACGTCGAGCAGGGCGAGGAAGCTTCGGTGCCATGGCGGGCGGGAACATCCGGTTCGAAGTGAAGAAGAAGGCATGGGTGTGGGTCCCTCCTTATTATATTATATATTTTGTTTAGTATGGAACCGGTTGAGATTGGGATTACCGGGTTGGGATTTATTTAAGCGGGTTCGGTTCGGTACGGTTCGGGTTATCCGTTTATTATTTACCTAATTAACGGTAATTAAAATATATTATAATAGGAATTGAGGATTTAAAAGATAAATTATTATATTTTGGGAGAATTATAAGGGTCGGAATGCTTAACTATTTAAACTGGGATTTGAAACGGTTCTGAAACTAACTTGGGAATAAGACTTATTCGATGACTAACTAGCTTGATAATATGATCGTTTGACTAACAATATGATATGTATGACTAATAGCATGACTTGTGGTGATTTATTATATGAGATTAAATGTTGGATAATTATGACGATCTAGTAGGATTTTATATCACACAAATTATGTCTTATGATTTTGATGAACCGTTGAGGTATATGCGGAAATGATGTATATGAACATGCGGAATTGGTTGAATGGTTTATGGAGAACAATGTGGTCTTCAGGAGCGGATGATGCGGTGAAATGGCTTTCATAATATGTTACTTGTTCTATTGATTGAGGTGTGCTTGAGTGCTTAATAGTTGGATGTAGACTTATGTATATTCCATTATGTACTAGGTGATACTCTGTGATTGTGAATACTGTGTGCTGGATTCTCCTGTTGCCGATCTGCTAGCCAGGTAAGTCCTCCGGGGCTTACTCAGTAACCAGTACCTCCTGCCTGATGTGTCATATAGTATGTAGGTGTTGCATATGCATGAAAGCATGTCATGTAGTATCATGCTTAGGAATTCCACTTACGAATGAGCATTCTTATTCTGTTTGCGTTTGAATACAGAAAGGTCGTTATTTGTGAGTCCTATAATCCTTGCTAGGGTTATAGGACAACCCAGCTCCATCGAGTTTTGTCCTGAGTCATTCGAGTCATTGGAACACCTTTACTATTATCAACATTATTATTTTCTTTTTGCAAGATCCACGATTTGATGATGAGATTTGAGATGCTATCGAATCGAACTGGCCAGTCTCCACCCTACCTCGAAGGGGGGTGGTGGTAGAAGAGGGATATACCACTTGGTATTCTTTGTTAAGGCCTTACTTAATATTCTGCATATATGAATTAGGAGCATGATAGCGTCATTACTATTTCAGTACTGCATGAAGGCGTCCTTTATTCTAGGTATAGGCGTATTATATATCCTCAGCGCGGTCAGAGGACCCGCGGGCGGACTCTTGGCCTGACTTGGTGGTATAGTTTCAAGTACCCGATACACTGCTTGATTTTGTGCTGTTATGACGGGGTCCATTCATATGGCGGAGAGTGAGTGTTTGAAACTTGACTTCACCAGATTAATGCTTTTGGGATTTCTCCCTAATTATATTCTGTTTTGACCCGGCTCTGCCGTGGCGCCCGTTGTATCGTTTTCAGAACTTATGCCCTTTGCATAATAAAGGATTTTCCGCGTTGTAGACTTAAGACAGGTACAAGGGTTTACCTCGGGGTCTCCAACGGACCTTCTAGATTTGGGTGCGAAATCCCACTTTAAACTACATATCTTCGTTTTCAAATCTTCAACCTGTACTCGGGGTGCAAGATCCTAACGAGGGGTTTCATCCCTCGAAACGTAACCCAGGAATCATAATTCCGGGCCGTTACACCTCCTTTCTCTGAACTGTTGTAAATTGCCTCGATTTCTGCGAAATTAAACAGAAACTGGTGTAGATTACATAATTGGTAAATAAACATAAACTACATAGATTCTGAACTTATTCTAGCCCAAATGTATGAAATGCATGCAGAAATCGATAAAAAAAAAGTAAGGATAAAACATGGCAAATTAGGCTCACAACAAACACCACATACTTAAGCTTGTTTGTCCTCAAGCAATACTTTTAATGGTCATTCAGGGGAAGAATTCAAACTCTCAACATCTTAGATTCACTGCCATATGTCCATGTAATCAATTACCATCCTCGAAAATGTACTAATGTCACAAATCCATACATGTGCAATAAAAGCAACTTCTACTCACAAAATGAGGGTTATGCAAAAACAATTCATTCGTAACAAAGCATTAATAATCAAGAGGACTTTAATTTAAGCTCAATAAGGAGTAGATTGGTAAAAGGCTAAAGGTGGGCAATTTTTGGCAAAATGGTGCTAATAATCTGGGGAAATAGAGTACTTTCTAAACTTTCATAACACATTCCTTCTTCTTTTGATTTCTCACCTTTCGCTCATTCGCTCATTGCTTTTTTTCAATATTATGCTTTTACCTCTCTAACCTCAACACTGCCTTCTCGCGAGTCGCAAATATGGGTGTCATGAATGGCCCCGGATACTTAGTGCTTTGGACTCGTCACCTTGATGTCCCATCCTGCGGAACTATTATCTCAACGCAGGCAGGGTCGATCTACCTTTATCTCCTGAGGTGATCGAATTTTCTTTCACTCATTAAATTTTCCATATATGTGAAACATTCCTGCCAAACTCCAAAAATGATATATAACAACACAAACAACCATATAATAATCTCCATAATTCATATACGCATAATATTAAGTAAGGCATTAACAAAGAATACCAAGTGGTATATCCCTCTTCTACCACCACCCCTCTTCCAGATTGGGTGAAGACTGCCCAGTTCGATTCTATAGCATATTGAATCTCATCATCATATCGTGGTTCTTGCGAAAAGAAAATAATAATGTTCATAATAGTAAAGGTGTTCCAACGACTCGAATGACTAAGGACGAAACCCGATGGAGTTGGGTTGTCCTGTGACCCTAGCAAGGACTCTAGGACTCACAGATAACGGTCGTTTTGTATTCAAACGCATACGGAATAAGAATGCTCATTCTTAAGTGCAAGTCCTAAGCATGATACTATATGACATGCTTTTATGCATATGCAACACTTGCATATTATATGACATATCAGGCAGGAAGTACTGGTTACTGAGTAAGCCCCGGAGGTACTTACCTAGCTAGCAGATCGGCAACAAAAGAATCCAACACACAGTAGTCACAATCACAGAGTATCACCTCGTACATAATGGAATATACATAAGTCTACATCCAACTATTAAGAACTCAAGCACACCTCAATCAATAGAACAAGTAACACATTATGAAATTCATTTCATCGCATCATCCGCTCCACAAGACCACATCGTTCTCCATAAATCATTCAACCAATTCCTCATGTTCATATACATTATTTTCGCATATAACTCAACGGTTCATCAAAACCATAAGACATAATTTGTGTGATATAAAATGCTACTACCTTGTCATAATTATTCAACATTTAATCTCTCATAATAATTCACCACAAGTCATGCTATTAGTCACACATATACGATCATATCATCATGCTAGTTAGTCATCGAACAAGTATAATTCCCAAGTTAGTTCCAAAACTTTTTCAAATTTGAATTAAACAGTTAAGAATTCCGACCCCTTGAAAATACTCGCTAAATTCCTTTTTAAATTTATTTATTAGATTACTTTCCAACCTTGAAGTTCTTTTCCAAATTCATTATAAATCTTTAACTCCCAATAATAGTATAGATATTTTAAACACCATTTATTAGCACACTTTTATAAAATATTTCCAAATTCATTAAAGTCCAAACCATTTTTATTTAATAAAACCAACGGCCCGCGCCTGCGCCCTCGCTCACACTCACGAAACCGCGCCGAATTCGCCGCTCTTGAGGTCGCCGGAGCTCTCGAGATCACCAGATCGTCCCGCACTCAGCTCACGCTCTCTTCCCGACCCATAATAAAACCAAACAAAGGATCGAATGAAACAAATGAAGCTCACCGAGGTAAATTCGCGGACGTCGGAGCTTCGATTTGGAGTTATGGGCGTCCTTGGAGGCTCGTGATGGCTCGTCGATCCGGAAGTTTATTTCAAGAACGAATCGGGCGGCGACCTTGGTGGTGGCGCTAGGGGCTCGGGGTTGCTTCAGGGGCTGGTGGTGGATCCGAGGGATGTTGAAGGGTTGTTGATGTCGCTTGTAGCTCGGCATCGACTTTCTAGGCTCGATTTCGGGAATAGAGGTGCAAGGTGCGGTGGTGACAGGAAGGTGCGGTGAAGGTAATGAGGGACGATGGTGGAGATGCTTATGGTGATGATGAATGGGCTGATGAAGATGGTCTGAGATGGGAGCGAGAGGAAGGTAAGGAAGAGTGAAGATGGAGCGAAGTCGAGACGTGAGGTGATGGCGGAATGGTGATGGCGTGGAGTAGGTAGGTGGGTGATGGTGATGATCCTCAATGGGGATGGAGGGAGATGGGTTGATTTGAAAGGGTATGGTGAGGGAGTGGGTGGGGTGGAGTGTGGAAATGGGTAAATAAATAGCCGGAAATAAATCCCGAATACGCGAATTTCGAATCCCGAAAATAGGTTCTCGAATGTTAGTTTTCCCGACTCTAGCTTTGTCGATCAATTAGATTTTTAAAACAGAAGAGGATATCGCCATCAAATAATTATTTTGAATTTTCGAGGTAAAATGACGGAAATTATTCGCCAAAATTTATATTTCGGTCGGAATTCGCTAAATGAGTTTTAAATTCAGTTTAACTTCATTTTTAATTTCCCTTTTCCCAAAATTTAGGATTTGAAATTTCGAGCCTTTACATCTTTAATTTGTCATCTTGAGTGATTGGTCTATGTTGTCTCTGAAAGAAACGTTGGGTTGTCCACTCTTGTCACTCCCCTATCTCCGCTAACTTAGACTCTTGAGTGATACATCGGCAAGCGACCGCATAGAAGAGGGAATGAAAAGTTGGATAGCGATAGAGCAACGTGACAGAACCGTGGGGCCATAACCCACGGGCTTTAGGAGCAACGATGTTGGCGGGACAAGCACGTATCGAGTATTATGGTTACTGAGTACGATGTGACTTGTAGAGGGGAGTGTCCTACGTTCAAATTGCTAATCCTTCTGAATTTGTCGATGATGATATTGCACTGACCTGACGATGAGATTTACGCGTTGATGTGCCGACTTGGTGATGATTGTTGCATGATTGTCTGTTGTCTATGATGATATGAATTGATGCCTTACAGTTCTAATGTGCCATGGTGCCTTGATACTCTGAGTTTCTAAGCATGATTTAAATTCCTTGCTTGTAAAATGTGAACTGCATATGCTGAGAAGCCTGAATTGTTATCTGATAAGGTGATGATGAAACATGCTAGCTTGACTTGATTATGTTCATCTATGATGTTTTGCAATGATTATTGAGTATGACGGTAAATTGGGACTTATTTTAGAGGATGTTATCTGAGTTGATGTTGATGAGTCTAGATGAGGATTGTTCCTAGCTTGAGAATGGAGACGGGCGAGTGAGGATTATGTTTTATTTTGTCTGGTGATGATGTGAAAATTTTCGTGGTTATGTGAATTGTTAATATGTACTGGCATGATGTTAGATAGCGACCCTAATGAATCTGATATGGAATGATATTACATGTTAATATGCAATATGAAAGTCTAGTGATAGTGACAAGTGTTATCATGATATATTGATGCATCGCTATCATGTTATGTTGTTTTAGAAGCATGTTAGGATGTGTTGCGATACGATATAGGAGATAATGATGTGTTATTATGTGGTGATAAGCATGATGTTATGCTATGTGGTGATAAGCATGATATTATATTATACGGTCGGTAAGCATGATTATGAATATGTGAATGATGAATATGACTTGGAGCATGAATATGATTGGTTTATATATGAAATAATGGTGTCTGATGGCTAAATGAGTTTATATTATACGGTCGGGTGAAAATACTAACATTCGATAATTGATATACTGCTTGACATCCCCTTTTTGCTGAATCTTAATAGCATGACTTGTTGTGTTGATGTGTTGACAATGAGTTTTGGTTCGTTGACTCTATGACGAGGAGGTGCCTTTTATGACTTTTGATGTGATCTCGAGATGTGTGTTATGATTTTGGCATAGATGCATATTATGACCTTTAGTATGATGTGGAGATGTTGATGTGACCTTGTGGTACTGTGTTGGTATGTTGAGACTTGCTATATGATGTACTGATTGGAGATTGGTTGGTTATGTGGTTATGCATTCCTTATGGCTTATGAATCTTGCTTGAATTGAAACTGATAGGTTGATTTGATTCTGGAAACTAGGAAGAGAATATGGGATTGGCCCTTAGAGGTTGATGATTCCACCTCCAAGCTTCTGAATTTGATTGATTGATATGTGAGAAACTGATTTGGTTTTTAGAAGATTTTGATGAAATCTTGATTTGGAAGGATTTTACTTGCTTTTGGTGTAAAGCTGCTTGGTTAAACATCGGATTTGAAGATTTTGAGCGGTTTTGGAAAGAACCAATTTGGATTTTAATAGAATAAACGATATTGAGAATTTCAATGAATTCAAGGTCAATCTTTCCCTTTACAAAACTCTTTTTGAACTTTACATTATGACGTCTCACGAAGTGGCCGGATACAAGCATTTTATAGGGGCACTTATAGACTGCTTGTTAAGACCTACTAGTACAAATGTGTAGATTAACAACGAAAATTTGAAAGCGTTTATTAAAAACGCTGTTAATTAAAGGGAAGCACAGCGCTTTTATTAAAAACGCTGTTAATTAAAGGGAAGCACAACGCTTTTATGAAATAACCGCTATTTTACTACTTTTTTTTATTGATATAACATCGGTTTTATTAAAAAAACGCTATTAATTAAAGGGAAGCATAGCGTTTCTTAAAATAAAGCGCTGTCATTGATAATTAAATTTATTAAAAAAAATATACTAATAAAATCTTGAAGCCAATAATTAAAAAAAAAACTAAAAGGCTAACCGCTTGCTTAGAAAAATAAAAACCCTAACAGGTTAAAACGCTTCTCCACTACAATCTCTCCTCCTCGGCTGATTCCAACGCCTCTCCAGTTCTCCGGCAAGTGTACCAACGAGGATCGTGCAATAAGCCTCTCTCTACCCGATCCATCTTCAATACCTTCCATCGTCTCCTCCTCGGCTCCTCCTTCTAGCCGCGTCGATGCCACTTGCACCCACCACCGCCTCTACAGTCTCCTCGCTCCATGGCTCAGATCTGGTGTGGCTTGGTGAGTTTGTGTCTGGATCTTATCTTTCCCCCTCGTTTCTTCTTCCTCGGCTTTGTTTCTGGGCGTGGGTAGGTTGTTGTTCAGGTGAGCGGCCTCCGGCTTCGTTCCTTGGCTTCCTCGGCTTCCATCTACGTCGCATCCTCCGACAGACCTCTCCTCCTCCTCCTCTTCTTTGCATCCCCTCCGGCGGCCTCCGACATCGACAACACTTTCCTCTGCCAGATCGCCGACCAGATCTACAACGCCACCTCGGCTCCTCCTTCCATCCTCCTCGGCTCCTCCTCCTTCAATAACTCTACCAGATCTACAAGATCCATTCAACACACTCCGCAAATCGTCTGTCAGATCTCCATCTTAGGTTCAATTTTAGGATTTTTGATTTTCTAAGGTTTGTTCAATGAGTAGACTGATTTTTGTACAAATCTTATTTAATTTCTTCAGTTTCATTTTTTTATAGGTTAATTTACTACTGTGTAATTTTCCTTGAATGATATATAGCCTTTGATTTTCTTCCGTTTGATTGGTTTAATTGGATGAGTTTATAAGTACCCAGATCAAATTGATATTAGATATGGCAGTTGTAGGTAGAAGGGAATCGACTGTATTCGTATGATTGCTTTTAATTTTCTTTTTTTTATATAAAATTTAAATTAGACAGCGCTTGTTTTAAAAAAGCGCTATGCTTGTATTTTCTAACAGCGCTTTTTAAATACCGCTTTCACTAGTTTTGTCAGCGCTTCAGTTAACAGCGCTTCAAAAACCGCTATGCTTCCCAATAAAAAACCGCTCTTAATTAGCTTTTTTGTACTAGTAGCTAGTCGGGAAGTTATGATGCTTTTGAGTTGTGATATAACCGAGAAGCCGGGGTAAGGATGTGATAGGGGCCCATATCACATAGTTATTACGACCAATTGGGGATGTCATGATCACGACGAAGATACTGTGATGACTTCATAGGGGCCCTTATGAGGCGCGTACGGAATCAACGGCATAATCCTCGGACTCACCAATTTCAAACTTCATCCCCTTGCTTTAGAATGATTTTAGCCTCGGGGACGAGACTTGTTTTTAGAGGTGGATGAATGTAAAGGCCGAATATATTTTTATGTTATTTTAATTAGATATATTATTATTTTATTCAATTTGTAAAAGTGAAATAAAAACCTGTCCTCGAGCACCAAGTTTGATTTTAAAATCCTTCCGACATCGTTTCAGAATTTGGATTTTAACGAATTTTATTCCCGCTTTCTTGTGCTAAATTTTGGAAATGTGATTAGAATTGTTATTTTAATTCGATTTCAAAAGTTCGATTTAAATTTCGATAGAGTCGGGATTAGCAGGTTCGAATTTGAATGTCGGGTATAATCTCTTTTCATTTTATGGGTTGGGACCACATAAATTTCTTTCCTCTCTCTCTCTCTCACACACACACACACACACGGAATTTCAGTTAGGGATCGAGGAGATTCCCCTACATTACAATTCTCAGCTAATCCTTGTCTTCACTCTCAACTTCCCCTTTTGTATAAACACTCTCTCTCTGCATTCCCTCCCACCCACACCAACTTCCACCAAAACCCAGTTTCTTCTGCCCTCTTTTCCTTCTGGCATCACATAGATGAATCCCCCCCTCTCACCCATTTTATCCCCCTGTAGAAATCTTCCATTACCGATTCAACCATCACCTTCAGGCACCCCGTCTCCTCCATTTTCCGACAAAACTTCAGCACCAAACATCCCTCTGTTGGCCGATGTCAAAATCCCACCACCTTCCCCTATCTATTGCTTCCCGACACCAAGTTGAGCACCCTACCACCTCCTTCCTTGAGTAGCCGCTGCAATAGCCTAGCCACCCGTCCGAGCCGGGAGCAGCGAGCCAAGAGCCCAGAGAGATCCTGGAGTCGCCGAGCCACTTCCCTCCAATCCTCCTCCGGCGTCGTAGAAGAAGCAGACGTAGAAGACGGAGCTCATCCACTACCGAAGCCGCATTCGTTCCCTGTTTCCGATTCGTAAGGTCGGTGAGGCATTTCTTTCGTTTTCCATCCAATCTCCCCATAAAGGTCCTCATTTATTTACTTATCTCTCGTCCTAGGCCAACCATGCTCGAATCCAACTCCGACAAAGCCAGTTCGCGCCTCCGACAAAGATTTCAGCGTTATTCGGCGATCTCGGTGAGAACCTTTTTCTCCCTCCTTCCTTGTGTCGTTTCCTCCTTTTGTGTGGGTATTGGTCGGTTTTTCATGATGATTTAGTGGGGAGAGATTGGTTCGGAGAAGAGGAGCCGCCGACAGTGGCCTGGGTTCCCTCGTTCTCCTTCGTTTTCCGACCGGCATTGCAAGACCTCTATTTTGATTTAGGAAGGAGACAAGTCTATTAGGCCTGTTTCTCCGGGTCTGGGCTCAGATTTGGTGGATCCGGGTATCTCGTTCGGGTTATAACCATTGAGAGAGAGGTCTTTAATTTCTCTTTTTTCTTTGGATCCGGGATCAAGCTGGTCGGCCCCTTCTTTTCATTTTGGGAGATTTCGGGTTGGGTTTCAATGGGCCAGTCCCGAGTTTCTTTTTGGGTTGCATCTTTGGATTGGAGATGCTTTTGTTATTATAAGCTTTGGTTGAATTATATGATTATGTTTTACTGTTATGTCTATTGGTTTTATGTTATGCAATTGGTAGATATATTATTATGGTTAAATTGTTTTTGATTTTTTTTGGGAGAAATATATTTCTGAAATTTATATATTATAAAAGTATTTGGAAAATAATATTATTTGGAATATGTATTTAGTGATGTTTTAATTTCTGATTTTGGGGGATTTGAAATGAATTATGGGTTTTGGTTTATAAATATGGATGTGAAAATAGAATTATTTTGGTGACTAAATGTCAGACTTTATTATATAGTGATGTTGAAATAAGAAACATGCCGGAATTTTAATGGTATGAATTTGCAAGATGGATAAAGATCTAATGTTTTATAAATGGATTTTGGCCAAATATGATTTGAGAAATTGTTTTGAATATAAGTTGACTTAACTTGAGATTTAAGAGTTTGGAAAACCTGGGAAAATGATTTACCTGATTTAATTCGGTGATTTTATTGATGAATCCTGCTTGAGAATTTTATGAATTTCAAATAAGATATGAAATGTTATATGATGATGGAAGATGAGGATGATGGATGAGATATTATATGTTGAGATGAGACAAACATGAAATGATATGTGATATATGATGGGATAAGACGGAATGATCTGAAATGAGATATGTGAAGTTATGTATGATAGTTAGGGGCGCCTTGTGTGATTTAGATAGACTTATGCATATTTGTATATATTTGTTAGGTGATTGTGGTATGTTGGACATTGCTTGCTATTGGTGTTGATTGCTTGGATTCTGTGGGCCTCCAGGTAAGTATCCTACAGGACTTACTCAGCAATCTGGACCTCCTACATGATGTGTCATATAGTGTGTAGGTGTTGCATATGCATAGAAGCATGCCATGTAGTATCATGCTTAGGACTTGCACTTATGAATGAGCATCCCTATTCTTCATGCGTTTGAAAAGAGAACGGATGTTATCTGTATGTAGAGTCGTTGCTAGGGTCATTGGGGCATTCGTGTTTCATATCGTTTCGGTCCCCAGTCGAGTCGTATATTATGATATGGCTGCGGCGGTGACCGAGCGTCCTACCAAGGCTGCTTCGGAATTCGGCACGGGGCGATTTTACTTAGGGTGTAAAATTTTGCTTAAGGTGTAAAATTCTGAAATGCTGCGTTTTTAGGCTTTTGGGGCGATTTTACTTGGCGCTTCTTCCTATTGCTTCTCCTTCCTCCATCACTCATCATCCTCAGATTTGATATCACCCTTTCTCGCGCTTTCTCTCTCACCCTAACTCACCCTCGCTCGTCACCCTCTATCGCACATCGTCGTCATCTCTCTACTACGATCTTTGAGGTTTCCTGAATGGAGAATGGCAATGGCGAAGGAGATGGCAGGTCGTCTTCTTTGAAGTCGCGTCGGAGAAATTAGGTGCTTATCTCCCTCAAAGGCGCCCAGGTTTGTTCTCGATTTCTTCTCCTCTTCAATCCCTTCAGATTTCCTTCAGATATGCTCCTTCGCTCGTCCTTCTTCAATTCCTATCGCTCCACCTAGGTTTTGCTCTATTGTCCTGTCAAAAGTAGGATTTTGGTTTTAAGTTGCAATTTGTTCGATTAAGATGCAATTTGTAGGATTAGGTTGCAAGTTATTCAATGTGGTTTTGAACCATCACATCAATTAAGCTGCAAATTGTTTGATTAGGTTGCAATTTAGGGAGAGAAGCACCTAATGGTTTTAATTTATATTTCTGAGAAATGCAAGTTTACATCATATCACATAACAGATAGATTCATGGTTGTCCGAGTGCCAGGACACTGGTAATTGCTAGTGCTCAATTACACGAAAAGTTCTTATCAATTGCGTTTCTCATTTTGCCCTGCATAAGGCCAAATTTTGCCTATCGATTTCGATGCCTATATATATGTTCTCATATTGCATAAGGCCAAATTTTATATCATTCCCTTGTGTTCAGAGAGTGGTGATCAACCACAACTTCAAGTTCATTTGCTGAGATGATAATTAGCTAAATAATATTTGTTGGCCGGTTCCTCTTGTCTATCATTTTGGGGTAAAACTGATGTGTTTGGCACCTGGAGATTTGTTTATTTCCGAAATGGCGATGAGCTGGTGAAAAATTTGTCATCTTTGAAGTCTTCAAAAGGGTCTTAAAGGGCGTTTAAAATTTCATCTCCACAAAGGCTTTATTTCTCCTTTGAGGAATCCATAAATGTTGTAGTGTTGGCTTTCTTTCTGTTATGATAAATTGATCAGTTCTAGGATGTGGTTTTGGTTATAGAGATTGAGCACCTTAAACACGATCAGGAGTCGTCTTAGTTGTTGTTACTGAATCCTGCAGAACGTGTTCGAAGAAGTCGATTTGGTATGTAGACTACGAATCTCATCAAAGTATCCATTATGGCTTTCATTTTTGTTGTTTACCCAGAGTGATCTCCTTTGTCATTTGGTCTTTCAAGAAAACATACCTATTGAAGAGGTATTTGAGAGTCTCAAATGCACAAGTAAGTGGCTAAAATCCGATGAGGTTCAGGAGCGTCTGGCAGTTTTCGGTTACAACAAACTTGAGGTGGAGAAGGTGATGATTTCTTGTGTTTTGAAAGCAAACAGTTGTTTCACTTTCTTTTGTTATTTCAACAACAACAACTATAATTTGTGGATTCAGGAAAGTAAAATACTGAAGTTTTTAGGATTTATGTTGAATCCCTTATCATGGGTCATGGAAGCCGCATCTATAATGGCCATTGCTCTTGCCCATGGAAGGGTAAGTCTATCAGATCTCCATGATCCCGCTCTTCCTACGAATTTTTTCTATGCAGTTGTAACCTGTGTATCTAAATATGTCACATTCTTGATCATCTCGTGCAGGGAAAAGGTCTGGATTACCATGACTTTGTTGGCATCATTATTCTGCTTATTGTCAACTCCACCATCAGTTTCATCAAAGAGAATAATGTTGGTAACGCGGTTGCTGCTCTCATGGCTCAGCTGGCACCTCAAGCTAAGGTCTGAATCAAATAAACATGCCACATTTTTTTCCTAATATTGAGTGTGATGTATGAATCTGATGCTTTTTTTCCCTGCTGGTTAGGCCCTCCAAAATGGAACCTAGAGCGAGGAAGATGCATCCATGTTGGTTCCCTTATGCAGGGCAAATTTTACTTCAGCCTTTTGAAGTTTTTGCACTAAAGCCTATTAGCTCAAAATGGGAGAGCAATGTGCCTACGCACAAAGATGCGGGTTCAAATCCCGCATAGGCTATATATGTTTATCGCTTACAAGTACAATGTTTCTCTTCATGAATAAGAGTATAAGGTGCAAAAATAAAATTGTAATGGGCAAAAATAAAAGTGTAATCTGCACATTTAGAATAGAAGTGTGAAAAAGTAAGATACAATTGTTCAGATTTAAACTACAATTGTACAAAACTAAGATACAATTGTGCACATTTAGAATATAAGTGTGCAAAAATAAAATATAATTGTGCAGATTTAGAATACAATTGTGCAAAAGTAAGATACAGTATGTGCAAATTTAGAATACAATTGTGCACTTTTAAGCATTGTAATCTGAATTTTAAGCATTTCAACTTTTAGTTCGAATGTGCACTTTTAGTTTCAAAAAGTGCAAATATAAAAATTAAATGTGCAATAAAGAACGAATCTTGACAAACAATGTGTATAGGTTGATCAGTGAAGATGGATGCTTTAGTTGATCAGTGAAGACGAATGCTTGTAAATAAAGAATGAATTTTGACAAGCAATGTGTAACCTATGTGAGATTTGAACTTACATCTTTGTTTTTTTTTTTTTTTTGCTTTAGTAGTTTTGCTATTAATGGACTTTATAATCTGAAAGAATTTCTTTCTGTCAAAGCATTTCTGTCCGCTAGCATAAACTGATGTTATTATATTTGCACTTTAGAATACAAGTGTAATGTGCACATTTAGAATACAAGTGTGAAAAAGTAAGATACAATTGTGCAGATTTAAACTACAACTGTGCAAAAGTAAGATACAATTGTGCACATCTAGAATACAAGGGTGCAAAAATAAGATACAATTGTGCAAATTTAGAATATAATTGTGCAAAAGTATGATAAAAATATGTGCAAATTTAGAATACAATTGTGCACTTTTAAGCATTGTAATCTGAATTTTAAGCATTTCAACTTTTAGTTTGAATGTGCCCTTTTAGTTTCAAAAGGTGCAAACATAAAAATCAAATGTGCAATTTTAGTTTCAAAAAGTGCAAATATAAAAATTAAATGTGCAATAAAGAACGAATCTTGACAAGCAATGTGTATAGGTTGATCAGTGAAGATGGAAGTTTGAGTTGATAAGTGAAGACGAATGCTTGTAAATAAAGAATAAAATTTGACAAGCAATGTGTAACCTATGTGAGATTTGAACCCACATGTTTGTTTGTTTTTTTTTGCTTTAGTAGTTTTACTATTAATGGGCTTTATAATCTGAAAGAATTTCTTTCCGTCAAAGCATTTCAGTCCGCTAGCATAAAATGATGTTATTAATGCGCATTTAGACGTTATTGTTGCACTATGTGATGTTAAATTTGCACATTGTATCACTATTAATGCATGATTAACCATTTGAGATTGTTGTGTTCTTTTATATGATATAATCTATGAGGGATTCGAACCCACATTTTTGTGCTTACGCACATCGCTCTACCAATTGAGCTAATAGGTTAAAACATCTAACCAAGGCCTGGTAGCCCTAACCTTTTCTTTAACATCATATAGCAAATAATATACCGGGGTAATTTTAATGCAATAAGTGAAATTTAACATGAATTTAAAAGCCTGGTCAGCTTGTCATCTACACAAAAATAAAAAAAGCATCCATTCCCACTGGTCAGCTTGACAGTGAAATTTTCTATGATAGATCTTATCAGCTACAATGTAAGTTGTGTGCTCAAAATAAAATGGTCCTACTTTCTTTGTCAACAGAAACAAAACAAAAAAAAAAAAAGGCAAGACCATTTCTGCTCATCCACCAACCCCTTGACAAATAAGTGCAGTAAATGAAACCCACCTGTTAGTAATCCAATCAAAAAAGGAAGAACAAGGAGAAGATGATGATCAATTTAGACACCATTTAGATGTTACATACCCGTATCACATACTAGATTGATGAAATAAGACCATGTATTCTGTAGATTGCAGATTACAGTAGATAAAATATGATTGGAAGAAAGAAAAAGATGGATCTAAAACCCTCGTTAACAAGCAATTGATCTAAAACCCAGAACCAATTTTTTTTAAATGAAAAAAAACCTCAATTCAACCTCTCCGCCTCTCTCAATCCCCTCTCATTGTTCTTCACTCAACACGAATCAATTAAGTTTTTTTGGATCTATCCCTCTTCTTATCCTGATGTTCCTGATCACCAAAACCTTATGCAAATCAGAAGAACTAGGTGTAATAGGGAGCATAGAACAATATCAATCCAATCATAGTGCAGTAAGTTATGAGGGTGGATGTATGTTGAGACTTGAGAGTGCAAATAGATATCGTGAATAGGTAGATCAAGTCTGTCAAGGACTATGTTCTAAAAATCAACGCAAAACAAGATTCAGAATACAAACTAAACCTCCAGAAACATGATGATAAAGAATGGAAGATAAGGTCATAATTTCTCCCAATTATGAATCACTGATCCATCTCCACTATTGCTTGTTACATACATTTGGAAACGTACCTTGATGTGGTACTCGATGCAACCAGATCAGTACAAATGGTGATCCATCTCCACTGGTTTTTCAGCTCTACCATTAGATTGAAAAATAACTGATCAATGGAAACAATCTATATTCAATCACAAGTATGAATATATATATATATATATATATATATATGACTTTTCAATCGTTTCACCTATAGTGTTTTAGGAGCATCTCTTTCAATCCAGGGGACACCCTCTCGGAAAGATGAGCTATCTTCGATCTTCTCTTCGCATCTCTGATGTAGGAAGCCATCTCTGATGCAGCAACCCAAATTAACAGCTAATGAATTAGGTGAATGAAAATCAAACACAAGCGAAATCGAATTCAAAACCATAAACAATGAAGAGCATTCTATCTACTAGGCATTTTATCGAACACCTAGAAGGCATGTATTTACCACCATCTCAATCTCAACTTCCAATCCACAAAACTCAGTCTCAATCCAGTATACACATTGTAAAAGAATAATTGAAAGCATTTATATACAAAAAAAAGCAGCAAGTCCAATTTTAGAGTTGTGGGGGTTATTAAAAGTCTAAAACCATATAGCACAGGTGAGTGAATCGAGCTTCTGCACAAGGACCTAAAAGCGATAGAAATAAAAGGAGGTAGAGAGACTCACATGAATCTTGTCCATCAAATTACTTCAGATCTACAACTCGGATGACCAAATCTAGAACATCAAAGGATGAATTCCACGATGGCTTTCAAATATTGGTCTAGGGTTCGACGGGTCTCAGGCTGGGCGGGGTGTTGTGGAGCTCAATCCCTTGGGGGTTTAGTAGTGACCTTCATCGACGTTGAATTCAGTGTGAGTTTTTCTGAGGAAACCTTCGAGAGCGGCCGAGCGAGAAGACAAAGATGAAGCTGCCATGGAGCGTCCGAACGTGTTCGTTCTTGTGATTTGCAGCCGATTCAGAGTTCTTTTAATCGGACCGGTTCAGTTTTTTTTAATAAATCCCACCCGCGTCTTGGTTTCCATTAAAAAATTAAATTTTACACCTTAAGCAATTTTACACCCTAAGGATATTTTACATTTTAACTCTTTCCTATATATATATATATATATATATATATATATATATATATATATATATATATAGATATATATATATATATATATATATATATATATATATAGATATATATATA
This sequence comes from Persicaria tinctoria, assembly GCA_037127255.1. Classification (NCBI taxonomy): domain Eukaryota; kingdom Viridiplantae; phylum Streptophyta; class Magnoliopsida; order Caryophyllales; family Polygonaceae; genus Persicaria; species Persicaria tinctoria. The sequence continues at coordinate 30,786,277 of JBANSL010000001.1, forward strand.
TATATATATATATATATATATATATATATATATATATATATATATATATATATATATATAGATATATATCACATAACCTTACCATATGTAAATATATTTTTAGTCGGTTATTTTTCAATTAATTATATACACTCTTTTTCAATCAATGAGTTCAATTCAAAACATTAAATTCAAATTAAAATTAAAATTAATTGATAAGTTAAATGAAAATTAATTTTGATAGATGATATCATCGCATGAATTATAGTTTTTTTAACATATTCCACGTTTTCTAACCAACAAGTTTGATTCAAAACATTGAATTAATATATATCATATACTGATATATAAATCTTTATATACTATATTAAATTAAAAGCATGAGAATATCACATGTTATATTTTCTCTACTTCATCTAAGTGAGATTTTCATAAAATTATCTTTAGCTAAAATTTTAAAATATTTTTATAATGATATTATTATTTTCTTCTTTCTAGTGATATCATTTCAAAATATCTATATCTATATATACCTCTTTAAATCAGAAATCACCAAATTAATTGGAGGTTTTTCAACTAATCAAATTATATATTTTTAATCTTATACTAACTTTTATTAATAATTTGTTTACTTTTATAATATTAAGTTGTTATATTATTATGATTTATTCAAACAACCGCACAATGGTGTGAGACTGTACTATTTTATGACTAAAATGGTAAATATATAGAGAATAGTGTTACAAGTACCAAAGAATGCGGACCATATCAAGAGTTTTGTAAAGAAAAAGGGAGGGATGTATACCCAAAATGTCACAGATGTCTTCCAACTTAGGGATGACAATTTCACTCGCACCCGACAAATATCCATCTCACCCGACCCCAAAAAGTGGGTGAAAATCCGATATAAAGCGGGTATTAAATGGGTGACGGGTCGGGTCGGATTCCAGTGAAGGTATTTTCCACCCGTTACCCGACCCATCACTCGACCCGTCACCTGACTTATATTATATAGTTACATTATATGCGAAATTACCAATATACCCCCAAACCCTAATTAAACAAACCTATCAAACATGCTTCTAGCTTGAAGTCTTGAGAGTTGCATGGATCTTTACACGTATTTGACCGAATTTGACTATATTCGCTAATTCTTTATTCTTCGAAGTGTTCAACGTATGTTTTTCTATATTTTTTTTTGTTGAATTCGATGAGGTGTATTTCACCCGAATTATCACCCGATCCACCCGATTAATTGGTGGATGGACGGGACCAGGCCCGACCCATGAGTATGGGCAACAGGGGCGCGGGCCTAGGGCCCAAAATTTTTTAGGGCCCATCATATTTGGGTAGGTAGGGGTATATATATATAACTAGAAATAACAGCCCATCAATTTTTTTTTAATCCATAGCCCATCAGCTTCAAAAGGCCAAACTAAAATACAAAAGGGAAAGAGGCCCCCCAAAAAAAAACTAAACCTGAGGCCTAAGCTTACGTACGGTGTTCCACTTTTTCAGTCTTCTTCTTCCTTCTTTCGCTTTACCCGGCGGTTTCTTAAGAAATCCCACAGACATCGATTGACGGTTGTGTGTGTACAATGGCTAATTCAACTCTACTTTCTTTCAATTTTTTCATCTTTTGTTCAAACCCTCTCAATTGCACCGTTAGAAAACCCCTACTCCATCCCCAAATTTTCCAAACTCAAAATCAATTAAGTGGTGGAAAATCTAGGTTCTTGTTGGAAATGTATGTAATTTCTTAGTTTTTTTTTTTGATGATGAGGAACCCACTTTTGGCGGTAATCCCCGAGCACGTGACCCAACCGGCAAGAGTCATGTACAGGTAAACCGGCTTGCGCCGACCGGCTCGGCCCATTGGTAGGTCGGAGCAAGGTAAACCTTGGATGGAAATCCCAAAGAAAGTGGCGGAGGCAGGGATTGAACCTGGGACCTCCTTCCCACCCCCTTGCTCCTCACCACTAGGCCACCCCAACCGGGGCATTTCTTAGTTTTCTATTGATTTTATTAATTGTGGTGTTGTATTTTTTTGTAAAAATTGTTGTTAGCCACCTAGCCGATAGATTTCAATTTTTTTTCCTATCGTGCTTGATACAGCAAAAACTAAAAGCATGAATTATGACTTCTTCTTTTTTAGTTCTAATCAAATTGTAATATTTTTTTGGCAAATACTTCATACGAGATTCAAATTTGAGATGTAGCTTTCACTTTGAGACTCAATTTCCTACTTTCTTTGGATTCCAGGTGATATTGTTCCTTTTATCTTCTTATTGTGTTGAATTATTTACACAATGTTGCCTAAAAAACATTTATCTGGGAGTCAAAAAAAGAAAACAGAGAAAAGCAGCAGAACAATTCATAGAATCACAAAGAGAGGCTATTAATAAGTTTGTTATCAAAAGGGTACGCCCTTCTGAGATCGAGAGTTCTGAAGGATTAGGTGCAAGTAATCATGAAACACCTCATGAAAACATAGTAAGCGAGAATCATGATAGACAAGAGAGTGAGGATATTGTTAATTTGAATGGGCAAGATGATGTGCCAGTTGTGGCTAATGTTGAAAATGCAAGGGCTAATGAACATTTTATCCCTCCTCTCAATATTTATGATCCTAGAATTTGGGATAACCTTGACAACAAAGCAAGAGATATATTAGTTGAAAAAGGGCCTATAAGAGAAATGAATCTTGTGTTCCCTTTAGATAGTTTATCTAAACATTTTTCATATGCTTATTATTCTAGAAAGCTAAGTAATGGTGAGATAATTGACAGAAAATGGTTGGTTTACTCTAAACATGTGGATAAAGTATATTATTTTTGTTGTAAGCTATTCAAGTCAAATGGTAACAATAGCTTATTTGCAAACGATGGATTAAAAGATTGGAAACATCTTAGCGAGAGACTTCGACAACATGAGAGTAGTGTAGAGCATATGGCTAACATGAAAACTTGGAATGAATTAAGTGTTAGATTAAACCAAGGCCAAACCATTGATAAAGATTTGCAACATGAAATTGCAAAGGAGAAAGAACGTTGGAGACAAGTTTTGAGAAGGATAGTTTCTGTTGTAAAATGTCTTGCTAAATATAATTTGGCTTTTCGAGGATCCAACGAAAAACTTTACCAAGCCAGTAGTGGTAATATTTTAGGGCTAATTGAGATGATAACATAATTTGATTTGATAATGCAAGATCATGCTAGACGCATTCAAGAAAATGAAATTTATCACCATTAATTATTTGAGTCACAAAATTCAGAATGAATTAATTTCTCTTTTGGCCCATAGTGTTAGAAGTTCTATCATTTGAATCATAAAGGAGGCAAAATACTTTTCAATCATCCTTGATTGTACCCCAGATTTGAGTCATCAGGAACAAATGACATTTTTAGTACGATGTGTAAACATGTCAAACAACAAAATAGAGGAGTACTTTTTAGAGTTCTTGAGTGTTGATGATACATATGGAATAGGACTTTTTAATGTGTTAATTGATGCACTAAAATCTCTTGAACTTAATGTTGATGATGTGAGGGGGCAAGGTTATGACAATGGTTCTAATATGAAAGGAAAACACCAAGGGGTTCAAAAGAGATTACTTGAAATAAATCCAAGAGCCTTATATATGCCATGTGCTTGTCATAGTCTTAATCTTACACCCAGTGACATGGCTCATTCTTGTGTTAAAGTTGTTTCATTTTTTTTAGTTGTGCAACGCATATATGCATTATTTTTTAGTTCTACAAAAAGATGGAAAGTTTTAATTGATAATATTTCGGGTTTACTTTGAAATCTTTGTGTAATACTCGTTGGGAGAGTCGAATAAAAAGTGTTAAAGCTATCAGATTTCAAGCTCCTCAAATTGTACGGGCTTTATCAGAATTATGTCTATCATGTGATGATGCCAAGTAAAAAAGTGAAGCTGAAAATTTAGTTAATATATGCACTTGAAAGCTTTGAGTTTTTACTTGGTATGGTTATTTGGTATGACATTTTAGTTGCAATTAACATGGTAATTAAAAAATTGCAATCTCAATCTATGTGCATGGACACTACAATGAAACAATTTGAAGGTGTAATGTCCTATTCTGAAAAGTTTAGAAATGAAGGGTTTGTCTCAATAATGAATATTGCTAAGAATCTTTTATGTGATATGAATGTAGAACCTATTTTTCTTACAAAATGCCGAGTCTTCAAGAAAAAACAATTCGATGAAAATGACAATGATGAGAAAATACAATCACCCGAGCAGTCCTTTAGGATTAACTACTTTCTAGTCATTGTAGATATGGCAATTGGTTCTTTGAAAAGTAGATTTGAGCAATTGAAGATGTTTGAAAATATTTTTGGATTCTTGCTTCATTCAAGTAACTTGAAGTGTTTGGATGATAGTAAACTTAAAGAATCTTGCATAAAATTTCATGATACATTCTCCCATAATGATGCATCGGATGTTGATTTGGAAGATCTTTTTTCTGAGTTGAAAGTGTTGCAAACAGCCTTACCCGATGTGCCCATTTCAACCATTGAAATTCTTGAGTTTGTCAAAGGTGCAGATTGTTATCCAAATGTTGAAAACCTACTTGAGATCCTCTATGTCACAAGAAAGGTTGAATGTGTTGGCCATTTTGAGTATTGAGCGGGATATATTAGAAAATTTAGACGCTGACACTATTACCAAAGACTTTGCATCTAAAACTGCTCGAAGACATCATTTTACATGATCATTTGTGTCTGTTTTCTTTCCAGGTGTTTTTGGTGATTATCATGGGCCATTCAAGCAAGTTGATGTGCTATGGATTGTTGAACTGAGAAGTTGTTGCTGATTGTAGTTGCTGATTTTTGTGGTAAACAAAGGAGTATCTCATATTTTAGCTAATGATTTTGTAGTTGTTGGAGATTGTAGTGCTATGGATTGTTGAATTGAGTAGCTGTTGCATATTGGTGATTTTAGCTTCTAATTTTATTGTTAAACAAAGGAGTTGTTGCGCCCATAATTTGTTTTTAAAGTGTGTTGCTTCTAAAGTAATGTATGTTTAACATTATAGTTGACCTAAATATCTTGTTTTAATGTTACTAGTTATATCTTGCGTACTTCGCACGCGGTTATTAACACCTAATTTTCTATATATGGCTAACATCCTGGAAACTATTAACAGTTTAGACATTGCAAAATCACACTCAATGCAGAATGATCTATAGAGATAAAATTAGCTTGGATCATTCCATGTTTCCTTCTTATAAATAATTGGGGTATATGACATGCAAAAGGCAACGCACTTGCTTTGTCACCAATTTACACCATTAAGAAAACCCAAAATATGTACACAAGTTACACCATTAAGAAAACCAAAAATATGTACACAATTTACACCATTAAGAAAACCAAAAATTATGTTAATGTTTAATTAACTTGAAACTTATTATCCACATTACAAATATATAAACGTTTCGGCTATATACACCGCAAATCCCCACGTCCTTAAGGACGTGCAAGTGGGGTGTACCTTTTTTTTTTTTCCAAACCCGGACGTGCTTGCACGTCCTTGGGGACGGGCTTGCACGTCCTTAAGGACGTGCATTTGGGCACGTTCTTAAAGACGTGCTGCACGTCCTTAAGGACGTGCAAGCCCGTCCTTTAAAGACGAAAGAGGACGTGCCTCTTCGTCTTCATCGTGTTCTTCTTCGTCAGAGAGCGAGAGAGTGCCGGAGACGGAGCGAGAGAGAGAGAGAGAGAGAGAGAGAGAGAAGAGAGAGAGAGAGAGAGAGAGAGAGAGAGAGAGAGAGCGACCCAGAGAGAGAGAGAGACCCAGAGAGAGAGAGAGAGAGACCGATAGAGATGGAGACAGAGAGAGAGGGAGACCTCGAGGCGGCGGTGGCGGCATTGGAGGCGGAGGCGACGGCGATGGAGGTGGAGGCAGTGGCGGTGGAGCCGGTGGCTCCCGGTCTAGTGGTGCTGGCGACAATGGCGGCGGAGGAGGGTGGTGGTGGTGGGGCGGCGACTAGCGGCGGCGATGGAGGCGGAGCAGTGGCGGACGACGGTCTATTAGCGCCGCGGAAGCGTCGGACCATTGAGGTGTCCCCGGTCCTGACTCCACCGGTATGTTATTTGAATTACTTTTTGTTTGATTTATTTTTAGAGTTTTAAAATATAATTAGATAAATAATATAGTTTTATAATAGAATTTTATAGAATATATGATTGATAATATATATTGTTTGATAGAATATAATTGAAACTATATTTTTTGATTTATTTATATATTATAATGTTTTTTATAGTATATAGTGTGATAGAAAAGAATATAGTTGTAATTTGATAGAATATAATAGATAGTGTGATAGAAAAGAATATAGTTGTAATTTGATAGAATATAATAGATAGTATATATTCAAATACATAGAAAATAATTACAAGTGAATAAAAGGTATTTAATTAACATTAAAATATATTTGAATATATTCAAATATATTCAAATACATAAAAATAAATGTATATTGAAAGAAAATAAAAAACATTAAAATATATTATAATACTTCAAAAGTATTTAATTAACCTTAAAATATATTTGAATATTTTAAAATATATTCAAATACATAAAAATAATTGTATATTGAAAGACAATGAAAAACATTAAAATATATTATAATACTTCAAAAGTATTTAATTAACATTAAAATATATTTAAATATATTCAAATATATAAAAATAAATTTATATTGAATACAATAAAAAACATTAAAATATAATTGTAATACTTAATTAACATTAAAATATAATAAAAGACAATAAAACATATGAAAATATATTAAAATACATCAAAAGACATTAAAATACATTGCATTGGCACCCGGAGACCAGCTCCTTCCACTTTCCATGGGGCGAGATGACCATCACGCTGCATGATGTTGCTTGTCTGATGGGACTTCGGATTGATGGCCAACCCTGCACGTCACATCTGCCCGCGGGAGCTCTGGTCCCCACCATCGCGGAGTACTACCAGCTCACTCCTGCGACTCTGAAGTCGTACAGACACGCTGGCGGCCCTCCAGTGACTGGGTTTACTCGCCTGTGGCAGGAGAGATACGGGCCGCTCATCGACCCCGCCCCCGCCGATGACCCAGAGGCCGCGGCTGATCCTGAGCAGATTCGGCTGCGCACGCATGTGGGAGGGGGGCAGCCCCAGGATGACCCTGCACAGCGTCTGTTTCTGCACAGGACCTACATGGGCATTGCTCGAAATACTGCTCGGCCTCGTCCACAAGCGACCTCAGCTCGACGTGGACGTGATGATGTGTTCGGAGGGTTCAACTGGGGTCGAAACAACGTTGATCCCTTCATGTTCGGTCATATTGAGACGGTGAGGGACACTGTTGGAGATGGTCATTGTGGCTACCGTTCTTTGGCGGCTTTGACATCACCGATCGGCGAGACTACTTTCCCGGAACTCAAAACGTTACTATGCAATCACTTGGAGGATCACGCCGATCTGTACGTCGGTTGTTATACGGGAGAGTACCCATTTCAGCAGTTCGTCGACTACCAGAGATGGGCCGGAGCCACACATGGTGATAGGAGACGGTGGATAGAGCTACCCATCATGGGTTTAGTATTTGCGACGGTATATCAGATTCCTCTCGTCGTCCTAGCTTGGCATCATCCGTTCACATGTCTCCCCATGATCTCGCCGACATCTGCTAACAACCCTCCCCAATCAGCAACTCTTGGTGTAGCCTGCATCGGAAACCAAGACCATTTTGCCGCGGTACGACTTCAAACGTCTTTTTTATTACCTATTCATGCTTTTCATACATATGTCAATACTCTAACTCTAAATTTTTGTTCTCATAGATCTGGTTGCGTCCTAACGCTCCTCTTCCACCGCCTCCACTAGAATGGGTCGAACATCATCATCCGAGCGTCGAAGGATGGGATGCTCCGTTTCAAGCTCAGATTGAGAGATTTAGAGCCTTGCGTGCCGAGTGCGGCCGTCCTTTACTATTTTCCTAGATTGTATTCCACAACTTTATTAAAACTTGTCAAGATTAAGGTGAATCCCAATGTTGTAATTTACGAACCAAGATCTTCCATCTTCGCCAAGATTAAGGTGAATCCCAATGTTTTCCTTTCCAAGGAAGTGGCTTCTTGCCATACTTTGTGGAACATACTGCAAGACATTTTTTTGACATATACTTCAAATCCACTAGCTAAACACTTCAATTTTATCATTAACATTACAAAACTGTCGGAAAACCTAAACCCTAACCCTAACCCTAAACCCTAAAGCCTAAACGCAAAACCCTAACTAGGGTTTGCACGTCCTTAACAACGTGCAAGTATTGCACGTCCTTACGTCCTTAAGGACGTGCAAGACTGAAATAGTGGACGTGCACAGTCCTAGACTTGCACGTCCTTAAGGACGTGCAAATCCTTAATCCGGATTTGCGGTGTATATAGTGGCACCCTATATAAAGTAGGCAAAGTACCCCTACTTAAAAGACCACAGTGTTCATGACGTTCATGGTTTCAGTTTATAATTCATTTGTCTTCAAATAGACCACAATGTTTCTTGCATTTAGATGAAATGGAACCTCGGACTTTGAATTGGGTGTCTTGCATATAAGTAAAAAAAACTTGTTGATGCCTCTGAACATGTATTTCTTAGTATTTGAAAGTAGGAATCATTTGTTCTTGACCTTGCCTAACCAAATAAACCAAGTTATAATAATGAGAAATATATTTGAAGAAAGTACAAACAATTATATCAACAGAGCTCTAGGTTCAATGATATCAAAATCTCAGTAGCTTAAAAATAAGTTTTAGCTCTCGCTCCCTGTTTATAGATATGCTTAATGAAAATCTCAAGTAATAAGTTAAAAAAAAACCATAGAGAATAACTTGCATGTTAAAAATGAGCTATCAAACACAATTACAGGAAGAAATACAACGAATAGAAAGTCAAGATTAATATTTTCCCTATGAAGTATTAAACTCTTCTCATGAACAATAAGCAAAAAAAAAAAAAAAAAAAGACAGTTCCTAAGAATAAAATACTTACAAAGGTGAATGCCATGCGCAAACCTTCCAAGCTTTGTATCATATTCCTAAAAAAATCACTATTGTTAGAATAACTATCAAAACATGTACATAAACATGAGTTCTCTATGATAGCTATAATATACAAATCAAATCCAACCATGTTCTATGGTCCTTGTACAAATAATAGTAATTTATAAATCAAAACCAACCATCTTCTATGATCAAAACCAACCATCTTCTATGATCCTTCATCAATGAGTTATTTTCCATTTGAATATACTTTCTCATCAGTTATTTTCAACTCAAAAAATAGCAATAAGCACTCAATTACACCATCATTTACTAAGGAACTCACAAGAATGAAAGTGACAAAGCCAAATCAATACTTTCCAAGGTTAGCATCCTTTAACAAATCTTTCATTTCACCAAAAAAAAAAGTTGGGTTTTTTCCCCACCTGGTCAAAGGTGAGTACTTTTCAAATGAATTGCTCAAGTGTTCTGCATAAAATGGTCAAGCACTCACAGTGACCAAACCCACTATTCTCTATTTTGCACATTGCAAGCTTACAAGTAAAAACCCAAAATTAATCACCGCAAAAATCTGTGAAAGAAGAAAAGAAACCCTTTCAAAAGATTAAAGATCAGATTTTTTAAGTACAACAAAGGCACTCTAATTCAACAACAAAATATCCGAATTGAATTCGGATCAACATTCAATCATAATTAAGGGTGGAAGTTATAAATTATAGATAACAAAGTTGAAAATTAGAGTTGTTGGAAGAAGTTACTGAATTTGATTTAGCAATTGATGAAAATGACAACTCTTCGATTTCAAGAAAGTAAGCAAGTGAAGGTTGTGAATCAACCAAATTAGGCATCATGACATCAATCATGCTAATGGATGTTGCAATGTGTCTGATGAACAATTTTTAGTCGCGTAAACCGTATCAAAATAAACTCAAGCTTACAAACTAGTATAGCAAGTAAGTAAGAGGTCGATCCCACGGAGAAACAAGTATTTCTGAGCAATGTGGTATCTATCAATTTGTGAAAAGGGGGTTTTGATTAATGGAAATAGAAAGAAAGCAAAATAAACTATAAACAAGTTGATGTAAAACAATTTAGAGAAGATCGCCCTACCTACAACTATCCCCTTTATTTGGTTGAATTGATATTGTAACTTCCTCTTGTCCTTTTAGTCTTCCTATGAATGTCCTTGTCCCAACCTAATATAGTCAAGGGTCTAAATATCGCTTATCGGGGTCGTATCAGTTGGGGGTAAAAATGATATATCGGGGATATATCGAGATATATCGGATTTATCGATTTCACTAGTTTTTAGTTATAAATATTATATTTATACATAAAAATTAAAAAATAAAGATGGAAAAATCATATTGCAATTACAAATTTACCAAATAAAATTGCTAAAAAAATATAAAGTATATAAAATAATCAAAATTTAAATATAATAAAAAAGCAATCTGCACTTTCACTCAGTAATTAGTTCTAATTTCTATTTCCAACAATCCATTCTAGTTACAGAATATCAACCGGCAATTACAGACTCTCGATTGACAATTTGCAAAAATCAATTCCACCCTCAAGTCTCAATAGTCAATTAGTTCAATAGTTCAATAACACAATCAAAAGAGGATATAAGATGACCTTGCCTTACGTTACAGAGGACAAAGAAGAAGGTGTACTCCAATCTTGGGGAAGGAGATGAGGATGGCGAGTTGAAGAGAATGAGAGGAGGTGGCCTGAGGTGCAGTCGGCGAGTCAGCGAATCGAAGAGAAGGAGAGGAGGTGACCTGAGGCAGATTCAATGAGTTAGACAGCAGAGTCGGCGAGTCAAAGAGGAGAGGAGGTGGCCTGAGGCTATGGAAGGAGACTTGTGAGAGGTGGTGGAAGTAGAGGAGGACGGAGGCGGCGCGGTGGAAGAACACTTTGAGCAGTCTTGTTGAAGTGTCGAATGGCGGAAGGCGAAGAAAACGATGTCGCATGACGCTGAACAAATGAAGGTGAAACGACGACAAAAAAAAAACCTATGAAACTAGTCAAACGGCGTCGTATTTAATGAGGCGGTATATCGGTCAACCCGATATTGACCCGATATATCGGCGTTGACCCGATATTTAGCGTTGACCGATATCTTTGATCCGATATCCCGATATCGTAGCGGATTCTAAATATCCCCGATATATCGGCCGATATATCCGATATTTAGAACACTGAATATAGTTACTAGTCCAATCAGTCCTAGAAACCCTTATCAATCGAACAGTCCCTAAAGAAGGATTTAACCCAATTGATAGCTTTAAGTTCAGAGATTAACCAAGGTATTTGGAGTCACTAAAGAGGGATTTAACAACACATCCAACTTCCTACTCATCCAATTAGTTCAATCAGGCTTAAAGTGACAAGTTTGCTACTTAGGTTAAGGTTCACAATCAGGAATCTACAAAACCCTAGCAATTGAATTGATCTAACGAGTTGGCCAGACAAGATAGAACAAAACAATCAATCAATAAGCACAAAGAAGTTGAAGCATTCAATATACGAAATAAGGAACAAGATTCAGAAACTCACAACTCAATCCAAACAAAGCTTCAAATTGGAGATAGAACAAATAGAGTTTAGCCACCAATGGCGAACATCGCTCTCAATCTCCAACTAAAATCGTATTGAATCCTAACCTAATGAATGAATGAAAACCAGGGCTAAGCCCTCACTCAATTTCATGCTCTTTTCGTGTCCAAGTCGGCCAAAAAGACAAAGATAGAATAAATAGGGTTTTGGATAGAAAAAACCGTCGCCGAACGCAAAACGCGTCGCTCTGGAAAAATGAGGTGGCCGTGGCATGGAAGCTGCGGCCGCTGCTTCATTGATGTGCTACGCGGCCGCGACATATGTGCTGCACCCTCTGCAATGGTCTTTTACGAAAATTCTACTTTGAATCAGCTCTCAACGTCAACAGGAAAGTTGTAGCTCTCTGAAAGAGCTTTCCAACGCATGGTCATAATAGTCGATCGAACAACTGAGGCCTCCAAAAAGTGCAAAACAAGTTCAGCATGTCTGGCGACAACTTATGCAGACTTGTTCTTCGTTTAGGCTCGCTTCTTCTTCTTTTCAGGACCTCTTTAGATCTTCATTTAAGCTTCTTCGATCAACTAGACTGCCTCATCTTAATGCATCATCAACTCATTTCTCCTTCTCGGATCCACAGTTACCTCAAATAATCAACTAAATTGTGTAGATTCCGACTCCACCAACATAAAGAGCAAATATGCAAATTGTACTTAAACCATGCATGATATGCATCATAACTAAACTAAATGCAACCAATTATGATCATCTAAATGCATGCTATCAGTGTCTTCAACGACAACTCTGAAAAGCTTCAAGCATTGAATCAATTTATATGTCAATTACTAATATTGCATTGTGAAGGTGTGCAGGGTGATTTTAGAGGGTTGTTGATTTCCAAGATTGGACTGAACTGCATTCATATATATGCACTTGCACTTGCTAAGATTAATCTTGATAGTAGGTTGTTCGATTCACAGCTTGTGGGTTTTGGATGAAAGCTCTTCATATGACAAGGATTTGCTAAATTTGGAATTAATTGAACAAACAGGTTTAAAAAATGAAAAGGGAGGGAGGAGTCAAATATACCCGTGTAGAGGGGTTGAGGTGTTAACAGCCCTCGGAATTGCGGCGACTCCACCGGCCATGAAATGCCCCCTCCAGTCCCCATTCAGACTTCCCCGAGCCCAGGTTCTGCTTACCCAAACTGAAGGTTAGGCTTATCTGAACCGTAGACTCCAAAATTGCTCAAATCGTAAACCTAAAAATTGCAACTTTTAATCGAAAATCAGTCGAGCAATTGAATGCTCCATTGGAAGGGGATAGGAGCGAAATTCTGAGATTTGGGGCACGAATTGTTTAAATCCTAATTGAAATGGCAAATTGTGGGGAAACAAAACAAAAGAGGGTAAAAACTCACTAGGCTTTTGGTGAGCACTGAGCGTTTGTACGGGCGGCATTCGGCTTCGATCCGAGCCTTCTCCGACCTTTGGCAGTCAAAACGCCCTACTTCTACTTTGCTTGAGGCGGCTTCTCTTCCCAAGATGTTGATGCCCTTATCTTTGTCGCCAGGAAGAAAATGAAAGCGGAAAAAACACCGACAAAGGACTTTGGATAGGGAGAAGAGGAAGCGGAGGCGTGAAAGGAGGAGGGTGAAAATCAAGGCGGTCGCAGAGAGGGAGAAGAGGGTGAGCACTGAGCGTTTGTACGGGCGACATTCGGCTTCGATCTGAGCCTCCTCTAACCTTTGACAGTCAAAACGCCCTACTTCTACTTTGCTTGAGGCGGCTTCTCTTCCCAAGATGTTGATGCCCTTATCTTTGTCGCCAGGAGGAAGACGAAAGCGGAAAAAACACCAACAAAGGACTTTGGATAGGGAGAAGAGGAAGCGGAGGCGTGAGAGGAGGAGGGTGAAAATCAAGGCGTTAGCAGAGAGGGAGAGGAGACGACTGACGAGCGACGGTGAAGAGTTCTAGGGCTATCAAGGAGGAACATTGAAGCTAAAAAAAAATTGCAAATTTGTAATTTTTAAAGAACAGTTGTAAATATAGGGGCAAATTGGTAATTCAAGTTTGTGGCAAAGTTTGCCTTTTATATACTAGGGTAGTTAGGGCGCGCGATGCGCGCCTTCAATGCTGGATACATAAAACAATCACCTAGATCTCATCGTTGAGTCATGAACCCGTGACTGCATAACCTCCTCAAGTCCTCTTCGGGAAATGTCCATGATAACAAATGGCCATCAGCATCCCCGGTAAACAGCTGCATCAAGTCATTTGTGAGGTGAATTGCCATTGATAGGATACCTGTGAGACTTCGGCTCCATGTGAAGGAAGTGTTGATTGTTGATTGATTCTCTACCTATGTCAACAACACCTAATAAAAATCAACGTCAAGAAAACAATGTGTACATTCACGAGGAAACTTAAGGACCTTGCGGAAATTGACCATAATTGCCAAGGTTTTCACTATAAAAGGACCAGCTAGATCCAGCTTGCCAATAACATAAATCAGTATGTCCAAAGGAAACTATAATGAAAGACACGAATCATCAAGACGTAAAACAAAATAGAAATCATCAATAAAATGAAAAGGTTGCTCGAAGTGCATCAGGTCTGTAATTGGTGGTCGAGAAGCCAACAAAACCTGACCTAGAACAACAACTCAACCGAAGTGGCTCTCTCTTCTCATTTTTAGCATATAAAGACACCAAGGAGAACCTAGAAGAAGTATGAAAGTTTCCTTTCCGTTGGTTCCGACTCCTTACTTTAACACAAATAACGTACCAACAAATGAGTAGTCCGTCCTTAACCAAGGCCTTTCGCCTACAAGAACCTTTGGGGGTTTTAAAAGGTGAAAAGGATGGTACACTATAGCCCCACATAAGTATCAAGGGTTTGACCGATAACATATTACACAACAAGATGCAAGTTGTAGTTCCCTTATTTTAGTGATTAAAATATCTAGGGTTACATCAATAAGAATGTTTTACCCTCGTAAAATTCTATTATGTAGTTTAATGATGTAGAGTTTCTAAAATTTATATATCCTATCTGAAACGGTAAATATAAAATGTATATATTCTATGCTATAACACAAAGACGCAAAATAACTATCATCAACGATGTAATTTGAAAAACCAAAAGCTTTTGCATGAAAAGAGAATGATAAATTATCAAAATAAAATAAAATAAATCAATGTAGTTATACGTCTAACCTTATCCCTGCATGTGGGAGTATCTCCTATTTTTTTTGAAAACAGCCAGCTCCTGAAAAAGTTGCATAGCACCATACCTGAATGAAAAATTTATAATTCCTGATTTATAATAATCATATAAGAAACTCTGAAAATAAAATTCAGCCGCTAGAATTTATAATTCCATATTGATAAGTACTATGATTGAGTAATTAAAATATGGTTGATATTGCAAATCTGGAAGTATTAACGTACCTTTTCAATTTTCCCTTTCCATTTTTTACAAAGACCCAAACCTTCTTTGCATGGTCCGCCGATATTTTCATCTTGATTATTGTTATGGCAAGAATCAGTTTCTAGAGATAACAAATCCTGGCAGTAATTTTCACGTCGGCGTGCCTTTACTCCCACAAAAGCTTGTCAAAGCTAAAATTTGGACGGAGAAAGTTAAGTATGAAGGTATACCCAGGGAAAAGTATGTGTAAAAGCTAAATCTTAACCAATTAGACTTAACAAATATACCTCGCCCCTACAGCCACTGGCAAGCCTCCTCAAACAAGGACCTCCAACTCTTCTTTCCAGGGAGAAGTACATTCCAAAGCAACTATATCCTTAACTCAGCCATTTATAGGTAAACTTTCACTGTTAACGAAAACAGCTTCTTTAACATGATCTGATCGCTCCACATCATAAAATTCTTCAGAATCCTTTTCTGATGCTCCTTTGACAAGCCTAGTTTCTTCTTCTGAATGAAGAGGTTTTCTGGCTTCACCAGTATGCCCTTTACTTACATTACTCTTTTTCTAAACGCGAGTTCTCATCATGTCCTAAATGGCATGAAGTGAAGGCCTGATATTGGACAATCCTTGTACCTTATTAACCTTTTTCTCTTGTACTATTGGCACATCTGAAAATTTTCCTTGGAATTCTTCACCTGAATCATTTCTTTCAGCATTTAGCTCATGTCTATCAGCTTCCTCTGGATGAGCATCTATTTCTTGAGGGGCAACACCAACTTATGATTCCTTTTTACTAACAATCTTATCAGCTTCATATGTCAGGCCATTAATGGGTGATTGGGAAGAATAACGTAGTTGTTCTATGAATAATTTCCATATATCTGATCTTTCTTCCTCTTCTTATATCTGATCTTTCTTCCTCTTCTTCTTGTAAGAAAGAACAATCTAATTGTGAAGAAAATATCATGTCAAGCTTCTCCCCAACAATTTCTTTCATCATGAACTTGATTGTTGTTAAATGTACATTTAAATAACATTTAGCTGAAAACCGAAGAGGCAGACACGAAATTTAAAAGGTTTAATGATCTACTATTTTATTACATAGCATACAGAAATCTATGAAGAAGCAACTAAAAATCGAAAATGCTAAAGCAAGCATAGGATGACCAGATCATAAGGTAACACTAACTCTTTTCAGAATCAACTTTTTAAACAAATTGAAGAGCAAGGATGTAAGTCCCAATGCAGAGAGAATTATGCATACCTTGTGAATGTTAGCACACTGTTTATATCTCTGCACATGTTGAGATCTAACAGCGAAAACGTGTGCATCCCTGTACATATTCCAATTCAAAAAACAAATTAGTTACTGATGATCTAGAAACTGAATTTCATGAACATTGAACAACCACCACAATCTCAATCAGTTAAAATGATTTTAGAGAGCCATAAAGTAGTGGCTAAAATTAGGCTCCTCGTCTCAACAAGAACCTGATTTCTCCTCTATTCAAATCCAAAGCAAAGTGAATAGCACTACCTCTGAATATCTGATTTGCAAATCCAAATCCCTTAACATAACTGAACACACCCCAATTTAAAAAAAGCCAACAATGCAAATGGAGTACAAGTGTTCTAAAAAAAAAGCAGATCAATAGCAATAAGTACAAAACAAGCTTGTAAAAACCGAAACACATTTGGTGCTCAAAACCAAAAAAAACCCAAAAAAAGCTAAAAGGGGTAAAATCCACAATTAAAACCATTATAACTTGGAGGATCTCAAATGTGAAGCAGAAACAATCAGATCAGCGAAATACCAGCTCTGGAAACAGTTGCATAGCACCAAACCTGATTGAATAATTTATAATCCCAAATTTATAATAATAGTAAAAAAACTTCAAAAAAAATTCATAATACAAAATTTGTAATTCCATATTGATGTGTAATATGATTGAGTAATTAAAATATGGTTGATATGGCAAATGTGGAAGTATAAACCAAAGTATAAGTTTGCTTTTCTACTGTATAATTTATAACTAAGGGCAAAAATTATTCATAACTAAACTGATGGCATTTTTGCAAGTTCATAATAATCAAAGTGAAATACTTAAAAAAAAAAGTCTGCATAGTTTAAACTACTATTAAGAAACCTAAACTTCTATTTTCTCTCATTCATTTAATCACCTTGAAGAAAATGGCTTTTCTATTGTTATCCTGCGTGTGCACTCATTCTGTGCAACAGTTCAGAACAATCACCTATTAAACAATACTCTAAATTAGTTTACTAAAATAAAAGTTCCTATTACAATAAGATTACACGTTCTAATAAGAGTTGAGTTGAAAAATAACCAGAAAAGATTAATTCAAATTTTCACCACATAAATGTCAATGTACATATCTTTAATTTCAAAGATATCAACTTATAAGTACTGAAATAAAAGATTATCAAAGTTCAAATCAATATTACCTTCTGCGAAATCATATTCTTTTCTAGACTACGTGCAACTATGGTATAATTATAACATGTAGAACAATAGTAAATTCACATTTGGTCACTTAGTTTAATGGATAAATTTGAAGTATTGAAACCATTTCTTGTGGCTTTAGATGAAATCTTTTTTTAATGGAGCAATTTTCATTCTTTCTAGAGTGCTTACAATTGTAAGACCTCTCAAAATTCGCATTAGTATGAGAGTCCTATATAAGTTCAATAAGTTAACTATCAAAGATCGAGAAAGTACATATCTATGGAACTTGTTAAGAGTTTAAAGATATTCTGATCCTCAACCCGTTATGGAATATAAATAATACTCCTTCCAATCAGTAAAACAAGTCGTACGTTTAGCTCCTTGCATAAATTATAAATATTAATAAAACTATTAATTTCCTAAAACATGTCAAAGTCTTTCTAAATTTAATCACTGAATATATATCCACCGCTTTTTTGAACTAAAGAGTGACCAATATAAAAAAAAAAAATTAGACAAAAGCAAATTCCAATAACAATGTTTGTGCCCCAACGTTAGTTAATCGTTTTGAAAACCTAAAACAATGTATATTGTTGATCAAATTTTATATTCTAAAATTCTGACTTAATTTCACCTGGAGTGAGTTCATGTAATTTAGCAACATATTAATTTTCAATTCCAGTAGCAATGGTAGACACACTAAGTGGCTAACATAGAAACAAAATAATAAATTTTCTCATCAAACACGGTATAATCAGTGTTTTATGATCATTTTTCCCGAACTTGGGATAACAACACATATACACTGGAATACTGATTTGCAGAAAGAAAATAAAACTGAGAGAGATGACTCATTATTTACACTAATTAAAAAAATCTAAAATTTTAAAAAGATGATAATAGCAAATGAACAAAACAATTAAATTAACATAGTAACATACCTGGATTCGACTATCTAACTTCAATAACTCCCACCTACTCATCCTATAAAAGCTATTGTTGCAACTTGTAGGGGTGCTTCTTCTTTCTTCCTCTGCAACAGACGTAAAAGAACAACACGGGAAAAATACAGCATCAGCAAGCAAGAAGAAGCCAGCAAATAGCACCCATGGTGAATCAGGAAAAAAGCCAGCAATCCGAAAACAATATGGACACCTCATGGCAAATATAAATCCCAAAGGAGGAGATTAATTCAGAAACATTAACATGCCTGAGTCTATAAAAAATAAATTTTAACACTCATATTGGGAATTTATTGGTTGGATTCTTACCTGCTCCACCGAAGAAGACCCCGTTCCAAACCTTGATCGGTTGAACCCCTTTTTCTTCCTTTCAAAAAGCCCCTTCGGGTCGGACCAATTTAAGCCCACAATTCTGACTAATCTCAGTTGAATCGACTTATTTTCAATCCCTTAAATCGAAAAAGGATAAGCTCAAATCCCCTAAATCGAAATCAAGTTTCAATCAATAGCCTATAAAAATCTAGAGCAACAAGAGCAAACAAGAAGATGACTCCTAAAAGATCAAATTTATTAACCCTAATTCAGAAAGAAACAAACCTGGTAGCCCGAAAACGAAGAGAAATTCGATCGTCTTCAACAATAAATTCGGCGAGACGAGCAGAAGACTAAAACAGTCTGTAGGCTAGGAAGGAGCTCGAAAGAAGGACTGAAGGAGGTGAAGATGCAGAGGATAAACAAAGAAGAAGGCGGTCTGTAGTGGCGGTGAAGGCTGAGAGGTAAGCTTCAGAGAAGGAGAGAGAGAGGCGGCACTCCGGCTAGGCCCCAGGGAGAGTCGAGAGAGGGGGAGCGTTTATTAGGTGAAATTACATAAAGGGGCATCAAAATAAAAAAATAAACATTTTCAAATTGATGGTTTTAGGGGTAAAGAAGACATTGAACATGGTAGGAGATATCCGCCATTGATTAATTGAACCGACAACAAATGGACGGCTAATTTAGTAAAATTAGTAAAGAACAGTAGCTCTGTACTTGCTGCCTTTATGGTTGTAAAGATGTAAAGATATATAGATATAGATGTATATATTATTATTAGATTTTTGTTTTTAAAAATAATATTTTCATTCCAATAGGGGCCCTTAGATCGATTTCGCCCCAGGACCTCTAAAATTATAAGAACGACCCTGGACAAGACGGGGAAAATATTTGATGGGTGATAAGTCGGGTGGGTGAATAGTTCTGAGTGGGTCCGATAATGGAAGTAGAACATCCACCAATTACCCAACTCATCGTCGTCCCTATTCCTATTTCTACTCCTCTCGTCTCATTTCCAAGACCCAAAACCTCAAGTATACTTTATGGGTCAGGCCCATAAAAGAACATCAGGCTCGTTTTAGCCCAAACGGATGCTTTAACGGAGATCGGACGGTCACGATTGATCCACTCCCATCTCCTTTCACGTCTTACAAAACGCAGGATCCAAACAAGAACATATCAAAGAGCTCTTTAGGTTACTCTGAGAGACCGCGACGAGAGAGAGACGAACAATGGCTGTGTGGAGAAAGTTCGATCCGTGGCCGGTCTTCTTCAAGAGGGAGTGGAATCGCAACTGGCCGTTCCTCGTTGGATTCGCTATTACCGGAACAATCATCACCAAGATGTCTCTTTCCCTCACCGGTATATCTCTCTTCCATCGTCTTCAACGTCGTCGTTTTTACCTTTCTTCTTTCTTTTCCTTCTGATTTATTTGCGCGATCTGGATCTTCTCGCAGAGGAGGACGCCAAGAACTCCAAGTTTGTTCAGAGGCACAAGAGGTTGATACTCTTTCACAAAATGCCCTATTCTCATTAGTCAATATACCGAGAAACCCTAGATTGTTTAATTGATAATCTCTTGTTGCTTTCTAACTCGCCAATTCGCGTGATTAGGGATTGTTTTTAGTATTATTTGCAAGTCTCTTGTGCAATTTGTTAACTCGCCGATTCGCGGCTTAAGATGCAATTTTTTCAGATCCATCTTTCGGGGCCTTTTTCATTTGGTAGCGTCCTATGTTCCTTTGCGGTGACCTGATTGCCGTATACAGTCTATTATGAGGTTTTGAAACATATTACATGCACTCCAGGCTTATTTTGGATCCAAATTGGCAAATTTGGGGAAATTTTTAGGGGTGAAATTTGATGATCTGAGAATTCGCTGACCAAAATTTGGGTCCAAGTTGGTATTGTATGCGCATGTGTTCGCTTTGCTGAACTGTTTTCTTTTGTCTTGGCTTCTGACCACAATTTCTGATATCTTGCTACATTGCAAGTGTGAATCAATTTTCTTATGAAATCTCTTTTGCGTATGGAATGGGTCTAATCATAAGATATTTTGAGTGCTTTGTTTTCCATATTGTAGTGCTGCTACATTACTAACTCATCTTCCAAATTAGATGGAGTTGGGTCATTTTAGTCATATCGGTGTTTCAGCAACAGGAAATTTCCAGTGATGCTTGCAGCTTGTACATTAGGTGTAAATGATCAAGTTGTCTGCCTTACATTTTCTGCCTCTTTGAACTTTAGGATCAAGGTTGCTTTGTAGTTTGTACACCAGACTATTGATAATGGAGTTCCAAAAACTTTCATTTCCATGCATTTTTCTCACTATTAAGGAATTGGAACATGTTAGGATGTCGAGACTGGATTTTTCCTTTTTTTTTTTGTTAAATATTGCTAGAGTTGGATGAAGGCATAATATGAACAATTGAATTTCTTTTGCTGGATTTGTAGTATGTGTGTATTCTTGTCATCTATATAATTTGAATTTAGACTTCAAGAGGTGTGATTCAAATAATCAGCTAATCATGTATCTCATTTACAATAGAGTATATTGTGCAGGCTCTGTTGATATTCTTAATTTCTAATTGTGTTCAAGTAGAGTCATATGTAGAAAAATGTGCTTTCTTGTTAACTGGTTTAAATTTTTTGATGTTTGAGGAGCTCTTAAAGATAGTGGTCTCCTTGGCTTTTGTTTGCTCATACATTGATATACATACAGTTATCTCAATTATGTAAAACTTACAATTTGAAAATAATGTTGATGTGCATTTTATGGCCTTTCCCAAGGATCCCTCTTTTTTTTTATTCTTACACATGTTTAGAATGAATACCTTATTGCTTGCGTGTAACATAGTACATTTGAATTTTCGTTCAAGTATTTTTTTCATTACCCCGTATTTTGTCTAAATCCTCTTGGCAACCCTTCCCCCAATGCATTTTGAGCATGAGATACATTTTGTACATATTCTGTTCAATTCATGATTCTTGTTCTTTAAGATCAACACACTAAAGCTCGGTGTCTCTCAATGTTTTGCAGTCACTGAAGAATGAAGATCCTATAAATGGGTTGCAAGCTTTTGCTTTATGATGGTGAATAACAAGAGATTTGGTTTCTCTTATGGACTTTGATTTGGATTTTCAGTTGGGCTGTTGTTTTTCAATCACAACACCATATCATTGGTTATTTTGAATTGTATCTTTACTCAACAAGACATTTGATTAGCATGATGGTATAGAGAAATCTTGATGCTTTCCAAATCTCGTATTTGTTCTTCTGCAAGTGTAAATTCCAAATTCACTAGTAGATGACATTTAGGCCTCGTTTGGTTGAATGTGTTATGAATGCCATTATCAAATTTTGTTGGTTGAACATTAGAATTCCGTACCAATTGGAGATTTGGTTACTAAAAAAATAAAATAAAATAATAGGAGATTCGAGATAGGAAAATGGAGGTAGGAAATCTTACCTCTTATATGGTATGGTAAGATAAGTTCTACCTTTTTGTGGGAATTGAAGCTATGACAATTGAAATTCTTGGATTTTTTTCAGTTACAAAAAGGTTATCAAATGCATCTCTTGCCTTCCAACCTACAATCATTTTTTATAAGATTAGGAATGATTTAGATGCCTTTTTCTAAACTCTATTTTACTGGTACTTATATTGGACAGGCTTCCGATCCTAGGATAACTTAAAAAAAGGCAAGGGTGAATGAAAGTGCTAGTTGAAGGTTAAGAATTATTATATTTTTTTATATCTAAAATAAGAAGAAGAAAAAAAGGTGCAAATTATACCTTTCTAAACACATTGTAATGATTCCCTTAGTAAGGGGGGTGTCAACTTTAGGGCATTGAAATTGGGGCTCCCTCAACTCACGTCGGTTTAGAGGGGTTTTGGTCGGTTATTCTCACTCCTTTGGGAGACTAAGTGCTCGGGCTTTTGCCATTGACCGTCTCGGTGCTTGTCGGTGTTGAGCGGGTTCTCCTTGGCCCTGTATAGGGGCGCGGTATTCCTAACCTTTTCTCCTCCTTTATTCTTACTTATTTTAGCTATTGTTATATCTAGTTCTATCTCTTTTCTTGATTCTCCTTTCGCGATCCTTTTCGTGAGTTCTTGCGTTTGCTAGATTGATTGTGTGTTGCCTTCTTGCTTATGTGTTGTGATTTGAGTGCATTCTTGCGTATTTAATTGTTAGTTCCTTGTTCTTTGATTGTGGTTTCTCCTTACTGATCTCTTTTGTTATTAGTATACTTTATTCTATTTGTTGGGGTGTCGCTCTCGTGGTTTTGTTTTGGGTTTTGTCGGTTACTTCTTGGCCGCGTATGTCTCGCCCAGTGGTCTCTAGTACTCGCCCGGCTCAAGGGGTGTCTTCCGTTCGGTTTGGTTCTTGGAATATTGGATCGCTTACGGGAAAGTCAATTGAACTTGTCAAGATTTTGAAGAGCAGAAAGGTTGACATTGCTTGTTTGCAGGAAACTAAGTGGGTGGGAAGTAAAGCTCGACTGGTTGATGGGTGGAAGTTGTGGTACTCGGGTCTCGACAGAAAGAGGAATGGGGTTGGAATATTGGTCGGGGAGCTTTGGAAGGATCGGGTGGTGCGAGTGGAGCGTGTGAATGATCGTCTGATGGCTATTAAGTTAGTATGGGAGGACTCCTTCTTGCATGTGATTAGTGCCTACGCCCCTCAAGTAGGTCGGAGTGTGGAGGAGAAGAGGTTATTCTGGGAGGCTTTGGATGCTCTGGTTGGGACTATTCCGGCGTCAGAACAGTATGTGATTGGTGGCGACTTCAATGCTCACATTGGCAAGGATAACGGAGGGTTTGAAGAGGCTCATGGAGGTTTTGGTTTCGGAGTTAGAAATGATAGTGGGGTTGCTTTGTTGGAGTTCTCTATTGCATTCGGGAGTGTCATCTGCAACTCCTGGTTTCGTAAAAGAGATGAACACTTGATCACTTTCTCCAGCTCGGTTAGAAGTTCGCAGATTGACTACCTTTTGGTCAGAAAAGAAGACAAGGGACGTTGTAAGGACTGCAAGGTGATTCCCTATGGTGGTATTTCTACACCTCACCACCTTCTAGTGATGGACTTTGTATTGCTTGGTCGCATTCAGAAGAGGTACCACAACTTCCCTCCTAAAATCAGGTGGTGGCGTCTGAATGAATCGACGGGGCGTCTACTGAAAGATAGAGTTTGGCAAGCGGCTGAGCAGGCTGGGATTGGAGATAGGTTGGGCAATGCGGATGCGATGTGGAGCTGTTTGGCGGGTTGTATTCGCATAGTGGGTCGAGAGGTGTTGGGGGTGTCTTCAGGGAGTCGGGGGCACAGTCGGGGCGTAGCTTGGTGGGATGAGGAGGTGAAGGCTAAGGTTAAGGCGAAACAGTTAGCGTTCAAGAGATGGTTACACAGAGGCTTTGGAGAAGATGGTTTGGAGCTCCGGTCCAGGTATAATGTAGCCAAAGGGGAGGCTAAGAGAGCGGTTGCCAAGGCTAAAGACAAATCTTTTGAGAGTCTGTACAAAGCCCTTGACGAAAAGGGAGGAGATAGGGTGCTCTACCGCTTAGCTCGACACAGAGAGAGGATGAGCAGGGACATTGACAGTGTCAGATGTGTTAAAGATGAGAGCGGTCAGGTATTGACGGATGATCAGCAGATCAAGGGGAGATGGCAGAGGTATTTCTCTGAATTGCTCAACGTAGAGGTCTTATCGTCGGAATTGAGTTCCAGTCTTTCGGCTCGTATCGACTATGGGTTCCACCGGCGTATTTCTTTAGAGGAGGTTAAGGAAGCTATCTGTAGGACGAAGAACAATAGAGCTTCGGGCCCTGATGATATACCGGGAGATGTTTGGAAATGGTTGGGGCCCAAAGGTTTGGTTTGGCTTACTTCGCTCTTCAATGCTATCCTAGGGACGGCTAAGATGCCTTCGGAATGGAGACTCAGTAAATTGGTCCCGGTCTACAAGAACAAAGGCGATGTCCAATGCTGCAGTAACTACAGAGGAATCAAACTGCTGAGTCACACGATGAAGTTATGGGAAAGAGTTATAGGGGTGAGACTTCAGAGATTGGTAATCATTTCGGAGAAGCAGTTTGGCTTCAGGCCTGGCAGATCCGCTGTGGAAGCTATTCACTTGCTCATGCGGCTGATCGAGTTGCACAGAGATAGGAAGAAGAATCTGCATATGGCCTTTATTGATATAGAAAAGGCCTATGACAGTGTGTCGAGGGAGCTTCTTTGGAATTGCTTGTTGGAGAAGGGAGTTCCGGGGTCGTATATCAGAGTTATCAGGGATATGTATGAGGGTTCGCTGACTAGTGTCAGAACGCAGTGTGGGGAATCAGAGTACTTTGAGGTGCATGTGGGGCTTCACCAGGGTTCAGCGCTCAGTCCGCTTTTATTCACGCTAGTTATGGACACACTTTCTGCGCCTCTCCAAGAAGAGGTCCCTTGGTGCATGTTGTTTGCTGACGATCTCGTTTTAGTGGATAACTCAAGATCGGGTTTGGCTCGCAGGCTTGATATCTGGAGAGAGGTGCTGGAGTCTAAGGGTTTCAGGATTAGTAGGAGCAAGACAGAGTATGTTCAGTTTCGTTTTGGTGAGGCCGGGGATCCAGATGCCTCAGTTTTATTGGGAGGAGATCTTGTCCCAAGGAAAGAGTTCTTTAAGTACCTTGGCTCGTACGTTCAGAGCGATGGGGGTGTTGATAGGGATATCGAGCATCGAATCCAGGCGGGTTGGTTGAGATTAGGGGTGTGCATCGGCCCAAAACCTAACCGAACCGGGCCGAACCGAACCGAACCGAAAATCTCAAAATTTCAAAACCGAAAGCCGAACTGAAAGCATTAGGTTCGGTTCGGTTATTTTCCGGTTTGGTTTGTGTTCGGTTCGGTTTTAACACAGTTGAACCGAATTTTCATAAAAAAAATTTAAAAAAAATTCTCTTAAAAAAATTCGATTTAACACAAACCGAGCATACAAAAAATATATGTATTAGTGTATATATGTGTGTATATACACGGTATATATGTGTATATATAAACACTACACACTACACACACACAAAAAATATGTGTATATACACTGTATAGTGTATATATGTATATACACTTTATATAAAGTATATGTATATATAAAGTATACCAATATATATATATTGTATTTATGTAGTGTATAAAAAGTTTGTATAAATATATATAGTGGAATATTAAAAAAAATCGGTTTAACACAAACCGAACCGAAACCGAACACAAACCGAACCGAAACCGAAAAATGAAAATTCTCGAACCGAAAGCCGAACCGAAAAACTTCGGTTAGGTTCGGTTCGGTTCGGTTTGTGTTGGTTCGGCCCAAAAATTCGGTTTGGGCCGAATCATGCACACCCCTAGTTGAGATGGAGAAAAGCGTCAGGGGTTCTTTGCGACAGGAAAGTGCCGGCAAAATTGAAGGGGAAATTCTACAAGGTAGTTGTAAGACCGACCTTATTGTATGGCTCGGAGTGTTGGCCTATTACTAAAGCTCAAGAACAGAAGTTAGCAGTCGCTGAGATGAGAATGTTGCGTTGGATGAGTGGGCAGACGAGATTGGATAGAATCAGAAATGAAGTCATTAGGAGCAAGGTTGGGGTGACGAGTATTGTTGACAAACTTCGTGAGTCTAGATTGCGGTGGTTTGGACACGTCCGCAGAAGACCCATATCCGAGCCTGTTCGTAGGTGTGAGATCTTGGAGCTTGGAGCTATTTGTAGGGGGAGAGGTAGACCGAAGAAGAGCTGGATGGAGGTTATTCGGCATGATCTACACTTGCTGAACCTTTCGGAAGATATGACAGGGGATAGAGACCGCTGGAGGAGGTGCATTCGGGCTGCTGATGTTTAGAAGCTTCAGAAGTTGGAGGATGAGTGTTGGGTCCTACTGTTTTGCTCCTTTTCTGCCTTGCTCTTTGCTCCCTTTTACCTCACTCTTTATTATTGGCATGTTTCCATGTTTGGTTTATACCCTATTGTTTTGGGTCTATCAGAAACACTCTCTCGACTAGTTCGGGGAAAGAGTGCGTACATCCTGACCCCCCAGACCCTGCCTTATCGCGGGATATACTGGGTTGTTGTTGTTGTTGTTGTTGCATTATTTATAGGCATTCTTATTGACGCTCTATTTGCTTATCAAGCTTTTTGTCAGCAATCTAGATTGATCATTTGACCTTGGATCCCAAAACCACTTGAACCATTGCCTTGAATGATCCGAACCAATCTTAATTTGGATATACGAAAACCGAAATTATCGAAGACTTACAAAGGGCAAAAAACCAATCACCTGCGCTAATCACGAGATTTAGCCTAGGGTTGGAGTTGAGGGCATTCCACCAAACAATCCAAAACCAATCCATACTCGACCTATTCCAATTGACAGCTTACGAATGACCAGGAAAACATGTATTGATGTCAGCAGCAGCACTGCTCGTCGAAAGTGCTACCTCCTCTCGTTCAAATCTGACTCTGATTTGTTGCCAGTTACGTGCATTTATAATTCTACATCGCTTTGGTAGTAATATTTGAATTCAAACCACTTAAGAAGAGACTTACAATAAAATGTATCTTCAAACGATTCAAATATTCAAGAACCCTAGATACATAGAAAGAGCGTTAGCTGTTTTATGCTACAAATGCCTACATAAGAAAGACTACGAGATCTATAAGCTGACTTACAAATCCTAGAAACCCTTTTTTAAAAAAAATATAAAAATGACAAATAAAAGTAATGAGGTTAGTCTATGCATGCCATGAAAGCCGAGTTCATGAGGCTTACACGTCAAGAACTGACTGACTATAACTAAGGCTAGTAAGAATAGAGCCATTTAACTAGATAACAGTCATTGTACCTTAAGTCGACCTCCAGCTTCCCCCTAGGTGAAAGAAGACAAAGACATGAAAGGAGCAAGAGCAGAAGAAAACGTCGAAGATCATCTCTGGGGTTGGTCGGCAACAGGGGTTCCAGACGCAAGACTAGTTCCGGAAGCATTTTCAGGAGGAGCTGTACCCCATTGTCCTTCTGATTCTAGTGGTTCAAGCACACACACCCCGCCATCAGTAAGTCCTAGAGCGAACTGGTTCGCTTCTGATGGATGAGCCGCAATGACACTCGGGTATACTCTATTACTGCAATATACGAGGACAGTTTAGTTATCAGTTGGAGGACGGAAGGAGAAGCCAACAACCATTACAAGACTTGTTTTTTGAGTAAATAACATGCACACCTTGGATTAGGAGGTGGCAAGTAGGCAGAAGGGCTGATCCGGCATCTGAGCCTTAGACTAGGAGCAGTTAGAACACTAACACTTGCATCTTCAAAGCTTACGTATATTGACTGACTGTCACAAGAGTATGTGGCGTGAGTTATTGGACCTCTCTCTTGGGGAACCCACTGCATAAGGCAAAATACATTTTAGAATTTGCGAAAATCAACTCAATATATGTTGCTGTTACGAGGATGAAGATTTTGGGAAATGCTTCAGCATATTTTTGCTTACCTGCTTCAGGCATTCAAGTTTAGGTGCTTCATATATGGCAATCTGAGTTGAATGGACAGCCAGTAAATGTATCTGGTCTTGATGAAATTGAACCCTTGTGTCAGAAGATGCATTGGCACCAATCATTTGCAAGTACTTGGATGTTAATTTTTCCCATCCATCCATGCTCCAAACACATAGCTGCAGGTGGGGGGAAATTTGGCACAGTGAGCAATTTCCCAAGAATAATGAAAACCCCGATTCTTCCTTGGTAGTTTTGGGAGGAAAAGAGAGGGGGGGGATGTGGAATGAAACAATCAATAAGTTGAACAATCTTGATCAAATTATAGTGACATGATGAATTATCGGCTGCAAGAAGTATCTAGCTTCATAACAGATTGAAGAGTTGGGGCAAGGGCGTGGAATTATAGACAGCATAATTTTTCTTTTTTCTTTGGGAGATGGGTGGAGAAATATCTATTATGTCAGAGATTTCTGTATGAATATTCATTCATTATGACAGTAGATGCTGTTGAACAAGCCAATAGAAAAACAGATACTGAGACTACTCAGACTAGCATGTTAGTGACATTACCTGAGCATCAGCACCGGAAGATACAAGTACATTCAGAGAATTAGAGAAAGCCAGGCCAGTGATCCTTTTTTGATGTCCTTTTAGCTTGGTTTTGACCTGTAAGAAACATCAACATGACAATGGTTGGATTTCTATTCACTTTTATGGACAGTGACATATTTTGGAGACATCTTTGTAATCTGACCTCATCAACCCGGACGTTATATATTTGAATAGTAGAATCTTCCATGCCGATAGCAATAATGTTGTTGTCCTGAGGATGAAATGCCAAGAATGTTGCTGCAGGTGGTGGAGGCATGAATGTCGTCATGGTCTGTGTAAGAGGAACAGGATAGCCAATTGATGGAGAATATGTAAGTAGCTTTAAGCAACCCCACATTGTAGTACAATTGTCATAAGAAATACAAAGGTACCAAACATCAGTTAAAAAACACAAGGACAATGTCTAAACCCAAATATGTTCTCCCATAAACAGAAATGGAAATACATTCTCCCACCTTCATTTCTACTCTGTGTATACAATACAAATTCTCCATATTGACATGTATAAATTCTTTTGTTGAAAGCACCACACACTACAGATATCAAAGTGAGAAATTATTGCAAATAGTGTGAGGTGAATTTTGACAAAATTTGCATTCATTACCCATATTCAAGTATACTTTCAACTGCTTCCCTAAAAAGAAGATATGAAAACAAGACATTCAACTGAATAGCAGTATATGACCATAAAGTAGGCTTAGAATGTCAAGGTAGTGCTCACCACCTTCTAAACTACTATATGTAAACAAAAAGGGATACAGAGAGCATGGATGTGATGTGACAAAACCAGGTATAAACAAATTACCTTGAAGGTCATCATATTAAACAGCGAGATTTTCCCTCCAGAAGCTGACATAACATATGAATCATTCTTCGAAAGTGCAAAGCAAGACACAGCATCTTCGGGATTTGTGTCACTTAAATCATTTGTCATTAATATAGCACTTTGAGGTTGCCATAGTTGTGGTACAACGCTAGCAGTAGCCTGTACAAAGAATAAGGAGGGTGATCATGTCAATTTCATATGAATAAAGGAAAAGGACCTTTCCTAGGAGGGCTGGGAAACAATACCTTGCCAAGTGAATTCCGTTCATTTCTTTGCCATTTCCACAATTTGTGTACAGCATTAGAGGCCAGTGCCAAGATGGCGAATCCAGAATTAGTATAAATTAGCCTAGAAATCTGAAATTGTAGCAAAAGAAAGCATAAGATAAACCAGACAAATAGAATACGTAACTTATCAAATAAGAAGGTCATCCCAATATGCCACTATGGCATCGTTCACATATAACATATAAATGATAAGGGGTTCCCGTGCATTCAAGACAAAACAGATTCATATAAGATGCACTGTCAATAAAAAAAATTACTTCATTTTATTGGTTCTAGTACCAATGCTGCATGTAGCGCATGCAGTACACTAAAGAGAATCCAAAGGTCTGTAAGAAATAACAGTAAAAATGTGCAAAACATGATGAGTAGATATCTATTTGACCGAAGAGACCACAAGGCAATATCCAATGAACGCACCGGGCACCTACACCATAGTTTATAGACATAAACGACTAGGAAATACTATTTGAAATGAAATAATATAATAAAAGGGACATGGCATGGTTGATGGATAAACTCAAATATCAGATATGAGAAAAGGAATGCAATTAGGTTCAATAAAAGATAGTAAAAGCTGAAGGTGTTACCCTCATTGCTGATATACTATCAGGAAGCCTTATTGAACGGCACTGTGAGGGTTCATTGATTTCAGGCAGTTTCCATGCCTTCGGTTTATCAATTGACTCATCAACTCTTGGTTTCACATCTACCAGGCTTCGGCTGTCAGAATTCTGCAAAAAAACTCAAAAGAGAAGAGTTTAACAAATTCAACTTCTTTCCATAGCAGATCCCGAAACAATTCTATGGCTTATCCAATTATGCAAATACTCACCATCCCCACAGAAGTAGCCACAAGTGCAGAGCGTTCTCCAATAGTAGATGGAATAGCTGCATTTGCTGGAGGAAAAACACCTACCTGTGGGGAAGTCTGTATAGGAAAACAAAATTAAGCATACAGTTTCAAAACCATAGTTTCAAAGCTATAGAGGCACGTTACCTTCACAGCAGATGCAGAAGAAGCTCTAGAAGCATCAAATGGATGACTTTCAATGTTACGCAGCAACCTAAAACCATCTGTGTTTGCTAGAACTTTAACACCATTATCACTTGTAGAAACAGCTAATAGTGTCCCATCCTTGTTAAACCGGATACAAGGAGAAGCCTGGACATAATTAGACAGAATCCATGAAGTAAGAAAGTAGCATTAAAAAACTAGGAGTGAGAGCCCAAAGACTTAAAAAATTGTACAACAGTTACCGGGAGTCCACCATCTGCATCTACAGTAGTCAAAGGATTAACGCTATCCATATCCCAGAACTTAACCACAAACTCATCCCCAGCAGCCAGGAATCTGTTCTTAGTTGTATCAAATTGTACTACTCCCACAGATCGTTTTCCCAGGCCAAGGTATGTGCGCTTAACTGAACCCTCACTTTCATTCCATTCCACCAGAAATGACTCACCTTCTTTGCTGGTTCCACATGAGAACAACCTACAAGGGATAAATAAAGACTTGAAGTACTACCACATAATCAAATTGAGACTTCAACCTTCATGAAATAGCAATATTGATCATTCAGATTTTGACATGCAAAGAAAGAGATCAACAAATGAGCATATACCTTGTTCCATCAGCACTATAGGCCATACTAGTCGAGGAACGACCTGGTGCATCATAGTCTACCCTTGAACCCGCATTATCATACAACCAAGCCTTTATCTTTCCATCCAATGCAGTCGAGAAAATGAACTGGATCATTCACCCAATGAAACTATAAGAAAACTTCCATTCGGACATGTGAAATATTTATCCAAGGAACAGATACTTACAATACTGATCAACAAAAATAGTTATTTCCTAATCTGCAGATTGACAGATCCAGCAGCCATGCAATGTGCAGAAAAGAGGCCTAACTCAACATAAGATTATTCTCTAGCCAACACAGCATTGGGTAGCTGAAGTAAGCAGTTTTGTCAACTACTGAGCATTTGTCAGACCATTAAAAAATTTCAATTTCATGATCACTATAGCTTAAAAGTTTTTGTCATTTACTGGATAAGTTAATTCATTCTATTACATCAGTAAATTTACTACAATATAAGGAGATAAGAAAAGAAAAGTCATCGTATGATCCTAACAGGTATGTATACCTGAATGTTCTCCTTGTGGTGAGGACAAACTGAATATACAGGAGCTTCATGACCCTCAAAAGTGTATTGCTTATTACCAGTAGCTGCATCCCAAACCTGCAGTAGCGAAGTAGTGTCAGTACATCAGATCCAAGTGTCAACCTTTTATTCTGGGGCCATGGTTATAGAACTTTTTTTTTTATCATATAGTATCTACTTATCGCCTTGTAAGCATAGAGACCTTAATCAGCCTGTCCTCCCCACATGTAACGACACATAATTGCTTTGCCGGATAAGAGAAGGCAAGATCATTGACACTGCCAGCATGAGCCTCTATCTGCAGTAAAGCACAATTATGGCCCTTGTCAGTGTCTAAAAATATATCTCATGATTAAGAAGCTAACTGAATGATTTGAAAACCAAACCTCTAGAGGATTTCTAAGCTCAGTTGTGCCACTGTAGGAGAAAAGGTGAACAAGATGCTTTGAGTATGCAACACCTATGCGAGGGAGGAAAAGTAGGACATTAGAATCCTAAACTATCCCTCAAGAAGGTTCCCCAATAAGTGAACGGTAGAGATACCAAAAAGGGTGCCATCAGGGCTCCATGTGACACGATTAATTGATGCAGTTTGTTCATTGAGAAGAGATGCCTGATCAAGAAATTACAAACCTTCAATTAATTTACCACTGATGATAACCCCATGCCCAAAATATAAACAGAATTAGACAAACCTGAAGTTGCACTGAATACTGCACATTATCCCTCACCTTGAACTTGGCAAAAGCAACTTTCTTGCCAGTGACTAATTCCCACACCATGACATCACCAATATCTGTTCCCACTGAAAGATCCATGTGATGGCGTTCAGTAAAATGAATATAACTAATTCAATCATTGGATCTACTAAAATATAATCAAAATGAAGAGAACTTCATTTTCATCGCTGACCTAAGAGAAGAATTGGTTGCAGAGGATGGAAATCTATACTCTTTGCAGTAGAACCCAGTGGCAAGTTCATAACCACATTTCTTGGCAAGTCATCTGATGAATACGAACTTTGTCCATGGCTTTGGTTGCTGAATCCAACTGGCAGAATATTAATAGGAAGATTGTTTACCTGTTTACACATTAAACACATGCAGGACGAGTTAAGGGATACAGCAACATGTTCATTAGCCCATTCTACGAAAGTTCTTTCAATCTAACACATAAAGCTGGAAAAATGATTTTAAAACAAAAAACGGCCACATGTTAGAATGCAGAGAAAAAGGGTGCATACTTCATCTGATACTCCAAATGGTCTTGGTCTTTTCAATACATGGTCGGAATCACCTGTTTGGTAGTCCATAGCTGCACCGTTGTTTGGAGGGGTCCTAGGCCGCTTCAAAAGAGCTGCAACAGCATCATAGAGCATTCACATCAGGGGAACAAGAAACCAGTTACTATCAATAATGCAAAATTGCGCACATAAAAACAATCATTCCAATCATTTACATGAAATGAAACATGAAGAGGTAAGACAACAAATCGAGATGCCACTGTCAAAACGCCGAAGAAAAAATTGACCATTATTTTACTGGCTGTAATTGGCCAGATAAATATTTGAAAGAAAAAAGGACTTTGTTACAGAAGTACCTGCAGCATTAGGGCCCCCCAACCCAATGGGTCCAGCAGAAGCTGCGGGGTGTGGCACAGGGGATGGATTAGTCATCCAACCAGCAATGGGTGTCGGAAGAGCAGTTGGAGCAGGCTGAAATGGCTTATAAACAGAATAGAAAAAGATAATATTTCAGACAAGTTATTCAGGCACGTTTGGTAGCATTATGAGTTTAAAGATTTTAGTATTGTCTTTTGACCTCGTACAAACTTTCAATATTTTTTTTTAAAGTTAATACAAATTTTTTTTTATCAAACATCGCCTACATTTGTAAATCATTTATTTGAATACTAAAACCAGAAATGATGTTTCCATTCAAAGAAAATGAAACAATATCCAAATATAGGTACTATCTTGATTTACTTACAGGATGAGCTCCTAGAGGAAAAGCCCCAGGCTTCTGCATAGCATTCATCAAAGGATTAGTCACAGGAGATGGTGCCCTTGCACCATTAGGAGGCCCACATGTATGATCAACAAAAAGGGTTTTGATATCAGGATTAGGGCGTGGACTCTTGCAAAGCTGGTGATACGATCCCAGCCAAAGAGAAGTTGTAGATGACTTATGTTAGGCCTAAAATCAGCAATGCAGTTAGCTTAGCTTAATTTATATTATTTCAGTATTTAATTCCAGTGTTTATTCTTCTATTTTTAGGGTAGTTATTTGAAGGGGAAAGAGTCAAAGTTAGTTTCCTTCATTTGTAGTGCATTAGTAGTTAGTGGGTTTAGTGGGTAGTTATGGGTAGTTTCTGCAGTAGGCTATTTAAGTCTTAGTTAAGTTTATTTGTAAGGAGATGGAAGTTTATTAATCAATTGAGTCACAAAAGTGGGATATTTCTCCTGCACAAATTGTCCTCTTGGTAGTTGCCTAGAGTGGTTTTCCTCTTGCAAATCAATTGCTTGAGTGGTGTCCTGTGTACGAGTCCTTCGTACTCAGTGGAATCTATCAATTTGGTATCAGAGCCTCGTCGATCAGACATGGTGATGGTGTCAGCCAGTTATCCTTCGTTCCACCACAACCATCACCACAACTTTCCACCATATCCATCAACCTACTACACCTATACTGACGAACTAGCTTCGGTTATCTCTCAATTGAAGAAAATTCTGCCTCTTTTGAGTGCTGAAGTTTCAAGGCTGCAGGCGCACTATGGCCCTCAACAGCCCATCAACAACATCCCTGTAACAATGGAGCCAATGAAAGCAGCTGCAGTGGTCTTAGAGGAAAAGAAAACTGCAGCAGAAGAGGAGATGAAGGTTGCTACAGTGACAACAAAGGAGGAGCCTCTGAAGGCTGATGCAGAAGAGGAAATGGAGGCTGGTCCAGTGGCAGCCGAGGAAATGGAGGCTGCAGTGGCAGCAGAGGAGGATGTGAAGGTTGCTGAGGTGACAAAAGAAGAGGAGATTGAAGCAAAATCTGATGAAGAAGAACGTCCCAGAGCTCTTAATACCCCCACATTTCAGCCCTCTCATATCCTACCACTTATCACCAGTCTCCCCCTCAAGGGCCTCAACCGTGATATCCCACAAAATCAAAAGTCCTACATCACCATCCTCTTTTTCGAAGAAGGGCCAGAAATATCACGAGCTAGTCAAGGCATAGAGGAACCATGGGGAAGCTACATGGGTGCGGTTACATAGAAGGCCAATAGGGGTGCCTAAAATTTCGCCTTGTGGACAAGGCGATTTTTGAGGGGCATGCAATGATACGATCCCAGCCAAAGAGAAGTTGTAGATGACTTATGTTAGGCCTAAAATCAGCAATGCAGTTAGCTTAGCTTAATTTATATTATTTCAGTATTTAATTCCAGTGTTTATTCTTCTATTTTTAGGGTAGTTATTTGAAGGGGAAAGAGTCAAAGTTAGTTTCCTTCATTTGTAGTGCATTAGTAGTTAGTGGGTTTAGTGGGTAGTTATGGGTAGTTTCTGCAGTAGGCTATTTAAGTCTTAGTTAAGTTTATTTGTAAGGAGATGGAAGTTTATTAATCAATTGAGTCACAAAAGTGGGATATTTCTCCTGCACAAATTGTCCTCTTGGTAGTTGCCTAGAGTGGTTTTCCTCTTGCAAATCAATTGCTTGAGTGGTGTCCTGTGTACGAGTCCTTCGTACTCAGTGGAATCTATCAGCTGGTGTTGCCAGTTCAAACTACAGTGTACATATGCCATGAAAAGGTAGTGTTCAATAAACATTGTTGCATTTTAGAACAGAATGACAGCGTATAAAGGGGAGATCACAAACTCACCTTTGATTAATCAAGGTTCTCAATCTTGAGTTCTTCAGAGTAGGAAACTGAAGCTTATCACGGAATAACGGGTTGGCCTCGATCAACTTTTTTAGTTCAGTAAGCATTATGCTCCTGGCAGACTTAGTATCACCATATTTGGATAGCTGCTCATTTTCTCTGCATTTTTTTTAGTGATAGGTTTAAATTCCAAGAAACAAAGAAAAAAATAAAAGCAACTGTGAAACAACCAACTTGTGCAGACCTAAAGTTGTCCAATGTCAGTAGTTGAGTTATTTCCTTGAAGAGGTCCTCATTGAAAGCTGAGAACACCTTCAAGTCCTTCACAAGAATATCAACTGCTTTTGGACGATCCCGCCTAAAATTTTGAGGAGAATTGAACATGGTAAGAACACCAAACATACTTGGATGGTGAAAATACAAAGTAATTTTTTTTTAAAAAAAATTGCAGATGGTGCAAGCATATGTACTTGTCCAAGGCTTCCAGGTATTTTTGCTTCCGGATTTCAAAGAAAATCTTCATAGAATATCTATTGTCATCAACTTTGGTGAAACCCGAGAGATACTTTTCAACCTCATCCCATTCTCCACCAGTCACCAAGTCCTCAAAGTATCTCATGTTGAAGAAAAATCCTGATTCTTGTTCGAGCCTTGATAAAAAGAAAAAAAAGGAAGTAAAGGATACAATTAGAAAAATTTATCTAGCAATAGAGTCACAAATAAAACTAAAAATCTTCAGCAAATAAAATAAATAAATAAAATCCAATGACCATTAATTGGCATAGAGTTACACAGGAGTGAAAAAATACCATCAAATGAAAACTTAATCTACAAATAGAGCCACAAATCAAGGAAGCGAGTTTTTCCATGGTTCCGTTCCAAATCCAAACCTCTTCTTCACATTTCAATAGCACCAAGATCCAAGAAGGTACAACATCCAAGGTCGTATTCCAAAAGGGGATTTAACACTCCCACAGTCCCCTTTATGCTTAACTTCAAAGCTTATTGTTTTAACAAAAGACAGGGAATTTAATTCCCTAAGCTGAACGTTACCTATTCTAAAAGGGGAAAGAACTCGTTGTCCCCATTTTCAAATAATCATTACTCAAACATTCACATATAAGTAACGCAATACCAACACCAAAAATCCCGAACTTACAAGGCTAAAATGAAAATTAAAATTACAAAATTAAAAATTAAAAACAATAATAATAATTGAAGCAATTTACTTTCCCACCCCCCCCCCCCCATAAATAGTACTTGTAGTTGTTGATGTCAACGTTTTAAAAAAACTAAAATAAATGCATAAACAATTAAAATATTGAAAATTAAAAACCTAAAAGCAAAAGCCAAAATTAAATTGGGAAGAAAAAAAAAATTACTTGTGAACGGTCTCCTTGAATTTCTCCTCATCGAGGAACTGGAGTATGAGGAAGACAAGCTCCCTACTCAGAGAAGACATCTTCCGGAGACTCCTTCCAGAATTCCACCTTCCAAGAACTCAAAACCCTCCCAGATCGAAGCCTGCAACAGAAAAAGAAGAAGAAAAACACTTAAATCCGTTCAACCGTCACCAATTCAAATCCCTAGATATTATAACGTCGAAAAAAGAATAAATTGGACAATTACAGGCGAAGAAACCATCAAATTGAAGATTGATGAGAAGCCGTACCTAGTTCGAAGAGATTCAGAAACACACAGAGAGACGGAGAAAGCAGATCAGAACAAGCGATTTGTGGAAGAAGCGACGAGCGAACGAGATGAAGAAGAAGACGACGATGGAGACAGGCGGTCGTTTTAGCAGTGTTTCTCTCTCCCTCTTCTCTCTCTTTCTCTCTCCAGATGGGTGCTTGTGAGGGTCAGAGAGAGGAGATGAAGGGGAAGCCATTTATAGGGCTACAGATAAAGCAAGAGAAAGAAAAGGGTTTGAGATAAATTGTGAAGTTTTGTCCAACTCCGATATCTCGCGAAACGGAGTTAAAGGCCAAAAGTGAACGATACGATAAATTGGACGATTTTACGGTAATTGGATACGTAGGTTGGGTTATAAGATAAGTAGATATGCTTATATCTCGAGCGGTCACGCGCACTACTCCCCGTTGGATTAGGCTTTGTATCCAGCTGGACTTTTCAAATGGACGTTATCTTTTCTTATAAAAAATAAATAAAATTAAAATGCTTATTTCCTTTTCAAATTAGAATATTAATCCCTTTTTTCTTTTTATGGATTTATATTAAGTTAATATTGATAGGTGTTGGACTGTTGGTGGTGGATGGAGACAAATGCCCAACCACCATAGAATACCCTTCACATGTGTATTTCAGGCACAAGCTTTTTTAAATGGGTCTTCTTGAATTTGTAAGGATTCCCTACAAAAAAATATAGTGGATCCTAAGAATTTAATTAAAAGATAGTTAA
Organism: Persicaria tinctoria; assembly: GCA_037127255.1. Lineage (NCBI taxonomy): Eukaryota > Viridiplantae > Streptophyta > Magnoliopsida > Caryophyllales > Polygonaceae > Persicaria > Persicaria tinctoria. The sequence goes on from JBANSL010000001.1 coordinate 30,824,781, forward strand.
ATTTGAAATATAATTCTAAATTGGGACTATTGTCCCATGTCTTTAGGGTATATGATAGAAAAACCGTTTTTTAATTTATGTATCTATGCTCAAGAGCTTTCCTAACACAATTTTCAAAATAAAGAATTATAAGTCAAATATTCTGAATATTTTTTTGCTTCATTCTAACAGCTTCTCCATTATATAATTCACCCCAGAATATATAGAGTTTTTTTCCCAATTTAGGGAATGATTCACATATTTTCTCTCCATTCTCTATTCTGTTTTACCCATAAGATGACATCTTTATCAATCATTATAATTTATAAAAAAAATGCACGGATGGATCCTTTTTTTTCCATCCAGATGTCTACTCCTTCTTCTTTTAAATGTGCCAAGGGTGGATCCATTTTATTGTAGGGGCCTTTAGTGAATTATCCATAAAAAATGGGCTAAATTAGAGGAGTATCCATATATTTGAAAATTTTGCAAAAGTGTAATATTATGATATGCAAATATAATATTATGATATGCAAATATAATATTATGTTATGCAAGCTTAAAAAACCTTATGGGAAGAATATGCAAATGCATTTGTATTTTAAAATTGCTTTAATATATCTTATTTGCACATAAGCACATCGCCCTACCATTTATTGACATAAGAGGCTTTAAAATTGCATTAATGTCAAACACGATGTTGCTGACACCGACATTCCTGACAACGTTGACACTGACATTGTTGACAGTGCTGGCACTGCTGACACTGTCACCACTAACATTGCGAACACCACCAACATTTTTCGTATTAGCGTTGACGTTAATGTCGGCTGACGCTGACATCGGAGATGTTGACGCTGACATCGGAGATGTTGACGCTGACATCGGAGATGTCGGCTAACGCCGACATCGATGTTGCGAACACTGTTGACGCCGACGTCGAAGATGCTTTTTTTTTGTGCCAACGCTTCTTTTTTTCGTGTAAGCACTAATATTGTTGACACTACTTACACTGTCACCATTAACATTGCGAACACCACTAACATTTTCCGTGTCAGCGCTGACGTTGATGTCGGCGTGGAGATGCTGACACTGCTAACATTAATACTGATCAGTATAAAAGAAAGAATAGTTGTACTACTATTATGTAGTACCTATGCAAACCTCGGATGTTGCTGACAAGTATTAGTTGAGTTCAATCTAAGGTGTTGGTTGAATGGCTTCTAATGTAAAATGCAGTGAGATGTTGTGTTAGTAGCTTGTAATGATTATGCACAACCAAAATCTGATTTTGATGTCAGAATGAATTGAATTACTGTAAAAATCTATTACACTGCTGACGTTTGATATATAATGAAATAAAATTTGTGCCTTCGGCACAAATTTAGATTGAAATGTATGAAGTTACTACTCTTTGTATTGAAACTAAAAAGAAATTAATAGTGATCAGTATAAAATAAATACCAGTTGTGCTACTATTATGTAGTACATATGCAAACCTCGGATGCTGCTGACAAGTATTAGTTGAGCTCAATATAAGATGTTGGTTGAATGGCTTTTAATGTAAAATGCAGTGAGATGTTGTGTTAGTAGCTTGTAATGATTATGCACAACCAAAATCTGATTTTGATTTCAGAATGAATTGAATTACTATAAAAATCTGTTACACTGCTGACGTTTGATATAATGAAGTAAAATTTGTGCCTTCGGCACACATTTAGATTGAAATTTATGAAGTTACTACTCTTTGAATTGAAACTAAAAATAAATTAGTAGTGATAAGTCTAAAAGAAAGAATGGTTGTGCTACTACTAATTAATACTTATGCAAAAATCTGGTGTTGTTGACAAGTGATAGTTTAGCTCGGTCTAATGCGTTGGTTGAATGGCTTCTAATGCTAAAATGCAGTGAGATATTGTGTTACTAGCTTGTAATGATTATGCACAACCAAAATCTGATTTTTTATTTTAGAATGAATTGAATTAATGTAAAAATCTGTTTTAGTGCTGACATTTGATGTAATGAAGTAAAATTTGTGCCTTCGGCACAAATTTAGATTGAAATTTATGAAGTTACTAATATTTGTATTGAAACTAAAAAGAAATTAATAGTGATCAGTATAAAAGAAATACCAGTTGTGCTAATATTATGTAGTACATATACAAATCTCGGATGCTGCTGACAAGTATTAGTTGAGCTCAATATAAGGTGTTGGTTGAATGTCTTCTAATGTAAAATGCAGTGAGATGTTGTGTTAGTAGCTTGTAATGATTATGCACAACCAAAATCTGATTTTGATTTCAGAATGAATTGAATTACTGTCAAAATCTGTTACACTGCTGACGTTTGATATAATGAAGTAAAATTTGTGCCTTCGGCACAAATTTAGATTGAAATTTATAAAGTTACTACTCTTTGTATTGAAACTAAAAATAAATTAGTAGTGATAAGTCTAAAAGAAAGAATAGTTGTGCTACTACTAATTAATACTAATGCAAAAATCCGGTGCTGTTGACAAGTGATAGTTGAGCTCGGTGTAATGTGTCGATTGAATGGCTTCTAATGCTAAAATGCAGTGAGATATTGTGTTACTAGCTTGTAATGATTATGCACAACCAAAATCTGATTTTTGATTTTAGAATGAATTGAATTAATGTAAAAATTTGTTATAGTGCTGACATTTGATGTAATTAAGTAAAATTTGTGCATTCGGCATAAATTTAGATCGAAATTTATGAAGTTACTACTCTTTGTATTGAAACTAAAAAGAAATTAATAGTGATCAGTATAAAAGAAATTAATAATTCTCAAAATTGATAGCATATTACATGAGATGAGAAGCTCAAACTTCTACAATTCTGTAATAAAAGAAATGGTAAAACATAAAGCTTTTGCACATTAACGACTAAATGTCAACATTTAATAAAAGATAAAGTTTACAAATAAGATCATTCTCAAAATTGATATCATATTAGATGAGATGAGAATATCAAACTTCTATAATCATTTAATAAAAAAAATGGTAAAAGATAAAGCTTTTGCACATCAACGGGTAAATGTCAACATTTAAGCTAAATGTCAACATATAATAAAAGATAAAGTTTACAAAAAAAGATTATTCCCAACATTGATATCACATTACATGAGTTGAGAATATCAAACTTCTATAATCATCTAATAAAAGAAATGGTAAAAGATAAAGCTTTTGTATATCAACAGGTAAATGTCAACAGGTAAATGTCAACATTTAAGCTAAATGTCAACATAATGACATATAATAAAAGATAAAGGTTACAAATAAGATTATTCCCAAAATTGATATCATATTAGATGAGATGACAATATCAAACTTCTATAATCATCTAATAAAAAAAATGGTAAAAGATAAAGCTTTTGCACATCAACGGGTAAATGTCAACATTTAAGCTAAATGTCAACATATAATAAAAGATAAAGTTTTTTTTTAAAAAAAGATTATTCCCAACATTGATATCACGTTACATGAGATGAGAATATCAAACTTCTATAATCATCTAATAAAAGAAATGGTAAAAGATAAAGCTTTAGCATATCAACGGGTAAATGTCAACATTTAAGCTAAATGTCAACATATAATAAAAGATAAAGTTTACAAATAAGATTATTCCCAAAATTGATATCATATTAGATGAGATGAGAATATCAAACTTTTATAATCATCTAATAAAAAAAATGGTAAAAGATAAAGCTTTTGCACATCAACAGGTAAATGTCAACATTTAAGCTAAATGTCAACATATAATAAAAGATAAAGTTTACAAAAAAGATTATTCCCAACATTGATATCACATTACATGAGATGAGAATATCAAACTTCTATAATCATCTAATAAAAGAAATGGTAAAAGATAAAGCTTTTGCATATCAACGGGTAAATGTCAACATTTAAGCTAAATGTCAACATTTAATAAAAGTTAAAGTTTACAAATAAGATCATTCTTAAAATTGATATCATATTACATGAGATGAGAATATCAAACTTCTACAATCCTCTAATAATAGAAATGGTAAAGGATAAAACTTTTGCACATTTAAGCCAAATGTCAACATATAATAAAAGATAAAGTTTACAAATAAGATCATTCTCAAAATTGATATCATATTACATGAGATTATAAGCTCAAGCTTCTACAATCCTCTAATAAAAGAAATGGTAAAAGATAAAGCTTTTGCACATCAATGGCTAAATGTCAACATTTAAGCTAAATGTCAACATATAATAAAAGATAAAGTTTGCAAATAAGGTCATTCCCAAAATTAATATCATATAATATGAGATGAATATATCAAACTTCTATAATCATCTAATAAAAGAAATGGCAAAAGATAAAGCTTTTGCAAATCAACGGCTAAATGTCAACATTTAAGCTAAATGTCAACATATAATAAAAGATAATGTTTACAAAAAAAAGATTATTCCCAAAATTGATATCATATTACATGAGATAAGAATATCAAACTTCTATAATCATCTAATAAAAGAAATGGTAAAAGATAAAGCTTTTGCATATCAACGGGTAAATGTCAACATTTAAGCTAAATGTCAACATTTAATAAAAGTTAAAGTTTACAAATAAGATCATTCTTAAAATTGATATCATATTACATGAGATGAGAATATCAAACTTCTACAATCCTCTAATAATAGAAATGGTAAAGGATAAAACTTTTGCACATTTAAGCTAAATGTCAACATATAATAAAAGATAAAGTTTACAAATAAGATCATTCTCAAAATTGATATCATATTACATGAGATTATAAGCTCAAGCTTCTACAATCCTCTAATAAAAGAAATGGTAAAAGATAAAGCTTTTGCACATCAATGGCTAAATGTCAACATTTAAGCTAAATGTCAACATATAATAAAAGATAAAGTTTGCAAATAAGGTCATTCCCAAAATTAATATCATATAATATGAGATGAATATATCAAACTTCTATAATCATCTAATAAAAGCAATGGCAAAAGATAAAGCTTTTGCAAATCAATGGCTAAATGTCAACATTTAAGCTAAATGTCAACATATAATAAAAGATAATGTTTACAAAAAAGAGATTATTCCCAAAATTGATATCATATTACATGAGATAAGAATATCAAACTTCTATAATCATCTAATAAAAGAAATGGTAAAAGATAAAACTTTTGCATATCAACGCATAAATGTCAACATTTAAGCTAAATGTCAACATATAATAAAAGATAAAGTTTACAAATAAGATTATTCCCAAAATTGACATCATATTAAATGAGATGAGAATATCAAACTTCTATAATCATCTAATAAAAGAAATGGTAAAAGATAAAGCTTTTGCACATCAACGGCTATATGTCAACATTTAAGCTAGAATGTCAACATCTATTAATATTACTAATTCTGCTAGCATTTTGCTGACGTGTCACGCCCAAAATTAAAGTTGAATTTTTTATTCAAATGAGATTTTCTTATTGGTCAATATTATTATGGAAATTTTAAAATATTTGTTTCCTATTTTAAATATGGTTTGAATCCATTCCCTTTTTTATTTATTTTCGATTATATTGCCGTAAATATTGAGACATGTTTCCATTTTTTTTCCGATTGCAATATTCTCATAATTCGTCTACATACATTGAACTTAAATTTGAATCTTGGTATATTTTATTTTTGGAAATTTATACTCTACATAGACCCATATCCAATTGTCCGTTTATAAAATGCTACGGAGTATAAATTAACTTTCACATATGTTAATATTTTCTCACCAACCATGCAAGTATTTCATTTTCAAATAAATTAATCAAAGATGTACTCGAATTGTCTGCATTCATTATCTTAACGGATTGAATTCATTTAAATATTTGTTTATTATATCACATTTATCCCAATCATGGTAAAATTTACTACTCTCTCTATTTGTTTAGCTAAATATGTTGTTTAATATTCATTCATGCTTTGTTAGGATGGTAAAAATTATATAAAATTTCGATAATAGGTAATCTATTATCGACAATAGGTAATCTATTAATAATATTAATTTCGATAAACTTTCGATAAAATTTCGATAAAATTCATTCACGCTTTATTCATTCACGCTTTTTTATAAATTAATTTCGATAATAGGTAATCTATTAATAATATTAATTCTACTATCATTTTGCTGATGTGTCACGTCCACAATTAAACCAATTGGTTTCTCCTTCGGTAGAGACGGCCCCCGAATTCCATTTCTGTCCTTTGCAGATGACATTATTGTCTTCTCTAAAGGTAGTGTGGAGGCAGCACAGAAAGTTAAATCCATAATTGATACATACTGCAAAGTATCTGGACAAAAAGTTAATTACCAGAAATCTAGTTTTCAAGCAACTAGAGGAATTTCTAACACTAGAATTGCCGAGCTCCGAAACTGCCTGAATGTTTCTAGTGAATACTCGCTAGAAAAATATCTCGGCCGCCCTATTATAAATGGTAGGGTTAACAAACAAACATTTGAAGACATTATATGCAAATCAAAAGAACAACTAAGTAAGTGGCGTGCAAACGCCCTATCCCAAGAAGGTCGGGCGATTTTAATTCGTTCCAATCTTGCGATGAAACCCATGTATGTTATACAAAATTTTATGCTTCCGAACTCAGTTCATAAAGAGCTAGACCAGATCAATAGGAAATTTTTCTGGAATAAGGATCTCTAGTTTAGACCTCTTATCAGTTGGGACAGGATCTGTAAACCGAAAAACTGTGGAGGGCTTGGTATTCGGAAAGCTAAAGAGATGAATGAAGCCCTTCAAATGAAGTTTATCTGGAAAATCCTAGTTGAACCAAATAATGTGTGGGTCTCTCTCATTAAACATAAGTATTTACGATCGACTTCAATCTTGGAATACAAAAAAGGTGGGGACATGTCCTGACAATGGGCTAAACTTATTCCGCTTGTGGATAAGTTTAAGTCTAGCCTCATAATTTGGTCGGTGGGAAATGGGAGATCCATTAAATTTTGGACTGATAATTGGATCACAACATCTCCTCTTCAGTATAGGGATGATTGTCCTCAAATAAATAATAGGGAGGAATTGGTTTGCGATTATATTATGGGTGTTAAGTGGTGGTCGGAGAAACTTCGGTGCTCCTTGCCACCCAGCATCGTCAATGAAATTCTCGACATCCCACTTCCCAGCTCGACTTTCGAAGACCGCCTATACTGGTGGCCTGACAGTTTGGGATGGTTCACAACATTAAGTGCATACAATCTAATAACCTCGTCATCGTCATGTCGTAAGGATAAAAACGCATGGATCTGGTCTATTGACGCACCACCAAAGATAAAAAAACTTTTTATGGAAAATATGTCAAGATGGCCTACCTACGGCTTCTAGGCTTGCCTCTAGGAGTGTGTCAGCACCCACTACGTGTAGCCTTTGCAATGGTGCGACTGAGGATGAGGCCCACCTTTTGTTTGAATGCCCCTATGTTCGGGCCCTCTACCAGCTTCCCCAAAGAACTGATTCCATTATAGCCAATATGATACACAGAGATAGGGATATCAAACCTATTATCTCCGTCCTAGGACAATCCCTCTGTTCTGAGGCTAAAATGAAGCTTGCCTTTGCATGGTGGTATACTTGGTATACCCGTAACCAATCAATCTTTAGGCAAGTCCCTATCTCGCAACGGGCCGCCTCAATACAATTCATCAAGAACCAAATACTCAATTGGAAAAC